>PVNU02000249.1:3600000-4200000 GCA_003013855.2 Liriodendron chinense
AGGGTGCATTGAAGTCCAACGCATCCATAAATTCAGAAAACCGGACAAGTAATTTAAGGGTGTATTGAATTCCAATGCACCCATATATTCAGCAAACTAAATAAGTATTTTCAGGGTGCATTGAAGTCCAACGCATCCTAAAAATTAGCCAAATTTAGAATCCATTTATGGGTGCCTCGGACTTCATTTTGAGCATTTTTAAGTCGTATTTAAGCCCATTTTGGATATTTTGAGCGTTCCGGACGCAGCAAAGCAGTCGAATAGTCCTTCCGAAATACCCAACGTGCAGAATACAAGCTTCCGGAGTTCGATCCGATCTAGAACGATAAATACAACGAGCTTCCGGAATGAGACCACCAACATCCATAACTATAGAAATGTATCATCATTACATGTACTATCAAAATATGGCCTGAAATAAGGTTCAGACTAAGCAAATAGGACTATGGTTAACACGATAAACCAGACCAAAAGAGTTTCAAACTATTACATAATACTTGTTAAAGATTGACATCTCAAAGAACGGTCGATGCCCTACCCATTCAAACGGCATCTGTCGGTTAGGTTACTCAGGTACATATAACTACGGACCGGTCTTCTCAAGGTCACCTATCCAAGCATAACAGGTACAGGCCCAGAGTCGCACCCTCTCAATTAAAACCTTGATAGTCCCAACTTAAATTTTCAACCAAAACATAGGGCATAGACATCCGACTGGAAAAAGCATAGCGGAATCACTCCTTGTTGAACGTAACCTCCAGATTTTATCCTGTACACCCAATGAAAGTACACTCCAATCCACCAGGATAGATAATATGTCACCCGCAATAAGCAGAATTTATCCCGAAAGCGTCACGATCCTTGTTGTTGATGGCACAACCGAAGGCTGGGTAGAGAGAACATAAAACCACTGGGGCTATCGCATACCGATGACCATTCGCCAAGGCTCGGGCAATGACAAAATAAGACACCCTTACACTATCTGCCTGTTTGGAACTCAGCAGGGGCTACACAGCTTAACCAATATGCCAAGAAACCGGCCAGCTCGCACGTTGGAAATAGCTTGTTCGATCTGGAAAAAATTTCCTTCATCCAATTCTTCAAAAAATCCTTGTCTCCACAACCCTCGTCATAGGCTGCGTAATCTGAGCTGAAAGAAGAAAGAGACTGTTAATAAAAGGAAATATAAAATGAACTGATAGTGCACAGTTTACAACAAGATACTTACTCTAAGCCGTGGCTGAAATAGACTAGACAATCCTCAAACGGGAGCTTATCCTTGAAGCCCTAAAATTGTGAAAGCTCTGCAAATAGCTCGAAACAAGCCGCAGAGAAGAAACCTTCGTCCACACCTTTCTTCTTCCTCGATAGCTCATCATCGCTAGGGACCCATTCGTCATAAATTCTCCCACAGATTAGAAGACCTGCGATTCGATTCAAATCCCAGAGCGAGATGCTCATTTCCCCGTACAAGAGATTAAAAGAATTGGTGATGGAACAATAATGGTTGAGGAATCCTTTATAAACCCATGGCTCACCACATAAATAACTTGACGTCAATTCAATAGCCTTAAGAAGGCCTACCGCCTGCAGAGTCTCCTTATGTTGTTCTAAAATCCGATTCGCCCAAGCTTCGTAACCGGGGTAAGCACTCAGATGTCCCCGGGTCTGAAACACACCTGATAGCCAAACATTTGTATCTCCTAGATGATGGAATCCCTGACGGAGAGTCTCAAAATAATGCGTTGGGAAAGGCTGATGAGGATCATGATTCGGTTCCAAGAAAATCATTTTCTTCCTACTAAGAACAGCCTGGTGTCGACCATTCTCATACAGAGAACAGTTAAGGAACAATGCCAGGGTGGATGTTCAAGCTTCACACTAAAAAAAGAATTGACGCGGTGCGTATCAGAGGGCTCGATGCTTGGAAGGGAGTGTTATCGTTGAAAACTTTTGGGATATCTGATGTATTGTCTTATATAAGGATTTCGTATCGAAAGAGATGACGCGGTCAACTTAATAGTGGACCAAAAGATCTTCATTTTATCGTACTTGGACTTAGCCTGCTTCTCCAAGTACACTTGCTTAACACCTTTACCCGCTATCCTCGGGCGACCACGTTTGATAGATTGGACAGGAACAGACGAGCTCGCCTCACCCTCTTCAGACCCCACAGTCTTATCAGTACGAAAACCAATCAGCAGGGCATACCAAGCGCCCCATTCTTCTTGCATACCCCTATCCGGAGGAGTCAGCAATGCTCTGTCATAAAGAATCTTCCGCTATATGTCATTTGGTAATGTCAAGATGCGCTCATAAAAATCAAAGGTCTCTGGAGGAAGGAACCATTGTGGGTTATGATCGGATGGTCTGCTAGCTTTCTTAGGTGCGGCATTTTTACGCTTAGACGGAGTCAGTGACGAACTAGAAGGACTAGCCTTCGAAGGATCACCTTTCGAAGAACCACTAACCATTATGATTTGCAAAAGCACACAAAAGGCTCAGACCAAGCTCAAAACAATAAGAAAATATACACGGGTATGCTTAAATTCTATTTAAATTAATCACTAGGATTATGAGAAAGTATCACATTCAGCTCAGCATAGTCCCGGATTTTTAAGAGTATGAGGCACGACACGTCTTCCACATAACAATTGTGCGTATGAAAACTTGGAGTGGAAGTACGGGATCCCGTACCCTTCAAAATAACAATCCCTGTTACCATGGGAGTAGCTTTTCCCAGTCAGAATATAAGTATGATAGATACCATTAAGTTAATCATGCATAAAAACCCTCAAAGTTCAAAATTTGTTGTCCTGGGATCAGGGTGCATCAGGGTCGATGCACCCTCGAAATGCATGAAAGTGCCTAAGTTGGGAAACAGGGTGCGTCGGGCCAACAAATTCTAATAAGTCCCGTGCTTGGGTGCATTAGGTCCAACGCACCCTTAAAATCAACAAATCCTACTAAGTCCTGTGCTGGGGTGTGTCAGGCCTGACACACCCTTAAAATCAACAAAATTTTGCTAAGTCCTGTGCTTGGGTGCGTCAAGCCCGACGCACCCTTAAAATGAACAAATTTTGCTAAGTCGCATGCTTGGGTGCGTCAGGCCCGACTCACCCTTAAAATCAACAAATCCAGTTAATTCCCGTGCTTGGGTGCGTCAGGCCCTACGCAACCTTAACATTAACAAATCAGCTAAGTCCCGTATTGGTGCGTCAGGCCTGACGCACCCCAAAATGCTGAAAATTAACTAAGTTCAAAACGAGGGTGCGTCAAAGGCCGATGCACCCAAAAAATCCCATCACCTTGAATTTTCAAGTGCGTGCGATAATATAAGGGTGCGTTGGCGATAATATATGGGTGCGTCGGTGAATTAAAGGGTGCACTGACGGGAGTGAAAATGCATAGTCAAGAACAAGAAGTGATGAAAATGAAGCTATCTTATCTATTTATAGCAGGGACCGAAAAATTCGATGCACTGCACTGGCGATCACACATCCATCACAACGCACCGGAGGGGCATCTGTTGGGGTCCCAAAATGTTGGGGTCCTCAAAATGAAAAAAATGTTCACGCACCTCGAAATGATGCTCAAGGGAACACCGCGAAACACCCCACAGCACGCACAAAGGATTAAGATTTACGATGTTTTACAGGTTAGCGCACCCATAAAATCATTGGCCAGCGCACCCTAAAAATCAACCAGAATTTCAGAATACTTACCCTTAGCCATTTTTCAGTAAAAATACTAGGCGGGCCCCACAAATCATCATAATCAAAATCATCCGAAATCAAGGCATAATCATCATAATGAACTATCATGACCCGTGCATGACCATTCACCACCAAAGGAGCCCTACAAATCCATCATTTAAAGGACCCAATCACAACAGACAAAAGAAGACTCCGTCAACGCACCTAAAAAATCAGGCCTAACGCACCCTTAAATTACTTAGAAATCAAAAAATGAATTTAAGTGCGTGTTGAAGTTTGACGCACTCGAAAAATCAGCAGAAATCAGGAAATGAATTTAATTTAAGGGTGCATTGAAGTTCGACGCATCCGAAAAATTAGCAGAAATCAGGAAATAAATTTAAGGGTAAATTGAAGTTCGACGCACCTAAAAAATCAGCAGAAACCAGGAAATGAATTTAAGGGTGCATTGGAGTCCGACACACCCGAAAAATCAATATTTTAAACTAAGTACATTTTGGGGTGCGACAGAGCTCAGTGCACCCATAAAAGTAGTAATTTAAGGGTAAGCTGAGACCTTTTTTGGCCCATTTCAGGGTGTGTCATACGTGGCACCTCCTCATTGACCAACTTTCGATATTTTCGGGTATAAATATCTCGTTCGACTGTTCATTTATACGTTCGAAGAGAGAGAGCTATTATCCCTTGGATAATCAAAATTCTCGCAGGAAAACCCTCACTAAAATACCTTTTCTAGTCATTGAAAAACCTTCCCGGTCACCGGAATCCCTTTCCGATCATCGACATCTTCCATCGAAAGATCACTCCGACCATCACAAGTCCAATTCTAAAAATTTACAAGTATGGGAGCGTACCCATAAATTCTAGAAAACCAGACAAGTAATTTAAGGGTGCATTGAAGTCCAACGCACCCATAAACTCAACAAACCAAACAAGTATTTTCAGGGTGCATTGAAGTCCAACACACCCATAAAATCATGTCCAGCGCACCTTAAAAATCAGCCAAATTCGAAATCCATTTATTGGTGCTTAAGACTTCATTTGATCATTTTAAGCCGTATTTACGCATATTTTGGATATTTTGAGCGCTCCAGACACAACGGAGCAGTCAAATAGTCTTTTCGGGACACCCAACGAGTAGAATACAAGCTTTCAGAGTCCGATCCAATCTAAAATGATAAATACAACGAGCTTTCGAAATGAGACCGCCAGCATCCAAAACTATAGAAACGTATCATCATTACATGTACTATGAAAACATGGCCCGAATTAAAGTTCGGACTAAGCAAATGGGACTACGGTTAACATGATAAACCAAACTAAAAGAGTTCCAAACTATTGCATAATACTTGTTAAAGATTGACATCTCAAATAACAGTCGATGCCCTACCCATTCAAACGGCATCCGTCGGTTGGGTTGCTCAGGTACATACAACTACGGACCGGTCTTCCCGATGTCACCTGTCCAAACATAACAGGTGCGGGCCCAGAGTCACACCCTCTTAGTTAAAACCTTGATAGTCTCAACTTGAATTTTTGGCCAAAACATGGGACATAGACATCCGACTCGTACAAAGATGGTTCAATCCATGAACAAAACATAGGTCTCAACGACCACGAAATCTAAGACCATAGTACCTGCTGACCAGTCTTCTACCTTTTAATCAAAATTCATCGATCATTCGATGTAATTAAGGGTTTGTGCCAGATCACAACCTAAAATGCACAAGATCTCATAATCTTCGGAATAAAATTCGCCTTGCGATATATCTTTCTCTTGTGTACTTTGTGAATGCTTGTGATTGTATATGAATGTTTCCATTATTCAGAACCCAGAACAATAATACATAGAAAATGTCCTTGTAATATTTTCAGTTCTCACATGGGATAATGACGCCAACAAGGGAAAGTCTACTTCAGGATATGTTTTCTTGCTTTGAGGGGGAGCTATCTCTTGGTCGAGCAAGAAACTGACATCCACAGCCCTATTATCTATGGAGGCCAAGTACATTACATGTTATGCTACAGTTCAGGAGTGTGTATGGGTTCACAGATTCTTATAAGGACTGGTTGTTGTACCAGGCGTTCATGAGCCTATATCATTGAGGATAGACAACACCTCCACCATTGACTTGGCAAAAGACCCCAAACACCACAAAAAATCCAAGCACATTGAGATAAAGTATCATTACGTTCGTGATCAGGTGAAATATAAGAAGGTCATCCTCAACTACATTCATACTAAGGAGATGATGGCTGATGTCATAAAGAAACTTATAGTAAGAGATCTATTTCAGGTTCACATCAGGCATATGGATTTGAGGAAAGCTTGAGTGATATTCTTGTATCATGTACCTTTGATCTTTCATGAATAATAAATTCTTTTTAACTAGCTTGAGTACTTATTAAACTAGCTGTGTAGATCATCGACATTTACCCTGAGATCATATAGGATTTCTACCTTTTGTGAGTAGGCTGGTCACCCACTCGCACGAGCTAACCAACCCTAAATGTACAAGAGAAGTACACTTGGGCTAATGTTCATACACCGAGGTATGAATCACCCTTTATTCAGAATAATAAAGGATGAGGATGCGAATGAGTTGTATTCGCCTTTAGTCCTAAAAGATTGAAGTTGAGAGTGATAAAGTCCAATAACATAGCCGCACTATTGCTCTTCATGCGAATAATGTTATGGCATGAATGATAGCCAGGTTGTGAGGTTATGAGATGAGTCATACCTCATGTGAGATGACTTGCGTATTGTAGACTTGACATATACCTAGTATTATCTACTTTGCGGCATGGATTGTAGCCACGTGCTAGGACCTTTTACCTACAGATTGCTTTGATTCGATTTAATCATTGCAACATGCAAGTAGCCGGTCCCGTAGGTGACTCCTTGTGTCCTTAACTACCCTCCTCTTGTGTATAAGAGGATTAAATTGAGTGTCGTTAATTTAGTGTATGATGACGAAAGGCCCTTGATTGGTCAGTCTCGGTTATGCTAGGAAAGCGGCTTGATCGATTCCAAATTACACATCTGCGTGGGGAAGATCCTGTGACAGCTACACTAAGTTTCTAGAACTATAAATACGCGCTTAAAGATTTATCCGCCGGTAATATCGAGTTTTCTTAGACTTTTGCAAACAATATTCTCTTTCAAAAGTGTGTGTGTGTGTGTGTGTGTGTGTGTGTGTGTGTGTATATATATATATATATATGTTAATATTACTTTAAAAAGAATTCAAATTGATGTTTGTGGAAAACCACGCTTTCAGTAAAAACTCAATAATTTGGATAAGTGCTTATGTTGGCCAAGTACTCCAGATCGGGAGTTAACTCCATCTGGTGTGGTCATGCGAACTAGGACAGGCATTGTAAAGCTTGGGTTATTGAGTGATAATTAGGTGGTCACTTAGTACTCAAACAAGTGTGAGAAGATAATGGTGTTCCAGCTTGTTAAAACTAAAAATGCAATAGGAACATTTTCTACGTATTGTTGCTCTGGGCGCCGAGTAATGGAAACATTCATAGACAATCGCAAGCATTCAGAAAATCAGACATAAGAAGAGGTATCGCAAGGCGAATTTTATTCCAGAGATTATGAGATCTTATACATTCCAGGCCGTGGTCTAGCACGAGCCCTTAATTACATCAATGGATGATCACCCTTAATTAAAAGGCAAAAGTAAATATATGCATGAATCATAGATAAATCAAGTTAAAGCAAATAAGGAAGCATGAATAGAAATAAAACACACAATAGAAAATGCGAAGATTTTTACATGGAAACCCTTTCGGGAAAAAACCACGACATAAAGAGACAAAGCTTCATTATGAATGATAGTTGTACAATAGATGGAGTATTCGAGAAAAGGCCCAGATTGATCGGGAAAGTAACTAAGTCATCAGAGACTATGGTCTTTAAGTTCGCGGTCGTAGAGACCGTCGTATTTGCGTAGGGGATGACCCATCTTTTATATAGGTCGGATGCCTATATCCCATGGTTTGTCCGGAGATCCGGGCTGAGACTGTCAGGGTTCTTAATTGAGAGGGTACAACTCCTAGGCCCGCGCCTGTTATGTTTGGACAGGTGACCTCAGGAAGACCGGTCCACAGTTGTATGTACCTGAGCAACCCAACCGACGGATGCCGTTTTGTATGGGTAGCACATCGACTAGCTTTAAGATAGTAGTCTGTAGCAAGTGCTTTGTAGTAATTTGGAACTCTTCGGTCTTGTTTCTAGTAGTGACCATACCCCCTATTGGTTAGTCTAGACCTTGACTTTGGGTCATACTTTAACAGTACAATGAAATAATAATACATTTACATCACTTCGAAAGATTGCGGCTTCTTTCTAAAATCCTCTCGCATTCATTGCACTATACAAGTTTGGCCTCGGAGAGCCTCTTTTTCCTGCCATTGACTGAAAATGCGGTATAAGTTTGATTACCGCTGTTGTAGAAGCAAGAAACAAGTTACCTTGTCCTAGAGGGGGGTGAATATGACACTTTTTAAATTTCTCAATAGAAAGTATTCTTAGAGCACTTTCATCAAACACAAGATATGCAGAATATAAATCAATAAAAGCACATGTGAAAGAAGTAAATCAGTTCATCCATTCACCACACAACAAGAGATTTTTATAGTAGTTCGCTTATGTACCTACTCCACTCCCGGCTGATCCACTCACTCCTTGAGTGGTCGGATTTCACTATCACTATGGTTTTAAATGAGGTTAACCATAAACCTTAACAGCCTACAAAAGGACTTACGACTCAACACATGGATTCATCCTTCCATAGGACTAATCCATGACCACTTAGTCATATACAAGGGCTTGTCCTACTCAAGGACTTGTCCTACGCAAGGACTCTACCGAGTTTGGGTCTTCAAACTCTGAAACCCAAATCTCAACTTGAGGAGGTTTCTTGGACTCGAAAGACTAAATATACTTAGCTGATTGAGTCCCTTGATGATGCCTTTGTTAAAGAAGCTTCGGCTTGTACGGAAGACGTCTTCTTCAGCTCCCTCGATCAGCAACCTTGCTCCGGATGACCCATTGTAGATTCCAAGGTGAGGGATTGAGGTTAGGTTGAGGCTATTTTGGGATATGGCTTTTATATGAGGAAAGCTTCTACCTAAACCACCATTAATGGCATTGATGACAAGAGAATGTCTATGAGAGGTAGGTCAAGATGCCATTAAAGAGGGGTTGAGTTCATGATTCAATCCAAGCTTTGAATGCTTAATCAATGTTGGTCAGATCAACATGGATTGAAGTATGAACTCAACAAATCTAAGGGTTTGGAAGAAGGGGATCTCAAGAAGAAGGCTCACACAAACCCTAAATGATGCTCAAGGTGTCTTGGGCAAGATCCAACCGAGTTCTATAAATAGATATGACATTCAACGGTCAGAAAACGGTCAGCTCGATAGGTTCCGATCGATCGGACATAAGTTTTAGCAAAATTTGAATTTTGCTTGAAAACAGGTTCTCCGATTGATCGGACTTAGTTCCGATTGATTGGAATACCCTGTCCGATTGATCGGACAGATGGTCCGATTGATCGGAATTTCTTCCAGAGAGTTGATGTAGTTTTTCTGGAAATTCCTCCTATGGATCGTATGTGTGTCCGATGGATCGGACAGACCTCCGAGGGATCGCAAAAGTGTCCAGAGAGATTTTCATTGTTTGCTGGAAAATTTTTCGATTGATCAGACATACTGTCCGATTGATCGGAACACCCTGTCCGATGGATCGGACAGGCCTCCGATGGCTCGGAAAAGTGTCCAGAGAGTTTACAATGTAACTGGACTATTCTCCGATGGATCGGACACATTGTCCGATTGATCGGACATCTATCGGACTATTCTTCGATGGATCGGGTATGTATCGGAGAGAGCAGACTTATAGTTTTTCAATTTTAAAGCAACTTCTGCTACCAAGAACCCTTCCATTGCTGATCTTAATGGAAGGTGGGCTATAGATGGTGCTAAGGGTGTGCCTAGGAAGAATTTGGGCCATCTATAGAAGGTTTTGGGATCAAAGGTTTGGGTGGAGATGCTTGAAGCTGACTTGATCTTTGAAAGGCTTCTGTCTTCAGCCGCAAGGGGACTCGACGACACACTAACCATGGTAATTGACAAATCTTTGCATTAACATTGACTGCCCTTGAATGGTCGCACAACTGAATTGCAGCTTTTAGAACACTTTACTTTCATAAAATAATAAAGGGGGCGGGGGGGGGGGGGGCATCCAAAAAGGAATGTCGACGCATCCCTGAATTTTTTTGGTACACTAACACTATTCTTGGGTGCTTGGCACTATTCATCTTGAATTTTGGTAAAGGAAAATTTATGTATTTTTCGGGTACGCTAACATTATTCTTGGGTGCACGGGCACTATTCATCCTGAATTTTGGCTAAGTCTAGAAGTGTCAAATAAATGGGTGCGTTGGCACTATTCATCCTGGATTTTGGCTAAGTCTAGAAGTGTCAAATAAATGGGTGCGTTGGCACTATTCATCCTAAATTTTGGTTAACTCTAGAAGTGCCGAATAAACGGGTGCGCTGACACTATTCTCGGGTGCGCTGGCACTATTCATCCTGAATTTTGATTAATCTAGAATTGCCGAATAAACGGGTGCGCTGACACTATTCTTGGGTGTGCTGGCACTATTCATCCTGAATTTTGATTAAGTCTGGAATTGCCGAATAAACGGGTGCGCTGAGGTTTCCGGAGCTGTAGTGATTGGAAAAGGATTCCGGCAAGGGAATTCTCAAGTGTCCAATGGGCAATAACCAGACTCTCTCTGACGATACACCTACAAATTAATAGTATGGGTGGGTATTTATACCCAAAAATTCCGAAAGGTGGCGAATAAGAAGATGCCACGTGTAGCGCACCCTTTTATTAGCTGAAAATAAGCTGAAAGGAGATCGACGCACCCTTTTATCTGCTGTAAAACTATGTCGACGCGCCCAATTTTAACTTGGGATTAAAACACCAAATTTGGGTGCGCTGGCACCAAGTGCACCTAGCTTTTAAACTTAGAGTGAAACATCAATTGATGGGTGCGCTTGAACTAGCGCACCTAGGTAAAAAATTTTAAGTTGATTTCCCCGATGCGTTGGCGGAGGCGAACTTGTTTAGATGAGAACTCACCCATAGCTTCAACTTTTTCTCTATGTATCGCCAATCCATGCCATTCATTATCCTTTTCTCATCATCACAAGGCATGGGTCCAAATTTCAGGAGGATCTGGAACTTAAGTAGTCCGTTGCAGGGAGAAAAGTGGGAGAGAACATATACCATTATAATTTTCTCAGGGCCATGTTGAATCAAGCTGATATCTAGGGGGATGACATGTGTGGGGCTTCTTATCACGGTGAGTGGTTTGGATCGTCCAAAGGATGCATGAGGTGGGCCTATGAAGGCTTCACAATGACTGATTTGGACATAACGTTTGTAATAGTGATTTTGAATGGTTTGTACTCTTTTGGAAAGTTTATTAGTGGATCTCATTTGTAGTTCGTAGGCCCCAAATCTGATCGGTTCATCAGCCTGGGGGCGCCATTCTAGGAGGTGGTCCGAAGTTTGGGGGAAATTCGAGGTTCAAGTGGGCCATACACAAGGAAACGGTTTCACCGCACAGATATTGTTGAACCCTCATGTGGAGCCACAGAAGTATCAAATCAGCTAATATTTATTTATGTGACACCCGTAAGACTCTATGCATGGTTTCTACATGTTTTGGCATGTTCATCAGTGGGTCTCTTTTATAGTTTATGGGTCCAGGATTGAAGCCGTCCATTATCTCGGGAGTGTTATTCTAGGATGTGGTCCCATGTTTGAGGCAGATCTGAGTTTCAGGTGAGTCATACAATAAGAAATAGTGTCACCGTTGTTTTGCCATTGAATGGTACTTCGGGGTCATAAAGATATTGGATCGAGTAGTCCTTTGAATGTCCCACACATATGCCTCCTTAGGACATTCTGGTCGGCCCATATCTTTATAAATAGCATTCTGACGGGTCATTGGAGAAGTTTAATGGGGGATCGCTCCTTTTGGGAATTATAACGGTGGGCGTTGGACTTCCTATGGTGTGTCCCACCTGAGCTTCATATCTGCTTCATATTAGGTCTCAAGGGTTAAAATGGGTTGAAAATACATATGATCAGCTTAGATAAAGTATATAGTACTCCATGATGGGGTACATAGAACAACGTCAGGTGGGAACCTTATTATGGGCAGCGTAAACGTGCATGCATGTTGTGGTCTTTATGTGTACACGTGGTATGTATGCATTTGTTGCATGGATGGCACATGTGTTTCATGCATGAGTCTTAGGCATCGTCCATGGTTTGTATGTGTTATACATGCATGCATAAATGGGTGGTTATACCATAATGGTGTTCATGCATGGTGTGCATGTATGTGTGTTTGGGTTATATAATGGGCATGGATGAGACTAGAGCTGAGCACGAATCGAGCTAGCTCGGTTAGCTCGCTCGATTCGGCTCATTCCAGCTCGACTTGGCTTGATTCGGAGGAAGGGTTTGAATAGAGCCGAGCAGATTTCCCTGGCTCGTTTCATAGTTCGAGCCACACACGAGCATGCCCAAGCTTGGCTCGATTCGGCTTAAAGCTCGGCTCGTTCGTAGCTCGATATATATATATATATATATATATATATATATATATATATATATATATATATATATATATATATATATATATATATATATATTATAGATTTTTTTTATAACTTAAAGCCTAAAATTCTAAAACCCTAAAATCCTCCCCATTTTGAACGAGCGCTCCCTTCCCTCCCCAAAACCCTAACTCTATCTAGCCGGCCACCGTTGCTCGGCCACCCACCTATAGACCAATTCTCTCTCTCCAATCTGCCCAGCGGGGCGGTTAGCCGGTACAACTCTCTCCCTCTCCCTCTCCCTCTCTATCACTCTCTCTCTCCTGTCCGTCCAGCGACCTCTGTCGTCCGATCATCTCTCAATCTTTCTATTTCACTCTTCCAATCTCCCTATTTCTCTCTGAAATTTTTTGAACACATATAAAAATTATGTCCGAGGTTGTCTCTCAGCTCGAATTTAGCTCGAAAGGCTCGAGCTTGAACTCGGCTCGAAGCTCGGCCGAGCCAGCTCGAACATAAAAGTCCAGCTCGATGGCCAAGTCAAGCCGAACACAAGCTAGGCTATTCATTGACCGAGCCTAGCTCGAACATGGTTGAGCTTGGCTTAGCTCGGCTCGTGCTCACCTCTAAATGAGAGTGGCATTCATACTTAGTGCGTTAATGGGCTTCATACATGGGTAGCATGCATGGGTTGTACGGGTTGCATTCATGGCAAGGTACATGTGTATGGTATATGTAGTTATGTGTATTATGTATGAGTTGGTTGCATGCACGTGATGGCTTGGCTTAACGCTTACATGTTCCCTCATGCGGGCTTTAGGTACGCATGGCCATATGCACTGTTTTCCTACATAAGTTCTATGTGTATTACATGCATGGAAGGTGTACTGTGCTGGTTTGAAATGCATGCATGATGGTTGTTGCATGCTCAAAATTCTTGTATTGCTTCTGGCCTTAGCACTTCTTGCCAATATAGACTTTTTTAGGCCCTAACACAGCTAGTCCCACACATCTGATTCTTTTGATCGTGATTATTTGATTTTTATTGTCATGTGATGAGCTAGATGGACAATTTATGATGTGTCTATCCGACAATGTGATTTAGTAAGAGATGTTAGTTATGGGCCTGTGAGGCCCACTTGTGGGTGAGGCCCATAGATTGTTATCACATCTTCTCTATTACGGGAATTTGAAACTAAAAAAAAGTTTTCAAATTTGGATAAAGATTAGCATCTCTTATCTCTCTTATCCAGCCTATAAATAGAGGAAGACTCTCCCGTAATGACTAAGTAACAAAAGTTGCGAAAGAGAAAATAGAGGGAAGTACTTTGAGTGTCCATCTGGCCCATCCCTTTCGATCTAAGTCGTAGATCATGATTAGGGACAATCCTCACCGTAGGATCAGAGGGGTGATCAGACTCATTTGCTCCTGTAGCAGTTAGGCGGATCGTTGGACCGCACCGCACATCCTCGGCTTTGCAAAGGTTCTCATCATGTAGACCGTTGAATCCTGAAGGCCCACACTTTCGCATTTACTTTCACAAATGACATGCCCCGCAATGCAAGCACAGAGTATGCACCCTTAAGTCTGAATTACGATAGTGACTAATGCACTTTGTGCACGTATTACATAAATCATACGATTCCCGAGGCATCACATCTTATCAACCAAGTCATTCAACCACTCAAACATTGATCTTTTAAACATTTATTTACCTTTAACTTTTAGCTTAAAGGCCTCTAATCTTAACTAATCAAATCCTCACATTCGGGACTTTATTCAAGAGTAACTAATGCATTAACTAAAAGTTTTGAAATCCATATTAACTGCAATTAATTCTAACTGAAAGTAATCAACATATCAATTCAAACCAAACATCTGATCCTAAAGTTGCGATCTCCTCTTCCATCAGGTACGACCAATCCACTTGAGGTTCTTCCATTGGCTCTGCATCATTTTCAATATTCACATCGGGTGGATGAATTTCTACTTCACATGTTTACATTTTAATCTACAACCGTCAACTAGCCAGGCTCAATGAGTGGACCCATCATGGTTCACACCCGCCCAAATAAAACAGTACATACAATTACAGTCTTACGATTTAATTTGCATTATGGATACGAGAATAGTATGTAAGATGATATGATGTATCAAGTGGGTACATATCCAAACCATCCACTTGCTTAGGTTGGAGTCCATCAACCCACACTCCCCCTACATAGTAGGGCAAACTTTTGCATGATTTGCAGGCATCTAAGATGGTCCCTAGGCAACCCAGTACTATAAGTACCTACAGGTCTTCCAGAGCGATGATATAGGCCAAACAATGCATGAATGTATGAAGTGTATGGCATGTTGTGTTCACATAATCATCCATCCAATTGAGATGCAACAGATAATTCAGTCATCTCTCCTTTTAAGAGGCAACATACATATAATTCATCATTCCTTTCATGTAACACATATAAGTAACACAATGAATTTACATATATAACATACATCATAATCAATGCAAGTCATCTAATATAGCATCACACCACAACAAGCTACTTTATTTGAACGAAGAGGAAACGTGTTAAGATTCACTCACCCGTTGTTGGTGATGTGGATTCCACACTCTCCAAATTTTCAATTATGAGCAGGATCCTGTAAACACACCTCATTCGATCATATTCCCTCTCTTTAAATCCCTTTGTCTAGAGGCAGAGCCAGAATTTTCTTCTAGGGGGGGCAAGGCACAAGCATGAAGCAAATATAACATACATCATAATCAATGCAAGTCATCTAATATAGCATCACACCACAACAAGCTATTTTATTTGAACGAAGAGGAAACGTGTTAAGATTCACTCACCCGTTGTTGGTGATGTGGATTCCACACTCTCCAAATTTCCAATTATGAGCAGGATCCTATAAACACACCTCATTCGATCATATTCCCTCTCTTTAAATCCCTTTGTCTAGAGGCAGAGCCAGAATTTTCTTCTAGGGTGGGCAAGGCACAAGCATGAAGCAACAGTGGGCGCCATTGTCCCCATTGTTTCTGTAGTGGGGTCCATTTGAGCTTTGAATCTACCCCATTTTTTTAAGCCATAAAATGATCTCTCTAGATGGTTGGACGATGTGGATACAACACATACTTCACAGTGGGGCCCATAGAACTTGGTGACGTCACTTCATGGCCAGATGGCCACTGAACCATTAGATCTGGACGCGGATTTCTTTAGCAGAAAGTTCCTATGCTGGGAACTTAGGTGGGGGCCCATCGTGATGTTTGTGAGAAGTCCACCCCGACTATCCATTTTGTGAAATCATTCCAGGACATGTGACCAAAACTTAGTCAGATCCAAGACTCAAGTGGGCCGTAAACATGAGGATTAAACTATTACAGTTGAAACATTCGTGGGGCCATAAAAGTTTTGAATCAGGCTAATATTTATGTTTTTGGTTCATCCAAGTATGAATGCTGTTATGAACAGTATGGATGACATATAAACATCACTGTTGACCCAATGGAGGTTTCAATGGTAAGAATTTCCCTACCCACCTTTTCCTTTAGTGTGGCCCACTTGAGCCTTGGATGCAGCTTAGTTTCGGTATCATGTCCTAAAATGAGATAAAAAAATGGATGGACGATGTGGATTTCTCATAAATATCACGATGGGACCCACCTAGGTTCCTAGGGCAAGAACTTCCTGCCAAAGGAAATTCACGTCTATTGACAGGATCTAGCTTGAGATGGACGGTCCTGTCAGGGGATCTGTGGGCCCACGATGATCTATATATTTTATCTAAGCTGTCCATCTATTTTGACGGATCATTTTAGGGCTTGAGCCCAAAAAGGAGGTAAGTCGAAGGCTTAACTAGACCACACTACATGAACTAATGGATTGAACTCTTGCTATTGAAAACTCAGGGCCCCTTGCCCCTATGTGGCTCCGTCCCTGCCTTTGTCCTCATTTGAGATCTCTTCCTTAATTAGTTTTGTCCATTTTCTAGTCCATAAAGTTATATATTAACTTTGTTGTTCAAAGATAAAAATGTATAATTAAAATTGAAAGAACTCATAGTTGCTCAGTTGAACCATCCCTATGTTTGGTCAGTCAAAGACCTCCTCGATCAAAATTACATATTGTTTTAGATTTCAGAAAAATGGGTCCTTCGGTCGACCCAAGGTTTCCTAGGTCACCGATACAAATTGCTGAGTTTTTTGGAAAATAGGTCTCTCGATCGACCAAACCCTGCCTTCGGTCAACTGAAGAGCGTCTAATTTTCACAAATTGACCGATTAACATTCTTTTATTTAAAATCTTAACTCCCACTATTCTTAGGGGCTCATGGTCATCATGGGTTAGATCTGAACCATTCAATCCTTTGCTAACTTTATAAAATTTTGGAAGAGCCCATGACTGTAGATTTAAACCCTAATGATTTCTATTTCCCACAATTCTACAATATCGATTTAGGTTTTTAGTTAACCTTAGCGATCCGATCCACATAAGGTGTCCCTCATTAAGAAGAGATGATAGAGTGGATCGAATTTCCCCAATGATCTCAAGAGAATACATCTTTAGCCTTAGTTCGAGATGATGTGGTCCATCCAAATGTCAGATCGCTTTGAAATTTCAGGCCCTAACATATTTTGGCCGAACAAGTCCAATAACCCATACGGATCCGATCTATTATCCCAAGATAGCCCATATCAAATCTCAGCACCCCAAACTCCACATTTTAATATTATTGTTGAAATCAATCTACAATGCCATACAATGAACGGAGGGCCAATCGGTCCCATTCATTAAATAGATCTAAGGGTATAACTTAGAATGCAATAAAACTAAAGAAGAACTAGGGTTTACTTAGACTAAGGGTTGACATATTCCCCTCTCTCCCCTTTTATAGTAATTTAGGGTTAGGTCTTCCTACATACTCTCATTTATAGGCAGAGATTCTCTGGATAAGGTTACCTTGTCTGGAGTTCAAAATTCAAAAATTAAGGTTCTAAGGTGCAAAATATTAATATTATCTATATAAAGATTTGATCCCTAATCTCCTCTTTCAACTAAGAAAACTCTAACCAACCAACTTATCATGTTATTTTGCTAAATAATTCAAATTAAAATCTTTTAATCCATTTAGTTGCATGGTTTATGTGGTCAAAATTTTGAATCATCACACCAGATCTAAGGTGGACCATATCACAGGAAACAGTCATGATTAAATCCCCACCATTAAAAACTTTATGGGGACACCCAAATGTTTATCTGTCATCCAACCTGTTAACCTGTTGATAAGGTCATAAATACTTGGATGAAGAGATCACACAAATATCATTTTGATTCAAAACTTTTGTGGCCCACAAGAGTTTTTAATGGTCGATGACCACTGTTTCCTGTATTTATGGTCCACCTGAGACTTGGATATGTTTTATTTTTTGGATCTTAACCTAAATTGATCCGTGAAAATGGATGGACAGTGTGGATGTAAGGCATATACATTACAGTGAGGCCCAGAGTAAAGGATCTGTTATCGCCAAAAATGGGTAACAAATGTTGTTCAAGGGACCAACTAGTATCTTCGTTGTCAGATTAAGAGACTATGATGAATGAACTGGATCAAGGATCTACAATCACCACGAGAGGTTAGGATGGCCGTCGGGGGTGCCGGCCGATGGCCCTCTGATGCTTAAGTCAGTTGATGATGGAGAGAAAAGCTTGTAAGTATGCTATTGATTGGTGATTCTGTCCCCTGGACTGAAGCATGGAAGATTTTTTTATAGATACTTAAAGAGCCGTTGAGGGCTGATAATCAGGATATAATTTGGGGCCACGTTGGCCATAATCACGGCCAAGCTGATGAGTGGTGCGACGATTGAGACCACGTAATGCTGGGATCTCAGTCGTCTAAAACGGTCGCGCTGACAATACGGGAAACTATCCGTTATATTTAATCTCGTTCAGATGCTGAGTGAATACTCCGTACAGCTGCATTTCTGGATGCCAGTTGTATGTCGAGTGTCTACTCAACTAACTGATATGTCGAGTGCCTACTTGTCTTTTAATAAAAGTGTGCATGTGCATGTCACGCGCAAAGGCCAACTGGGTGTAAAACGAGGAGTTGTGATGCTGACCTACTGGTGGGATGAAGAGTGATAGTCGTCATACGATATATCTCGAGTGTATACTCGGCTTGATGTCGGCAAAGTTGCGAACTTTATTCCTTCAAAAGCTTTCTTTATGGGAATCATTAGTTTCTCTTTCCTCTACGTGGCATTTTATGGGCCCGGCGGGAATCCCTATAACAAGAGCCCCCCAAGTTTCGTGGTTAAGCTCCTTAAGCATGGAACTTATGTGTAATACGAAGAGTCGAAGAATATAAACAATCGTCATTTCCCACCATGCGTTTCGTCAGGAGTTAATTCTTATCGAAGAACGTGCAATGAGGGGTAGGCACGTGGCTTGTATTAAATGCAGCATGCTTCACGATCCTTATTTCGAATACGGTGATGCCACGTGTTAGCAACAGAAGAGGCGCGATGATTATATGAAAATATTCAAATCCTCTCTTCCTTCTTCCCTAAGCTTTCTATCGAACTCTCTGATGTAGACGAGAAGTCTTCACTGCTGAGCTATCTTTGGGGCTTTTCATCATTTTCGTTTCTTAGGTATTTTCTTTTCCTTCCCTTTCCTTATAATGTCGAGTTCTGAATCTGAACGTCTGATGCCCATTGGCCAAAATACTCCAGACGAATCGTCATCTTCTAACTCTCAAAATCGCAGACAAGGGTTGAGAGCCCCTCCCACCTCTGGGTTTGCCGCTGAATTCTACCTTTCTACCATAACTACACGGGAGCTGGATCTACTCCAAACTTCATACAATATTTCAAGAGAAATTAGGATGAGGCTTCCGGAGGAGGGAGAATTTTCTCACAACCCTTGAATAGGGGAGGTGGCAATCTATTCTTACATTTTTCAGTTGGGGTTTAGACTTCCTCTGCACCCATTTCTCAGAGGTATATTGTCCAAGATTTTGAACATTACGTGTAAAATCAATGCTGTGGAATATTTCAAAGCGTCCGCTGATTATGTCAACGAACGTTACGGAGATTATGAAAATGGCCGAGCGCGAACGTTGAAAGTTGTTGAGAGACTTCATCCTGGTCTTATCCGTCAAGGCTTAAGGAAATCAAAGATGAAATTGTTCGCGATGATCCATAGGCGTTGAGGCCACTGAAGCTACCGCTTTGGGAGAACTAGAGGCTGACTCAAAAGCTGATAGTTCTCTGGTCATAGATTTTGCTAGTGTTCGTGGAGAAATGTCTTCCTTGCCTCCTTTCGTTGTTGTTGTCGAGGACCCAACATTGAGGGTCCCATTGATGTTAATTGAAGACTTCCTTCTTTGCTCTTTTTTTTTTAAACACTTGGACTTATATAAGATACTATTTTCTCTTTTTTTTTAATATTTTATTTGAAGCTTATCTTTGGTAAAATATTATACGTTCTCTTTTCTTCGTTTTTGAAAATGATATTCTCCGAAGTTGATGGGATTATTACATTTCACAAGGTGTCATGTGGCGACGTTTTAGTTTTCGGAGCATACCATCTTTATTCCCATTTAATATTTTTCATTTTGTGGAGATTCGCTAGGATGTGTACACTTGGCACCATTGAACGGTGGATCGATCAATTGGAAATTCTATTTATACTCCTCTCCTTTCACCTTTCTAGCTAAGGGTTAGAGAGATGAGAGAAACTGTAGGGGCTTGTCTTCCCTTCTGGCTTCTTTTGAGGGTCAGGAGCAAGGAAGGATAGGTACCTTTGAAGGTCAAGAAATGACAGATATTTCCTTTAGTTTGATTTCGGTATGCAAAGTCTGGGAGATGGAGTTGCGATTTCCTTTGATGTTTTCCAACCTGCCCTTGGTGCCAAAATGCTTCCTTCCATGGGACTTGATATGGTGGTGTCTGTTTTTTATTGATATGGTCGTCTTTTTCTACTTGGAGGAAATTCCTTTACTAGTTCCACAGCCGAGGCCATCTAACCCTACTTGTGTCGTCTCAAAGTCGTTGATGGCAATGGTTGCTGTTATACAAATGGTGTCGGACACTGTCGCGCCGGTGGCGATGGTTGCAGGTGTGTAGATGGCGACAGATGTTGCTGCGAAGAAAGGCTATGTTGAAGGGGGGTTTTATTTGGAGTAGCTTCTTTTTTCCTATTTTGATCTTACATTCAGAGCAGCTTCTTTTTCCCTCTTTTGGTCTGCCTTTTAGAGCAAGTTTATCTGTAACATATTTCAAAAATAAATAAAGAAATTTTTTCTTATTAATTGTGTTTGGTTGGGGATGTCCTCAATTGTATCTATTCTTTTGTAGTGTAATTTGTAAAAAAATTCATATGGATAACGAAGTTTGTCAATGGAGGATACCGGAGTACCCATATGAACCCTGACGGGTTTAAAATCCTTCGTGTGGATAACGAAGTTTGTCAACGGAGGATACCGGAGTACCCATATGAACCTTGGCGGTTTTAAAATCATTTGTGTGGATAACGAAGTTTGTCAATGGAGGATACCGAAGTATCAACATGAATCCTGGCGAGTTTAAAATCCTTCGTGTGGATAATGAAGTTTGTCAATGGAGGGTACCGGAGTTACCATATGAACTTTAATGGGTTTAGTTTAGATAGTAAGAAAAAAGACTCTCCTTTATTGATAATAAGTCCCGGGAACCTTATTATAATTTTATTGATAATGTTTGAGGAGGTTGGTAGCATTCACGAGTCATTGAAGCACTCTTCCTTCCATGTCTTCAATGTTGTAAACTTCAAGCTTGACAATGCGGACCACTCGATAGGGTCCTTCCCAGTTGGGCATGAATACCTTAGATCCCGGATCTTGAGTACTGCTTAGTATTTTTCTTCTGAGGACGAGATCTCCTATGTAGAAAGATCTCTATCTTACTTGGGAACTATAATATCATGCTCTCTTCTGTTGATGCATTACCAAGCGTAGTTGAGCCCTGTTTTGTTGTTCTTTAAGTATGTCTGTTGGGGTCCCAAAAGTCAGTACCCTCTAAAACAAATCAACTGGGCACGTGTTTCGAGAAAATTCCACAAAATACTACCCGACGCACCCAAATACCCAGATTTGCAAAGGATCCAGTACTTAGCCATTTTCTCCGGTGGACCCCACGGATCACCGTGATCAAAACCAACCAGAATCAAGCAGAGGCATCCTTCATGAATTATGATAAGCAGTGCATGGCGATTCACCGAGAAACGGGCCCCACAAGCCCTCCGTTTCGTAAAACCCAATTTTGCAAGACACGGGTACGTCAAGCGCACCCATTTATTCATCCTGACGTACCCTTAAATTCATGAAAATTCGACAACTGGTTTAGGATGTATTTCACCTCTGACGCATCCAAAAAATGGCTTGACGCACCCTAAAAATACCTTCGACGCGTCCATAAAATCAGAAAATACAGAACTGCAATTTCAGGGTAAATTGGACCCCAACGCACCCTAAAATAGCCCAACGCACCCGTAAAATCACCAAAACCAGCATGGTATTTTTTGGATGCATTGGACTCCAACGCACCCAAAAATAGCTCGACGCACTCAGAAAATCAGCACTTTTCAAAATATCATTTCTGGGTGCGTCGGAGCTCCCACGTGCCTGTTTAGGGGTGCGTCAAAGACTTTATGGGATGCGCCATACGTGGCAGGCCCTCATTGGTCACTGTCCGGTATTCTCAGGTATAAATACCCCTCCTACTGTTCATTTAGACAGATTTTTGGGACAGATTAAGAGAGAGAGAGAGAGAGAGAGAGAGAGAGAGAGAGAGAGAGAGAGCTATTATCCCCTGAGTATCTGGGATTTGTCGCCGGAAACCCTCGCCGGAATCCCTTTCCGACAGCTGAAAAACTTTCCCGGTGACCGGAATTCTTTTCCAGTCGCTGCCATCTTCCACCGGAAGGTCACTCCGACCAACAGCACCGCAGGTCCGGATTATAAGAAATCACAAGTATGAGCACGCACCCGAAAATAGTCCAGCACACCCGAAAAATTCAACAAAGAGCGGACATGTATTTTCAGGGTGCATTGGACTCCCACGCACCCGAAAATAGTCCGGCGCACCCGAAAAATTCAACAAAAAGCGGACGTGTATTTTCAGGGTGCATTGGACCCCAACGCACCCGAAAATTACCCCACGCATCCGTAAAATCAACATAATTCAGACATGTATTTTCAAGGTGCGTTGGACTCCCACGCACCCATAAATTATGTCCACGCACCCAAAAAATCAGCCAATTCCAGAACATGTTCATGGGTGCACCGGACTCAATTTTAAGTGTTTTCAAGTGCCACTTGAGCCTATTTTGGGTATTTCGAGCGTTTCGGACGCAATGGAATGGTCAAATGGACGTTTTAGGATCTCTAAATGAGCAGAATTACGCATCTTCAAAGTTCAATCTGTTTTGACACGATGAACGAAACGACTTCTCGAAAGAGACGCCGCCAGCATCCAGAGCTATGCAAACATGTCATCATTTATATTTACTGTAAAGAATGTGATCCGATTTGAGTCGAAAGCTAGACAAATGGGACTATGGTTATCACAATAAACCATACCAAAGAGTTTCAATTCACTACAAAACAATTGTTATGAACTGCCACAACACAATAGTCGATGCCCTACCCATTAAAAATGGCATCCGTCGGTTGGGCTACGCAGGTATACACAACTGCAGAGTGGACTTCCCGAGGTCACTTGTCCATACATTGACAGGTGCAGGCCCAGAGTCGTCCTTCTCAGTTATAAACCCTGATAGTTTCAGCCCGGATCTCCGGCCAAAACATGGGACATAGACATCTGACTAATACAAAGATGGTTCAGTCCATAACAAAACAAATACAGGTCTCTATGACCACGAACTCTCAGACCATAGTCCCTGCTGACTAGTCTTTTGCCTTTTAATCAAGGGTCATCGATCATTCGATGTAATTAAGGGCTCGTGCCAGATCACGGCCTGGAATGTACAAGATCTCAGGATCTCCGGAATAAAATTCGCCTTGCGATATCTCTCCTTGTGTACTTTTATGAATGCTTGTGATTGTCTATGAATGTTTCCGTTATTAAGAACCCCAGAGCAATAAAACACCACATTTCAAGGAAAATGTCCCTTTTGGAGTTCATTTTTCTAGTTCTAACAAACTGGCGACTCTGCTGGGGATCGAACCATACCAGAATCTCTGGTTGTATCTGAATATGGAAACGCTCTAAGATCAATTGCTCACTAAACATGAGTTTGCGCATAGGAAAGTTACCGTGAGGCATAATGTTTCGGCGCCCTCGGGCGCCAAACTGGCGACTCTCAACGGGAACGTTCTTCCCTTCATCTTTAAGGCAATAGACGATAAATCAAGGGTTTTCGAAACCACAAACTTCCACAACTACACGTATTTGTCTCCTTCTTGCTTATTTTTGTCGGTTTATGCACTGCGATCGATGGGCTCATATTCCCGACCGCACTTGTGAACTGTTCTAAAGATTTTTATGACATCGCAGAATTAGCAAGATAGTAACGCAGACAGAAGAAATGGCATGCTCGATGACAAGTTCGTGCACCTTCCTTGCCAACGGAGGTTTCAACTTCCCTCGTCTCACCGCAACCGCAACTGCTAGCCCAGGCTCAGAACGGCAGTTGGTTGAGACCCGGAGGCAGAAGAAAGAACAGAAGAAAGCTGCCATCCTAGCTGCATATAGGAAGGCGAGCATTGCGAGATCTCGCCCCGTGATCAAGAAACAGTGGCAGCCGAAGCAGGGGCAGAAGATCCCTATCGATGGCCAGGTCATATCAGCCAAACCCGCAGTACCCAAAATGACAGCCGAGCAGTTTCCGCCGTTATCCAAGGTCGCCTGCACCTCTCGGAAACCTATCAGGTCCGCACATGTGAAGAAAGCCGAGCCCATGACGACCCTTGAATCAAAGCAGAGGTCACCTCAGGAAATCCCGTTAGCGCAAGTGGTGATGGTCCAAATAGCTGAAGGAGAAGAAGAAGGACCATATGAAGCAGAAGAATTGCCTCCACTCCAAGATCAGATCGATAGATTGGTAGAGGCTAACCGCGAGACAAATGATCGGATGAGGGCTATTCAGGAAGCCTTGGCCACCCTAATATCACAGAATGCCACCAGAAGTATCGCGCCACCCACCCGTCAGTCGGCAGAGGAATCCCAAGGGGCAGCAGAAGGCCCAACTGAGCATGAACCGCCTGCCCAACTTCGGGTCATGCCAATAGAGCGCGCACCACTTTTACATCTCACGTATCGCGAGAAGAGTTATCCCAGACGATAGCCCACATGATGCAGCAAGAAAAAGAGAAAGAAAAGAGGGGCAGCTATAAATATCGGGTCTCGTACCCGCCAGAGGTGGAAGAGGTGCCATTCCCAGCTAATTTCAGATGCCCAGATTTTGGAAAATTTGACGGCAGAGGATCGCCAGAAGAGCACATCACCCACTTCTTGACTACGTTAGGAAATTGGTCCACGGTCCCGCAGTATTGCATGCGGTTATTCGGATCTACCCTAACAGGGAAGGCCTTTCAGTGGTACATGTCGCTGCCGGCCGGCTCTATAAGGACATGGGAGCAAATGCAAGACGCTTTCATCTCCAAATTCTTTGCAACCGAGAGGGAGATCTCGTTGACGGACCTAGCATTGGTCAGACAGAGGAATGGTGAACTAGTCGAGAAATTCATTGACCGATGGGGAACTACGGCGGCTCAATGTCGTGAATTACCCAGTGAAGGCGAGCAGATGAAGATGTGCCTGAGGGCTCTAGACCCCATGATCTCGTACGGACTGTCAGGTAACACCTTCAGCTCCTTTCGCGAACTAGCAACGAAAGCCCATCTGGTGGAAGAAGCAGCTTCCCGGGTAAACTTTAGACCCGAGAGACAGAAGAGAGAGGCAGGAAGAGTGGTAGAAACCCACCAGGTCGACAAGATCAAGGAACAGAAAGATCGAAAACGTCCCGCTGTCGATCATAGGACGGAAATGAAGACAGCAGTCACACAAGACAAGGGTAAAAGACCCTACATACCCAAACGCGTATCGATAGCCGAAAGAGAAAGGGCTAATGGCCCATATACATTCGATATGGCCGATCTAGTCCCGATCATGGAACAATTGGTTGAGGAAGGCTTAATGCGTTTACCGGAGCCCGTCCGTCCCCATGAAGTTGGACGGGTAAACGACCCCAAATATTGCAAATATCACCAATGTGTTAGCCACAAGACAGAAGATTGATTCTCCTTGAAAGGAAGGATACAGGGGTTGATCAATCAAGGGGTTATCAGTATGAAGGTACTCGAGACAGCAAGGGAGACGGCCGGGACAATTTCAGCAATTCCAATAGAAGAAGGTAGCAGTCACCTAACGACCTCATTCCCCGAGCCACAGGAGCCGTGGACTCTAGTCAGTAGCAAGAAAAGACTCGAGAACCGACGAAGGCTGGCTAACCAAAGAGGGAACAGGGGGAGAGGAAGGAGAGAAATACTACAGAAGCGACCCGTGATGAGCATGGCATATTGCGAAATGGTGTCGTTCACCGAACAAGTACCGGCCGAAGAAACCTCACAAACAGTCGAGGGAGAAGTTAATGCGGTCATCTTACGATCAGGAAGGCAAATGCCTGACCGTACCCCTCCGAGACCAGATGACCCAATGCAAGAAGATGGTGTCCACGACAGGCCGCAAGGGAGACCTCACATGCAAAAGTTGAAAGAGAAAGTTGGCGAAGCCACGACTAGTCAGCCAAGCCCGAGACCAGTAGTATATGATGTTGTGGCGCACTTACGAAAGGTTCCCGCCCGGCTAAGTATATACGATGCTTTGTGTCTCTCGAAAGTGTACAGAGAAATGTTAATCAATGCCTTACTTGACAGTGAAGCCAGGGAAATCATGATGATAGAGATAGAAGAAGAAATGAATAATACAGACAAATTTTGGGAGGGGTATACGCTAGTATCACAAGTCATGCATGTCGATCATCCTTCAACAATCACTTTTTCAGAAGAAGACCGCACGATCGAATTAATAGACCACAACCGTCCGTTGATGGTCACGGGCACAATCAGGGACACCGAGATCAAGAGGTGCATGTTGGACGACGGGTCTGCCGTGAATATTATGCCATTGAAGACATTACAGAAGCTGGGTTATAGGCAATCGGCATTACGCCCGAGCCTCATGATGATTCAAGGGTTCAATCAAGACAGTCAACGCACACTGGGATCAATCACGGTGATGTTAGAAATCGAAGAATTGACGACAAAAGTAACGTGTCAGGTGATCGATGCGGTGATAACATACAACCTCCTTTTAGGAAGGCCCTGGCTCCATCAGAATTGGATAATCCCTTCGACATATCACCAGTGTTTCAAATATAACAGAGATGGTGTCCAATACAGGATAGCAGCAGATCCGAAGCCATACACGATAGTTGAGTCATTTTTGGCTGATGCGAAATATTATGACCCGTCCGAAAGCAATAAAACCAGCAAAAAGTCCGACATAATGAAGAAAGGACAAGAGGCAGAACCTCGAGTTGAGAAGTGTGTAAAGGAAGGTAAACCTCAGCTCATCACTCAGGGAAGATCCCAATGTCAGCAGAAAAACCGACCTCAGCCGATCACGAAGAAATTATATGTGGTACCGCAGCATCTGCGTCAGCCAGGGCAGTCCGTGTTAAAACTAATTTCAGATCAACACATAAGTGTACTCAAATCCAGCTTCAATATGCCTATACCCAAGATAGGAAGAACCAAGCCATTTCCAAAGGCTCCAAGCCAATTCATCGTGCCGTCAAGAAATGCCACCCAGAAAGATATCAAGTTCCATTCAGGGCCAAGCCAGCCAGTACCATCAGAAGGGAAAGAAGGAGGAAGAGGGTCTACCCAATCTCGACCAATAGAAGAGAAGAGATATAGCAAAGCCAGCCGGAAGATTATGAGGAACATGGGATTCTCCAGTCAAGGCTCAGACACAAAGAAAAGACTGCTAGCTCCATTCGAAGAATATAAGCAAGTATACAGGAACGGAGTAGGTCTAGGAGCGAAGGCGAGCGTAAACATGGTAACCATTGTCCCGGTAGAAGGAATCCAGTCGCAAGATTCTATCGACATAATCCAGCCAAGTGTCGCACCCGTGCAACTAGAAGACGGTGGACAACCAACGATTGATGAACTCGAAGAGGTGAATTTGGGCACCCTTGAAGAACCCAGGAATACATATTTGAGTAAGAATGTCCCAGAAAATGAAAGAGAGAAATACATACAATTATTAAAGGAGAATAAAGACATCTTTGCCTGGACATACTCAGAAATGCCCGGGCTCAATCCGGCAATCGCCACTGCACAAGCTAAGCATCATGAAAGAGAAGAAGCCAGTGAAGCAGCCGCAACGACGGTTCCATCCTGATGTTGTACCTAAGATTGAAGAAGAAATCAAAAAACTAATTCAGGCTGGATTCGTTCGAGAGGTGAAGTACCCTCAATGGATTTCAAACATTATGCCAGTCAAGAAGAAGAGCGGACAGATCCGAGTTTGCGTTGACTTCCGAAATCTTAATGAAGCCTGCCCGAAAGATGATTTTCCTTTGTCAATTCCAGAATTATTGATTGACAGCACAACGGGATACGCAGTAATGTCCTTCATGGACGGGTACTCGGGATACAATCAGATTCGCATGGCCCCTGAAAGATGAAGAAGCTACGGCCTTCCGTACAACCCTCGGCATCTACTGTTATCGTGTAATGCCCTTCGGATTAAAGAATGCAGGGGCAACATACCAGCGCGCAATGCACGTTATATTTCAGGACATGATACATAAACACGTCGAATGCTATGTAGATGATCTGGTCGTAAGGTCGGCCAATCACGAGCAGCACAGAGAGCACCTAAGGCAAGTGTTCCAACGGTTGCGCAAGAAAAGTCTCCGTATGAATCCACTAAAATGCGCGTTCGGAGTCGCGTCTGGCAAATTTCTAGGCTTCGTGGTCAGACACAGGGGCATAGAAATCGATCCCGCAAAGATCAAGGCCATCATAGAAATGCCGCCTCCGAAGAACCTGAAGCAGTTGAAGAGTTTTCAAGGCCGCGTAGCATATCTGAGGAGATTCATCTCGAACTTGGCTGGTCGTTGTCAACCATTCTCCCGCCTCAACAAGAAAGATGTTAAGTTTGAATGGGATGACGCCTGTCAGAAAGCCTTCGACTCTCTAAAAGAAATGCTCGGGAGTTCGCCAGTCCTTGCCGCCCCAATCAAGGGAAAGCCACTGATTCTGTACATCGCAGTAGGTGATAACTCACTGGGGGCTCTCCTGGCGCAGAAGAACGAAGAAGAGAAGGAGAATGCACTATATTACTTAAGCCGCACACTGGTAGGGGCCAAATTCAACTATTCAGCAATTGAAAAGATATGTCTCGCTCTCATTTTTTCTGTAAAGAAGCTGAGGCATTACTGCCTCTCGCACCAAATAACGTTGATATCCAAGGCGGATTCGATCAAGTTCCTTATGAACCGGCCTATGCTGTCTGGGCGTTTAGCTAAATGGGCCCTTCTCCTCTCCGAGTTCGACATCACATACGTCCCAGCCCGGGCTATTAAAGGACAAGCGATCGCGGATTTTCTCGCCGCGCATCCAGTCCCGAGTAGCGAAGAAATGGAATGTGACCTCCCAGACGACCCTGTTATGATGATCGAAAGACCACGGCTATGGCAAATGCACTTTGACGGAGCATCCAGGTCGACAGGGGCAGGAGCGGGGGTTATATTTATCAGCCCACAGGGAGATTTGCTGCCCTACTCATTTACAATCGTGCCGGCCTGCACCAACAACGAAGCAGAGTATCAAGCCCTCATCGTTGGGCTACAGCTCGCATTAGAGATGCGAATCAAGGCAATACAGATCTATGGCGACTCCAGACTAGTCATCGGACAGTTGACGACAGAATATGAGGTCCACAAACCCGAGTTGTCACCTTTTTGCCGCGAAGCGCAATCACTGTTCGACCAGTTTCGTGACAGCAGCATTTCACATATACCGAGACAAGAAAATGTACAGGCCGATGCATTGGCTAGTCTAGCCGCTGCTCTGGCTAACCCCGGAGGCAGCCCACTTCAGGTAACGATCGAAGAAAGGAGGATCCTACCGACAGCCGTACTGCGTGGTGGTGAAGCAAGCGTAAACCCCATCTGTTGCTTCGAGATCACAGAAGATAATGACTGAAAAAGACCATTCATCGATTACTTGAAGTATGGGTTCTTACCAGAAGAGCTCAAGATGCGCACACAGGTTAGGAGACGCGCTGGATCGTTTATACTACGGAATGACGTCCTTTACAAGCGCTCGTATGAGGGAGTGTTGCTACGCTGCTTGGACCAGAAGGAAGCATACGCCACATTGAAGGAAGCCCACGGAGGAGAATGCGGTGCCCACCAAGGAGGCAAGAACCTACATCACCGTATCCGACACATGAGATATTATTGGCCCACAATGGCGAAAGATGCAATAGAATTTGTCAAGAAATGTCATGAGTGCCAAATCCATGCAGATATCATACACTCGCCACCAGAAGAATTACATCAGTCAGTGATGTCCTGGCCTTTCGCAGCCTGGGGCATGGACGTGATCGGGCCAATCAGCCCGCCCTCTTCCCAGGGACACCAATACATCTTAGCCGCGACAGATTACTTTTCCAAGTGGGCCGAGGCAGTCGCGCTTAGGAGCGTGAAGGCAAAACATGTTGAAAGTTTCATCCGCCACGCCATATTATACCAACATGGTATTCCCGAGAAAATCACCACGGACAACGGAACACCCTTCAAGAACGCTACTATTGATAAGCTATGCGCAAAGTTCAAGATCAAGCATTGTTATTCATCACCTTATTACCCCCCTGCGAATGGGTTGGCCGAGGCGTTCAATAAGACTATCGTGAAGATTTTGAAAAAGACAGTGGCAGAAAATAAGAAGGACTGGGACAGACGACTGCCCGAAGCATTGTGGGCATATCGAACCACACACCGCACAGCTATGTGAGCTACACCCTACTCGTTGGTATACGGTACGGAGGCGGTGGTCCCGATGGAGATACAGGTTGAGTCGTTACGGGTTGCGCTTCGTTATTCCCTAACAACCGAACGCAATGCTGAGATCAGAATGACCGAGCTAGATGATCTGGATGAAAAGAGACTGGTCGCCCAGCAAAGGCTCGAAATGTATCAGAAACAGATCTCAGCCTCATATGACAAACAAGTCCGCGGCAGGTCATTCAAAAGAGGCGATCTGGTATTAATGATGAAACGCCCGGTGCTGGCTCAAGGCCCGAAAAGCAAATTCGACCCGAAGTGGGACCCAGTGTGCATCGTCGATGAAGTATACTCCAATGGAGCATATCGAGTGATCAATTGCAAGGGGCAAGGCATCAGCTCGTTGGTGAATGGACGATTCTTGAATAGATATTATACTTGACATAGAATACTGCTGTGATTTGTAAACACCCCGTTAGAGGGAAAGTGTAATAGACAAATATCAAGAGAAATGACACCATACGATGATCAATGCTTACAATTACAGATACTAATCCTTTATTCCGTGTGTTTACACAGGTATCAGGAGAATTATTGAAACCCGAGACATATCAGGCATCGTTACCTCGTCCCATCCAAAGTTGTCGAGAATCGGAATGAAAAGATGGACCTTAAAGTCAAGGCTCGGGCACACCCATTCCGCATCAATATAGGTTTGAGTCCTGACAGGGGGACATTCCTTCCAAAATAACCTACGTTATATTCGAATCTAAATGCAAATGAAAGAAATATCAAGTGGATAAAACATATAAGCACGATCATGTGAATAGTATACATATCATTACAACATTACTGTCACAACATATCTCCGCAAAATTACAGAATAAAACAATTATAGAGCCTAACCGTTCAGATTTCTTAAACATTGTTCTAGCAAATGAATTGCAGACTCCTGGGTCGCCCTCTGTGTTGCCTCCGCCGCGGCTAAGACCTGTGCAGGATCAGGGACGCTTTGAAGGGACTCTCTCAGTTCTTCAACCTGATTTCGTATAGCGTTACGTTCGGCCTCGCGCTTTTCGATAGATAATTGCAGACGAGCCTTTTGATTGCCAAATTTTGAGAGATTGAGATGAACAATGGAGCGTTCAGCTTGCAACCGTGCTATCTCATCATCTATCTCCGCCAGCCGATCTGTGGCTCCCTAATGCCCAACGGCGGCATCTTGCCAATCGCCCCTCATCGCGGTTACATCTGCCTCGCACAGCTCAAGCTTTGGCAGGAGGGACTGCAAATGACCGCGCCTCTCTTCAATAGAAGGATCGACTCGAGCCACGCAACATTACATTCAAGCGCCTGCAGCCCCTCATCCAAGATGGACCATTCATCCATATTCTTCAGAGAGGCGGTGATGTTCATTAGAAGACTCTTCAAAAGGTCCACCTTCACCTTTGACAGCCCTCGGAGAGAAGAAATGAATGCCTCGGGCAAGGCAACAGGGGCCAAAGCATGAACGGGAGTGGTCACTGATAAAAGAAATGGTAAAGTTAGTAAAAAGAGGCCTCAGTAAGAAAAAAAAAGATAGTCGAAATGGTGAAGACAAATAATATACCAGTGGCTTCAAGAACGTCAACGGCAGGAGCGTCAGCCGAGGCAGTGTGCGTAGGCAATGCTGGGGCAGGTTCAGCAATCCCCTCGGTCGACGGCTCAGGTAGCTCCGGAGAGGATAACACTACGACCTCAGGAACGCTGATGTCAGATGCTGGCATGGTAACAAGAAGGGGTTCCACAGCGGGTTCAACTGACGACGGTACAACAATAGGAGGGGTTTGCACAGCACATTCCAATACACTCGTTCCTATACTAGAAACCTCAACACTATGGGAAGCCTCCCTGATAGGTTCAACTGATGACGGTCCAACAAGGGGAACAGCTTCCACAATAGGCTCAGCGGATGGAGGTTCAACAGTCGGAGATGCTTCCAAGGTAGGTTCAAGTACACTCGACCCAGCGACAGAAATCGGAGCGCCTCGAGAAGCTAAATCAACATCCCCGACCTCAATATCTTCAACACGGGAAAGGGTCAGGGGAGGTGTAACCTCCGCAACGGCAGCGGTCGTCATTTCATGAGCGAGGCCCTGGTCCTCTGCAGGTTCAGCTATGGGGATATCAGAGATGAGAATAGTGTCATCGGGTGCCTCGTCATCCAATTCCATGAAAATTGCTCCAACATCCGCCTCAGGGACAGGCTGGTCATACATCGGTTCATCGTCATCGCCTCCTCCAGTATGACGATCGCCGCTCAAATTCTCCTGAAGACTCAGCTCACCCTCTTCCCTGGCTACACCCACGTCACCGGGCGGAGTGCCACCGGCGGCCTCAGAAAGTTGTTTCTGTAACCTCTCTTCATCGTACTGCTTACGCATCTTGGCAATATTCTTCCCTCCATCGACCACCGAAATACGATGAGCAGTCTTCACCCGAGGACCAGTCCACTCAAGTGGCGTCTCATTATCGCCACCGTCATCGCTGTCGTCATCACCACCACTAGCACCGCCATCATCACCTCCCCCACTGCCATTATCATCATCATCGTCCCCATCATTTTGGTCATCATTGTCCCTGGGAATATCATCTCCTTGATGCACCTCATCGATGGGCCCGAGAGACGAGAACTCGGGGCCCGCCTGCACGATGTTTCTTTCCCCATAAGCAACCCAACCTTCCAGGGTGTGCTCGGGCTTCTCGTGATCAATTACCACATTCATCAAAGTCATTAGTCTCAGAGTACCCGGTACAGCAGGCTGGTGAAGATGCTCCGCCAGGTACCCCAATCCGTCGGCAGGAGCTGGGCTAACAATCGGAGGCGTAACAAAGACGGGATTAGTAACATGATGACCGTTCCGGATCAACGTATATTGATGAACCCACCATCTCATCCACCCGAAAGATGCACCAGTGATACTCCCCGTCCCAGGGATAGCAAAAGAGCAACCAGTCCCAGTCAATAGAAGCTGCCGCCACATCCATTTCCAATGGATAGGCCCGATGCCATATGCTCGCTGCTCACGAGTCACCGGTTCCAATGTGGCAGGTACTCCTTGATCATATCCAAATTGACGAGCAAAACGGTTGGGGTAGTACGGCTCTCTCCAGAACTCTAGTCCCTCACGAAGAGGAAGCGAGGACGGGCGGATAGCTATCAGAAATGAGCGTTCGTTATGGTATATACTCTCATCATCCGTGCACAATATGGAATCTTTGCTCCGGGTGCCCGAGAAATGGAAAAAGTGGATATCGTCGTATTTAGCAATCCTCTCCCTGACGGTGTTCAAATTTTGCCCCACCATCTTCCGTTTTTGAAAAAAGTACAACGGGACCACCCCTCGCTGAATATAATCTCCAGACTCGATACCATACACCCAAGGAAAATACACCCCGAGCCATCCGGATAAGAAGTGCCATCCACAATAAGCCGAATTCATGCCAAAGGCAGCCCGATCCTTATTGCTAATAACATAACCGAAAGCCCGATAAAGAGAGCATAATACGGCAGGAGCTATTGCATAACGGTGGCCATTCGCCAAGGCCCCTGCGACAGCAAAACAGGACACCCTCACATTGTCGGCCTGCTTCGAGCTCGGTAAGACCACGCAGCTCAACCAGTAGGCTAGGAAGCCGGCGAGCTCACAGGTCGGAGATAGTTTGTTCGGACGGGGGAAATTTTTCCTCATTCGATCCTCCAAAAAGGCCTTGTCATCACGGTCTTCGTCATAAGCCGCATAATCCAGACTAAAATGAAGAAAACAAAGTATTAATGGTAGAGAGAAAGACGAAAACAATGACATACAACTCGCTATTAAGTGCTTACTCTAAGCCATGGCTGAAATAGACCAGCCAGTCTTCGAAGGGAAGTTTATCCTTGAAAGCCCAGAATTGCGGAAGCTCCGCAAATAACTCATAACAAGCCGGGGAGAAGAAGCCTTCGTTCACCCCTTTTTTCTTCCGAGACAGCTCCTCATCACTAGGAACCCACTCATCATATATCCTCCCGCGGATCGGGAGACTAGCGATGCGGTTCAGGTCCCATAGCGAGATGCTCATTTCTCCATATGGCAAATGAAATGTGTTGGTGATAGAGCACCAGTGGTTCAAGAACCCCTTGTAAACCCACGGTTCGCGGCAGAAGTAACTCGAGGTGGCTGCAATAGCCTTAAAGAGGCCCACCGCCTTCAAGGTCTCCTTATGGCATTCCAATATCCGGTTCACCAATGCCTCATACCCGGGATGAGCAATCAAGTGACCGCGGGTCCGGAAGGCGCCCGATAACCAGATCTCTGTGTCGCCCAGATGATGAAATCTTTGCCGAAGAGTTTCAAAATAATGTGTTGGGAAAGGCCGATGGGGGTTCTGATTCGGCTCTAAAAATATCATAAGCTTTGGGTCCAAGACAGCTTGACGCCTGCCATTCTCAGACAGGGAACAGTTGAGAAAAGGCCCAGGAATAGATGTCCACGTCTCCACGCTAAAAAACGAGTTTGCGCGGCACACATCTGCGGGCTCGATACTGGGAAGAGAGCGATGCCGCTGGAAACTCCTAGTGGATCTAATATACCCTCGTGTATAAGGGTTCCGGATGGCGAGAGGAGAAGTGACTAACTTTACGGTTGACCAAACAATCTTCATTTTGTTAGATTTGGACCTGGTCTGTTTCTCCAGGTACACTTGTTTCGCGCCCTTGCCAGCCCTCTTTGGGCGACCGCGTCTAGCACGCCTCCCCTTCTTCGGAACCTGTCGTCCCGTCACTTCGGAAGCCCCGCAAAGGAGCAAACCAGGAGTCCCACTGTTCCTGTGTACCCCTGTCTGGGGGAGGTGGTACAACCCGGTCACAGAGAATCTTCTTTTGCATGTCCTTGGGCAACGTTAGTATACGTTCATAGAAATTAAAAGTTTCCGGGGGCAGAAACCATTGGGGATTCTGATCGGACGGGCGAACAACGTTCCTCAAAACCGCCCGCTTGCGCTTTGAAGGAGTCAATGGAGGACCTGAAGGACCAGCCTCAGAAGGGTCGCTAGCCATCACAATCTGCAACGGCATACGGAAAGCTTAGGTATAGCTCAAAGCAAGAGGAAATGCACAAAAGAAATCAACACTCTCAAAGTTCAAGAGAATGCAAAGTAGTATGCAAAGATGACATGAGCACCGATAAGCAAATCAAGGTCATAGTAAAATGTATTCGAACTAGCAAAGAAGGAAATAGCACGACAGCATTCACGACCACAACATCACCGTCACATACAAACAAGGACGGATAAAAGAAAGAGAAAACAACATAATCATCATCCATTAACTGAAATAGGCCCAAAATGTTCGGACTGTCATGTCAATTGTTCAAATGTTAAAGTTAGAATTTGTCATAAGACAACACAAAATTTGCGAGATCCCCTTCTCGCGAACAGAAAATGATCTCAATCTTGCAGCAGAGGAAGAAGCCGAGCCTTCAATTCGTCCACCTTCGCTTGGACCCGCGCTTCCTTAGAAGTCAGGTCCATTAGATGGGAGATGCACTGCTGCACGAGGTCGAAGTGCACGTACTCAGCATTGGCCCAGTTCCTCATTATGGAGACATCGATCGCCAGATCGTCATATTCACTCAACGCCTCTCTGATCCTTCTCCAAAAGCTGGCGCGATGATCCGGAAACTCGGCCTCCGCCAGTGGGACAGCCCAAGCCAGGAATCGTTTTTTCGCCCTTTTCTCCCTCTTTAGAGAGTTAAGCTGGCCCCATAAGGCCAAGAAAGAATCGGCCAAGGGAGGCTCCGCCGCCTCAAGAAGCGCCAGCTCTTCTGAGAACGAGGAGTCACCAATGAAACAAAGAATGGCTTCCCTATGCTCCTCAAAAGTGGAGGCCATAAGTGAAACATTTCGGATAGCCTGAACGAGAATCTGCACTGAGTCTGGATAAAGCCTCAGACACCTCATCATATTGAGAATGAAGGGATGACCAAGCTTCCAGACGACCAAGGGAGTTAAAGAGCCGTTGCAAGCAGTCACGAGCTGCGCGTAAGGAGGCACGAGTCGCAACCATCGTCTGCTGGAAAGACTAACAATCCGATTTGAGAACCGTGGCAATTCGACAAAAGGAGTAAAGAGAGGAAGCGTATAAAGATTATTTACATCAGATCCAAAGTCAATGGAGGCATCCGCAGGTACATCTAAACCCTATTTAAATTAATCATGATAATTCCCAGAAAATGTCATTTTTTGGTCAGGCATAGCCCAAGACTTAAAGTATATGAGACCCGACACAGCTTCCGGATAACAATGAATGCACATGGAAATTTATGACGGAAGTGCAGGGCCCCATATCCTTTAAAGAAATGATCCCTGTCACCACAGGAATAGCCGTGTCCACCCAAAATGTGGATATGGTAGGCAGTGCTGGGCTAGATCTACACATGGAAAAGCCCCAGAAACAAGAAAATTCTAAGTCTTGAAAACTGGGTGCGCCAGACCCAACGCACCCCTAAAATAATCCAAATTTTGCAAAAAATACAAGGATGAATATCTGGGTGCGCCAGACCCAACGCACCCCAAAATGCCCAAAGTGTCTTGACTGAATATCTGGGTGCGCCAGACCCAACGCACCCCAAAATGCCCAAAGTGTCTTGACTGAATATCTGGGTGCGCCGGACCCAACACCCTAAAAAAAATTATGATAGGCCTAAGTTCAATACTTAGGTGCATCACGCCCAACGCACCTCGAAACTCAGTCATTTTCACCAATCACAAATATTTGGGTGCGTCAAGCGTGACGCACCCTTAAAAGTTTAAGGGTTTCATCAACTTGTGACGAAGGGTGCACCGGACCCAACGCACCCTTAAAGATCTTGAAATTTTACCAAGTTCGAATACTTGGATGCATTGATAGCAACGCACCCTTAAAAATCTCAAAATTCGGCCAAGACCGAATACTTGGGTGCGCTGAGCGCAACGCACCCTTAAACATGAGAATTCCACCAAGTCATCAGCTGGGTGCGTCACGCTTGACGCACCCCAAAAATCTAAATATTTGAAATTTAAGGATGCGCTAGACCTTTTTTAGGTGCGCTGGTGATATTAAATAGGTGCGTTGACGAATATTTGGGTGCGTCGACGGCAGAGCAAATGAACAGTGAAAAACGCAGAATGAAGTGAAATCAAGCTATCTTACCTATTTATAGTGTGGACCTGGGAATCCGATGCGTCGCGATGAACGGTTATAAGTCCATCGCAACGCACCGGAGGGGCATCTGTTGGGGTCCCAAAAGTCAGTACCCTCTAAAACAAATCAACTGGGCACGTGTTTCGAGAAAATTCTACAAAATACTACCCGACGCACCCAAATACCCAGATTTGCAAAGGATCCAGTACTTAGCCATTTTCTCCGGTGGACCCCACGGATCACCGTGATCAAAACCGACCAGAATCAAGCAGAGGCATCCTTCATGAATTATGATAAGCAGTGCATGGCGATTCGCCGAGAAACGGGCCCCACAAGCCCTCCGTTTTGCAAAACCCAATTTTGCAAGACACGGGTACGTCAAGTGCACCCATTTATTCAGCCTGACGCACCCTTAAATTCATGAAAATTCGACAACTGGTTTAGGATGTATTTCACCTCTGACGCATCCAAAAAATGGCTTGACGCACCCTAAAAATACCTTCGACGCGTCCATAAAATCAGAAAATACGGAACTGCAATTTCAGGGTGCATTGGACCCCAACGCACCCTAAAATAGCCCAACGCACGCGTAAAATCACCAAAACCAGCATGGTATTTTTTGGATGCATTGGACTCCAACGCACCCAAAAATAGCTCGACGCACCCAAAAAATCAGCACTTTTCAAAATATCATTTCTGGGTGCGTCGGAGCTCCCACGTGCCTATTTAGGGGTGCGTCAAAGACTTTATGGGATGCACCATACGTGGCAGGCCCTCATTGGTCACTGTCCGGTATTTTCGGGTATAAATACCCCTCCTACTGTTCATTTAGACAGATTTTTAGGACAGATTAAGAGAGAGAGAGAGAGAGAGCTATTATCCCCTGAGTATCTGGGATTTGTCGCCGGAATCCCTTTCCGACAGCCGGAAAACTTTTCCGGTGACCGGAATTCTTTTCCAGTCGCTGGCATCTTCCACCGGAAGGTCACTCCGACCAACACCACCGCAGGTCCGGATTATAAGAAATCACAAGTATGAGCACGCACTCGAAAATTGTAACGCCCCATATTTTCGAGATTTATTTGAAAATTTTTGAAAATTCATTTTTAATTTATTTTTTATTAATTATCGTACATTTACCGTTGATTTGTGAATAGCGGGACATCCGTAGGAGATATGATAGGGGACCCTTTACAAAAGTTGCTTAGAATGATCCCATAAACATCGTAGAAAGATCAGATTTCAAAAATCATGCACTTTTCAGATAATTACGAAAATGCCATTAGTTAAACTTAAATTAAGATGCCATTTTTAAGTATTATAGTTTCTGACGATCACTTTCACGCAAAACTCTGGATTTAAGCTTTTGGGCAAATATTAACCATACACATCAATTTTCAGCCCTTAAATCATAGTAGAAGTGGTCCGATTGTCAAATCAGTCCCTTAACCCTTGATTTTCATGTCCATCGAGTGAGGAAAGTAGAGGGTTAGTCGTAGTCGAATATTTCTCTTTATATGAGTGACTTGGATCGTCTTTATCATGGACCAATAGTGTGATTTGAGTGACCCACCTTGATAAGCATCTTTCTTACGCGCGAAGTTATCCCGTTCTAGAAATTAACGAGTTACCAACTCTTCTCAAATCTGAACCTTTCAATTTACCCACTTCTCACCATCAATCGCTTCTCAAATTTGGACCACTTATTATACTCATATGACTACGAGTTTACACAAAATTTGGACCCCGATCTATAATCCTACACCGTTGAACCACAAAGCCAGCACCTTCCTTTTCCGCCAAAAATTAAAATTTCAGATCTAGGCATTTCTCATCATTAATCAACCACTAAATTTTGTACAATTGTTTGCCTATCATGACCATATATTTTTCCAAAATTTGGGCCCTGATCATCAAGCGTAGACCGTTAATTGAGATCTAGCCCATTTTAGCACCCGTTAGGCCATTTTCAAGGATTGGCCAATCTAAAATGTGGATCATCAAGAAATTTACGTATTCTGACTCTACTCTTCAAGCTTAATAAGATGAACAGATTAGAATTGATCATAGATCATCCGAATATTGAGATTTGAGAAATCCACCTCAAGAAGTTATTACACAAAACCTCGCGTGCACATCCCTCTCCATATTTCTACTACGCACCTCCAAATCCTTCTCCTAACCCTAGCCTCCATGCCCTAGAGAAAGAGAAAGAGAAGAGAGAGAGAGAGAGAGAGAGAGAGAGAGAGAGAGAGAGTTCTCATATTTTTCCAGCGGCTAGGATCTTCTACAACCCTCTTCTTCTAAGTCCATCCTAAGGTGAGGATTTTCCTTGAAGCCTTTCATTAATAATATTATGATTATCATAAGTTTCTTTTGTGGCATGTGAAGTTGTTTTGTTTTGAATTGCTGCTCCATATAACATGAAGCTTAATGTAGAATTTGTAATGAATATCATTATATAATGATGTGATTCATTATTTAGATTTTTGACTAAGAAGCATGCGTATTTGTGTTATTTATTTTTGTGAAATCTATGCCCTTATTTCTTTAATCTGTGTTTTACAAGTAACATTGGTTTTCATATAGTGATATAAAATATGTGTATAAGATCATCATATGGACATCCCATTATTATATACTCTTTGTCCCTGAGTTGGTAAAATTATTCGATGTAGAGAGATGGAACCCATGAGAGGTGTCCATGATGGAAGAATATCTCTTGACTTAACTGAGAGAATGAAGTGCTTGTTTGTCAATGGATCCTTACATGTATATGATGCTTGATTGGATCCATTTACATTACATGGGTATTTTAATGAATTTAGTCATGATGTACAACATCGGCTTTTGGGGACATGATGAAATCATAAAACGGGACAATGAGTGGACACTAATGGTATACAAATTCTCATGAGTCAGGGTTGGTGCTATGGACACTAATCCCGTGCTGTCGGCCTATGCTGGGTTGCTTGCGACTCCCCATAGTGACCATTGAGTTTTATTTAAATTGGTTGTATGCGAAAACACTTAAATAAAAGGTGAAACTAAAGTCATGCATTCACTTGGCTCCATATGGGTGTACGGAGTTGAGAATAGGCTAGAGCGTCCTACTTCTCTCGTACACTGTCACGTGTAGATTTGGGCTATGAGCGTCCCGTTTCTCACGTGGTCGGGCAAAACTATGGGCTTGTGCGTCCCAAGAACCTCTGGTGACTAGTGGCTAGCATGAAGTCGTAACAGGGAGTCTCCCACTTCATGGATTGTGATTCTAGCCAGGGTGCCTTAGCCAGAGCATGCATTCCATGCATCGCATTAACAAAGATTTTTAGTTGGTTGTTTTGATTTGATTAAATGATAATATCCTGCTTGCGTTTACTCTGTACCGTTATTATTATTCTTGATTGTCTTGGAGGAAATATTCCCCACTATGATAGCGTTTAACGCTATCCCAAACACAATTAGATGATGCAGGTGAAGATCCAGGTAATGAACCCGATTTTCAAGGAAAAGAGTTCGATGGTTCGTACAATCACATGGCGGATGACGATGTTAGAGAAACTTAGTTGATGTTTTCATTTATTAAATATTTCTTTGAGTAGTTGATACATTTATGGAATTGTAATAAGTCTTCAAGAGAAGACATGGTTTTGTATTTTAATTAATCAGTATGGATATTGGTTGGTTCCTTTATTTAAACATTGATGATGACGTAGTAAGTTTGATAGAATAAGATGATAATTGTTTCCGACATTATGCTTGAATACTATATTTTATTATTTGATAAACTAGTTATTCCATAATTTACTTGGGAATTCGACTGTTGTGTTATACATGAAAGTCGAAAATCTCGGGACGTTACAAAAATAGTCCGGCGCACCCGAAAAATTCAACAAAGAGCGGACATGTATTTTCAGGGTGCATTGGACTCCCACGCACCCGAAAATAGTTCGGCGCACCCGAAAAATTCAACAAAAAGCGGACATGTATTTTCAGGGTGCATTGGACCCCAACGCACCCGAAAATTACCCCACGCATCCGTAAAATCAACATAATTCAGACATGTATTTTCAAGGTGCGTTGGACTCCCACGCACCCATAAATTATGTCCCACGCACCCAAAAAATCAGCCAATTTCAGAACATGTTAATGGGTGCACCAGACTCAATTTTAAGTGTTTTCAAGTGCCACTTGAGCCTATTTTGGGTATTTCGAGCGTTCCGGACGCAATGGAATGGTCAAATGGACGTTTCAGGATCTCTAAATGAGCAGAATTGCGCATCTTCAAAGTTCAATCTGATTTGACACGATGAACGAAACGACTTCTCAAAAGAGACGCCGCCAGCATCCAGAGCTATGCAAACATGTCATCATTTATATTTACTGTAAAGAATGTGATCCGATTTGAGTCGAAAGCTAGACAAATGGGACTATGGTTATCACGATAAACCATACCAAAGAGTTTTAATTCACTACAAAATAATTGTTATGAACTGCCACAACACAACAGTCGATGCCCTACCCATTAAAAACGGCATCCGTCGGTTGGGCTACGCAGGTATACACAATTGCAGAGTGGACTTCCCGAGGTCACCTGTCCATACATTGACAGGCGTAGGCCCAGAGTCGTCCTTCTCAGTTATAAACCCTGATAGTTTCAGCCCGGATCTCCGGCCAAAATATGGGACATAGACATCTGACTAATACAAAGATGGTTCAGTCCATAACAAAATAAATACAGGTCTCTATGACCACGAACTCTCAGACCATAGTCCCTGCTGACTAGTCTTTTGCATTTTAATCAAGGGTCATCGATCATTCGATGTAATTAAGGGCTCGTGCCAGATCACGGCCTGGAATGTACAAGATCTCAGGATCTCTGGAATAAAATTCGCCTTGCGATATCTCTCCTTGTGTACTTTTATGAATGCTTGTGATTGTCTATGAATGTTTCCGTTATTCAGAACCCCAGAGCAACAAAACACCTCATTTCAAAGAAAATGTCCCTTTTGGAGTTCATTTTTCTAGTTCTAACAATGTCCAACTGGAAGTTCATCGCTGCTTCATTTTCCTCCTTATCGAAATATTGCACTCGGTAGGAGGGTACTCCGATTTCAACCGAGACCACTGCTTCTGCTTCGTAAGCAAGAGAGAATGGGGTTTCTCCCGTCGACGTTCGAGCAGTAGTTTGATAAGCCCATAGTACTTTTGGCAAGTATTCCGGCCATGCGCCTTTTCGATCTTCCAACTTCGTCTTTAGGTGCTGCTTGATGATTTTGTTGACTGCTTCCACTTGCCCATTGGCCTTAGGATGATAGGGGGCGGTCATCAGATGTCGAATCTTTAACTCTTTACATAACTCCTTTATATTTTTGTTATCAAATTGGTGGTCATTATCGATGATGATGGTGTGTGGGATTCTGAATAGGTAAATGATGTTATTTTTTATGAACTTAGTGGTTTTCTTCTCGGTGATGGACGTTAGTGGCTCGGCTTCGACCCATTTGGTGAAGTAGTCAACTGTGACGATTGCATATTGGACTTATCCCTTACTCGCTAGGAGGGACCAATAAGGTCAATTCCTCATTGAGCAAAGGGCCACTGACCTATGAGAGGTGTGAGGTTCTCTGGGGCTTTTTTAGGAACCTTTGCAAACTGTTGACACTTGTCACAATGTTTTGAAAATTATTTTGCGTCAGCTACCATGGTTGGCCAGTAATATCCTTGTCGAACCGATTTGTAAGCCATAGATCTCCAGGCTAAATGATTACCGCACACCCCTTCATGAATCTCAGGAAGAATATTTGGTTTCTTCTGGATGGGCACATCTGAGATGTGGGCATGAGTATCCTCGGCGATATAGCACATCTTCTTTGATGAAGTACTTAGGTGCGGTGAATCTTATTTTCCTCACTTCTTTTCTATCTTCTGGTAATTCTCCGTTTTGGAGATATTTGATAATCGGGTCTATCCAGGAAAGAGATTGGTGAATTGGATAGGTTGAATGAGGAGGGTGCTGAGTTATACTTGGTGCTGGTATATGTTTGACCGGTATCATGCGATTGAGTTCTCCTTCTGACGCAGAGCTGAGTCTGGCTAAAGAGTCCGCCAATCGATTTTCTTCCCTCGGAATATGAAATAGCTCATATGACTTGAAATTACTCAATAGTGCAAGAGCTTCTGATTTGTAAGCAGACATCTTTTCATTTATAGCCAAGAACTCATCAGAGACCTGATTGACCATGCGTTGAGAGTCATTGAATATTTTGAGGTTACGAGCTTCGAAAAATGCTGCTATGAGTAATCCGGTGACGAATGTTTCGTATTCTGCCTTGCTATTGGAGGCATGGAAGTCGAATCGTAGAGCGTATTCGATTTTGTCACCATCTAGGGCAAGTAAGATAACTCCATCCCCAGATCCTTCAGAAGTAGAAGACGCATCCACGTAGAGGGTCCATGTGAGTGGACTTGGTATTGACGACTGAAAGGAGTGGATGAGGTGTTCAGAGTAAGGAGTTAAGTAAGTGAATTCGGCCATGAAAGCAACAGCAGCCTGCCCTTTTATAGATGCGTGCAAGTAGAACTTGATGTCATACTCACTCAATTCGATAGCCCATTTTGTTAATTATCCTGATAGCCCGAATTCTGCAGGACTTGTCGCAAAGGTTGGTCCATGGGAACCTGGATGGTGTGAGCCTGAAAGTACGGTTATAGTTTTCCGGCAGAAGTAATTGTACGCTCACGTCAAGTGTAAGGCTGCAATGTAGTAATAATTCTCGATGAGACCGAAGTCGATCCACAAGGAATTAAGGTAAACAATCCCAACTTATTCTAATAACTTCAATCGAAATAGTTTTGAAATTCAGTTTTAAGAACTTGAACTAAACAGAAAACTAATTAGAGAAAAATTTGAGATTTAAAGAGAAACTAGGACTTTTAAGGATCCACTTGTTGTAGTCCAATGCCAATCCATTCATTCAAGCACAAACACAATTAGAATCAAAGTTCCATCTCTCATCTAATTAGAAAATATTTTATTCAACACAAACAGTCCCACTTAAATATAGAAAATCAGATTTCTAGTTCTAATGAAGCATGTAGAATTCAAACTTATGGCCTTTGGAGTTACAACCATACCAAGAGATTATGGCATGCTCTAGGGTTACCACAATTCGAATCTAATCCAACCATAATGATAATCTTAAAGAATTGCAAGGAACTCATGTCCGAAGTACATGAACTCTCATAAAACTTCTACAAACACCAACTTTATTCAAACTAGAACTTAGAAATCTAAACTTGAAGTAAATTCTACTTGAACTAATGAATTAAACATTGAAACTAGCTAGAAGCTTCACCTCTTAACCCTAGCTAAGAGGTTATAGCCAAGCATTGTCATACTTAAACTAAAAATAAAAGAAAAACTTCTTGAAAGCATAGAAAACTATAAAAACCCTAGTTGGAGGAGTTGCGAACGCTCCATGACGATCCTCTCCACCTCCCATGATTTCCCAAGCCTTCTATGATACCCTAGGAAGAGTGTGTCCTTTTATAGCGAAAATCACCCACTGCCTCAAATTGCGTAAGAATTTACACACTTACATCAGTCATCGGGCGCCTGGTGAGTGTTGGTTGGGTGCCCGACCATACCACAATACAGTCCAACGAGTTTGGTGGATTTTCTTTGAATTTCAGGCTCCCGGAACCTCTTTATCGGGTGCCTGACAGGTCATCGGGCGCCCAGTTATGTTAAGAAAAGTTCCAATAAGAAATCTGAAATTTCTATGAATTTTGGGCGCCCGACGGAGTGGTGGTCAAGCGCCCGAAGGCTAAAAATACATTTTTTTTCATTTTGCAGGGTCGTCTGTTGAACTTTCTACATTTTACTTTTTTAGCCCTACAGCTTTGCAATATGACTTTTTTAGTCATTCCAGGTCTTCAACTTGATTCCTTCAAGGCTTTTTCTCCACTTCTTTGGCTCATTAAAGCTTGGTCTTCTAATTACTCCAAATCCTTCAAATTAGCATTAAATCTATGTCATGTTTCTCTTCTCCTTGCTTCTTTCTTCCATTCCTTTGGCTCATATTCCTTCATCATCAAGTGAGTTTAAAAGCATTCTTTTAGCCATCAAATAAGTGAAGTCTCTCTCGTTTTTCTACAATCACAAACATGCATTAGATTAGTCTTTTAATCATAGGAATCATGCATAAAAAGTGATGAAATGGGGTTAGAATATGTATAAATTAAGAGCTCAACAGTAATCAGGGTGAGTGTCAACTTCTCAATCTCTGGATAGCGATTTTTAGCGTCCAATATTGCTTTACTGACGTAATAGACGGGTCGCTGGACCCCTTCGTCATCACGAATTAAAGCCGAGCTGACTGCTGTAAGAGACACAGCAAGATACAATGTCAGTTGCTCACCATGAAGGGGTTTCAAGAGGATGGGTGGAGTCCCCATATATTCTTTTAATCGGGCGAAGGCTTCTTCGCAATCAGCTGTCCAGTGTAGTGTTTTTCCAACTCTCCGCATTAGCTTGAAGAATGGAAGGCATCGATCCGAGGCCTTTGAGATGAAACGATCAAGGGAGATGATCATTCCTTCCAATCACTAAATATCTCTTATGCTTTTGGAGATTTCATGTCCAGGAGGGCTTGAATCTTTTCGGGATTCACCTCGATACCTCTTTTTCCGACCATGGAGCCTAAGAATTTTTCAGAGGAGACCCTAAATGTGCATTTGGTTAGGTTTCATGTTGTGTTGTCAGAGGACTTGAAATGCTTCGTGGAGGTCTTGGAGATGGTCTTCTTCTTTGGTAATTTTGAAGAGCATATCATCGACGTATGTTTCCATTTTTCTATCAATTTGGTTTGCAAACTTTTGTTAATTAGGCGCTGATAAGTAGCACCTGCATTCTTCAGGCCAAAGGGCATGACCTTATAGCAATACAATCCTCTATTCGTGATAAATGATGTCTTTTCCCTATCTGGTGGATGCATTTGAATTTGGTTATAGCCAAAATACGCATCCATAAAGTCGAGGAGTGCATGTCCGACCATCGCATCAACCAATTGATCAATCTGAGGTATAGGAAAGCTGTCTTTTGGACATGCCTTGTTGAGATCCGTATAATCGACGCAAATGCGCCATTTGTCATTGGCTTTTTTTACTAGCACGACATTGGCTATCCAATCTGGGTATAATGCTTCCTGGATAAATCCAGCCTTGAGAAGCTTGTCGACTTCTTCTTTTACAACAACCTGCCTCTCTTGATTCAGTGCTCTTCACCTTTGGTGCACCGTCTTGAATTTTGGATCTATCCTCAATCTGTGGACGATAATATTTGGGTCTATGCCCAGCATGTCTTCATGGGACCACGCGAAGAGATCCTGGTGTTTTTTCAGGAAATCAGAAAACTTCTTCTTGGTGTCAGGACTGAGAGCTGAGCCAATTTGGACTTACCTCGGAGGATCTAAATTTGAAATCAGAATATGGATCAAATCTTCTACTAGAGAGCCGCCCTTGATTTCGTTATCTCGAGGATCAAGGAGTGGAAAGTCTTCTGAATTTGGGAGTGAGGTGAGCTCAGCGATTTCAATAGGGTTTATCCGCTTTCCTTTTCCCTTTCGAAGCACCGTCTCATAATATGATTGTGCCACAGCCTGATTTTCTTTAACTGTTCCGACTCTTGTGGGAGTGGGAAATTTTATGCGTAAGTAACGGGGAGCCATGGTGGCTCCGAGATCTGTCATGGAAGGTCGGCCTAATATGGCGTTGTAGGCCGATGGTCGATTTACGGCCAAGAAATTCACCATGATATTGACTTTATTGGGGGCTTCCCCAAAAATAATCGGGAGCTTAACACTTCCCTCGGGAGTTACCACTTCCCCTCCAAAATCGATGAGAGATGTTTGAATGAGTTCCAACAAACTCCTGAACAGATTCATGGTGTCGAATGCTGTTGTGTATAGGATATCAGCTGAACTGCCTGTATCCAGCATTATCTTATGAGTCTTGTAGTTTGAAATATAGAGAGTGACGACGATAGCGTCATCATGAGGAAAGATGGCTCCTGCTGCGTCCTCCTAGGTGAATGTGATAGGCTGGAGCTTCCATTTCGGGAGCTTCAACCGCTCCGTTGATCTTTCTGCCTGTAAGATCTCGTGGGCTTTTCTGGTGTGAGCTTTTCTTGCATTGCTAGAATCTCCTCCTCCTCTAGGGCCATCGAAAATGGTGTGAATCTCCCCAGCTGGCTTGGAAGATTCCAGCCGCTGCTCGCATTGCTGGTGTCCTTGTTGGGAAGGTCGGCCCTCCTGATTGCACTTTTCAGATTGATAAGGGGATCTTTCTCGTTCTTTAACTGACAGATCCTTCTGATCAACATAGGTCCACAAATGACCACGTCGAATTAGAGATTCGATTCGTATTTCAAGGCGATGTAATCTCAGGTATTATGCCCGTGGTCACAATGAAAATCACAATACTTGTGCTTGCTCCTGGTGTCAAGATCGGAGTTCAACTGTGGAGGCCATGTCGTATACTTTTAATTTTTTATGCGTAAAACACCTTCTCTCTTGAGGCATTGAGAGAAGTGTAATTAGAATAACGCCCCTCGGGAGACCCTTCATTGGAGAACGATCTCTCATATCTTCTCACTTTTTTTATCCTCGAATTATTTCTTTTTGTCATTGGGAGCTGCTTCTGATTATCTGCGGGCTTTGGCTAGCTCTTCAACATTGATATACTTTTGAGCTTTTATTTGAAATTCAGCCATGGTCTTCGGCATGGTTTTGTCGAGAGCCTAACGGAATTCTTTGTTTCGAACTCCATTAAGTAGGGCGGAAAGGCCTGCATCCTCAATGTACCCTTCAACTTGTACAACTTTTAATGTGAAGCGAACGAGATATTCTTTTAAAGATTCCCCGTCCTTTTGCCGGATTGTTGCCAGATGTGCAGTTGTCTTTTTTATTTTCCTACTCCCTAAGAATTGTGACCTGAACAAGGTACACAATTGAGAGAGAGCTAATGGATTGGGGCTTGAGATTCCGATACCATGTTAATGCTACTCCTTTCAATGTGAGGTTAAAAGATCGACACATAATTTCTTCATTGACGCCCTCGAGTTACATATGAGATTTGAAAATTTCTAGGTGTTCCATAGGATCTCCTGAACTGTCATAACGGGGGATATTATTGGAAACCCTAAATTTATTAGGTCTAGGGGGCTTCATAATGTTGTCGGTGAATGGGGAATTAGTTTGATCTAGCATTGGTTGTAACATACCTCGCATATCAGGCTGATATCGTCATTCCATGGCGTTCATCTTATCTTTTAATTCTTTCAACTCATTTTTTCATGTCGGGGCATGTTCTTGACTGGAAGCCTCAGCTTCTTCTGGCGCATCATCATCATCTTGGTTTCGATTTGTTTCAGAGTGAGTTTGAGTATGATGCCTAGCCTCCAATGAGTGACGTAAGTCACTCACCGGGATTTGAGTACTCCTAGGCCGGTGAACAGGACCGAACCTTAGTGGCCTGGCTGAAGGTCCTGCGGATGGGCCAGCTCGGCTTGCGGCTGGGACGTTGGGCTCATATCGTTCCCGCTGAGCGGAACGGGCCGGTACGTTAGCATGTAGATATTGAAGAGCGGGGAGGATCTGCTGTAGTTGTGTGGCAACCTCCGTGAAGCACAATACATCAGTTCTGAGAAGTTAAACATCGGCCTCCATAACTATTAATATAGTAGCATCTTCAGTAGGCGGCACAGGTCGCGGCGGTGGTGGAGGAAGGTCGTGTCCTCTGGAGGAGACACCTTCTTCCTGAGGGTGCTGAGCACCTGCATGAGCTGAAGTGGCCGAGACGGAGGCTCCGACCGTCTGTTTACTTCTGAATTTCTTAGGAGGCATTTGGATCTTTTTAGAAAAGAAAAGAAAGACTGACGAAGAAAATACAAGTCGGCCCCCATGGTGGGCGCCAATCTGTTATCACAAAAAATGGGTAATAAATGTTGATCAAGGGACCAACTAGTATCTTCATTGTCGGATCAAGAGACTTTGATGAATGGATTGTATCAAGGATCTGCAATCACCACGAGAGGTTAAGATGGCGGCCGGGGGTGTCGGCTGATGGCCCTCCGATGCTTAAGTCAGTTGATGATGGAGAGAAAAGCTTGTAAGTATGTTATTGATGGGTGAATTCGTCCTTGGACTAAAGCATGGAAGACTTTTTTTAGATACTTAGAGAGTCGTTGAGGGCTGATAATCAGGATATAATTTGTGGCATGCATGGCCATAATCACGGTCAAACCGATGGGTGGTGCGACGATTGCGACCACGTAATGATGGGATCGCAGTCATCAGAAACGACCGCGCTGACAATACGGGAAACTATCCATTATATTTAATCTCGTTCAGACGCTGAGTAAATACTCCGCATAGCTGCATTTCTGGATGCCAGTTGTATGTCGAGTGTCTACTCAACTAATTAATAGTGTCTACTCAACTAATTAATATGTCGAGTGCCTACTCGTCTCCTAATAAAAGTGTACATGTGCATTAGGGCTGAAAGTCGGGCGTGTTGGGTCGGGTTGGTGCTCAACACTAACCCAACCCAAGGTTCCTATACTTCAACCCTAACCCAACCCAACATCGGGTTGAAAATTCTCAACCAAGCCCAACCCAAGTGGGTTCGGTTGGGTTGGTCGGGTTGATATTTTCATTATTACATTAGTCTATTATGTTTCTACATGCCTCTTATTTGTGTATCTACTAATCATGTGCATTTCATATTTCATGATATGCTTACCAAAAAACTAAATCTTTGTATGTGTTGTGCGCATATGATGATCATGACCCGGGAATTTATGTCCAACAAGTAGATGGGCCCTATCTATAACTCAATGGGATTGGATCATTGGACTGCGGTAACCACCCTATCAGTGGCCAGAAAAGTGGGTGGTAGTAGTCCACATTTCACCGGCAGAGCTCATGCAAAATGAATGGCTGAACTTGTTCAATCCTAGCAATTTTCCGCCCACATCCCATCTACAAAGTGGATGGCCAAACTTGTTCAAATCAGCAGAGCAAATACAAAATGAATGGCTAAACTTGTTCAATCCATAACCCATCTACAAAGTGGTCCACCAGATCAACAATCCTAGTCACGAAATGAATGGGCAGTTCAGTCCAAACTGATCCAACCACCCACATGATATGATGCTGAAAATAATCACAAATGTAGGGAAAAAAGGGAAAAGAAAAAAAAAATGAGACAGAGAGAGACCACTTAGGGTGAGGCCCATCATGTCAATGGTTTGGGCTTTCTAACGTTGAAACATAACCCCACTTGGACAAACTGAAAATCCAAACAGTTTGGACCATTGAAACCATCAAACCAACCATGTATGATACAAAGAGAAAGAGAGTAGTACATTAATGGAGAAATATAGTTACATGCCTTGTGAGATGCTCTCTTCTCTCACTCTCTTTTTAAGCCCGGACGGGGCTCTCTCGACTCCACTGGCGCAGACAGCGCTCTCCGGCTCCCTCTCAAGCTCGGACGCGGATTAGACTATTTACTATAAGTGACATCACCAAGTTCTATGGGCCCCACCATGATGTATGTATTTTATCCACACCATCCATCCATAAAAAATGAGTCAGATCCAAAGCCCAAGTGGACCCACCACAGAAAGTAGTGGGGATAGTGATGCCTACCGTTGAAACCTTCGTAGGCCCACTATGATGTTTATTTGAGAACATGCCTGTTTATACGTTAATAAAGACATGGCCGAAGGGAAAAAAGAAAATATCAGCTATCGAAAACTTCGGTGGCCCCAAGAAGTTTTTAATGGTAGGATTTTAATCCTCACTGTTTTCTGTGGTGGGGCCTTAGTGAGCTTTAGATCTGCCTGATTCTTTGGCTCATGCTTTAAAAACTAGAGAGTTTCACCTACCTGCCACACCTATGTTGTGTGTGGTACTAAGAGAGGTTCACCTTACTGCCACACCTATGTTGTGTGTGGTACTACCCGGCATCTTGAACCACTGCAGTGAACGCAACCAACCGAAATACGTTCCTATTTTACACTAGAGGCCTTACCTTTCCTTCACCTAACGTCTCACTCGCTCGCATTCCTTATTTGAGAAACCCCGGGTGGCATTAAATTCATAAAATAGGTGAGGCAGGTAGGTAGAATTGCCTATTAAAAAACCAACCTCGATTTTTTTCATTCGTATCTCTTTAGAGTTCACCTGGTGTGGTATCCTTTTCACACGTGACTTACAGATGTCAACTTTTTAAGAAACCCCGATGTATTCAAAACCTATAGTTTGACTATAAACACAAAAGGGAAGTAGGTACAGATACACTAGAATACTTATCCAACCTACTGTTTCTTTGTAGTGACACCCCGGATCCTTCCAAAGTTTCCACCTTTACATTATTCCCATTGTTTCCCATGGCATGGTCCACTTGAGCTTTGAATATCCTTCAATGTCAGGTTCAATAGCTAAAATGAGCTGGAAAAATGAACGGACTGCATGGATAGACCACATACATTCACAATGGGCCCAACAGAGTTTACTCATTACAACAAGCGTGTACTAACTAGGCAATCCTATTTCCTCTGGAAGTGGAATCGGTGGACGAGGCAGGGCTGGATGCACGGCTGGACGATGATTTCTAACAGAGAATTAAGCGGATCAAGATTTGGTGTGGCCTTAGGTGGGCCCATGTTGATGAATGTGTTTTATATCCACACCATTCATTTATCTGTTTTTTCTTTTCATTTAATGATGTTATCCCAAAAATTAAGTAGATCTAAATCTTTGGTGGACGTCAACTAAAATATAATAAAATTATAATTTATAAGTAAATTATATATAGATCAGGTTCAAGTTGGGCCGGGCAACCCGAGACCTCGACTCAAGCCTGACCCAAGCTTCATTGAGTTATTGTTTTTATAGCTTGAGCCTGACCCAAGCTTCATCAGGTCATTGTTTTTATAGCCCAAGCCTGATCCAATGTCGGGTCGGGCACGGGTAGGTCGGTTTGAACCCGCCGACTTTCAGCCCTAACATGCATGCCACACGCAAAGTCCGAGTAGTTGTAAAATGAGGAGTTGTGATGCTGACCGACCAATGGATGAAGAGTTATAGTCGTTTTATGACATCCCAAGTGTACGCTCAGTTTGATGTCGGCAAAGTTACGGACTTTACTCTTTTAAAAGTTTTCTACATAGGAATTATTAGTTTCTCTCTACTCTGCATGGCATTTTGTGGGAACCCCTATAATAGGATCACCAACGTCGGTGGATTCGGGGATCCACCCAAACCACGCCCCAATTTGGAAGCATTCCAAGTTGCGGGACCCATCATTGGGGATAGGAGGAACATAGATTGCAAGATCTTAAAAGCGGTAGCATCGAATGGAAGGTCTGAAAACAAAATAGACAATTCAAATGAAGAATTGAACAATAAAAGTCAATGTAGTCTCTTGATTGTGCCACATGGACAGCAGGCACACGTATTGAACGGTCCGGATCAAGTTTCCCGTGCAATGTGTTTCATCCATGGCTGCAGCCATATGATTAGTTGATCGGTACTCTACCCATTACCATACAAAATACTTTCCTGCTTTTGCAAGCGAGGGTCTCACCTAAAGACTCGCCTAATCCGCCCGCAACATCTCTCCCACCCATGATCAACCATACCACTCACCTCCTTGTGAACGGTTATGATCCCTGATCAGTAAGATTCTTTCCTATGTCGACCACACATCTTAGGGAATTAAAATTGAACGGTCTGGATTACAAGGGGAAGAGCAGATTGGGCGAGCCTTTGAGGGAGAGTCTTGCTCGTAAACCTTGAGGCGTAAAGCAGGGGAATCTTGCCCGCACTAAAGTCGTGGCTCAAAATCTGCCCAGCGCATCAATCTGAGTGTGAATGATGACGCTCGAGTATCAAATAACTTCCCCTTTATTCGGACGGGTACGGGTTTGGCTGGTGAGTCGGTGACGCTGCCAGTAGCAAGGCGGCTACTGATCGGTGCTCTGTGGGCCCCACCATGATGTATTCATTTCATCCACTCCCTTCATCTATTTTCAGATTATTTTAGGGTATAATCCTAAAAATGAGGTAAATCCAAATCACATGTGGACCACACCACAGGAAAACAGTGTTGATTGAACGTCCACCATTAAAAACTTCTTAGGGCACACTGCAATGTTTATTTGCCATCCAACCTGTTGATAAGGTCACGCAGACCTGAACGAAGGGAAAACAAGATATCAGCTTGATCCAAAAATTCTATGCCCCAAAAAATTTCAACGGTGAATGTTCAATCACTACTTTTTCCTGTGGTGTGGTCCACCTGAGGGTTGGATTTAACTCATTTTTTGGGCTGATGTCCTAAAATGAGCTAGAAAAATATATGGACGGCATGGATGAAACAAATACACAATGGTAGGGACCACAGCAGCAACGGCAATGTCACTAGCCAATCCGCGTCTGTTCTGCTAACTTCAGAATGTGGAGCAGACATGTAGAACGGATGAGATCAGATGACGGGCATCCATATCCATAGTATCCATGTAGAAGGCGTGCATTCAGCCACGTGAACTGCACTGTTCGGATTCATAATCGAACATAGCACGGTTTAGACAAACATTCAACGGGTGTAATCAAATGACGACCAAACAAGTACACTTTGTGTGGTCTAAATTCAACAAGGGAATCCAACGGTTGGGATCACTCGATCATGTTGAATTTCAGGAAATGCTTCTATCGTAGCATGGGCGTTTGACAGCCGGAATCTTGTAAAGGCATGTCCTATTAGAATGCCTAGAGTGATTAATTTAATGCCATGATAACTAGAGTAATTTCATCTTCTTTTTTTCTTCTTTTTTCTTTTTTTCAGCTTGATCCATTGCACTGGGAAGTTTTCAGCAATAAGGATTTGATTCCTCGACTGGACTCACCTTTGAGCATTGAATGTGCTTAAATTGAATTCTGATCTTTTGTTTGGCTTTCATGGCAGAAAACTTGTTTAGCGCCGCCCCCATTAGTCCAAGTCAGTACTGACACAGCTGGTCCAAGTCAATACTGAAACAGTATCAACACTGTTGCATTAAATGCAGCAGGTGCTGACATGGGCAAATGAGATCGGCCCAAACCGCGCAGAGGATTCTGATCCACTTAAATTTAAATCCGGATCATCTGCTCTCGGAAATAATAGAATTTTTCTGTTTTGTGCCAACTTAATTAGTCTACATCAACACACCTCAACACCGACTGCATTAAATATAGCAGTGTTGACACCGTCAAAACTGACGTGGACCAATCTAAAAGTTACACAACACAGAAAAATCGGGACGCCGGATTGCCTGTGAAAGCCTTTGCAGCATCTCCGGCGCCGAGAATTTAGGTGGGGCCACTGTGATGTTTTTGAGAAATCTACGCCGTCCAACCATATTGTGAGATCATTTTATGCGTTGCGACAAAAAATGAACAGGATATAAGACTCAAGTAGGCCGGAAATGTGACGATTGAACTTACACAGTTGAAATATTCGTGGGGCCATAAAGTTTTGAATAAGGATAATATTTGTTTTCTTAGTTCATCTCAGTCGGAATGACATTATGAACAGTATGGATGGCATATAAACATCACTGTGGACCCATAGAGGTTTCAACGGTTGGAATTTCGTACCCACCTTTTTCTTTAGTGCAGCCCACTTGACTCTTGGATCTCATTCATTTTTTGTCGCAATGCCTAAAATGATCTCATAAAATCGTTGGATGGTGTAGATTTCTTACAAACATCACGGTGGGCCCCACCTAGATTCTCAGCGAAGGAGATGTCGGCCGAAGGCTTCGGCAGTAAATCGGCGTCTGAAAAAATCCTATTATTTCCGAGCAGACTTGTCTCATGGATGGCGATGTCCCACGGAGTTTACTCATCGATGTGAACTCCTCACCGCACAATCTAAAAGTCTTCCCGATCTACAACTTAAAAATAGGGCAACAAGGTGACAGGATGCCAACCATGAGATTGTGTGTGGGGTCGCCATTATGTGTATCTTTCATCCACTCCGTTAACCAGGTGTAGATCACCAGGGGAGATGAAGGGAAAAAAAACAGCCACATAAAAAACCGTGCAGCTCACACAGCCGCTGATCTTGGAGCAATTTTACATTATTTCAGTTGGCCCATCTGAATTTCTTAGCAGGTTGATCTTTTCCTTTTAAAGGGTTCAAACTGTTGAACGTCCAAACCAAACCGATGGTTCAGATGAAGCCAAATCCATCGAGAAGTTTCTTAGCAGATGAAGAGTCGCACGTTGACTGTTGGGACTCCCGAAATGTTATGTCCATTGGTTTTCTTACGTTGGGGAACTGACGCTTTGAATGTTATTATTTTAGTTTTTGTAGCAACTTCCCTGTAGTGCATTTGTGAATGGGTAGTTTAGTCATTTCATATAGTATGCTGTAGCCTGTACGTTTTTAAGCCAGAGATAAAGCAAGAAAGAAAGTTTTCAGATATAAAACTATAGCAGATTGGTTCCCGTTACAAATTAGAAAATCTGTTTTTGCTTTTGGTGACTTTGAAAAGCCCATCGCCCAGCTCTGTTGCACCATCATCTAATCGCGGGTGAAGATCGTCCAGCCTCTAGTGAAAGATCGATGAGTTGCAAACACAATCGTCCAAGCAGTTGATGGATATCGGTCAACCTCTAAGGCACTCCCTCAACTGTCACCCAATGTTTCTATTTTGATCGCCCAGATTTGTGGGAGATCGCCCAGCTTCTAAGGTTGTCGCCCAACAAATTGGTATCAGAGCCTCTTGGTTAAATGGCCAACTCGATCCAACCACAAATTTCAAAATTGTCTAAGGACAACTACGAGAATTGGTGCATCCAGATGAAAGCACTATTCGGGTCGCATGATCTATGGAAAATCATCACCGATGGGTACGAAGAGCCCACTATGGAACAAGAAGCCGCCTACACCGCTGATCAAAGGGCGGTCCTCAAAGATCAAAGAAAGAAGGACAAGAAGGCTCTGTTTCTTGTCTATCAAGGGTTGGATGAGTCCACCTTTGAACGGATCGTTGAAGCGACAACATGCAAGTAAGCATGGGGGATTCTCAGCACCATCTTCAAAGGAGTTGATCATGTGAAGAAGATTTGTCTCTAAACATTTAGAGCCGAGTTCGAAACCTCTCACATGAAGGAAAGTAAGTCCATTTCGGATTATTTTTCAAAGTTGCTTGTCATTATTAACAACTTGAAAATAAATGGCGAAAAGATTGAGGATGTGTGGGCGGTCGAAAAATACTGCAATCCCTTACACCCAAATTTGAGTATGTGGTTGTGGCCATAGAAGAATCAAAGGACTTGGAAAAAACTGTCCATTGAAGAATTGATGGGATTGTTGCAAGTACATGAGCAACAAATGCAAAAGAATGTTGGACTGATGCTCGAACATGCTTTGGAGTCTAAGTTGACTCTAAATTAACAAAAGAATGGTCATACACGAAGATGGGGCCGTGGCACTAGCAATCGTGCAAGAGGCAGAGGGCGTGGATATCATCCAAGCTATCAACAAATCAACAAAAGTTTACCAGTTTTTGTGGAAGAGGAAATGGTAGAGGCCGATCCATGCGTGGTCGTGGAAATTCAAAAAATGTTTAATACTACAATTGCAAGAAATTTGACCACTATGCCTCTGATTGTTGGAACAAAGTGGATCAAGATGAACGATCCAACTATGTTAAAGCATCACCCCATGAACAAGAAGACTCCACACTTCTCCTTGCGCGAGAAAATGAGTGTGAACAACCGGATGTGTAGTATCTCGAAACCGGCGCAAGCAACCACATGAGTGGTAACAAAGACCTGTTATTGGAACTCTCAGAAGGAGCTCGTGGCAACATGAGCTTTGGCGACTCATCAAAAATTCCTGTGAAAGATAAAGGCAAGATCAAAATTTATCAAAAGAATGGTGTGCCAAATTTCATCTCTAATGTGTACTACATGCCCAATAGGAAAAGCAATATTCTTAGCACTGGGCAACTTCTAGAAAAGGGATACGTCATACACATTGAGGACTACTATCTTTCTATACGAAATGCACACAGAAGACTAATCGCCCAAGTCCAAATGGCAAAGAACCGTATGTTACCACTTCACATCAATACAAACTCAGAAAAATGTTTACATGGACTGGCGAAGAATGATTCTTGGAGATGGCATCTTCGTTTTGGGCATCTCCATTTCAGCGGCTTAAAGTTATTGTCTTCATCAAGCATGGTACAGGGCTTGCCGGCTATTGAAGCTCTAGAATATGTGTGTGAGGTGTGCACACTCGGCAAGCAACGAAGGAACTCCTTCCTAAGTGGAGTGTCTAGAAGAGGAAATGAACCATTGCAGTTGGTTCACACTAATATTTGTGGACCACTTGAAACACCCTCTCTTCGAGGTAATAAATACTTTATTACATTTATTAATGACTTCGCCAGAAGACTTTGGGTGTATTGCATCAAAGAAAAATCGGCCGCTTTCTCTATCTTTAAAACTTTCAAAGTTCGTGTTGAAGTTGAAAGTTGTAAAATTTAAGTACCCAGGTCTGGTAGAGGTGGAGAGTACACCTCAAATGCATTTTGAAATTATTGCAGGGAATAAGGCATTAAGCAGCAGCACACTACAGCCTACGCGCCATAACAGAATGGCATTGCGGAACGAAAGAACCGCACCATCCTCAACATGACGAGAATGATGCTAAAAGAGGAAGGCCTACCAAAGAGCTCGTGGGCAGAGGCAATTGCATGTATTGCCTACTTGCTCAATCGGTGTCCAACCAAGAGTGTCAGAAACATGACACCACAGGAGGCATAGAGTGGTTACAAACCAAGCGTGGCACACCTAAGGATCTTTGGGTGTGTCGCCTACGCTCAAGTTCCAGAAGCAAGAATAAGGAAACTTGATGATCGTGGTGAGAAATGTATCTTCATCTGCTACAGTGAAGAATCTAAAGCATACAAGCTCTACAATCCACTAACCAATAAAGTAGTGGTGAGTAGAGATGTGGTCTTTAGTGAGGAAGAAACCTGAAAGTGGGACGATGAAGAATCGACCAAAGAAGTTCAAGTCGAAATAGAAGAACAGGAAGAAATGCATGACCGTCAAGAGCAAACGCCCACAACACCTTCTTCGGTCGCATCATCAGTTCACAGAAGCCCTGAAAGACTCCGTCAAATCAAAATTCGGCCAGCTCGTCCTCACCCATGGCACTTATCAAAATGAAAAGCTTAAGCGACATCTATGAGCAATCTGAAGAGGTCATCTTTTCTGCGTGTATGCAGATCATGAGCCTCTGACGTTCCAGGAGGCTATAAAAGAATAATGTTGGAGAATAGCTATAAAAGAAGAAATTTATGCCATTAAGAAGAATGATACATGGGAGCTGACTATGCTTCCTAATGGCCAGAAAGCTATTGGCGTCAAATGGGCGTACAAGATCGAGCGAAATGTTGACGGTGAGATCGATCACTACAAGGCAAGGCTCGTAGCAAAGGGCTATAAACAAAAGTACGGAGCGGACTATGAAGAAGTCTTCACTCCTGTTGTTCGCCTTAACACTGTGAGGATGATTCTCTCTCTTGCAGCACATCACAGCTGGATGATCTACCAACTTGATGTGAAATCTTCATTCCTGAATGGAATTCTAGAAGAAGAGGTCTATGTTGACCAGCCTGATGGTTTTGTTATGCAAGGGGAGGAACACAAGGTGTATCAGTTGAAGAAAACTCTCTCTGGGTTAAAGCAAGCTCCACGTGCTTGGAATACACGCATCGACAACTACCTTCAAGAGAACGGCTTCACCCAATGTTTATATGAGCATACAGTCTAGATCAAGAAGAATGCTCATGGTGACATGCTCATAGCATGCCTATATGTTGATGATTTGTTGTTTACAGGGAACAGTCAGCCGATGTTTGATGAATTCAAGAAGGCCATGTTTAAGGAGTTCGAGATGACCGACAGAGGTCTGATGCCCTTCTTTCTAGGCATCGAAGTGCAGCAACAACATGGTGGTATCTATATATCCCAGAAAAAGTATACCAAGGAATTGCTTGAAAAGTTCAAAATGGCCGATTGCAATGCCGTAAACACGCCTGTAGCAACGGGCTTAAAACTGACAAAGGACGGAGAAGGAAGAAGCGTGGACTCGACTCTGTTCAAGAGTCTAATTGGAAGCCTAAGGTACCTCACAATCACAAGGCCAAATATCATCTATAGTGTTAGGCTACTAAGCAGATACATGGAAGGGCCAAAAGAATCACATTGGCTAGCCGCAAAAAAATCCTCAGGTACGTCAAATGAACTATGGAATTCGGTCTTTTCTATCCATACGATAATGAAGCGATACTGTATGGATACTCAGATAGTTATTAAGGAGGTGACCAAGATGAAAGAAAGAGTACCACCAGGTATGTATTCTATCTCAGATCGACTGCTTTCACATGGAACTCAAAGAAGCAAAGTGTTGTCGTCCTATCCACATGTGAAGCAGAGTATATGGCAGCATCGTCCACAGTATGTGAGGCGATTTGGTTGAGAAATCTGCTAACGAAACTGAAGCATCCGCAGGAAGAATCAACATTCATATACGTGGATAACAAGTCAGCAATCAAACTTATGGTTGAGATGAAGCCAAATCCATCCAAAAGTTTCTTAGCAAATGAAGAGTCACACGTTGTGAATGTTAGGACTCCCAAAATATTATGTCCATTGGCTTTCTGGCGTCGGAAACTGATGCGTTGAATGTTATTATTTTAGTTTTTGTAGCAACTGTAGTGCATTTGTGAATGGGCAATGTAATCTTTTCATATAGTATGCTGTAGCCTATATATAGAGACACTGGCTGTCCGTTTTTAAGAAGAGAAGCTAAAAATATAAAAAGGAAAGTTTTCAGATATAAAATTGTAGTAGATTTGTAAATCTGTTGTTCTTGGTTCTGTTATAGATTAGAAAATTTGTTTTTCTTTCGGTGACTTTGAAAAGCCCATCGCCCAACTCTGTTGGGCTATCATCCAATCCAATCGCTGGTGAAGATCATCCAGCCTCTGGTAAAAAATTGGTCAGTTGCAAACACAATCGTCCAACATTATTCAGCAGGCAGTGGATATCGGTCAGCCGATAAGGCTGTCCCTCAACTGTCGCCCAACGTTCCTGTTTTGATCGCCCAAATCTGTGGGAGATCGCTCGGCTTCTAAGGCTGTCGCCCAACACAAACAAGGATTCCCACCTGATGGGTGGATTGAGTGGAGTACATGTACAGTAAGGTAGACCCACAGAGTTTGAAGTTACAGACGTCCACATTGCCACAAGAAAAAGAGACAGAACAAACGGATGGCCAAGATAAAAAAGGTAAAAACGATTGACGGTCACCATCCGAGATGAGATTTTAATACAATCTTCTATAGCTAGCCAAGAAATCCATGAATTATATTCCGGCCGCAGCAAGACCCCACCATGTGGCAGATCAAGGACCAAAGTCCCAATCAGCCGTTGGCGGCCCACCAAAACCAACAGTCCAAACCAGAAGGCACCCGACCAAGTGATGGATCATGGACCAACGTCTCCAACCCTTCTATCAAAACAAAGCCAAAAAGATGGCATCATTCCAAAAGACCCTAGTGGCCCACCAAATCAACAGTCCTGATGACTTTAAGACAAAACATCCAAACAAAACCAAAGAAACACATCATTCCCAAAGCCATCTTGCTATATATTAGAAACAGTCAAATCACCCTACAAACACATGAAAACAGAAGAAACAGAAGCACAAAAGAAACACCAAAACACCCACTATTCCTCGGACATCCAAGGAAGTACCTTTATTTCCTACCACTCAAACTCTCCATTTCATCACATCTTCCCATGTGGGTCCCACGCCCTGTCCCTTCTACCAGACATCTGATCAGACGCCTTCAGAGCGATCATCACCATCTCCTCCCTCAACTACAATCCTCTCCTTAAGTCTGTCCTCCTCCTCCATGCTCCTGTTTCTGCTCCGCCGCCTCCTTCGGCCCCGTAAATTTCTCCTTGATCACCTCCGTCACATTCCCGATTGAGCTAAAGATGTTGCTCTTCGCTCCACTCCCTCTGGCAATTAAAACCAAAAAAAAAAAAAAATCAGTCTTACATGCAAGCAGAGATCTCGTATCGAAATCCTTCGAAATTCAGATGCAAGAAAAGAACCACCTTGCTGCTTCTGCTTTCTCCCTCTCTTCATCAGCGGACTCTTTCTCCTTCACCTGAAGGTCCGCCATCTTCCGTCTCGCCGCTTCTTCTGCCTCAGTAAACTTCTCCTTAAATGGAAAAAAAAAAAAGAAGAGAGAGATTCAATGAAGAAAATACAATGCAATATCAGTATTAGGATGAAAAAGAAAGAACCCAACTCACTTTAGCTGCTTTGCCGGTCTCCGCCGCCTTCTGTTTCACTGATCCCCCCGAATCGGTCAGCTTCTCCTGTAAGGAGAAGCAAGATTGAATAAGGAAGAAATGCAATAAAATGTCAGCTCTAGAATTGAAATAAAGAATCCTACTTTCGCTCCTTCGGTGGTCTCCGCCGACTTCTCCTTCCCCTCGTCGTTCTTCCCCGACAAGAAACCCATTGCACGCCTAGCTACATCCACTGCAGAGTCCTTGTACTCCACTATCTTCCCCGACAAGGAGTCCTTCCCCTCCGTTGCCTTCTCCGCCGCAGAATCCTTGCACTCCCCTATCTTCGTCGCAGTAGTGTCCTTCCCCTCCTTTGACTTCTCCGCTGTAGAATCCTTGCACTCCCCCATCTTCGCCGCAGTAGTGTCCTTCCCTTCCCTTGCCTTCTCCGCTGCAGAATCCTTGTACTCTCCCAACTTCGACGCCGTAGAGTCCTTCACCTCCGTCGCCTTCTCCGCCGCAGAATTCCTGTACTGACCCAACTTCGACGCCGTAGAGTCCTTCGTCTCCGCCGCAGAATTCCTGTACTGACCCAACTTCGACGCCGTAGAGTCCTTCATCTCCGCCGCCTTCCCTGTAGTAGAGTCCTTCACCTCTCTCGCCTTCTCCGCCGCAGAATCCTTATACTCCCTCGTCTTCTCAGTAGCAGAACCCACAGTTTCGCTGGCTTTCTCCGCAGCGGAGTCTTTGGTGCTGATCGTCTTGTCAGCCGCCGCATCGCCACCTTCCCTCGTCTTCTCCGACGGGTCATGGGCTTTGCCGACGGTGGCTTCCTGAACAGCCTTGAAGATCGACTTCGTGCCTTCTTGGAGCGTCTCTATCACGCCCGACGGAGGACGCTGTTGCTGCTGCTCGGCCGCAGCAGCTTCTGCTCTCTCTTCCTTAGACTCTCTCGACGACATTGCTCAAACACAAGCTGGAATTTCTCCTCTTCTCTATATCTTCTCTTGCAGAGAAGCTTGCTTGAAAGAGGGTATATATAAGAGGGAAGAGGAGAGCGTTACGTATCTGGGTGCAACGGGAAGGAGACGCGTGGCATGAGTGCTGTAAGGAATTAACACGTGTGCATGCTTCTTTGTTTTAGGACACGTACAACGGCCCTACAGAGAATGCTGATCTTTTGGTTGCAGCTTCTGGGAGAAGCCCTTAACACGTGGCCTCCAGCATGCATATCAGTGACCCAATTGAACCGACATGTACATGATTGCCAAGTGGACCACTCACGTTGGTCGAGCACACGTGTGGGAGATTGGAACTGCTCATTAGATGTTCCTCGCGTCATGTCTCTGAGGTGGGTGGATCCCTGACCGTTGAGTCCACCGTGTGACGAGTGTTTGTCACATCAACGCTGTCCATCCATTTTGAAAACCATTTTGAAAACTCATTTCAGACTATGATCTAAAAAAATGAAGTAGATAAAAATCTCAGGTGGACCATAATATAGAAAAGTGGTATTCAATCATTAAAAACTTCTTGTGGGCCACAATAGTTTTAGGTCAAGCTGATATTTGTGTGGTATCTTCATCCAGGTCTTCGTGACCTTTTCAACAGGTTGGATGGAAAATAAACAATCCACTTGCCTGGGAAGTTTTTAATGGTGGGGATTCAATCACCACCGTTTTATGTGGCATGGTCCGCCTAAGATTTGGATTTGCTTCATTTTTTTTTTTATCATGCCCTGAAATGAGCTTTCAAAATGCAATGACGGTGTGGATGTAAGGCACATACATCACAGTGGCCCCACAGCAGGGGATCCTCCCAAACCGCGCACTGTCTCGGAGACATGGGGATCTGATGATCGTCAGGTGGACCACGTGTTTAGAACAAATGAACGGCCACAATATATTGACCAAGATCAACGCAGATGTGGGGCCCACTTAATTGATCATATCGGATTGGAACTTGGACACCATGTGGTCCACGCCGTCCATTAGGTCGTAGTGAGTGAAATCCACGGCTGACCATTCAATTGGGGTATTAATTTCATGTCGGCAGGATAAGTAAGAGGGAAAACAAAATCATAGGTGAACCACAACAAAGACAACAGGTAATAATGAACACCCAATTAATGTTAGCACTATTTATGTGCCACGTAGTACTTCAATCATAATCAATTTAATGCTTTATGTGGTTTTAGAACTGATGAATAAAATGAATAGATCACATCTCCTATGAAGTAAACCTAATGATGATTTAATGAGGCCCACCCACACTTCTTAAAAAAGGCTATCTTAACTTCTCCAACATTTAATCAACGAGCAGTATCTTGGTTGGCTAAGACCCCACGCCTCAAGAAGTGGGAGGTCTTGAGTTCGAATACCCTTAATGGCCACCTCCAACGATAAAAATATTATTAGGCGCATGTGGATAAGGAAGGTTTGTACGTGCCACAGAGATTATTTAGGTGCTTTTGAGAGGCCTAGATACACTAGTCTTAAAAAAAACAAGGCCCAAGTATGAGAGAAAACAACATCATATGTGAACCATAATAGATGAAACCGTTGGGAGTGAACGCCCAACCCATTCTTTCTCCATGCGGGGGCATTTTCATCCCAAAAAGATTTCAAAAGTTGTGAGAGGAAAAAAATAAAAAATAAAAAGAGCACGGATTGGGTACTACCAACACAAGGACCTAGCTATAGATGAAAGGTCTTGCTAGAGGATTTGTGGGCCCCACCTTGATGAATATATTTTATCCATGCCATCCATCAATTTTGATAGATCATTTTAAGGCATGAACTTAAAAAGTAAACAGATTGACGGCTCAAGTGGACCACACCATATGAAGCAGTGCGGATTGAATTCTTATCATTGAAAACTTCTTGGGCACCACCTTAATGTTTATTTGCCATCCAACCTATTCATTAGGTCACAAAGTCTTGTAAGAAGGGAAAACATAAATATTAGCTTGATCTGAAATTTTCGTGCAACACAAAGTTCTCAGCAGTCAGCTTTCAATCTCCATCGCTTCCATTGGTATAGGCCACCCTAGCATTCAATCTACCTCTTTCTTGTGCTCCTATCCTTAAATAATATGTCAAAATAGATAACCATAGTGGATAAAATATATACATCATGGTGGGCCCACGAAGTCCTTGATAGGACCATCAGTCCCTAAGTAGGTCCAGGCAAGGATAGTACCCAAGGCATTGGTAGGACTGTCCGTCTCTAGCCAAGTCCCAGTGGGTATGGTAAGTGAGGCATACCATTAGCATCGATCATAGGGTCATTTTAGTAAAAATTCTTTTTTTCTTCTAGATTTTGACCATATTAGCATTGTGGAATGGCTAAATTTCACATAAGAAAGAGAGTTTTAAAAATTTTCAAACTTGGACCTTTGATCACTTTTTGAATTTTTAGTTGACCAAAATGCCCATGCTTTTGAACCTAGTGTTTGTACGGACCTTTGAATGCAGGAGAAGCTTTGTAGCTTCAATCCCGAGGCATGTTATGACCACCACTTGGTGATTGGGCCCACTAAAAGGTAGATCCAATCTGTTCATCATCTTTATGGCCCATCATTTCTTTAGAAATGCAGTACTCATGTTGATACAAGCTCTCTGTGGCCTACAGCACCCAACAAATGATAACAGTAGTCGTTTATAGCTTATTATGTTCTATGTGGTGTAGTTCACATAATCAACAGATGTGGGTCATTATTTGGACTATGGTCTTTCATCAAATTCCGTCTTCAGTGGACGGAATTAATTCGAAATGTACCTCATGGTGGGCCCTAGAGACATGGTCCGAAGACCCTTTAGGTAGGGTTGGAGGCCATTGAAGGACCTGTTGTTGTCTTCCTGGGTCCGTTATTCTTCCTTTTCGAGCATATCTTTTGGTGACCCATCATCGCCTCCTCCTGCTACATTTTCCGACATACGGTCACCGCCATCAACTTTTATGGCGTACGGGTATTGCCAACAACTTCTAAGACTTTAAAAATTAGTGTTATTTTTGCTCTAATGATGACATTTCTTACAGATGGAAGCCACTAAATGTGAAAGACATTTTGAATAGATTTTTTATTTTATTTTTTTATGAAATAGCATTTTCTTATATATAGAAGACATTTTTTGTTGCAAATAGAGGAATGGTCGTGTTGTGGGTGTCATGAGGAGAAGTGATTGTCAATCAGATATTTGAGGTGGAGACGGATGTTTATATGTAAAAGGCGATGAAGGAGATAGAATTTGAAATTTGTAATGTATTGCCTTGGTTGAATAGTTATGTCAACCTCGACCCTTGACACATGTCAACTAGTATCATTTGTTAAGGGTCCGGGTTTTCATGTGTTAGGAGTCAAGGTTGCAATGTGTTAACAATCGGGGTCGTGGTTGTAATGTGTTAAGGGCCTATGTTATCACGTGTTGAAAGTCTAGGTTGTAATGTGTTAATAGGGCTGTTAATGGACCAGGTTGGCCAGACGAGCTTTCGGGCGTGGCCCGCCTTGGGTCGGGCTTGGACTAGAGTATCAAGCCCGCAGGCTGCGTTCGGGCCTAAAGTAAAAGCCTGTTTTAACAAACGGGCTACACTTGGACTGGGCTGTTCAAAAACTCGTCAGCCCAGCCCAGCCCAACCCGAACATATTTTTTAAATTTAAAATTTAAAATAAAATATCTTCCCTCCTTTCAATTTACACAAAATTTTCTTCAAAAAATTCATCTCCCTCCTAAAGCCCATTCTCTGTAGTGTTGATGACTTTTTTTCATAGTAGGATTAAATAATAGTTCTCCCTCTACGTGAAAGTCCAAGCTTGGGCTGGTTCGGGTTCGAGCTGGACCTTGCATTTGTATCTTAGGTCAAGTTTGGTCTAGACTATTGTGGCCCATCACGGGCCCGGGCCGGGTTTGAACATATGTTGAGGGAGGCGGGTTGGGTTTAGACAGAGCTTGGCCCGACCCTAACCCGGCCCATTGACACCCCTATGTGTTGAGGTCAATGTCATACCCCACAATTCAGACGCAGAGTATACACCCTCAGGCCCAACTTACGGAGTATGTGTCACGCCCCGAAAATCAAGTGTCGGGCAGTCCGCGGCTCCCGACTCTTCAGAGGTGACTGTATTTTGCGGAAGTATATTTGAATGGCACAAATCGATGGCATCAACTCAGAAATAGAGATTTAAGCTAAACAGTGTATAATTCAGTTTGAATTTAAAGTGTAAATACATACAATTATCCACACAATCAAGGAATCCACTCAGCTGGGGCTCAATATATACATGTACAATGAAATCTTTAAGAATATTGACCCAAGACGTCCAATTCAAGGCATAAATTGAAATGCACGACATAGGTAAGCCAACAGGTCCTGCATCTCATGCATCAAGTGGCAGCAACTCCTGCATCAAAATAACTGGTTGGTGTTTTAAAACACCCCCCCAGGTGGGAGTGAGTAATCATACTCAGTGTTACCATTTCCTAAAGTTAAACATGTCATCAACACAATCAAGTACAAGTAGTGAAGTATAACAAATGGTGGGGCTCTCACACCTACCACCCCAGCATCAGTAGATAACATAACTTCATAATCAAGTTCCTATTCTAGTTGAATAATGCATGCAACTATGATATGCAAATGTTATGTTCCGGAGAAATAAACGGTGGGGTTACCACCCAGCAGCAGCATCAGACCAATGCACGTGAAAATGTGATGCATGCATGTTTACCAAGTATTTATTTAATCCCGTATTCAATCAGCAGTATTGGCGAAGCCAGAATACCTCAATTTTATCAAAAGTCTATTAAACAGGAACACGACCGACAGGAACGCAGCCGAACACTGGACAGCGAGGAAAACCGGACACTGGACAGTGGCCTTACCGAACACTGGACAATGCCAGGTCGGGGTACCCTTTACCAGGCCGGGGCCCACCGCCAGGCCAGGGCGTCCTATGCCTGGCTCCTGGAATCCCAATTTAGGTCAATCACCCAACATAACTGAATAATGAATCAAATGGTAAGGGTCTTGATGCCCTGGAATGTCATGTGCATGGTAATGGGTCGTCACCCAAGATCAATGATGGTAGGCTCGTCACCTAGCATCGGTGCTCAAGACTCTCGATAAGACCATCAGGATCAATACCGGTCAAAGACAGCACAAGCACAGTTACCCATATACCATACCTGGCCCATGAGCTTCAGTATGTAGGATTCAATGCCCAAGGCTATTGGAGGGCTCGTCACCCACACTAGCCAAAGACAGCACAAACACAGTTACCCATATTCCACGTCTGGCTCATGAGACTTGATACGTACAATTATAAGTGACTGCATAACAATGGTAATTGTGGTATTCGAGATTCTACAGAATATGTAACAATGATCAAACAAATATGACTAACCCTGAAATTGACTGATTTGGTAGGCCGAGCGAAACATCAACCAAACCGGCATAGCTAGGGTCGGTCGGTCATGTTACCCCCAAGTCTACCAAACAAGTCCGTGACGGCCAAACCCAACTAGGCAGTCCATAAATTGTGATTTTCAGAGATCAATCCCAATCATGTCAATTAAATAATATACTAAGCATGTTGTGAGAGGAATAGGACATCATAGCATTCATTGTCTCAATCAGGCATAAAACCAAACAGTTGATATGCGATATACTTCATTTCATATATGGGCGTAAAATCAAACACTTGGCGTGCTATTGCAGGCCAACTCATCAAATTCACAATCAGGCACTAGCCTGGGTGGATGGTAATCCACTTACTCAAGCATATGTGAACTTCTGTTCACTCAGGAATTTCATCAAACACTTGATATGCACAACACATCAAATCTCATATTTTCATAAAATCGATTTAAATGGGCAATCAATCCACACATCGAAGTAAGCATGTAATTAATCAACACATACAGAACATCAATCATAAACATAAATCACTCGGCACTTAACTTTGAATGGAATTCAAGAAAAACCCAATTTTCACTATTTGGAACCCTCGTGGGCTGATAATAGCCAACTTAGAAAAATAGTCCTCACCTGTGTTGGAGAATTTACACGCTAACAATGTCTAGAACGAAGGATTCGAAAGAACAACTGGAAATCCTACATAGATTCGAAAAGAGATGGATTGGATCAAGAAAGAATCAATTTCAATATCAAATTCAACACTTAGGACGGTATATTACCTATGATAGACGGCCGGCATCGATCACTTGGGAGTGACGACAGCTAGATCGGAAGCTCCAAGCAAATCCCTAAGAAAAACCCTAGAAATCCTCCAAATTTCATCTCAAATGGAATTCTCAAATGGGCTTAGTATTTATAGTTCCAGATAGTCCAAGGTTGAGGTGAGTCGCACAACTCACCCTCTCTGGTCATGATCTATGTTGTGCGGTTCAGGATAGAGTGTTGGACATCTGGTGCAGGGGAAAGGTTAAGTCCAATAAGACGATCGATTTCGCGTAGATTCATAATCAACGGCCCACTAACGAACGGTCTATAGCTGTTTTAAGTTTTCGGGACACCAATTGGATGATTTAGAGAACAGAGTTTAGTGAATCCTTTCACTAGGTCATAGTGGGCATAGCTAGGTATATGATGTGATATACGGGGTGCATTTATTTGCAGGTTAAGGGTGGTTAATCTCATTCGTATGGTTTTATATGTCAAAAGGGCTATTTTGTCAAATTGATTTCTAAACTTAAGATAATCGAGATTCGATTCATTGATTAGGGTAGTCTAAGGTGGATCTGCATTGTAAGTCGGTTATATAGGTTAATCCATTGTGATTTCAGTAAATCATAGATTGAGATTCATTAATCAACGGATTTGATGTAGGATTAGACAATTAAAAAGGAATATGTAGCTATCCATGATATCTGATAAAGAATGTATGGTTAGATTGATGTGTCTAAATGTCTTACGAAGTTTCGATCAAATAAGATCGTCCAAACTAGGGTTTTCAATACAAATCTTCTAGAGTCTTAGTTCTAAATCGGGTGTCTGCACTCTCAATTGATAATTAAATTAGAAAATTTTCTAGAGGTGCTCGAATACTCTTGAGGCTCGAGGATTGAAATTTCCAGGGCGTTACAATCTACCCTCCTAAAAAAAAAAAATTTCGTCCCCGAAATTTTCTAGTACTTCTATTGGTGGTCACAACGGTCTACCCCCCTAAAGGCTAAAGTACTTTCTTTAGAAGAGATGATCTTCCTCAAGTAAACAGAGAGCTCTAGTGCATGGGCGAGGAGATTAAGGAACATAGTTTCAAATGATAATAGGTGGGCTCTTGTTGGGAAAACACTCATCCTCCTATCATTGGGTATCTTAGTCGTCGGATCTCTTCTATGTGTTGCCTTGCTACAGTTGTAAGAATGGGGCATGAATATCTTGAACAAGTTCAAAGAAAGGAAGGGAGTGACTTAGATCGTTTGGTTGACATTCAGGTAATACGGCTTTTGGGCATGCTTAGCCAATCTTAACACTCTTACCGGGTTGCTAATGATTCAACAGAGTTGTCCTTATTCGAAGGACGGTTCACAACTGGGCTTGTACGGAGAAAACGGTTATAGTAGGCCTGAATCTGATACGTCGATCCTCTGCCTGATCAGAGCAAGAAGGTCGTTATATCATTTCCTATTCCTGTTGGATCCTGGTCTTCTGCTCGATCCAAGCAGTGAGTCCATTGGTAATCACCCAGGATTGGGAATTGAGTCAAACCGCGAATGCTTCGCATGTGTATGGTTCCATAAATCTGTGATCTGATAATTCTAGATTCTTGGGGAGAATCAAGTTTCACTGTTCTAAAATTGTCCTTTGGGTCAAGTTCAAAGAGTGTCCATGATAAGTCTAAGCTCGATTCGATGGGGAATTAATTTTTCAAGATGCATAAGTCTTGGTGACTACTATAGAAAGGTTTCTAATGGTCAAAGATTAGTCAAAATTTAAAGCTCCATGTTTCATCAACCTAACTTAAGTCATTTGGGTTTATACAAATTATGCTACCCAGGGCCCGATAGCACACTACCAATCCTATTCATTTGACCGTATAATAGCCATTGTTCTAAACTGGAAGGGGTTTGATGTTGTTAGCATTTATCGTGGTGATGGTAGTAGGGAAAAAGAAAGGATGTAAGGAAGTTCTAAATTCGGCATGAGATTGGCTTGGTCAAGGGAAAAGAATGAGCACTGAGTCCCCTACGGGATGTAGACCTCAAATATATAAAAGTCATGGTTATAGGATTCACAAGAGCTAAAGGTAGCTTAGGAAAGTCTATAAAAAACCAATTGAAACCATAAAGCCCTACGCAATAGAAAGAAAAACTCTAACTAAGAATCCTAATGTCAATTGTACGAGACTTCCTAAAACAAAAAAAAAATATACAAAAACTAGCAAGTCCTAATGTATCTTGGTCAGATGATTCCTAACATGATACAAACTAGCGAATACAAATCATTGAATACTTATTCCTATTATGCAATGTCAACAAAAAAAAAATATTATCACATATACATCATAGGTTTCAAAATAAAATTTTAGATTCGAAGTTGAAATCATTTTGTTTTAAGTTCGACTAAAATCGTAAGTCATAAATCATAGATCAAATGATTTAACAACACTAATAGGATACAATACTTTTTCATGCATATTTTGTGATAAATGGGTCCAATCGAATATGTTTTCGAAGTACCAGAAATGACGGAAGGTTCACCCTACTAACAATAGTAACTATTTCTAAAAAAACTAAAATTTTGGGCAAGAAAGAATTATGTTTTGATAAAACAGATAGTTTGGTTGGCCTCAAAATTAAATTTCAGTAGGAATCCATATGTTGTGCGTCCCGTAACTCATCCCGGATCAAAAGTTATAGTCATTTGAAGTTTGCTACGCAAAACCACAAAATAAGCAAGTTTGGGTGGTCCATCGGTCGGTTGAGAGAATCATCAATTTGAGAGAGACCCGATGAAATTTAATTCAATGGATACGATTTAAAATAGAAAAGAATTAACATTGAAAAGCGAAGAAAAATTCTCTGAATAATCAAGTCAAAAGACCTAAATCGTCCAGAAAAGTCACAGTGCAGAGTCGCGGGGCCAGAAAAATAAGATACAGAAAATTTGAAAAAACAGCCCTACAGTTTCGATGGATGTCCGATAGGTGTCCGATCAATCGGAGACTATAGTTCCGATATGTGTCCGATCAATCGGAAATTCCATCAGATTTTTTAATATCTCTGGACAGATTTCCGATCAATCGGAGATAAGTTCCGATCAATTGGAAATAACGATGAAAATCTCAACTCTTTGGACACTTTTCCGATCAATCGGAGAGGATCTCCGATCAATCGGAGTTCTATCGAAAAATTTCTTCGATCCATCGAAATCCCATCGAAAAAAATGGTATTTTATGGCTGACTTCAAAAAAATGTATCTTTTTTCATACAACTCCGATTAAGGTGATTTAAAAACCACAATGAAGCTTGATGAGTCTAGTTTTAGGAAAAAATAATTTGAAAATAAAAATAAAACTTAAATAAAGAGTATTTCTTATTATTTCAGAAGCTATCCAGAAAATTATAAGTTTCAAGAAGCTGGTACTTCAAGAATTTTAGAATTTTCTCTAGAACTCAAAATCAGATGAAATTTTGAGGGATGAACTTAGACTTGTCAACAAGCTACCAGAAAAATTTAAATAAATATTGGAGTGATATAAATTCAAAAATCATTTTACACGACAGACTTATTGAAACTAAAGTCCACAAACACTTGTGATTTTCAGATTTCCTCAGATTTCAACTTGAAAATCCATCATTCACACCCAAAACCATCCACACTGAACATTAAAAACTACAATGGTCCATAAGTTCAACACCTTTCAAATTCTAGGTTCGCAATCACTGTCTCAAGGGAATTTGGTCATAAGACTCAATGTTCCTAAGTCCATGTTCACATTCAAAATAAGCAATCAAACGGGGATTTGATCCTAAGATTCAAATTTCTATGTTTAAGTTCACAATCATCACTCAAAGAGAAATTTTGTCCTAATGTTCACGGTCGCTATGTTCAACATTCAGAGTACGTCAATGTGTATCTTATGGTGATTCCCCCAACCCACTAGCTCAGTTTATATCTCACTCATGCTCTGATACCAACTTGTCACGCCCCGAAAATCAAGTGTCGGGCAGTCCGCGGCTCCCAACTCTTCAGAGGTGACTGTATTTTGCGAAAGTATATTTGAATGGCACAAATCGATGGCATCAACTCAGAAATAGAGATTTAAGCTAAACAGTGTATAATTCAGTTTGAATTTAAAGTGTAAATACATACAATTATCCACACAATCAAGGAATCCACTCAGCTGGGGCTCAATATATACATGTACAATGAAATCTTTAAGAATATTGACCCAAGACGTCCAATTCAAGGCATAAATTGAAATGCACGACATAGGTAAGCCAACAGGTCCTGCATCTCATGCATCAAGTGGCAGCAACTCCTGCATCAAAATAACTGGTTGGTGTTTTAAAACACCCCCCCAGGTGGGAGTGAGTAATCATACTCAGTGTTACCATTTCCTAAAGTTAAACATGTCATCAACACAATCAAGTACAAGTAGTGAAGTATAACAAATGGTGGGGCTCTCACACCTACCACCCCAGCATCAGTAGATAACATAACTTCATAATCAAGTTCCTATTCTAGTTGAATAATGCATGCAACTATGATATGCAAATGTTATGTTCCGGAGAAATAAACGGTGGGGTTACCACCCAGCAGCAGCATCAGACCAATGCACGTGAAAATGTGATGCATGCATGTTTACCAAGTATTTATTTAATCCCGTATTCAATCAGCAGTATTGGCGAAGCCAGAATACCTCAATTTTATCAAAAGTCTATTAAACAGGAACACGACCGACAGGAACGCAGCCGAACACTGGACAGCGAGGAAAACCGGACACTGGACAGTGGCCTTACCGAACACTGGACAATTCCAGGTCGGGGTACCCTCTACCAGGCCGGGGCCCACCGCCAGGCCAGGGCGTCCTATGCCTGGCTCCTGGAATCCCAATTTAGGTCAATCACCCAACATAACTGAATAATGAATCAAATGGTAAGGGTCTTGATGCCCTGGAATGTCATGTGCATGGTAATGGGTCGTCACCCAAGATCAATGATGGTAGGCTCGTCACCTAGCATCGGTGCTCAAGACTCTCGATAAGACCATCAGGATCAATACCGGTCAAAGACAGCACAAGCACAGTTACCCATATACCATACCTGGCCCATGAGCTTCAGTATGTAGGATTCAATGCCCAAGGCTATTGGAGGGCTCGTCACCCACACTAGCCAAAGACAGCACAAACACAGTTACCCATATTCCACGTCTGGCTCATGAGACTTGATACGTACAATTATAAGTGACTGCATAACAATGGTAATTGTGGTATTCGAGATTCTACAGAATATGTAACAATGATCAAACAAATATGACTAACCCTGAAATTGACTGATTTGGTAGGCCGAGCGAAACATCAACCAAACCGGCATAGCTAGGGTCGGTCGGTCATGTTACCCCCAAGTCTACCAAACAAGTCCGTGACGGCCAAACCCAACTAGGCAGTCCATAAATTGTGATTTTCAGAGATCAATCCCAATCATGTCAATTAAATAATATACTAAGCATGTTGTGAGAGGAATAGGACATCATAGCATTCATTGTCTCAATCAGGCATAAAACCAAACAGTTGATATGCGATATACTTCATTTCATATATGGGCGTAAAATCAAACACTTGGCGTGCTATTGCAGGCCAACTCATCAAATTCACAATCAGGCACTAGCCTGGGTGGATGGTAATCCACTTACTCAAGCATATGTGAACTTCTGTTCACTCAGGAATTTCATCAAACACTTGATATGCACAACACATCAAATCTCATATTTTCATAAAATCGATTTAAATGGGCAATCAATCCACACATCGAAGTAAGCATGTAATTAATCAACACATACAGAACATCAATCATAAACATAAATCACTCGGCACTTAACTTTGAATAGAATTCAAGAAAAACCCAATTTTCACTATTTGGAACCCTCGTGGGCTGATAATAGCCAACTTAGAAAAATAGTCCTCACCTGTGTTGGAGAATTTACACGCTAACAATGTCTAGAACGAAGGATTCGAAAGAACAACTGGAAATCCTACATAGATTCGAAAAGAGATGGATTGGATCAAGAAAGAATCAATTTCAATATCAAATTCAACACTTAGGACGGTATATTACCTATGATAGACGGCCGGCATCGATCACTTGGGAGTGACGACAGCTAGATCGGAAGCTCCAAGCAAATCCCTAAGAAAAACCCTAGAAATCCTCCAAATTTCATCTCAAATGGAATTCTCAAATGGGCTTGGTATTTATAGTTCCAGATAGTCCAAGGTTGAGGTGAGTCGCACAACTCACCCTCTCTGGTCATGATCTATGTTGTGCGGTTCAGGATAGAGTGTTGGACATCTGGTGCAGGGGAAAGGTCAAGTCCAATAAGACGATCGATTTCGCGTAGATTCGTGATCAACGGCCCACTAACGAACGGTCTATAGCTGTTTTAAGTTTTCGGGACACCAATTGGATGATTTAGAGAACAGAGTTTAGTGAATCCTTTCACTAGGTCATAGTGGGCATAGCTAGGTATATGATGTGATATACGGGGTGCATTTATTTGCAGGTTAAGGGTGGTTAATGTCATTCGTATGGTTTTATATGTCAAAAGGGCTATTTTGTCAAATTGATTTCTAAACTTAAGATAATCGAGATTCGATTCATTGATTAGGGTAGTCTAAGGTGGATCTGCATTGTAAGTCGGTTATATAGGTTAATCCATTGTGATTTCAGTAAATCATAGATTGAGATTCATTAATCAACGGATTTGATGTAGGATTAGACAATTAAAAAGGAATATGTAGCTATCCATGATATCTGATAAAGAATGTACGGTTAGATTGATGTGTCTAAATGTCTTACGAAGTTTCGATCAAATAAGATCGTCCAAACTAGGGTTTTCAATACAAATCTTCTAGAGTCTTAGTTCTAAATCGGGTGTCTGCACTCTCAATTGATAATTAAATTAGAAAATTTTATAGAGGTGCTCGAATACTCTTGAGGCTCGAGGATTGAAATTTCCAGGGCGTTACAGTATGACCTGTACACTTAGTGTACCTATTTAACAATGATACAGTTATTAAGAGGCATCAAATAATGTATAAACTAAGTTATCTTGACATCCACACCAATCATCTCAACAATTCCATTTCATTCATCCATAAGTCCACGAGCTTTCAAAATCAACTACTCAAGTCCTCTCATTTGGGACCTTATTCCAAGTTAATCAACATTCAACCCAAATTCCTAAAATGCTAATGATAAAAAAATAATAATAAAAATTATCAAAAAATATCATAATATAAACATCTTGATTCAAGCCCTGCGAGCTCCTCTTCAATCAAGTATGGCCAGTTCCATTAAGGTTCATCCACTTACCCTGCTTCATTTTCAGGAACCGTTTCTGGTGGGTGAACTTTGAATCCATATGTTTAAATTTTAATCCACAACCGTAAGATGGGCAGGCTCAATGAGTGACCTATCATGGTTCGTGTACATAACAGTTAAAATAGCAATTGTAGATGAATTGATGTAATGTTGTATACTGTATGATGCATGATCCAAGTGGGAAGTCTGTCCACATGCTTGAGTTGGAGTCCATCAACCCGCATCCACCCTCTTAGGGCAGACTTCTTAGTCTTGCACGTATTGTGGAAATTCAGGATGATCCCCGGGTCACCCAGTACTTAAGTAACTACAAGTCATTTGGAGAGTATCTCCAGGTATTCATTATGATGCATGTACCACATATCTTAAATGTATCATAACAATCTCGTCTCTCCATGTGAGAGGTAATCACATGGAGTTCATTAAGGGCTTGTTTAGCACCATTGATTTGAGAGGAAGTGATGAGAAGTGGATTCCATGATATGAATTCTCGTCGATTTCAATTCTTATCAATTTCAGATTTTCTGTTTGGTAGCTAAGTTTTGGAAAGAAATCAGACACGAGGGAATGGATAGTGTGGATTTTAATCCCACCGTATGCCCACCGTATCAGCCTCGATCTTTAAATCCATGCCATACATCCGTCTTTACAGATCATTTTATGTCAAGATCCAAAAAATAAAGTAGATCCACATCTGAAGTGGACCATAAAACAAGAAAAAAGTGGAGAGTGAGACATTTTTTTTATGTGCCAAAGTTTTGGATTAAACTGATATTTGTGTAGTCCCTTCATCCAGGTCTTTGTGACCCTATTAACAAGTTGGAAAAAAAAAAAATATCACGTTGGCTCCCATAGTTAAAGACACGTCACATTGGGTCCCACATTGGGGAGAATTTCTCCTCAAATCCCACCTTTTTTAGAGGATTTGAAAATGAGCTAAAAGTGCCTTTTTGAATTCTCCTGGATTCCTCTCAAATCCATTTCTCATCAAATCCATGGTGCTAAATAGAGTAAAGCAAGTGGTTTCTCCTCACTTCTCCTCAAATCCATGGTGCCAAACGAGCCATAATGCTCATGTATTCCAGACCCAAAGTTTCAACATATATCTTTGAATTAATCATCCATCAACTATCAATCATCAATCATCACAACACAAGTCACACACGAACCATCTTAACTGAAATGGGAGGAAATATGTTGGGATTCACTCACCTTGAGTTTGTGGCGTGGATTCCACACTTTTTCCAAGTTTCCTACCATGAGCATAATCCTCAGCATAAACATGACTCAATCACATTCCTTTTATTTGTACCCATTAATTAACCCATCTTCCACCAAATTATTCACTCTTTAGCCTATTAATTTTGTTTACTTAATTATTCAAGGTGGAAAAATAATAAAATACAATTGAACGAATCGTAGTCTGTCATGCCAATCCAATTGGTTAAGACTCAACTTCGATTGGTCAACAGCTCCGGTCGATGGATTGAAAATACTCGATTTTCAACCAATAAGCCCCTTGACATATTTGCCTCATTTACGATAGGTTGACACTCATCGTCGATCGATCAAAAGTCTGGTCGATCGATCGAAATATCACCCATAATTTCATTAAGTCTCTGGACAATTTTTGTCTATTATAATAGGTTGAAATTTCAGCTTTTGTCCATTTCGATCGGTAAAAAATTCTCGTCGAATGGTCGAACAAACTTTGAATTTATCCATTAAGTTAATGGATCATATTTGTCCATCTCAATAAGTCGACACCTTTAGTCAATTGATTAACGACGGACCTACGTGATTTTTAAAGTTAGTTAAATTGTGTCTTTTTACCAATTTCTTTAATTCCTTTAATTCTAATGGATTCAAGGTAATCAATAATTATGGGTCAGATCTGGACTTTTCAACTACTTTTACGTTTATCAAGTCATGCGAGAGATCCATGATCATAACTCTAAACCATAATGATCACCTTTCATCTCAATTTACATGATTAACTTCTGTTTAGGGATCATCTTAATGGCCCATTGGAATATCTGATCCATGCAAGATAACTTCCACAATAGAGTTTTGGTAGAATAGGTCGAATATCTCCCAATGGTCTATGGCGGATAAATCTTTATCCTTATATCATAATGGTGTGGCCCATCTAAGGGTCGGATCATCCTGAGATTTTAGGCCGTGACATGTTTTGGTCGTGGGATCCTTATGATCCGTTCGGATCAGGTCCGACACCCTCAAATATCTCACATCAATCTCAGCATCTATAGCTTATCGCAATAATGATATAAGTATTAGATTTATTCACAGATGAGTACCCCATCAGTTCCGTCAACTGGATGGATTTGTGAAAACTAGATAGAAATCAATAAAAGAAAAATAAAAGAGAAGAGCTTACCTGATCTAAGATCTTTCCTACTACTTGTGACATGATTTGACCCTTGGTCTACTCTCTCAACCAAGGGAGCCTTAACCACCCAACTCAATATTTTCTTTTGTTTATGAATTATATTTTAATTTCTTTAACCATTTTATTTGCCAAGTTTATGTGGTTAAAATTCTAGGTCGTTACAGTCAAGGTTGTTGTGTGTTAGGGGTTAAGGTTGACAGGGTTTGGGTTATCTGCCACGTGACAACCTTGACTCCTAACACATGACAACCTAGACCCTATCAACCTTGACCCCTAGCGCAGGACAACTTCAACCCTCAACACATGATAACCCAGACCTTTAACATATGACAACCTATACCCTTAACAAATTACAACCACGACCCCGTTTGTTAACACATGACAACCCGGACCCTTAGCAAATAACAACCTCGACCCTTAGCACATGAGAACCTCGACACTTGTTGACATGTGTCAAGGTTTGAAGTTCACATGACCATTCAACCAAGGCAATACATTAAACTATTCAAATTATATCTCCTTCATTGTCTTCTACATGACAACTACAACCATTGATCTTCACCTTAAATCCCTTCTGACAATCACTTCTCCTGATGACATTTACTTCTCTCTACAACAACAACTATAACCATCCCTTTATCCACAACTAAAAGTGTCTTTCATCTCTAAGGAAATGCTATTTTATAAAAAATAAAATAAAAAATTCATTCAAAATGTTTTCCACGTTCAATGACTTCCATCCATAAGAAATGTCGTCATTAGAGCAAAAACAACACTCATTTTTAGAGTCTTAGAATTTGCTGGTAGTGCCCATACACTATAAAAGTTGATGGCGGTGATTGTATGCTGGAAAATGCAGTCGGAGGGGGTGGTGGTGGGTCCCCGAATGACATACTTGAAAAGGAAGAAGAATGGTCTCAGGATGACAACAATTGGTCCTTCAATGGCCTCCAACCCTACCTAAAGGGTCTCGGACCACGTTTCCAGGGGCCACCATGAGGTACGTCTTAAATCAATTCCGTCAATTGAAGTCGGAATTTGATGAAAGGCCATAGTCCAAAGAATGACCCACATCCGCAGATCATGTACCACACCACATAAAAATAATTAGCAACAAACAACCACCGTTATCATTTGTTGTGTCTTGTGAGCCATAGAGAGCTTGTATCAACATAAGATTACTTCATTTCTAAAGAAATAGTAGGCCACAAAAAGAATGAATGAATTTGATCTACCTTCCGGTGAGCCCAATCACCAAGTGGTGGTTGTAACATGCTTTGAAATTGTCATTCAAATGTATGTACAAATACTAAATTCCAAAGCATGGGCATTTTGGTCTACTAAAAATTAAAAAAGTGGTCAAAGGTCCTGTTTAATTTTTTTAAACTCTATTTCTTATCATAATTGGCCATCGCATGGCTAGTACGGTTAAAAAATTAAAATCCTTATTTTTCCTTGCCCAAGTTTAGTAGCTGACATAACCAACTTTTGTGGGCCCCACAATGACACATGCGCTGTATCAACACTGTCCATCCATTTGGAGAGATCATTTAAGGGCATTTGATTAAGAATGAGGCAGATCCAAATCTCAATTAGACCTCACGAAAAGAAAGTAGTGGGGGCTGATCTCTTATCATTAAAAATTTTTTGGGCCACAGAAGTTTTCGGTCAAGCTGATAGTTTTGTTCTCTCTTCTTCCATGTCTGTGTGGACTTACGAACAAGTCGGATCTCAAATAAACATCATGGTGGGCCTTAGGAAGGCTTCAACGGTTGGGGTCACTGTCCCACTGTTTTCTTTGGTAGGGTCCACTTGAGATTTGGAACTGCCTAATTCTCAATCGCATGCCCTAAAATGATCTCTCCAAATGGATGGACGGTGTGGATACAACACACACATCATGGTGGGCCCCACAGAAGTTGGTGACGTCACTTCAGTAGCGAGATTAACAACTCAACCTGTAGTAGCTAGTACGCGTCCCCTAAAACCCTAACACCATACTCTTCCGTTACCGATCAAGAAGAGCAGAGAGAGGTAGTTGATGTGATGCGATCCATCTCGTCCGTCCATCCATCCATCCAAATCCAGAGAATGGAAATAGATGGTTACTAGCAAATTCACAATCGCACCGTCAATCGATCCCCTGCACCGATCCTCTTCTGCGCCTCCACAGCAGCAGCACTCCTTCTAAACCCTTGAAATTCACATCTATTCTGCTTCTATCTTCAGTTTCTTTCGACGGGCGGAAGTTCGACAGTTGCAGAGGTGTGGCAGCCAATCGAAGTCCTTCATCAATCTCGAAGACATCTTTCATCACTGCTGCAATGGAATCGACCCCAGTTCCCGAAGTCAAGCAGGTTCTAATCTCTTACCTTCCCCCGAAAACCCTAATCATTAACTGTTCTTCTGAGTAGGATTGGGTTTCTACCCACTTGGCAAATTCGCTGGCGCGAGCAAGAGACAGGCCTCCCGTCATATGGGCCCCACCCTTGCTTGTACCTTGGCCCAGGGATCAGGGCCAGTCCTCTCATCAAGCGGGCACATGCGTGTGAGAGAAATGAATGAATGGTACCAGAGGCCAACATTCAAATCACAAATGCCTGCCTACCTGATGAGCAGACTGGTTTGATTTTTTAAGCCAGACTGCATGCGCAATATGTCCTATCTTATGAATACCTGAGATCTCTCAAGTGTCTGCTACTTTGGCCCGTGTGCTGTTGAGTAGGGTTGGGGTGGGGACGGGCCTTTTGTTATATGGTCGCTGAAAGTAAAGAACGACCCAACTTAGTCTTCAGCCTTGTGTGATTTGTATTTATAAGCAAAGTTACATATTAACAGATAGTATACAACAAAAAAAATTGGAAAAGATTATGATAACGAAGCCTTCATGGTTATAACAGAAGATGGTGAGAAGCTTGAGAAAGTCAATGCATGAGACTCGGTGGGTCCATAACTGCTTTGACCGAGTCTAGGTGTATCTTATCATCCCCTGCGAGGTGATGGGTCATTTACGGACGGTCAACTTGGAACGCAAAGATTGAAACCGTGATGTGTTAAGTCCCTTGGTCATAACATTGGCAAGCTATTTGTCACTAGGTACAAAAACAATGCGAAGTTGATCACTGTGCACCCTTTCATGAACAAAGTGAACATCAACTTCAATGCGGTGAGTGCGCGCATGAAAAACTGGATTGGCTATAAGGTATGTAGCGCCAAGATTGTTGCCATATAATGTCGGGCAAGAAGTGGGAGAAATGCCAAGCTCTGTGAGCAAAAACGTAAGCCATTGGAGTTAAGCAGCAGTGGAGGAAAGAGAACGACCTCTGTGCTTGATTTGGACAATGTAGATTGTTTCTTGTCAGACCACGAAATTAAATTGGAACCAAGAAAAAGGGAATAACCAGAGATGGAGTGCCGGTCATCAGGGCAACCCGCCCAATCTGCATAAGAGAAGACATGTAGATTGAAATCGGATGAATTTGTAAGATGCATGCCATAATCAATGGTTTCTTTGAGATAGTGTATGATACACTTAGTTGCTTCCAAATGTTTATTGGTCGGCGAGTGTAGGAATTGACAGACTTGATTAATAGCATAGGTGAGATTGGGCTGAGTCATCGTGAGGTACTGAAGAGACCCAACTAAGCTCTGAAATTCACTACCAGCAGAGAAAGGTTGACTTGTAGTTTTGAAGAGTTTGCTACCCACTGCCACTGGTATAGAGACAAGTTTGCAACCATCCATCTGAAATTTGGACAAGAGATCCATAGAATACTTCATTTAGTTGAGAAATAAACCTTGAATAGTGCATCGTGCTTCCATACCAAGAAAATAATTAAGGGGACTCAAATTCTTCACGTTGAAATTCCACGATAAAGCATCAATAATAGATTGAATAACTCAAGAATCATTGCCAGTAATGGTTATGTCATCCACACAGTGTTCTCATCGTCGACGAAAAGTCGATAATATTGCTGATATTATCGGTGTCGCCGAGTTGCAACACCGAAACACCAATAATTCGTTTCGCTTCCGGATGTCGACGAAATATTGCCGATATTTTCGATATGGTCGTAAAAAAATAGTTATCAGCGAGATTTTTGGATTTCCTTCCTGTAGCCATCTACCACGAATGCCCAAACACTGGCCAAATCATCACACCCCATAGATTTCCATAAAATGGGCAAAAAAATCGGCATTTTCAGCGATAACCCTCCCTACCATTCCAGAAATTCCAAAAGAAAATATAGAAAAAAAACCCCTTTTACCTTTTTACTCTAGATCTGGTTAAGAGAGTGGCATTTGGCTGGATTTGGTGGGCCAATCGCGGTCGACAACTCTGGATTTTCACATGTAAGAAAAACCTAAAACCCCTTTTTTCTTCGAAGATAATTGCTTTGAAATGAAACTATATTTTTGCCGAGGTTTATGGAGATTTGGTTTGGGATTTGAAAAAACAAATGAATTTGGAGAGAATTTTGGGATTTTCAACAGAAAAAGGCATCGAAATCGCTGTTGCGGCTTGCAGGTTTACCGGAGAAGAGGACTCTTTCGAACACTCTTTATCTCTCCCTTAACTTAAGGGAGTGGATTTGGTGCGATTCCAACTGCACCGAAGACGATGCAAATCTCAGGTGGAGCATAATGTAAGGAACATTGTTATTTGAACCTCCACCATTAAAAACATCCTAAGGCCCACCATAATATTTTTGTAATGTTATTTGTCATCCAACCTGTTTATAAGGTCATGTAAACGTGGATGAAGGGAAAATAACAAATATCAGGTTGATCCAAAACTTTTGTTACCCATTAAAAAGTTTTAATTGGCAATCACCACCGTTTCCTACGGAATGGTCCACTTGAGATTTGTATCTGCTTCATTTTTGTGCTTATGACCTAAAATAATTTATAAAAACGTATGGACGGAGTGGATATACAATAAATATACCAAGGTGGGCCCACCATAATTGTCGCACCATCTTGGGTCAGGCCAGGGTCGCACTTAATCCTCTTCCTTCAAAAATAAACCAACGATGTGGGGAGTCTGTAGGGCCCACCTCGATGTATGTATTGCATATCCATGCCGTCCACCTACTTTTACAGATTATTTTAGGGCATGGTCCCAAAAATGAAGCAGATACAAGTTTCAAGTGGACCATGCCACAAGAAACAATAGTCATTGATCTCCCACCGTTAAAAACATCCTAGGGTCCACCGTAATGTTTATTGACCATCCAACCTGTTGATGAGTTCATATAGATTTGGATGAAAGGAAAATAAAAAATAAAAAAAATATCGGCTTGATCCAAAATTTTTGTGGCCCACAAAAGGTTTTTAATGGTCAATAACCACTTTTTAGTGTTGAGTTGTCCACATCCACCTAAAATTAGTATCTGCTTCGTTTTTGTGACCATTCCCTAAAATAAGGTGGCAAAACAGATGGATGGCGTGGATATACCATGCATACATCGAGGTGGGCCATACTGTCGGGTCTTATCCACATCGTTGGTGCTGATTCTGTGTCGCAGCTGTGCTACCCCGCTAGCACCTAGCTAGAGATGGACGATCTTGTCAGGGGCACTGTGGGGTCTACCGTGACGTATGTGTTTCATCTACATCGTCCATCGATTATTTTTAGGTGATGAGCCCACAAATGAGACAAATCAAATCCTTCAGTGGACCACACCACAAGAAACAGTATGGATTGAATGCCCACTGCTAAAAACCTCTTGTTGGATGGAAAATAAATATCACGTTATAACCTTATGATCAAATCCTCCAGTGGACCACACCAGATCTATGTGACCTTATGAACATGTTGGATGGAAAATAAATATCACGTTGGGCCCTAGGAAGGTTTCAACGGTAGGCATTTCATGCCCCACTGTTTCTTTTGGTGTGGTTCACCTGAGAATTGGATTTATTTTATTTTTTGGCCCATGCCCTAAAATGAGTTGGCAAAAGGAATGGACGGCATAGATATGCAACGCATACATCGAGGTGAGCCCATGGTTAGGGTCCCACCCACATCGCTGGAACTGGTTTTGCATCAAGTCCGGACGCGGGTTGCCTATTGACGCTATCCGCAGTAAGGTGGCTACTGCCTACTGGACGGTGCTCTATGGGCCCGACAATGATGTATGTGTTTTCCCAGGTAATTTTAGGGCATGAGCCCAAAAATGAGACAAATCCAAATCTCAAGTGGACCACACCACAAGAAAATAGTGGTGATTGAACACCTACCATTAAAAACTTCCCAAGGCCCCAATGTAATGTTTATTTGCCATCCAACCTATTGGTAAGGTCACATGGACCTGGATGAAGGGAAAACGCAAGTTTCAGCTTCATCCAAAACTTTTTGTGGCCCCAAGAAGTTTTCAATGATGGGAATTCAATCCCTACTATGTGGTCCACCTGAGATTTGGATCTGCCTCATTTTTAGGACCATGTGCTAAAGTGATCTCGCAAAACAGATGGCCGGCATGGATATACAACACATGCATTGAGGTGAGCCCCACAGTCAGGGCCTCACCCACCAGGTTGTTACCCTTGCCTCACATAATGAGTGCCCCCCTACCACAGTACCGTATTGAGCTTGTCTTTACCCTATATGTTGCATCTTAAATAATGATCTAAATTATTCATGTTTTGGAGTGATTTCTTAGGGCAACGCATGCTTTTTTGGGCTCATTAAATGAAAACTCATTATATAATGCATTCTTTTTGTAATTTTTTATTCCTAAATATGCAAATGTGTGTATTTAGGCATTTCCTGGAGTTTCACTGAAAAATTCCACAGTTTTCGTCATGTTTCCCCCCTTTTCCCCACATTTCCGGTTATCGGCGATATCATCGGCAATAACAATATTATATCTTTATCTCCGGCCAGCGAAACTTGTAGCGATACCGGCAATGCCAATAACACAATCATATGTGAGTCAACACGTTGAATGAACATAGAAGAACCTGCTTGACTATTGGTGAAACCAAGCTTGAATAAATAAAAGCTTAAGCTACGGAACCAAGCGCGTGGAGTTTGTTTGAGACCATATATGGCTTTGTGCAACTTGCATACATGTGAGGGAAAAGAGGGATTAATGAACCCTGGAGGTTGTTGCATAAAAACATATTCTTTAAGGCACCATGTAGAAAAGCATTCTTGACATCTAATTGCAATAATGGCCAGTGACGCGAAATAGCAATGGTTAATACCATGTGAATAGTTTGGGGTTTGACAATCGAGCTAAATGTCTCACCATAATCAATACCTAATTGTTGATGAAACCCCTTGACCATTAGGCGAGCTTTATAACGTTCAATGCTACCATCAACACATTGTTTAACTTTATAAATCCATTTACAACCAACAATAGGGACCAAACTCCATGTACCTTGCTTGAGTAAAGAGTTAAATTCATCAACCATAGTGTGTCGCCATTTTTCATCGTTGCTAACAACTGTATATGACGTTGCTTCCTCAGGACGCGAGGGTGATGTTGCTAATAGGCAATGAAGATGATATGTGTGTTTTGCAGCCAAATATAGTTTGGGTTTGCTGGTCCGATCTTGAAGGTAAGTGACCATGGGATGACGAGTGATATTGGAGTGATTGGGTGGTGGGGAGGGGCTAGGACGAAATGAGGATGAGGGCTCAGGGCAAAGAGGGGAAGGGTTGGATGGCCGATCAGGTGAGGGTGAGGGGAGATGTAAGTTGGGCAAGCGGGGTGATGGAGGTAGGAGCTGGTGAGGCCCGTGTGTCTAATGAGGTGGGATTGGACTGAATTGGGGATGATGAAGGAGATGGTGAGGGTAATTAGAGGAGAGGGGTTGGTGGCACACTGGTGAAAGGTATAGTAGGGGGAGATTCTATTATGGGTGATGGAGAGTTGATGGCAAATAGAAAACGGGTTTCATTGAGGGACACGTGACGGGATACAAATACTTTGTTATCATGAAGACGCATACATCTGTATCCTTTATGAATTGGGCTATATCCTAAGAAAATACACAAGGCAAATTTAGGTGCTAATTCATGTGCACCATGGTCCTAAAGAAAAGGAAAACATGCGCACCCAAAGACACGAAGATGATCATATTATGGACGCTTGTTGTAAGTGTAGGGAGGCGATTAATAAGGTAGACACTAGTAAGAAATGCCTCTGTCATAGAGATGATGGTGACGAGCTAGTCAACAAGAGAGTGTGGCCCATATCAGTAATATGACATTGTTTCCGTTTAAAAATACCATTTTGCTGAGGTGTGTATGGACACAAAAGTTGACGAGTGATCCCACATTTACTAAGATGGGTCACAAATTCACGAGAAATATATTCACCATCTCCATCAATCTGAAACACCTTAATTTTCTGATCAAAGTAATTTTCAACCATCCATTGGAATTGAAGAAAACACTGAAAAACCTCAGATTTGGAACGTAATGGATATAGCCAAGTGTAACGGCTAAAAGAATCGATGAAAATCACATAAAAGCGAAACTCAGAAATAGAAGTGACCGATGAGGGTCCCCAAACATCACTGTGTATAGTTTGTGAAGGAAAAGGAGCTCTCTTATTTCAAATAGGAAAAGGGTGGTGGGTGCGCTTCCCAAGTTCACAATGTTCACGGATAGAAGATAATGTAGAAGGAGAAAAACGAATAGGTGATCTATGTGAAAGAGAACGCAAAACTTGGAGCAAATCATGTCCAAGACGTTGATGCCATAAAAACGAAGAATTCCGAGAGGCAGCGACAACAAATGGAGGATGATTGAGAACATACATATTACCATCACGGATTCCTTGGGCCAATATTCTCTTGGTTGCCTGGTCTTTGATCACAGAAGGAGTAAACTCAACAGAGCAGTTATTATCGGCGGTTAATGGACTCACAAAAAGAAGACTGACGAATTGTGGGAACAAGACGGACACCGTTAAGAGTAAGAGACTGAGGAGTGCGTAAGACATGAGTACCTGTAAGTGTGATAGCCAAAGGTGTACCATCTCCCATAAGAAGAGTAATAGAGCTATGATAGGGTGTCAGGTTGGATAGTTTTCCAAGATCACTAGAGGCGTGGGCCGAGGCTCCTGAATCAGGAACCTATGTAGAATCACTAGAATCATGCAGGGATAGGGTAATAAGGGCTTATGAGGAGGATCAACTGTGGTGTCCTCATCATTGTAGTTATCATCATAGCAGTGCCAACAATGAAGGGTGGAATGGCCTCTAACACCACAAACTTGACAAGTTGGACGATGAGTGTTTGTTCCTCGTTGATGACTACCCCGACAAGAAGGATTTCCATGACTAGAAGGTAAGTTAGGATGGCCACGACCCCTGCCATTAGAGTGACCACCATGGTAAATTCGACTTCTGCCATGCCAGAAAAACAATGAGTTGCTTGCTGGGCTGTATAGGTAGCGAGAGAAACAGGACGTGCATCATCATCGGATTGTAAAAGGGATTGATGTGCAAGGAGCATAGACTGGACTTCCTTGAATGAGGGGTCAGGAATCCGTGTTTGAATTGCAGTTTGAACCACAATATAACTCTGATTAAGACCTTTGAGAAGCCAAGAAACTTTGCCTTCGTCGAGCAATGGTTTGTGAAGAGCGTCGAGTTCTTCGCTTAAGCGTTTGAACTCCTTGATAGAGGTGGACATGGACGAGGTCCCCTTTCGACAGGATTGTATCTTCTGCCATAACTCAATCTCGCGCTTTTTGTGATGGCGAGTGAACTGATTTTGTAAGGAATTCCATACTTCTTTGGAGCTTGGTAGGCCAACAATATGAAAGAGAAGGCCTTCGGCAGTAGTGTAAAAATCCATGACATAAGTAGCCGATCAACTTGCTTCCAAAGCAAGAAGTCTGGATTGGATTGAGTGGTGGATGAACCATCAACAGTAATAGTGACCAGCGGTTCTGGTGGAGGGAGCGACCCATCAATGAAGCCAAGCAAGCTGTAGCCAATCAACAATGGTGGAAATTGACGCTTCCACAGTAATTAGTTGTTTTCATGGGGCTTGATGGTGATGAGGTTGACCAAGGTAGGAAGAGACTTGGTGACTGGAGCAATGTCGGGTATGGCAGCCATGGGAATTGGGTAGGGTGGGATGGTATGAAAAAATAAAATAAAATTAGCACAGGAACGTGACGGTCTTTGATACCAAGAAAGTTTTATGGAGAACTCTGTATGAAAGGTTGACCCAACTTGAGTCATTAGCCGTATGTGATTTGTATTTATAGTCAAAGTTACATATTAACAGATAGAGTATATGAGGAAAAAATCTAGAAAAGATTATGATAAGGAAGTCTTTATGGTTATAACAGAAGATGGTGAGAAGCTTGAGAAAGTCAATGCATGAGACTTAGTGGGTCCATTATGTAACTACTTTGACTGAGTTTGGGTGTATTTTAACAGTCGCCACCTTGCTTGTGCCCTCACCTGGGGCTCAGGATTGTACAATCATTAAGTGGGCGGCATGTTTGCAAGAGAAATGAACGAATCGGTGAGAGGCCAACATTCAATGTACAAGTTCTAGGCCTTCAATTTCTTGATCCAGGATTGGTGCAACCAAATGGCCACATAGGCCAATTTATCAAGATTTGAAGAATCCACCCGTTCATATTGTCTTAATTGATGATCTGGACTAAATCCGTGGTTTGATGATCAATCTGATGGGATTGACGGTTAGATTACACTTTGAGGCTAGGAGGAGCAATCGGATGGTCATTATATTTCTAGGATTAATTTGTTTTAGTTAATTATTAGGGTTGGATTAAGTATTTAAGAATTTCCCCTTTTTGTATTTTCATCGCTTTTTGGGTGGCCCCTTTTGGGGTATTAACTGATGTTCGAATGATGTGAAAGTGGTTCCATTTGATAGTCTATTGAGTAAGCTTTCAAACAAGCTAAATATCATGCAATTCTAACTCCATTGGAGTGAATTATGGCCAATTTCCATAAGGCCCACATGGTAGGGCCCTCAATGGGTCGGATCTGGATCGGATCCAGCTGGATCCGGCTCCAAGTCCATATATGTGTAGATGGATTTGGATCGGATTCGGATCCAACTCGGATCCAAAAGGTGATATCCATATCTGATCCATTTATAAATTGTTAGATCCATTTCCGATCCAAAATCCATATAACTATCGGATTCGGGTCGGATCTACATCCGAATCCACTCCATTACAAATTTAAAAAAATATATAATATAAAATTTATAATATAATATATTTAATTTAGTAGAAAAATGACGCAAATCCCACTATTTACTGTGGTATGGTCTACCTAAGAGTGGCAATGTCTCAATTTTGAGACATGGCCTAAAATAATCTATAAAACAGATGGCCAGCATGAATATAACATATATAGCTAGTAAGGTGACAATGAGTCGGATCTTAATCGGATTCAGATCGAATTCGAATATGTTCATGTGAATCCAAATCTGGTCCATTTAAGTAATCGGACCTATTTTAAGATCCAAATCCGGTCCATTTAACTAATCATACCTATTTTAAGATCCAAATCCGCATTATACGGATTCAGAGCGAATCGGATCTCGGATCTAACCCGCTCCATTGAGAGCCCTACCACATGGGGTGACAAGATTCAAGGATATTTTGGTAATTTTCTGTTATTAGGGCTTCTCTACTTGGTTTAAGTCTATATAAAGCTACATTATGGAGGTGTAAAAGTAATGCACTATTATGATGAATAATTGAATACAACTTCTTTGGTTCGCTGTTTCTTTATCTGGTAGAAGATTTGGAGGGTTTTTATTTATTATTTATTTTTGTATGTAGCATTCAGCTAGAGGATTGTTGGGTTCTTTCCCACAATTTCTTTCTTCTTTTCTTTGATTTATTTGCTTCTCCTCTCGGGGTTTGCATTAATGGGGTATCAAAGCAAGTTCTACTTTTGGAAAACTGAAAAAGGTAGTTTTCTCATCTTAATCCTACTCATTCATTTTCCCTTTTCTCAATCTTTCATCTTCCATTGTTTTTTCTTTTCCTTCCTAAATCACCAAACCCTAAACCATACCTTTTCCCCCCTTTTCCCAAACCCTTCAAACCTTGACTGTACCAATAAAAAAGGAAAAGAAAAGATAAAAAAAAACTTTTCGTACTCTTTTTCTTTTGAAAGGTATTATTCATGCTCTTTTCCAACCCTACCAAATCCTAATCTTGTTCCAACCCATCAATTCCCTTGCCCCTTCTCTTTTGCTTAGAAAAATCCATCCCAAACCCCATGACCCTTATAACCTTAACCTCAGATCTAGAACCCAAGCCTATAGTTCAACCTATTTCCTTGTTTGGAGATGTCGTGGATAGGAAGATGTTCATGTTCATACACCTTGTACAATTATCCCTCTCTGGACTCTCCTACCCTTCCACATTTATCGCGTTATTCTCATCCGGCTCATTTTGACTATCATGATCATCACCCTTATTGCCCTGAGTCTCACCCATCTCCATATGGATCTTCGAGAGATTCCTTTCAATGGCCCTCCAAATGTTATGAACAATGACAACCACATGTTAGCTAATCAAAATCATCCCATTATATGGAAATATCATTGATGGCCAAGAATGTTCAAGATACGTGGGAAGAGAATTTTCTAGAAGTCAAGGAGACTAGAGCGTTCAAGGAAAGATATTACAAAAGAATTTAAGGAACTCAAGAAGGCGGTGAGAGCTGGCTTTGAGCCCTTGATTGAATGGGAAAAGTGCTATGGGTTTCAATCCGTGTATCTGGACTTCTTAGGATGACGTGGTTGTAAATAGTGTGGCAACCCAAGAGGAATCCTCACCTTCAACTTGTCCACTATGCTTTGTTAAGCCACGTTCATATTGTTGCCTTCGTCAATAATAATTTTGGTAACCTATCAATTTAGTCCCAATTCCTATTGCAATTTGATTGAGCCAGGAAGCTAAAGCCTTTACGGTACATATTAAGGAAATTCATGAGGAAGTCAGGCAAAAGATCACCCTTATTAATGAAAATTGCAAGGGGCATGCAGATGTTCAATGATATTTTGCACAACTTCAAGAAGGAGATGGATCATAGTGCGACTCAATCTCGAGAGGTTTCCAGTAGGCTCTTATACAAAGCTCCACTCCAAAAGGGTAGGTTCTTATCGTATTTTGAAGAAACTAGGTGATAATGCATACGTAATTGAGCTTCCACCTGAAATGAAGATCTGCCCCATTTTTAATGTGGAGGACCTTATGGTTTATCTTGGACATCATGAAGACGAGAGCACGGGAGAACAAGCTATCTAGATACTCGAGGTACCATGCTAGCTGAGCAAGCTATCTAGATACCTGAGTTACCACGCCAACTTGAAGAGGTCATTGAAGATGTGTTGGATGATCAAATAATTTCCACATGCCAAGGAGGGTATTAGAAGTTTACCATCAAGTGAAAGGGCTGACCAAGATCCGATAGCATGTGGATTTCAACAGATGATTTCCAGCACATCAACCCAGAGCTCTATGAGGAGTACATTGCCATTAACTTGACGGAGCTGGGTTTTTCTAAGCCGGAGAAATTGATGCAATCGCTCCACATCCTACATGTGCACGCTTCATACGTGTGCACAAGAAAATGCCCACTTTTCCTTTTTAGCCTATCTCTAATTTCCCCCCTTTTTTTTTTCCTTCATTTTTCTACATTAGGAAATTTTTATTCTTTCATATCTTTACATTAGGCTATAAGTAATCTTAGATTTGTCTTCTTTAGGTACTTTCTTATTTAAGCGCTTTCTTATTTTTAAAGATTCTTATTTAAGTGCTTTCTTATTTAGGCACTTTTCTATTTTTCAGATCTTGGTTAGCTAGGAATTCAATTTTCAGATTCCATAGATTTTATTAAAGATTGTAAGCACTCATTATAAATAAGGCTTAGGCTTGTGGAATAAGATAGTCGAATGGCATTCTCTTTGAGTAATTCTCTTGGTTCTCTACAATAGTTGTTGAAGGGGAAGGAAGTGTTCTCTAGTTTAAGGCTAGAGGACTGTAGAGCTTGCTCACAGACTTGCATTTTTTTCTCTTTTGTGGCTAGAACTTAAATCCAGTATGTTGAATCTTATTGCAATTAGTTTCTTCCTTGATCTAGTTGCATCCTTGATGCATGCAGAGTGGCCATATGAGGATGCATAATACAACAATTTCTTACGAAACACGTGCTGGCATAGCATTGCAGGAATCTTGACAAAACAAAATAAATTAGGATCAGTTCTGTTTTCAATTGAAGATGCAGATATTGCTAGTTGGTAACTTATTTATTTATTTTTGTAAAGATGGTAACTACGGAGCAAATGGCATTTAACATTACTTTACTGAAAAAACACAGGCACAATGTAACATTCATGGACAAATTCCGTTGTCTACATTGCAAGTTACAAAACTTTTTTACTGAATAACAACTGTCAATCTCGACAAGCTGGTACTTTCAATGCCCATGTTTTAAAACTCAAAACTGGATGGTTTAGGTCAGAGCTGGTGACAGAAAAGGGCAAGATCACTATGAAACCTGGTCAGTTGAGTGGATAATTGTTTTGTAAGAAAAATGGCAGCTATATCTGTCAAAGCTTGAAACCACGATTTCTACTAGGAACTCGAACACGCTAACCACAACGCTCATAGAGTTCACTTGTTACTTTCTTCTATTTTTATGATTTTGGATTAAGCAGATCTCTGGGCTGAAATGGGCCAGAGTGGGTCTGACCGGTTGGGTCTGCTTGGAGTGGACCAATTGCAAAAGCGTGTTGGGGTACAGTCTGGTTTTTGAAACATTGGTTATTACTTAATAGAATATTTGACTTGGGAGTTTCTCTTTTGTTAATTTTTATTAATGATTTAACATTCCTGAGAGTGATGTAACACTAAATTTCATTAGATCATTTGGCTTGTCTTTAATGATAGTCTGCGCTCATATGATGATTGAAGTATCTATGGATGGCTTGCAGATTCTCATAACTTTGAAAACCTCATTAGCCTATATCTGGTAGTTATATGCTGTTATACTGATCTGGATTTTTTATATGCTGTTATACTGATCTGGATGTTTTTTCTTCAGCTATTATTTTCTTTTAAAAGAAGTTAAAACAAAAACTCAAACTTACAAGATGGTGTGTATCAAGTCAACCAAATGTTATCTTGAATGTGCAGGACATATCGGATGAATTGGATTTGAAAGTCAAAAAGTACCTGCGGGGAGATGGTACTGATTTGGAGGTAATTTTGTTTTTGTGATTATACCTCTTTTCCTGATGGCCAGGTTTAAATTGATTTTCCTGATGGGTGGTGATTTCCTTATATCTGCAGGTTTTACAAGATAAAAAGCTGAAAGGCCAACTTGCTGTTAGAGAAGAATTATATGGAAAATCTGCAAAAGCTGCTGCTAAGGCTGAAAAGGTCATTTTCTTTCATTTGGTTCTTTTTACATGGTCAAAGTCAACAGGTTTCTTCACCAATCAGAGATCTTTTCTGTCACAAGGTGGAATTTTATAAATGGAAGCAGTTTGCTTTTCAGTATACACTGTATAAGTTATCATGGGTGTCCTGATGTTTTGAGTAATGATGTTGTTTCATGGCAATTATATTTACTTTTGTTTGAAATCACCATTGACCTCCCCATGTGCAATGTGAAGTTATCATGAAAAGAAAGGTCACAACATCTAATGATTAGAAGGCCAAACTTCCTACTTGAAGGTATATCCAATGGGGATCTGTACTCTGTAGGGTGTTCTATAGGTAGCTATAAAAGGCATGACAGAATTATGGTTCTTCTTCCCCTTCAAGCACATGTTGAGACTTGAGGTTTCTTGATAGGGAGCCTTACTGGGTGCTCTCGATGGTGATGGTAGGCTGAGCTTGAAATGGAATTGATCATTCAGTCTAAGCTAGGTGATTTTCTATCTGTTGTCAGATATTTCTGGTTAATCCAGTGTACTACTTAAATCCTTCTCATTTGGCATATTTAAGCCTGTCAGATTTTAGGTTGTAGTGTCAAGCATGAAGGCTGTAGTCTTTTTCTTCAAATTTCACGATGAAGGTTATAACTTAACTTGGATGGTCAGTAGTAGTGGAGCTTGGTTTTTTGCAAACGGTTCTTGGTCCTTAGAAGTTAGAAGGTGAGGTTGATATGTTGGTCTAAGTAGTCAACAGTTCTCTTCCGGTGTTGCTTCCCAGGAAAAAATTATTGACACCAGCCAGGTGATGTGCCGAGTGGGAATAGTACTGATGAAATCAAAGATTTTGGGCCTGTTTGTTAAACGCCTAAAAATGTTTTAATCTCATTTTAGCTAATCATAATTACGTATTAGAGATCATCTTTCTTTTTGGTCTTCATTACTTAGTACTGATTAACGAAAATGTGATGAACTCACTTTTTAGGCACCTAACAAACAGGCCCTTAAACTGCAAAGAGGGGGGTAGGGTCTCCCTGCATTGGTGCTATCAAGCAGGCCCTAAACTGAAAATAGGGATATGAGTCTCCCTGCATTGGTAATTGTGTTAAGTTACATGTCTTTAGTGTAGTTTTGAAGAACCAAGCTACCAAGCTACCAAGGAAATCTTTCAGAGGTTCGTTCCAGGTAAGGGGAATAGTAGTGGTGCCAAATGAAGATTTTGTCATGGAATATTAGAGTGATGGGGTGCCCAAGATAAGGTGTTAGATTAAGCAGTTTTGCAGGTAGAAGAAGGTTCAGCTGGCAGCATTTTAGGAGGCCAGGAAAGAGGGCTGGACTGGGTCTCTTGTTAGTTTGTTTTCTTTTAGGGTTTTGGGGGACTTATGCGTGCGTATCTTTGTGGTGTGGGATACAGTGATGATTGTCAACCAGTGGACTGTGGGTCGATTCTGTCTCGGTTTTGTTTAGAAGTGTTGTTTCATGTCTTTGCTGGGTATTGATGGCTGTGCCCGGACTCTCGGTATTAGCTTTAAGAGGAATTGAGTGGGAGCAAATGGAACATGCTGTCATTCTTAGGTGGTGATTTCAACTTGGTTCGGTTACCCCCATGAGAAACTAAATGGCTCTATTACTGCAACAACCACGTGCGAATTTTCAAAAGAGGTGGAATGTCAAAACTTTCCGGTGTCAAAGACACTTGGTCCAACCAGCAAGAGAGGATGAGTGTCAATGACTGACTGTTTCGTGGTTTCCACTGGTGGGGCAGAACTGTTCCCTAGTGCAAGTCAACACAGTTTGCTGTGAGCCTTGTCCAATCATTGCCTGATTATCCTGGCATCTTGCGAGGAGTCATGGGGCCCATAGCTGTTCTCTTTTCAGCTTGCGTAGCTAGAAGAAAGTGACTTCATCTCTAGAGTCAATGATCAGCTGGCAAGCTTTAGTGTGGAGGGACAAGCGAGCTACAAGCTCATGATGACGGTTATGTTGGTTAAAGGAGGGATCAAAGATTGAAGAAGTTGAAGGTTGCCTCAGTTGAGGAAGGAAGACCCAAGTATTGGAGGCACGGTTCTGAATATCGGTATCGGGTCGGCTAAAAGCCTAAAATACAATACGATATAGGCGCTTGGTATTGGTATTGGTCTTTATTGGATCGTATCAGCCTATTTTGGTGTTCTTTTTTAAGCCAAAGAATTAAGGAAAAAATATTAGAAAAAATGGAAAACGAAATATTCAAGAATATATCTTTTTTTTTTTGTTGGTATTTTTGACAGGTATATAATGGCGTATTGGTCCATTCTTTGATAAAAATGTTGTATGTCGGATTGACCTGTTAAAAGATAACCAAATGGCCTTAATAGAACACAAATCTAACATGATTTGGCAAATTAGGGCCCATTAGATTGAAATAGGTCCATTAGATTGATATAATGGTATATTTTTCTTTGATTCGTTGAATCCCACGCAGCTCTTTTGTTTTTATTCCCAAAAAAAGGCTTAAATCTAGTTTGAATGACCTTCTCAATTTCCTCCATGGCCGAAATGAAAGAAGAATGGGAAAAATGAGAGAAAGTTTGGGGGAAAAAAAAATCAAAATTGGGCCTTTATGGGCGTATCGACCTGTATAGGCTCTATATCGGTTGATACAACTTTTATTTATTTATTTAGGGTAGGCTGATTTGGCCCTGTATTGTGTATTGTATTAGGTCGATAAAGTTATGATACGGCCTTATTAATTGATACAATGCTATATTCAAAACTGTAATTAGAGGCCATAAGATCTGTTGATGTAAAAGAGGAAGAGAACCTTTGTCTTAAGATCTGTAGATATAGAAGAGGAAGAGTTCCTTTGTATAAAAGATGTCTTGGAGCGGTACATTCTAAAGGTTGAGCTCGAGAAGTACATGATTTAGGAAAAATTAGATAGTGCTAAAGGTTGAGGCAAGTGTGGCTAAAGGAAAGCGACAAAAATACTAAATTCTTACATGGTACAACTATTGCTAGAAGTAAAATGATCGTATCCATAGTCTTGTGGTCAACAATGAAAGAACAGAGGAAAAATATGTTATTTGCAAGTCGATAATTGATTTTATTCCCACATGCTCGCCGATGATGGTTGGAATTGGCCAAGGTTGGACAATCTAGTTTTGATCAAATTGTTGATCTCAAGGCTGCTTGATTGGAGAGGGCTTTTTGGGAGGAGGCTCCAAAAGCAATGAAAGTCTCGGCGAGGATAAAGCTCAAGGTCTTAGATGGCTTTCCTGTCGCATTTTACCATGTACTCTGGGAAGAGGTTAAGGGTGATGTTATGGCATTCGTATTAGTGTTTTTCGAGAGATGAAGATTGTCTAAAGATATAGGTGCATTTTCTATTGCCTTTGACCTTAAAAAATGTGCAAGTGTTTGAAGGACTACTGGTACTGGTAGCATGGTATCCAAAATGCTTATGTAATGGCCGTAACAACTATTTTGTAGTGGTAACTGTGGGTACCATTACGCGTTACGGGGCCGTAACGGTCATTAGAGAAAAAAAGGCCTGTAACGGTCTGTTACAGCCCAGTCATGACCATTATAGCCCTATTACGGTCGGCCGCTAAGGCCCGTATCATAACAGTAATGAAGGTGGCCGTTGTCGTTATTGAATACCTTGATTGGTAGATCAATCCGGAGGGTGTCCTGATAAAATATTAGCAAATGTTCTTGCTACAAGACTCCATAAAGTGATGGGTGTGGTTTATCTTGTAAATGCAAGGGGCTCTCACATATGGTAGACTCCTTTTCTCTTTTTGACTCCGGTTGAAGCCCTATCAAAATGTTGGATTGCGCAAGAGATCTTAGCCTAATCAGGGTCTTCAACGCAGAGCATTGCAATTTTTAAATTCCCCTTCTCCAGTTTGCCCATGATGAGGGAGATCATACTCAAGTTGATATTCTTTGTAAGATTCTCTGTTGCTTCAAGGTAGTTTTGGGGCCAAAATCAATATTTGAAAAAAAAAAAAAAAAAGAACTGTTGGGGGTCCATATGAGTGAAGATGAGACAACTTCTTATGCTTAGACTTTTCGGTGCAACTGTGCAATTAAGGAGAACCCTTACCAGCATATCATGGCCTCCGCCTGTGTATCTACCATTGGTTAGGCAACCAAACACTTGGGGGATGTAGTGGTGAAAAGGATGGAGCGCAAGCTAATCAAAGTGCAAAAGCTGCATTTATTTTTTGGGGGAAGAAAACCTTCATGAGATCTGCTTTAGCTAGTATGCCTCTCTACTATATGCCCCTGTTTTAGTGCCTTGCTAGTGCGATTCAGCATTTGGAAAGGATTCAAAGGGATTTCCTTTGGCAATGAGCCAATAATAGAAATAAGGTGAGCTGGGGAGAGGTTTGTAAGCTAGATTATGGAGGGTTTCATATTAAAAGCCTTAGTCTATGATTATGGATCTTTTGGGAAAATAGGTTTGGAGAGGAGGGGGGTGGTCTGTGGAAAAGGATGATTATTTATATGCAAATATGGGGCAGAAGAAGGGGTCTGGTTATCTCAACTGTCCGTCCTGTACAAGGCTTCAAGCTTATGGAAGACTCTGTTTAGATATAGGTTTTTTTTTTTTTTTTTTTTTTTTTTTGCTTTCGAAAGGGAAATCTCCTTTACTCTTGGGGAAGGCAACCTGATCAGATTCTGCTGGAAAGGTGTTGTGTGGATGGAGTCAATGGACCTTTCATGGTGGCTTTCTCTAGTCTATTCAGTAGAGTTCTCATTTCTTAGTATGTCTCTTATTTGGGAGACTCTGGTTAGGGTGCCTCGGTTCTGAAGAAATCTCAGAAGAAACCTCAGAGACGATCAAGATGGAGTGTTTTCATGCCTTATGGCTCGCTGTTGTTGGATTGGTTTTATCTTATTGGGTTAGGTGGGTGGAATCCTGAAAGGTTGGGCTGGTTCTGAGTTAGTTCTTTTTACTTGGTTATTTCATCTCATTCATCACCAGGTGGGCCAGCCTCCATTCATTATGGTTGGAAGTATTTGGGTCCTTGCTTCTTGGTTTTGCATGGTTGGTAGGCAACAAGAAGGTGTTGACTATTGATGATTTGGCAATAGGAGGATGATTATCATGAATGCTCGGATAATATCTCAAGGATGTAAAATTTTCCGACCATTTATTTATGTACGATGCTTTTGCCCAAGAGATGTTGTGGAAAGTACTGAGCTTGTTCGGAGTGGAGTGATGCCAGCTTCGATGGTTTTTTAGAGCTTGGCATGGTGGAAGTAAGGGATGCAAAAGGATGTCTGCCCTGTGGAGGATGTGCCTGCGCCCTTATGGGCAATTTGGCATGGATGGAAAAATAGGGTCTTTTAAGATAAGTGATGCTCTCCGGCTATTGTTTTCCAGAAACTGAAATGATGGGTCATTGAATGGGGAAGGTTGTTGAAGGTCTTTGAGGATAGACTTGGGGGTTTTTAGGGACACTTGGGAGGACTCTTGTGTATTTTCTGGTTTAAGTTTTCTAATTCTATTTGTGCGAGTTTCTTCCTTAGCTAAATAAATTTTTGTTGGCCCTCAAATTAAACAAAAAAACTATACTATTCAAATGTTGTTCTTTGTTAAGCTTGTTTACACATGAAATGATTTTGTCTCCCTCTCTATTCCATCCGAAGTACACATGCCTGCCAGTAAACTTAATTTTAGAACTGTTTTTTGAGATTTGATCATGTGCTTTCATTTAACTTATTGGAATCCATGTGTGAAGTTATTTCCATGACTTCAGAAGAGCTTTCTTGGAGTTGACTGTTGTGAAAATATTTCAGTGGCTTATGCCCAGCGAGGAAGGCTATTTGGAGGCTGAAGGTTTAGAGAAAACATGGACGATCAAGCAAGAATCCATTGTTCGTGAAGTAGACATCCTAAGCTCAAGGAAGGCATTTGATATAGTCCTACCAGGTGAATGTTGATCTCTTTCATATTACATCTTGTTGTCACTTTGGGATTACCATAGCCTTCCTTCCCTCAAGTCGGTAGATATCCCAAGTCAAAGAAGGCATTTCATATAGTCCTACTAGGTGAATGTTGATCTCTTTCTTATTACTTCTTGTTGTCACTTTGCAATTACTGTTGTCTTGCCTCCCTCAACTCATAGTATTGGTAACTAATTTGTTTCTCCTATTGGCTTGATAGTTGAGCCTTTCTAAATGAACTTCCCTATGTTATATCGCTTTTTTTGGGGTAGTCGTACAGGAATAAATATTTGATCAAATATGGTGATGCTAATCCAGGCCTTCCGATTTGCAACCGAGGCTCTGATACGGCTGATTGTATGATCATGCTCATTGAACTTTTGACATTGAAAATCTGCCCTATTTAACCATGCAGATAGAAGATCTGGACATCCTCAATGGTTCAGATTGATCCAGTTGATGATCTGCACCAAATTAAGGGCTTTGATGACAGTTCTGGAACAATTCAACAGTTTGACTGGACTGTGGGATCCACAGGTTTAATTGAATGGTATAAATCACTGACTGGTTGGATGCCCAAGAGTCTAAGGGCTCGTTTGGCATCTCTACTCTAATTCAATAAGAGCTATTCTAATAAGCTCTTTTTGTTCTAGCTCTTGTTTTAAATAAGCTTGTTTGGTAAAATCATTTTTCAAAACTGAAAAAGCCATTATTTGAAATAAGCACGTTTGGCAAAACATTTAAATAAGAGCTTTTTTTAGAGGTAGTTGATGTCATTTTTTAAGGTTACGAAAGCTCCATTATAAGAGCTATCCAGATGGTTATAAGAGCTATCTAGATGGTTGTTTTGGTGGATCGTTTTTAAAGATTATGAAAGCTCCATTATAAGAGCTATCCATGGATCGTGCCCCAAATGGCAAACGACCAGATGGCTACATACAATCTTCACATTTTAAGACATTTGGGCCATCCATCATGTCGGATATTGGATGTGGATCGTCCATCATATGGAGCCCACCTTTGATGTGGACCGTCCATCGTGTGAGCCAAACCTTCAAAGTGGGTCGTTATCATGCAAGGCCCATCTTGGATGTGGATCATTCATCATTAGGGGCCACCTTGATGTAGGCCATCCATCATGTGGGGCCCACCATCAATGCTAATTGTCCTTTATGTGGGGCCCCTCAATGTCCACTACTCATCACGTGAAGTCCACATTTGAGGTCCATAGTGTGGGCCCTACCTTTGAAGTGGATTGTCCATCATGTGGGGCCCACTTTTGATATTTTTCTTTCCCCGGGAAAGAGAGAACCAAACCCTAGAAGAAACTCAACTCCACCCACCAAGAAGCCCTAACTCACCTACTCTCATCCATAACTAGAGGAGAGAGAAGGGAGAAAAATCAGACACCTAGGGTGCCACGTCACCCGTCTTTTGAGTTACCACATTGCCTTTCCGAGAGAGGACCCGCGGCGTCAGTGAGGTCTTCGACCGAAAGAAGGTTTCCCGTGAGGACAGAGTCATAGACTCTTCCTTATCGTGTGAGACGCACCTTCTATGTGGATTATCCATCATGCGGCCCACTTTGGTCCATCATGCGAGACCTAGGATGTGAACTGTCCATTATGTGGGGCCCACTTGGTGCGGACCGTCCATTACAGGGGCCACACTTCGATGTGGGCCATCCATCACTCCGTTCATTATGTGGCCCACCTTGATGTGGACTATTCATTGTGTCGGGCCCCACCTTCAATAGGGTTTGTTCATCATGTGGGCCCACCTTCAATGACCATCATCCATCATGTGGGTCCCACCTATGATGTGGACCGCCCATCAAATGGTGCCCACTTGATGTAGATGTTTCGTCATGTTGGGCCACACTTTGACGCGGGCCATCCATCATGTGGGGCCCACCTTTGATGTGAACTGTTCATTCTGTGGGCCCATCTTGATGTGGACCATACGTCATGTGGGGCCCATGTTCAATATGGGTCGTTCATCCTGAGGGGCCCACCTTTGATGTCCACCATCCATCATGTGGGGTCCACTTGATGTGGACAATCCGTCATGCGGGGCCACACTTTGATCCGAGCCATCCATCATATGGGACTCACCTTTGATGTGCACCATCCATCATTTAGGTCCCACCTTTGCTGTTGTCCTGTGGACCATTCATCATGTGGGGCCCCACCTTTAGTATGGGTCATTCATCATATGGGCCTACCTCAGAGAGATTGTAAAGAGGAGAAGGGGGCAAGATGTGAATTACTTGAAAAGTTTTAAAGACAAACTTGTTAAAAAATTAGCCAAAAATGTCCACTGCTTAAGTCAAATAAGCTCTTTTTTCAAAAAATAACCCCTCCTCAACTTATAAAATTGGAGCTTATTTGCTACTTTCTAAACAAATAAGCTCCTTAATTAGACTTTTACCAAACAGTCTAAAAGCTTTTTTTTTTTATAATAGAAATAAGCCAACAAGCTCTTATTTTTTGAGATGCTAAACGTCCCCTAAATAAACACCTTTTTTCTTTGGGCTTCATATGCAACCCGTACTGGAAAAAGGAGGCCTTGTACAAACCGTACAACCTCGGCCATATTGTTTGTATACACACCCTATTTAGTAGGGTTTTGGCTTGCTTGGGCTCTTCAATTTCTTTTATTATCAGTTTGTTTTAGTGAAATTTAGTAAAATAGATGAACCAAGCAGATGAGGGCTTAACTTTATCATCTGAGTTGGGAAGGTGGAGCTTTACCTGGCTGTTATTGTTAATTCTTCAGGTTGAGAATTGGAAGACGAATGGATCTCAAGTTATTCAACTTACCATCTGAGAAGTTGGATTCATTGCTGCACAATAACAAATTAACGAGTCTGATGAGGCCCTCGTTTTTAAGAAGCCTATGGCCTCAGAGTTGGTGGGACTTACTGGTGATAGCAATCGTTGCCCTTGTTTTAATACAACAGCAGTGCAGGACAAGTAGGGTAGCGGAGACCAATCCACCACGGTTGGGGGAGAACGGACCAGATAGGCCTTCATGTTGGTGGCCTAGCTAATAGATCTGTATCCACTAGGTAACCAGACCCGGGTGGAGGCGATTGACAACATTGCTTATTCTATGAGGTACTGTGCTAAGGAGTAAGGAGAAGAATAATTTGGACTCTACTGAAAATGCAACAATGGGTACTGGTTTGGCAAAATTTGAGAAGCGTTATGTGTGCTATTGCAAAGTCTGGAAGGCAGAAGCAATCAAAAGATCTGTAAAAGCAAAGCTAAAAGGACAAAAAGAAGTCAGGAGCCTGGTAAACCCCATCAATTATGATAACGAGGTCATGTACTTAGATCAAAAGGGCGGGGATATGCTAGTCGAATTGCCCAATGAAGATTTTATCATGGATGAAGTATAAACTTGGTATTCTTTTGGTTCAAGAAACAAAAAATGGAAAGGTTTCGCAATGCTGTTATTCTTGAGATTTGGGGCCACTGACCTTTGTAATGGTTGTGTTGGCGGGGTACCTCTATTTGGGACACAGAAATGGTGGAGAGGATGGATGAGCTTATCGGAGAATCCTCTATTTCATCAGAATTTAGTTTAAAGGATATGGGTTCAGCTCAAGGGCATCTCCAAGTCTTTGTTTCAAACGAATTCGGACGAGCTTATCCCTGTGGACAGCCACTGTCCAAAAATCTTTGCTAGATGGTCTCCTTTCCCCCTGCAGATCCTTTAAACTTAATTTTGATGTTTGCTCTCTTCGCAACCTAGGTCCATCGGGGATAGGAGGCCTTATTTCTACCTCGGAAGGCAGGGCTGCAGTGGAATACTTGGGTCCCTTGGGAATCCAGTGTCAAATCACCACTTGCTCTGAAAGCTCGAGCCATTAGAGGATGGCATATCAATGTATATCAAGGGACTTTAACACTCCAACACTTCCCTGCACGTGCGGGGTGGAACTCCGCACGGGAATATATTGGGCAACGGTGGAGGGACACACAACTCACACCGAGGTGGAGGTACACTCACAACTCACACCATAAACGCTCCCCTGTGGGAGAATATATTACCGGTGGCATGTTTGCTACTTTCGGGATTCCAACACAAGACTTTCCGCTTTGATACCATGAAGCTTTTGTAGAGAATGTAGAGAGAGAGAGAGAGAGAGAGAGAGAGAGAGAGAGAGAGAGAGAGAGAGAGAGAGAGAGAGAGAGATGGGAAATTAAGGAGCTCAAAACGTTAGCCTCAAAACGTTAGCCCCCTATTCTGTCTTATTATCTTTTTATATGTAGGGTTTCCCCTATTTACAAATAACATCCTAACAAACACAAAATTACACATAAGACCCTTACTCTGCATATTTATAAATAAACCCCTACATAATGAGAAAAAAGTTCCAACATCCAAGACTCCAGTTTCTTAGAGGTTGCCTCCCTTCTTCGAGGTTTGAGGCTTGCAGTGAGCTTCAAGCTCAGCCCAATTATCATAGAAGGGGATTCTAGCAACACTATCCGCTGAATCCAAGCAGAGCAAGGTTCATGGAGGTTCACAAATTTGCTCAATGGAGTAGTGGATCTCATGGGAAGGCTAGAGGTGTCTTTTTTGTTACATCCTGTGCTTAGCCAACCAAAGAGCTGGTCTCTTGCCAAAGAGTGAGTAAATCATTACTCTCTAATGATTGAAGACGAGAGAGGGAATCATCTATAAGGGGCTTTGTCTTTGTTCTTAGAGCTCCTCTGTGCTTGTGTTTCTTCTAGGCCTGGGTTTTTGTGGGCCTAGGTCTGTCTTACTGTTTTCTTTTAATACAATTTTAATCATTCATAAAAAGAAGTAGAAGATCGGTTTATTTGGGCCTTACAAATGTCCATGGTCCCGTTGATTTGGAGAAAAAAAGCAGTGTTTTGATCAGAAATAGACAAATGTTCTTGTTAGATAGAAGTGTCCTTGGTTGGAGACTAACACACTCTGTTTCTCGCGAGAGGTAGGATTGCTAACAACTTTGCAGAAATTTTCTGATGTAAATGGTAATGAGTTGATAGATGTTGAGACTCAATTAGGGCAGTTCACCTGGTCACTCCCCTAATATGCAATAAAGGCATATCAAATGCAAAGTTGATCATTTTTTTGGTCTCAAATCTCTGGGAGGATCATTTCCAGGATGTCTCAAGTGCTATTCTTTCTAAGCGTACTTTGTATCACCACCCAATCTCAAGTTCTATTCCCAAGTGCTACTGTCCCTTTAAATTAAAAAACATGTGGCTTGAAGTCCAGGGTTCTGTGCAGTTGGTTGAGAAGTGATCGAATGAGAAAGCTGTTAGGGATGGGTGGGATTTAGATTCGTCAGAAGCTTCAAGCTCTGAAAGCCAAGATCAAGGTCCGGAATCTTTGAGAAAAACAACTCCCTTCATCAAGAACTGGAAATATTTTATAGAGTGGAAGCTTCTGGTGGTGTCTTTCCATCAGGCAGGGATTTCCATAGTGGCCTCCACGATCAATCAGGTTTTCTGTTTATGGTCGATTTATAGTAGCACGCACGATTTGGATGGTTTAGTATAACCTACACTATCCCATGTGCACGACTTTCAGGGACTTGCACATGAATCATTGCACCCTATGGGAGTATAAATTATCTCCACACTATTGTTATCAATAGTGTTGCATGCTAATGGAAAGCATGCCAGTAAATCCCCTTGAACAGTTGCAGTTTATAATTTTGGTCTTTGTTCTCAATTTCAGGATAGTATATTTCTTTACCAAACATGATGAGTACAAGACTGTTACAAAAAGCAGACTGTTTACTAAACATGAATAGGCTATTCCAGAACAAAACTTTTCTGGTTTTTTTTTTTTTTTTTTTTCAGTTCCAAAATGGTCCCTGTGGCTGTATGGTGTATCCAAATAGCCCTCTAGGATTTTTTCTTCTGTGTCAAACACAAACACTGCAAATTTTTTTTTTTTTGGAAGGATGAAAGTACTACAAAATTTATATAATTTCTCTCAGTGAAGTCACCTGAGTTTGCACTTGTCTGTGCATCTGTGGAGGACTAGGTGCAGATACTTGATAGAGCTATCTATGTTGGCGCTTTCTTGTTAGATTTGTAATTATTACATGCCTTTCTGTATTCCATTGCTATAATTCTTCTCAGTCGCTGGTGCTGCCATTTCTTCTGTTTTTGGCTGAGGCAATGCTTATGATGCTTCTCTTGGAGTGTGGGATTTGTCTCCTTTTCAGTACTGCCCCATTGGAGGCATATCATGCAAAGTTTCTAGATAGCTTTTCATCATTTGGATCTTTGTTTCTTTTTTTATTTTTTATGTCGCTTGTGGGTATCAACTATATTTGAATTGTATAATGTTTTACAGGTAAACTCAAATTTTTTTTTTCGAAATTAAAACCCACAAAATTTAATATTGGAAGTGTGCCTTGTACAAAATATTTTTAGGTCCAATGAGTTTATCTGTCATGCATTTCTAATGCTCACATTCAGACATCTCTTTTCCTTATAGCTGTTAAGTTGGAAGCCATTATCAATAGCCACTCCATTTTCTTGTTAAATGTGCAGATTTAGGTCCATACACGCTGGACTATACCTCGAATGGTCGGTATATGGCAATTGCAGGGCGCAAGGGTCACCTGGCAATCATTGATACAAAAAATATGGGCCTAATCAAAGAGTTCCAGGTTTGCTTTGGTTGTTAAAAGTCAAGCAGCTCCTCCACTAACTACCATGGTTATTTATATAAGATTTATGCACTCTAGTAGCATAAAACTCAAATCCAGTTATAAATTCAATAGTCACTCTCTATTCGTTGTTCAAAGTTTCTTGCTTTATTGATGTTCTACGTCTTGCTCCCAGAATTATCTAAAATTGGGTGACAAATTGCTATAGAGGGAGTTTTTTTTTCTTTTTTTTTTTCCTCAAGGAGTAGGTCTTTAATACTAAGCAATATATGCTAGAAGGCAACTATTCTTGATGAAAAAATGTTTTGGAACTGCTTTTTCTGATCAGAGGAATGTCATCATAGGAGACATCCAAATTTGTAATACCAGAATTTAAATTGTTAACACTAAGTTTCAAAAATTTATCTTTTCTTCTTTATTTTATTTTATTTTAAGAGGTAATGTACTAACAAAACTGTTCTGACCCATATACACAAGCAGTACAATAAAAGAATTAACTAGAATGAAAATGTTGTATTTATTTTGTTGGTTCCTATTATCATCATCTAAGCCTAATCCCAACTAATTGGGGTCAGCTAAATGAATCCAGTTCCGTCTGGGTTCACGATGAAGTACTAGCATAAGTTTGATGCCGGCTGCCAACCTGATGCAACCCTTCTCCTTTATCCGGCTTGGCACTTCAATGAGAGCTCAAAACTTCCACAGGATGTAATAGACTATTACAAAGGTTGATTACAATCAAGCGCTAGTCTATTACATAGGTTTATTCCAATAACCTACCTGCAATCTCTATTCCAATTTCCAGGTTTTCTTTTATTGCTAATTTGATGCTCCTTCATGTTGCAACTTTGGCAAATGCTGTTGCAGCGTCTTTCTAGGAGGGTTCTTATAACATAAGTTGCCATATAACTGCTACATGGAATGTTAGTGGCACATTAGTCTCTCAATGCCAGTCTATTCTGTCAAAAAGAAAGGGGAATTTGTTGAAAGATATTGCTAAATGTGTATTATTTATTTACTGTCCATTGACTGGAACTGATTGGCTATGCATGTATTTCCTACCATTATTGCTAAATGCGTATTTTTTATTTACCGTCCATTGACTGTAACTGATTGGCTATGCATGTATTTCCTACCATGCTATTAATTAAAGTCATGTGAGCTCTTTTTATTTATTATTTAAATGAACTTATTTTAAAAGAAAAGTCATGTGAGCTTCTAATAATTTTTTTCTTCCAGGTTCGGGAAACAGTGCATGATGTTGTATTCTTTCACAATGAGGAATTTTTTGCAGCGGCCCAGAAAAAGTAATTTCTCTTGCTTTGTTAAACTTTATAGTAGACAGTTAACTTGCATTACCTTCTATGCCCAGAACTTTCCAGAACTGTTCGTGAGCATCAAGTTAAAATGGATATGCTTAATTAATGGTGTTGGAGTACATAGCGTTTAGTGTACATGTGGAGTACTGTAATATATGAAGTATTGAACATACTATTCTGTAGTCCCTCAGAGTACATACCTAAAGGAGATTTTAAGTTTATATTTTCTATTACACTGAAGTTTGATGATGCTTATCTTCTGCAATCCTGATGTGATTTAGTGAAGAGAGACAACTCTCTATTCTCTCTTTTCCCTCATAAGTCTCTCTCTTCTTTCCTTCTATCTTCTTCTTGTTTACCTGCAATTTGTTAAAATTTTCTTAGTTCTCTAATTTCTACTGTTCATTTAGCTGAGATATCATGATGATGCTTGTTAGATTTTCAAAGAGTAACAGGTTGTTTCCCTTGTGATAGTTCGTTCCTACTTTGTAGTTGTGTAGTTGGGGATGGACATCTACACTGTTATATTCTTCATAGACAATATTATCTGGACACTTCCACTTTATGGGTTTTCGCTGTCCTAACTCTTGGGGGCACTCGCTGACATGATACAACACTTCAAAGCCTGTGTGAGTGTCCTAGTGATGTTTTCAACAAGTGCTGTCTCAACAGTTTAAGTGAGGTGTCCGGACATTTTATGTTCTATAGATTTTCTTTCGTCAAGCCAAAGATTTCTTCCTTGACCTCAAACTTGTCTCCACTCCCTTATTGTAAAAAAAAAAAAAAAAACCATTCTTGGGATCCTCTCACATTTTTTAAGGTTTTAGTTATCAGGTGTCATCAATGATTAAAAATTTTAAATATCGGTATTGATGCATGTATCACACCCTTGGGATAAGGAAACTTATTGGTATCGCATGAAAATATCGCATTTATTGGAGAATGTTTTGCTATTTGAGAGAAACATTTGGAAATGTTGAAAAATTTTCAGTAAAAATTCAAGATATGCAGAGAGAGATATTCACTTAGAACTCAAAAGATGACAATAAACAAGTACACACAACAAGTTTCCTTAATCATCATTGAAAAGGTATATAAATTTATAATACAAGAATAGGTGGAAATTAATAATCCTGAAATAAGGAACAACAATTGAGAGTTTAGGTATCCTTCCAAAAAAAAAAAAAAGAATCGGGTTTGAATTCCATAGATAATATGGATGGGATTGTCTAATAATGATAGAAAAATGAAACACTTCCTCATGATTCTTATTCATGTACTTGATATTTTGACATAGGGTTGGTTGAACTTGAAAATTCACTCGTTGAATGAGTAAATGATTGAGTTGGATTTGGTTGGATGGGAGCGTCCTAAATAGAGTTGGACACAAACCGAGCTAGGTCGGTTAGCTCGCTCAACTCAGCTTAGTTAAGCTTGACTCGGCTTGTGTGGCGCCCTGGATGCCAAGGGTTGCGGACGACCGCGGTCCCTGATATCCCGGGATCCATGTAATGCAAGGTATGCAATTATAGTTAGCACATTTATATAAGGCAGGTAATTTCAGCTAGAAGGCAATTAAACAGGGAGTAAAACTATCCAAAATGGGAGAGAGTGCATATATATATATATATATATATATATATATATATATATATATATATATATATATATATATATATATCCAAAATGTACGACTACATAAACTCACTCATCGGACCCCTCAGGGGTCCTTACATCTCAGTTCCAAAAGTTTTCAAAGCAAGCTAGCCAGGACCACCGCCAAGGCATTCGGTTCCCAAAATGTCATCCACCACTCGCGTCTACTCCTGGTTGTCCACGAACTGGAAGTACGAGTCCTCATCGAGCTCGACATTCTCATAACGCGTCCACCTCAATGGTACCTGCGTCACAAGTGTCATTTAGTTGGTTTTTTAAAACACTGTCCCAGAGTGGGAGTGAGTGATCAACTCAATGGTTCCATTTCCCTAAGTTACTTATGATACAAATGCAATCATGTGTAGATAATGATTTAACCACCCACAAATAGCGGTCAACAGACATAAGCTAAGTAATACGTCTTGTACACTTAATGCATGAATGCATGAAATGTAGATGCATGCCCAAACACCATTTTGGCCAATAATCGACAGTGAGAGGCTTGTCACCCCATCACTTGCACAGACCCAAGCCGCCAGTGAATGGGGCTCATCACCCCATCACCCGCACAGTGCATGCCATGTCGAGTCATGCATGATTAGCTAAGTAATTAATTAGTCCAATTTAGCATCCAGCTGGTTGGTGAAGCCATAGTACCGACGTTCTATCACCAGGCCGTCTGGGACCATCTGGCTTCTTGCGTGGTGAACGCCTATCATCGCCAATAACCCCTCGATCCGTACTTGGGTTGTGCCCTAGGGTCCGATTTAGCTGTTACTCGTCAGCCACGCCCAACTCAGGCGGGAAAATGGCTCGTCATCCTATCCCATAGTCAGATGGTAGGCTCGTCACCTCCACGGGTGCTCACTGGACATTACGGGGAGGCTTGTCACCCCAGTGTAGGCCGACAGCTCGGGCATAGGTGCCATACCACCATGCTCGGCTCATGAGACTTGGGGATCGATCTTCCATATAGTTACAAGTGGGCCGTCCAATGGTAATGCTGGTACTTGGATTCTAGCAAAGTGACAGTCTCACAACACACACAAGTCCAATCCGACGCTGGGCTAGTACCTTCGATTGGGGGGAGGGACGAGAAGGCCAACCTTGAGCACGCAAGGCCTGTGTGGTCCTCAAACCACAGCCGACCATCTGCCTTCTACCTCAAATTGACCTTTCCATCATAGGGCAATCGACCTCAAGCCACCGCCTTAAGTCCTCATCCAATTGCCTAGTCGGACAACAAACTAAACAATATTCATGGCTTGAAATAGGGTAGATATCGTATAATCATAGGCCCAAATCTCAAGGCATGCAAGAACTATTGTAACCTCAAGCATAACATGACACCATGTCACCATAGATAGTACATTCAGAGGCAAACAATAGTGATTGTAAGCATTCAACACAAAATACCCTATGGGACAACAAGTGATGCACAAACCAAGCAATGAAGGAGACATGCATAGCACATACAAGCATGCGATTGGTCCTAAGCACATGAATTAGGGTCAAAGAGTTCCAACATCTACAATTCAACACATTTGAGACATAACTAGAGCGAGTGTATCATCTCAACAAGGGAATTGAGCATGCATGCGAAGAAAACTAGAGCATTATCTAAATCCAATAGCATCTGGAGTCCTAGTAACCTAGAGGTAAATGGTCCGCACCTCAATTCCCGTAGAACTCCAGGAATCCTACAAAAGTAAGGCTTGCATGTTAGGGAAATTGAGAGATGCTAGCAAGACACTAAAGGATTCTGGTGTATGGCTCAATTCCCTCACCTTCAGGGCTGGATTAGTCGGGTGCGGAGTAGCTCTTGCTCCCTATGCGGCGATAGATGCGAGCCAAGCGCAGGGAAATGACATGCACGGGCTCCCCTTCCTCAATTTCCTCTCTTCTCCAACTCAAGGTGTTCCATAACGGTAACGGTGGCCGTAACGGCCACCACCGTTACCGTTACGATACGGGCCGTAACGGCCGTTACGGACCCCGTATCGGCCGATACGGCCCCTTTTTATTTTCTGAAGAAAACAGTTACATGACCGTTACGGGACCGTTACATGACCGTTACGGGACCGTTATTGGGCTGTAACGGTCCGTTACAGGGTTGTAACGGTCCCGTAACGGCCGTTACGGGGCCGTTACGGCCTATTTTTTCTGTAACGGCCGTTACGGCCGTTACGACCCCGTAACGCGTAACGGCCACCACCGTTTCCTTTACGTATCGGCCGATACGGCCGTATCGTAACCGTTTTGGGATACCTTGCTCCAACTCCCAACTCCTCTCTTAGCTCTTCTCTCTCAGGTTTGCTAGAGAAATGAGGTGGAGCTGGAAATAAGCACTTATATAGGTTGGGGTTATTGGGGAATATGGCCCAGTGCTTTTAGTTGCATTAAATTGGCCCGTTGGGCCCTGTTTCAGTTATGTGGGGCTCACCTGGCCCGTCCGACCCGATCTAATTCACTACGTAGCTTCCCCGGCACGAGATCTTCCTATGGTTGCGATCCCACGGAGTTCGGATGTGGCGTTTATCGGATACAGAGGCGGGTTCGTTCAACGGTCATCGATCGCTAATCGGGGCTGCGGGTTTGGGGACATGTTTAATGTTATATTTAGGCATTAAGTTTCTCATCTTATGGCCATGCAAGGGTTCCAATGGCCCACCAAAGAAAAGCACATTTTGAAATGATTACTTAAGTTAATCTTGGTGCAAGTGTACTTGCACCTTTATGTGTACTTGCAGGATGTTGCAGATTCATGGCTTCGGGCGCCGATTCCAGCATGACGCCCATCCAAGAGCGTCAAGCCCGGCATGGGGGTTGCTTTATTCGAGTCTTGGGCCCATCCGACTCGGATTGGGCAGCACAACGGCCTCCCAGGAGCGTGCGTAGTAGTGCCTTATCTAGCGAGGTTATGGCTTAATTAAACTACAAGTGACTAATTAGTCATTCTAAAGTGATGTGTGTGTGACGTGGCCCGAGCACGTGTTCGAGTTTGCGGGTGGGTGATTTTACGAGGTGTCACAGCTTGACTCGAAAGCCGGTTTCGGGCCGAGCCGAGCTTTTTTTTTTTAGCTGGAAAAAAATTCGAGCCAAGCTCGAGCTAGCTCGAGCTCGATTCAGTTCAGCTTGGTTCGACTCAACTCAATTTATAACTTAATTATATATATATATATATATATATATATATATATATATATATATATATATATATATATTAAGATTAAAAAATAGGCCCACCTGTAAAAAAAAAAAATAAACAAAAGCCTCGAACTCGGCTCGAAAGCTCGAGCTCGTACTCGGCTCCTCGAGTTGGCCCGAGCTATTGACCGAACCGAGAAGAGTTGGCCAGTACAGCTCGATGACCGAGCTGAGTCGAACTCGAGCTGAGGTAGGTTGCTGGCCGAATGAAGCCGAGTTGTGCCAACTGCCAAGCTCGACTTGGTTCGCTCGGTGTCCAACTCTAGTCCTAAATTATGCGATGTTTGATAGAAGTAATGCAACTAGATTCATGTAAGTCATAAATCATACAATGCAAGTATGAAATCATATTACCCAAACTAATTTGGGAGAAAATGGGCTTTTGGAGTTTTTTTTTTTTTTTTGCGATTTTTATGTTTTGAATTTCTAGTGTGGGAATGTATCACCGATGCATATCGCAATATATCGCATGCATCAACAATATGAGAGACTTTTATGTAGGGCTTTTAGCAAAATATCACAATGTAGAAACTGGGTGGCGACCATTGATAATTTGCAGAAACGGGCATTATTCCAAATTGTTGCGATGTGCTCAAGAGACGCGGAGTCAATGAACCACTTGTTCATTCATTGTGCAGTAGCTTGTTCGGTTTGGGATAGGTTTTTAGCAATTTTCCACTCATTGGGTGACGTTAGGATCCATTGAAGCCCTCCTGGAAGCTTGGCATGGGGGCATTGGTAAAGAAGTCTGGAGGCTTGTGTTACTAGCGGTTTTGTGGTCCTTGTAGGGGGAGAGGAACAATAGGACCATCCAGGCTTCTAGATTGACTGGTGCTGCGTGGCACTATGAAGTGCCCCCCAAGTATGCGGCTTTTGGGTGGCTTGTTAGGAGGAAGAAAGTTCTCAGTTCTCACCATTGAAAATCTCTTTAAAAGAAGCATGATCTTATTTGCATCTTGTGTATGTGGATCATCTGTTTGCGCATTGTCCTTTTGCGGGGTCGATTTGGGGAGATCTTCTTTCCCGTTTTGGTGTTTATGGTCCTTTCCAGATTCTGTTGATTCTTTGTTATGGGCTTGGAATGGGATGTGTTGGGGGAAGGCTAAGTCTAGTCTTTGGAGGATGGCCCTGATTGCGATTTGGTGGGCTTTGTGGGAAGAGAGGAATGCTAGTTGTTTTGACAATTCCACCAAAATGGTGGTTGGTGTTTCTTCAAGGGCAAGGACGCTTATTGTTGACTGGGCTTCCTCCTTCAATTTCTTGGGGGACTGTTGTATTGATTTTCTAGCTTAGCTTCGGGTCGCCCCCTTGGCATCCCTCCTTTGGTTGTTTTGTTTTGTTTCCTTCTTGGCTTAATAAAATTTCAGTTATATATATATATATATATATATATATATATATATATATATATATATATATATATATATATATATCTCAAAAAAAAAAAAAAAAAAAGACCATCTAGAACTTGCATGCGCCGGAGGTCGAGGTTTTTAAGAGTGCCAAGTTCTTGATCTTGGAATGGGCTGATTGTATTCTTGCTTCCTCGATGAGGATTGGAATGGGCTGATTGTGTTCTTGTAGAGTCGGGGTGGTTGTAAATTTCTAACCATTTGGCGATCTTTAATAAAAGCTGTTGTTGATGAAGGGTAATAAAAGCTGTAGTTAACTTAAAAACCCAGGATTTTCACTGCCCGCATCCCTAAATATTACCAGAAGCAAATATACTTCTTAAACTAAATGGGGAGCTCCAACCAGGAAGCATAAGGGAGTACTAATCAGATTTAGGGCCTGTTTGGTTGCAGAAGCTAGATCCAAGAGAAAATCCAAATTCCAGTGTTGGAATCCAAAATTGCAGAAACTAAATTGCAAACCCAGATTCCATCTGGAACTTGCTGTTTGGTTGAAAACTGTGTAATCCAGATTCTGTTTGGTTGAAAACTGTGTAATCCAACCATTGCTTGCGGCATGGCCCACTTGGGCTTTGGATCCGTCTGAGAACTTGACCCTTGGCCTATAGTAGTCCCGCAAGACAGATGGCCGGGTTGGATGGCAAATAAACATTATAGTGGGCCCTAGGAAGTTTTTAATGGTGGACGTTCAATCAACACTGTTTTCCTGTGGTGCGGTCCACTTGGGATTTAGATCTGCCTCATGTTTGGTCTAATGCCCTTAATTGAGCTCTCAAAACGGATGGACCGTGTGGATATAAAACGCATACATCGAGATGGGCACCACCCTCGGTATTATCATCAATATTGAATGACGCTGACTTCCGCCTCTTTTCCCTTCCGTAGAAACAATCCCCTGCACCGTTTCCACTAATCCCGATTCCAGCTAATTTAGGTTTCCAGATGGAATCCTGTTTGGCTGGAATTTGCCGCCAAACACACCAGTTAAAATTGGATTTCGCTGGAATCCAGATTTTAAGCTGGAAACAGGTTTCCAGATGCCAACCAAACAGGTCCTTAATATTTTCATTGCTCCCATATAGAATCAGATAAGCCCCAAAAGGAATTCTCTGAAGCAGTAGAGAGAGAGAGAGAAAAAAAGGGACAATCCGAACCATATAAAATTCGACATGCCATGCAATACTAGAAAGATAACAATAATTTATTTAAAAAAGGAGCCGAACAAAAGCCTGCAAATTACAAAATGGCGCCCAATACAAGGGAGCGAGATCACAATCAGCCCTATACTCTGTTGTCCTAGGTCCTTAGCTAATGGATCCAGTCTGGGTATGGGCCTCATGCAGTTCATGGATGGACCTGATAAGCCTCAGGCTGGCCTACCCCATCAGCAGTTTCTATGAAGTCATTGTGATAGTTTATCTGTTTTATAATTGGGAATTTGCTTGGAGGAATCTACTCTTCATGGCTGGCCTAAAGCTTATCAGCTTTTCTATTGGTTGAATATCAGATTGCTATCCTAAGGCTTGCTATGAAAGTATGGATGTCTCATTGGATTCATTTGACGGCTTGCTTGATTGTTTCCCGTTAATCCAATAATTGAGTAATACTGCGTGTATTCAGCTACTAAAAAGAAAATTTGTTATTTGCTTTGTTTTACTCGACATTCTTTATATATCATCAAAAGTATCCTTTCCTGGACCAAGTATTGTTTAGTCTTACCTTGACTAATTGACATGGTACTCCTAACTGTGACAGGTATATCTATGTTTATAACAAACACGGTACAGAACTTCACTGCCTTAACAAGGTTAGCAATTTGTTATCATCTGAATGCATGTGATGGTTTTTCTTTTTTAAAATTTGCGTGTAGGCTCTTTGGTCGACTGTGACTTTTATGGATTGAGTAGAGAGATGATCACCTTTTCTTGTGTTCTTTAACCCTCCAAAATTTTAAGCATTGTATTTTCTGTAAAATTCATGTATTTCCAATTGGCAGCAACCTGAAATTGAGTGGATTCTCTAATGCTGAATTACTGGAACCATGTTACTTAGGGTATGTTTGGGTTATCTCAAGAAGCATGTGTGGCTGCATTTATTTCTACCCAGAAATGAGATCTTAAAAGGCAGAAAAGCGGAAGCTCACGTGATGAGGTTTCCACTTTCTGTGCTGCCCCAAACGAAATGTCAGATCAATGAATCCCAGGGGGTGGTCTCACTTCCATCCCACTCAAATCATGATTTGGTTGTACGTCTAGATGCAACCCCAGCCATCCTTAACCCTTATGTTTTCATTTCCTGATGAATCTGTGAGGAACTGAATGCTGTTCTTATTGGATCTCTGATACTATGCTTACATCTCAGGAACACTGCAGGGGATCTCTGAAGCTCCAGTTTTTGAAAAAACACTTCCTCTTGGCATCGATTAACAAATATGGGCAGCTCCATTACTACGACATAACTACAGGAGAGACAGCTGGTAACCTTAGGACTGGCCTCGGCCGCTGTGATATAATGCAGGTGAATCCCTTCAATGCGATCATAGGTTTAGGGCACAACTCCGGCAAAGTCACCATGTGGAAGCCAACCAGTACAACTCCTCTTGTCAAGATGTTGTGCCACCATGGTCCTGTCTCTGCAATGGCTTTCCACCATGGGGGCCATCTCATGGCCACTGCAGGCATGGACCGGAAGATCAAACTTTGGGATCTGAGGAAGTTCCAGGTCTTGCACACATATACAGGCCATACCAAGACCTTGGAATTTAGCCAGAAGGGTTTGCTGGCTATGGGAAATGGATCAAGAGTACAGGTCTGGAGAGACTCCTCAGGAGATCAGGACTACAGCCGCTATATGAGCCATTCCATGGTGAAAGGTTATCAGGTGGGAACAGTCTCATTCCAACCGTATGAGGATGTGTTGGGCCTGGGCCATTCTATGGGTATATCTTCCATTCTCATCCCAGGATCTGGTGAACCCAATTTCGATACATGGGTGGCAAACCCGTACGAAACTTCTCGCCAGCGAAGGGAAAAGGAGGTGCATGATCTCCTCAACAAGCTCCCGCCGGAGGCGATCATGCTGGACCCCTCGAAAATAGGTTTGGTTAAGCCAGCCAAGAGAAAAGAACGGCTGAGCAAGCAGGAGAGGGAGGCCGAAATGGAAGCAGCAGTTGCAGCTGCCAAAAATGTTCCCTTGAAGAAGAAAACAAAGGGGAGAAACAAGCCGAGCAAAATGGAGAAGAAGAAGCACGAGGTAGTTGAAAGGGCCAAGAGGCCTTTCTTGGAGCAACATATGAGGGAGGAACAAGGTTCTAAGAAGCAGAAAACCAATGAGGAAGTTGAGGTTCCCAAGTCTCTACAACGCTTCATTCGCAAGAACGTAGAGTGATTGGGTTGAACCAAATTGGCGGCAGTGATGATGTGGGTCAAACCAAAATGGAGCCCATCAAGATTTTGATGTCCATCGGTTCAAAGAGTTATTTGATACTTTGGCAGTGTGATGGTTCACACATATGGACTCAGCTGCCATGTGGCATGCAGGTAACTTGAATTAAACCGCCCAAATCATTGGACTAATGTAGATAGTCATAACCATGAAATTGATTAATTGGATGATCCTAACACCTGATTAATGGAATTCGTTTGTTCCATTAGGGCTGTTGGCTATTTTTCATTTAACCGTCCATTACATGTCTGCCAATCATTCAGTTAGATCACCAGCTTGGTATAACCGTTGTTTATGACCTATCTAAAGTGCGGTCCACTGTTCATGGTTTATTTTGAATGACATCTATGCCATGCGTACTTCTTGAAAATGCATACATGCCATGTGTGCAATTTCTGAGTGCCTGAGTATTGGACCATCATTCTGCCAAGAGTATCAAAAATTTTCTCCTATTTTTCCCTGTAATTTTATTAAGCATATCCTGCTGGGTTTTTGTGAGATGCATATGCATGATGCTCCCTATTTTCATGTAAGGCTGGGTTTGGAACTAGAGTTTGAACTGATTGGAGAGGTCCTATTCAAAAAATTGATTTTCTGGCTTTCTTCTGCACGACAGAACTGGAGGTGCCATTCCCTGTTTAACATTTTGTTGTTGTTGTCTTTGCCTACTTAGCTTCTCGTTTAAGAAGGGGATGGTTGGTTGAGTAAACCATAATGATGAAAATGGGTTCTTTTTCTTCATTTACATTTCTTGATTGTAAAATGAAGTTTTGAATTGCAGTGGAGTTCATATAATAACTAATGTTATATCTGTAAAATTTTATGAACCTTCACTGCCAACAGCTTCAATATATTTTTAAAAGAAAGGCAAGGAGCATATCGGTCATCCGACGAGCTCCACACGCAGAGGGTCATTTTGTATATAAAATTTGTCAATGCATTTTTAGGAATGTGAGCATTTTGAAGGATCTTTTCAGTAAACATTGCTTCTTTCTATAATTCAATTTAGGGACCCTTTGGCCTCATGATCAAAACCTGTGTTTGGAGATGGAAGCCCCTGTTTTGATTGGAAATGAGTGTTTTGCAGCCATTTGGAAACCCATCTGAAATCATTGTTTTCAAGATTGACTGGAGTAGGAGAGGCAAAAGGCCTTTTGTGGAAGTTGCGTCCAAGAGGGCCCATCGAGACACTTGGGACAACCCTCCGCTCTTTTCCGTTTTGGTGTTTTTAAATTGAAATGCTGCCAAGTTTCATCTACCCCTTAAATCAATCCATGTAGGTTATCTATATCCTGGACCAGCTCACCAGACCTGGAACCCGAAGCAAAATATGAATACCAAGTTATTCCTTCAACCCTCAAACGTTGTAAGACATTGGTGGTGATGGATGTGTTGCTTGGTATTTTCTCTTCATTCTTTTTACAGGGCTTGTTTGGAGGCATGGGGAAAAAAGGGAGAAGAAACAACATTTCCCATGAAATTAGCTTTCCATAGTCCGTGAAGCATTTTTTTTATAGGAATTTGTGGGAAACAATTTCTCATTTAATTTGTCTTTTTGGTTAGAAAATCAATAAATTTAATTTCTCATGGGAATCCTTTAGAAATTTTTTCTTCTTTTTCTTTCAGGACATAAGGAAAAGAGTTATTAAGAGTTTAAAAAAATAAATATGCCACCCGCCTTTAATTGCCTCACATGTGCTGTAGTGCCAATGTAACCTCCAACGAAATTTGGTCTTTGTGATTTGGACGATGCCATTATAGTACCATTTTGTCTATGTAAACCGTGCATTAGCCATATATTGTCACTATAAACTCTACGATTGGTCCCAGTCCCATAATTCAAATATGCCACCGTCCACCTTCAACAGCATGACATGGGCCACATTTTCTAAAGTAACCCTCGACACGATTTGGTCTTAGTGATTTGGACAATGCCGCAATAGCGGCATGTGCGCCAAAATGCCATTTGGTCCCTATTAACGCTGCATGTGGTTTTCATTATAAAGGCAAGAAAGCGAAATTGCCATTGTAGGTTACGTGATTTAGACAATGCCATTACAAAGTCAGGTGCATGCATCAAATGTGGGTCCACAATGACATTGGCAAAGTCATTATTTCACTTAGGGGAATCTTTGCTTTTCACTACCTGTCCCACATCTAATATGAATGCATGAAGCCTTTTTAATAGGTTATGACTGCATGGCGAAGTGGTAAACTCCAGATAGCTTTGCATCATTATAAAAATGTGGTTTTTCATTCTATCACATGTGGCAGTGGCACTGAGTGCACCATCCAAACCATCCATATCATGAAGATGGATCATATATCTAAAAAATCATTTTGATCAATCAATCCTAACCGCAGAAAGAGTATCATGTCTCTTTTCAAAATGGTGATGAAATGTCTGAGGAGTCTAGCCACAGGAAGTGTTTGAATTGGAGGGCTTGGCCTTATATATATATATATATATATATATATATATATATATATATATATATATATATATATATATATATATATATATATGCCAACAAGGGTTCTTCGTGGGGCCCACAACTGAAGGAGCACGATGGATGCAGATTGGGTACTACCCTGGCCCGACCCTAGCTAGGAATGGGCATGGGTCCTAAGGGGCCACCATGACATGGGTCCGTCCATTTTGCCCTATCATTTTAGGGTAAGAGCCCAAAAATGAGGCAGATCCAAGGCTCAAGTGGACCACACCACAGGAGGCAGTGGTGATAATGATACCCGTCGTTGAAACCTTATTAGGGCCCACCATGATGGTTAATTGCCATCCAACCTGTTCATAAAGTCACATAGACCATATGAAGAGAGAGCACAAATATCAGTTTGATCCAAAGCTTCTGTAGCTCCCAAAAAGTTTTCAACGCTAGGTGCTTAATCTCCACTGTGTAGTCCACTTGAGCCTTGGAACTTCTTCATTTTTGGGTATGTACTGTAAAATGATATGGAAAAAATGGATGGACGGTGTGGATAAAACTCATACATCACAGTGGGCCCCCAGAACCCCTGTCCATTCAGTATGACATCCAATACATTGGCAAGGGTTGCCTCGCCTTAAAAGTTAGGCCGCCCCAAAAATCAGGCTGATCCAACCATCATGTGGGGCCACCAGGTTTTGGGTGGTTGTCATTTGCCTCATTGGATACGCCTGATTTGAGGGCATGTGATCATAATGATTAAACTCGTGAGTTTGCTTGTATACCCAAAACACAGTGGGCCCCACATTTGCAATAGTGGATAAGCAAGTGAATAGGGAGGTGAATAACCTAGTGAAAAACTACCCGAATAAGCTTATTCTGCAAAATTGGGTCCCTGGCTTAGTGGTACCCATTGTGGTGTGTGTGAAAAAAACATTATTCTAGTAGAACTGGGCCCACCATGGTGTATGTTTTTCATCCACGCCGTCCATCCATTTTTTCAGAGCATTTTATGGTATGATCCCAAAAACGTCCATCCATTTTTCCATAGCATTTTATGGTGTGATCCCAAAAAATGAGGTAGATCCAAATATCAAGACAACTACATCACAGGAATTGCTTGAATACCCACCATTAAAAACTTCCTGGGAACACAAAAGTTTTAGGGCCCTAGGAGGTTTTTAACGGTGGACATTCAATCACTACTGTTTTCCTGTGGTGTGGTCCACCTGAAATTTAGATCCCCTTATTTTTTGGCATCAAGCCCTAAAATGGTCCGGAAAAATGGACGGACAGCATGGATAAAACACACACATCATGGTGGGCCCACAGAGCAACGACCACTAGCCACCTAGCTGGTGGCAGCGTCACTAGCCAAACCGCGTCCAAGCCTTTAGCACCGTCTGTGTTGTAATCCAACCTATTCCGAAGGATTGCCCCACCATGACTGTTTGGACGACTGAAATATCAGGCCGATCCAACCATCACATGGCCACCACTTAAAGGTTTTTAGGTGTGTTACTATTTTTAGATTATTGTGTGGGGTCTCACTTAATGCACAGGTTGGATGACAGGCACCCAACAAGGCAGGCTCCATAAAAGCGATAGTGGAAGTCTACCACCACATTGGCTTTTTTTTTTTTTATACCACAATGGATAATGAACCCATGACCTGATGTTGAAACCCTTGCGAGTCTACCACCAACACATGAGTAAGATGACCTGGGCACACTTGTGCAGGGCCTGTGTGGGACCCATGGACATTTCCGTGACAAAGCCACTCCATCTGATTTTAAAAACCAAATAAGATAGGAGTCTAAAAATCAGGCGAATCCAAAACTTAAGTAGGCCACCAAATGAAACAGTAGGAACAACAACGTCTCCTATTGAAACATTCCTGGAGCTGACCATGATGTTTATGTGCCATCCAAATTGTTCATAAGGCTATTACTATAGAGATTAGATCATCTTAATACAAAACTTCTTTGTCCAATCCCTACTATTTTATGTGGTATGGCGTATATGGTTTTAGATTGCCTGATTTTTAGATTCTCATTCTACCGTGGTCTTGCAAATCATATGATGGAGTGGATTTGTCACAGACATCTCTACTGGGCACAGGAAAATCTTGTGCCCGGGTCACACGCAATCCACTCCATCCCGTTTTACAAGACAACAATATAATAGGAATTTAAAAATCAGGCTAAAATAAAACTCATGTGGGCCACAGTGGGAATTGAACACCTGAGGTGACAGAAGTTTTGTGCTAGGATGATATTTTTTCCTGCGTCTTAATTGCACGTAAACATCATGGTCAGCTCTAGGAAGGTTTCAACGGTGGATCGTTTCTGTTCCCATTGTTTCATTTGGCTTGGCCCACTTAAATTTTGGATTCACCTGATTTTTATACTCCAGTCTTATTGTCGTCTTTTAAATCAGACGAATGGAGTGGATTTGTCACGGACATCTCTGTGGGCCCACACAGCCCTGGCACAGTTGTATGTCAGTGTATGTTATAGTACTCTTAGTTGCATCAGTTCAATTGAAAAATCCAATTGATCGATCTAAACTGTCCATCAAGTTCAGAACAGTGTTCATGGGCTATCATAAGAAAGCAACACTGATTGGATGATCTAAGCCATCATTGATTTGCAATTATTTTCAGTAGCCATCATTTTTCCAAGCGTCGGATGGGATGGTTAGGATTACCTAACAAAGGTGGTTCTTTAGAATCATAAGCAATCCATGATCGTCCCTAATAAATAGATGGATCAAATTGTTGCTTAGATTTATTTTTGTGTAAATAACCTGGACCGTCCATGTTTAGCCCACTGATCAAACAGTTAATATTTTTTTTTCAGATTCGTTTGATATTTCTTGGTAGCTCATTAAATGTGTGTTGGACCTAACGAACAGTCTAGATCAATGGTTTGGACTTTCTACCAGGGCTGCTGAGGGGCGGCATCAACTTTTCATCAGATCCACTCCGTCCATTAGATGTAACATTCAATCTTAGACCATGAGCCAAAAAATCATCCCCAACAGAAAATCAGGTGGACCACACTGCAAGAAACAGTTGGGAGGAGAATTCGACCAACTAAACCTTCTGCACTGTTTGTGGGGCCTAATCATGGTGTGCATATGCTATCTAATAAATTCATCAGATGTGGCCCATTGGGATGAAAGGTCACAAAAAATTAAGCCATTTCATCTACACCGTCCATGCATCTACATTACATCTAATAAATTCATCAGATGTGGCCCATTGGGATGAAGGGCCCATTGGGTTTGGGTGGATCCCCGGAACACTCAGGTCGGTGAATCGCCAACTGTGGGGCCACTATGATGTATCTACATTACATATACACCGTTCATGCATTTTGAAAGCTCATTTTAGGGCATTATCCCAAAAATGAAGTAGATCCAAAACTTAGGTGGACCATACCGCATGAAATAGCAGTGATTGAATCCACACTATTAAAAACTTTATGGGCCACTGGAATATTTATTTTCCATCCAACCTGTTGAAAAGGTCAATACCTGGATGAAGATGCTAAACAAATATAAGCTTGACCCAAAATTTTTGTGACCCACGAGAAGCTTTTAATGGTTGAATACCATTTTTACTGTATTATGGTCCACCTGAAATTTGGATCTACTTCATTTTTTGAATCATGCTCTAAAATTAGTTTTCAAAATGAATGAACGGCGTGGATGTAATACACACACATCACAAAGAGGACGGGCAGGGTAAGGGATCCACCAACCCCGGTGGATCCGGGTATCCAGAGAAGCCGCGCCCTTCCAGAACTACCATTATTAAAGATCTCACCTACCCATCCTCAGAGTCCTTTTTAAAGTGAGAGAAAGATGAAATCGATTGCATAACTCAGTACACTTTTATTTACCTATTACATTATGTTGGGCCCACTGTGAATATATGTAGTTTATCCACGACGTCCATTCATTTTTCCATATCATTTTAAGGGTTGAGATCAAAATTGAAGCATATCTAAAGATTAAGTGGACCATACTATAGGAAACAATGGGAATAATGATTTCTACCGCTGAAACCTTCCTAAGGCCCATAGTGACGTTTATCCTTGTCATCCAACCTGTTCAAAAGATCACACAGACATGGATGAACAGAAAACATAAATATCAGCTTGATCCAAAACTTTCGTGTACCCCAAGAATTTTTCAACGGTAGATTTTTCAACGGTAGATACTCAATGTAGAATCTTTCCTGTGGTGTGGTCCACTTGAGCTTTGTATATGCTTCATTTTGGGATTTAAGCTCTAAAATTATTTGATAAAATGAATGGACGGAGTGGATAAAATACATAAATCACAGTGGGCCCCACAGAGTTTACACAAATTCTCTGCCGAGAAAGACATCCTCTCCTTTTTACAATATTCATCCATTATAATATTCTTTCATACCCTCATCCTTTTTACAAACTTCGGTCATTTATAACGAACAAAAAAAAAAAAAACTTAAAAGACAACTATAAAGGGAACCACCATACCTTCATCCCTTTTATAAACTCCCACCATTCATGAGGAAAATAAAAAATAAAAATTGAAAAACAACTATAAACGTAATCAAATAAGGAAGAATGAAGGAAAGAGTAAGAAGGAAAGAAGGAAGGAATAAGAAGGAAGAGAACAAAAAAACACCGTCTTCCCCTTCGTGGAAAAAAAAAAAAACTAATGAAGGAAGAAGAAAACCGAAAAACGACCCTCCAAGGGCCTCATGTTTTGAACCCATTCCACATCTTATGTAGGGCCCACTGGGTTGTCGTGAAGCAAATCTAACCCGTCCATATGTAAGGTGTTTTAATTTTATGTCATCAACCTAAGTTTGAGAGCAAAACTCATCACAGATGGACCATACCGCAAAAAACAATTCAGAATTAACGCACAATGTTGGTGATGTACTTATAGATTATAAAGAACTTCAAATAAAAAATTAAGAAAAACCTTCTTTGGATTTGGGTTTATAGTTGTCTGATTAAAATGAATAAACCAAAATCAATCAAAGGGTGAGCTGAATCCTTTTATTTTTTTGGGCCATTCTCCATTTTCACAAAACTTTCTCCTTGCAAGACAAGAGCTCATTATACTAGGAGTAGGCGTAGCGGGGCATTTTTGTGTTTGGAAAAATGATTAAGTAACTTTTGAAGGCAAAAAAAAGTTTTAAGTTTAAAAGGACAGGTTAAAGCTAGGACTACATCATACGGCGGTACTATTGGCCTCAGAATCCAATTGCTTCTATATTTTAAAGATTCCAAAACTACCGTTATTAAAGATCTCACCTACCCATCCTCAGAGGCCTTTCTAAAGTGAGAGAAAGATGAAACCGGATTGCATAACCCAGTACACTTTTATTTACCTAGTAAACTATGTTGGGCCCACCGTGATTATATTGTAGTTTATCCACGACGTCCATCCGTTTTTTCATATCATTTTAAGGGTTGAGATCAAAATTTAAGCATATCTAAAGATCAAGTGGACCATATAGTAGGAAACAGTGGGAATAATGATTTCTACCTCTGAAACCTTCCTAAGGCCCATAGTGACCTTTTTTTTTTTTTTTTTGTTTTTGTCATCCAACCTGTTCAAAAAGTTCACACAGACATGGATGAAGGGAAAACATAAATATCAGCTTGATCTAAGACTTTCCTCACCCTCAAGAATTTTTCAACGGTAGATATTCAATGCACACTCTTTCCTGTGGTGTGGTCCACTTGAGCTTTGGATATGTTTCATTTTTGGATTTAAGCTCTAAACTTATCTGAAAAAATGAATGGACGGAGTGGATAAAATACATAAATCACGGTGGGCCCCACAGAGTTTACACAAATCCGCTGCCGAGAAAGACATCCTCTCTTGTTTTCTCCGCCTCTCTGTTTCTCTTCTTTCACCATCATGGTCCCCACTCTCATCTCTCATCTTCTCTCCTTCCACGTGTATGATACCTCACTGTGGGGCCCACCTAGTCAACTGTTTGAACCCCATAATGTGGGCCCCAATTTGAACGGCCTTGGCGCCTGCAGAGGGTTCCTTGAATGAGTTGCCCCCATTTTTAAAACGGTGGTGAACTATTACCATAGAACAACGAAAGATTCGGCTCGCACTGGTCGGTGCTCTGTGGGCCCACCTTGATATTTGTGTTTTATCCACACCGTCCATTGATTTTGTCATATCGTTTGAGCATATGAGCCCAAAAACGAGACAGATTGAAATCTCAGGTGGACCACACCACAGTAACCGGTGGTGATTGAAGGACCACCATTAAAACCTTCCTAGGGGCCACTGAACTTTTATTCGCTGACCAACCCGGTGATTAGACCACACATACCTGTACCTGGATGGAGGGAAAACACAAACATAAGCTTGATACAAAACTGTTTCAATCCCACTATTTCTTGTGGTGTGGTCCACTTGAGCTTTGTATATGCTTCAATTTTGAATTCATGCCCTAAAATGAGCTGGAAAATCGGATGGACGGCGTGGATAAGACACATACATCAAGGTGGGCCCCACAGAGTTTACTGAGTACGCTATAGCCTACTGAGTTACTCAGCACTTTTCGAGTTTCTTTTGCCCACGTCGCGGCTTAGAAGCAGCAGTATATGTCGCCCCAACGGGGCCCACATGCTGTGATGCGCCGAAGATCCGAACCGTCCACTTGGTGGATGCTGTACTATAAACCCTAAAAGCTAAGAAAATTGTGCTGAGCCGATGTATCTGACCATCACTGAGTAGAGACGAAGCTATGAACATTAAAAAGAAGAGTTCAACAGATTACATCCAATGCAAAAGACAAAGACGGAAGCACGATGAGTCGGAGGAAATCATTTGAATATTAACGGTTGAAATCATCTGAATATTTCAGGATACAAGCGTCGCGTGGTGGCGAACCCGACTCGGAACAGATGCAAAACGGTTGATCGTGTCCACACAGATGAGCTTGATGTTTATTTGCCATCCAACCTGCTGATCAGATCTGTCTCTGATCTGTGGTAAAACACAAATATCAATGATCAAAGCTTCTGTGGTCCTCAAAACAGTAGCGTTTAATCCCAACTTCTTCCTGTGGTGTGGTCCACTTGAGATTTTTATTTGAATTACATTATAGCTAATGACCTAAAATGAGCCGGCCAAATAGATAAACGGTGTGGATGTAACAAAAATAGAGAAGTGGCCCTTCTATTGGATAGGTGGGAAAAAAAAGACATCACATGCAACCACTTGGTTTCTATCCACGCCGGTCCATCTGTTTTCCAAATCATTTTAAGGCATGAGCCAAAAAATGAAGAGATCGGGGAGACCATACCATAAGAAACAGTGGTGATTGAATGCCCTGCCATTAGATACTTCCTACGGCCCACTCTAAGGTTTCCCTAATGCTTATTTGCCATCTAACCCGTTGATAAGGTCACATCAACCGGATGAAGGGATAAACAAATGAGTCAGGATCCTCTGTTGGCTTCCAAGCAGGAAACCCCTGCTTGGAGCCTTTTCATTGGTCCACATCATCACATAGGTCTGCAACTTTGCCATATCCTTAATACAACCTGGTCATACTTCAGTGCAACCTGGTCACATGATGTCATGCAGTGTGATGTGGACCAATGAACAGGTACAAAGCAGGAAATTCCTGCTGGGAAGGCAACAGAGGATCCGGACTCTAAACAAATACAGCTTGATCCAAAACTTTTATGGCTTATTAATGGTTGATCACCACCATTTCGTATGCTCTGGTCCACCTGAGAATTGGATCTGCTTCATTTTTTTTTCTCATGCCTTAAAAAGATATGGAAAAATGGATAGATGCTTTATATATACACACACACTCCATATCACACCTAATCTGCTCTCTCGCTTGGGATGGGTGTTTAAGAAATTAAGAAATAAAACAGTAGATGCATTGTTTTTTCGTTAGTCGTGCAACGCACCCACACGGTTATTCACCCACCGACAGTGTCCCATAACAGGTTTCCTTAATGTAGGGAATTTTATAAACTAGTACCTCATTAATATGTTATTTACACTCTAGCACCTTTTTTGGTCGTTATTTTAAAGAGAGATTTTTCCTAAAATAACGAAAATGCCCACTAATTAATGAAGTTGCTTAATAAATATTAAATAGGTAAAATCCCTGGTGAATTGCATAGTTTGCGGTAATTATCGGTGTTCTGTTAAACCCACCATGATCATTTTTGGGCTCTCTATTTTACATCCAACTTGTTAGTTAAGGTCACAGAGACCTGGATGAAGGGAAAAAAAATATCAACTTTATCTAAAACTTTTGTAGCTCACAAGAATTTTTAATGGTGGTCATTTACCACCGCTGTTTCATGCAGCAAGAGTTAGATCTTCCTCATTTTTTAGCTAATGCCCTAAAATGATATGGAAAAATGCATAGACTGTGTATTAAACACATACATCCTGCTGGGACCCACATATTACCGTATGCAATCCAGGTTAAAGCCACGGCGTTCGTGTCTTTGCCTGAGGCGGATTGCCTGTTCCCCTTCTTAGGAAGTTCTTGTAGTTGGAAATGATGCGGGGCCCACAGATGTTCCCTTCACCAATCCAATCCATCCATTAGCTTTTCAAGATCACATTTGGACTGGATTCTAAACATAATTTTTTTTTTTTTGAAAACTCATGTGGGCCACACCACATTAAACAGTGGGAACACAAATGTCCACTGTTGAAACCTTCCTAGAGCCGACCGTGATGTTTATAGGTTATCCAAACCGTTAATAGGGTTATTACCATTCATATAAACTATAGGTACAAATATCGTCCTCATACAAAACTTCCAAGTCCCTACAAAGCTTCCACTAGTGGGCGTCCAACCCCACTGTTTTGTGTGGTGTGGCCCACGTGAGTTTTAGATATGCCTGATTTTTAAATTTATGTCCATTTTTTGTCTTTCAAAAAACTTACGAACGGAGTGGATTTTTTTTATGAAAATCTATGTGAACCCCACACAGCTTCTGACTACACAGGAAAGTGTTGTTTCCTTGCCATTGGCTTTCACATCAACTTCCACTATGGAAGCTAGGTGGGGCCACCGTGATGTTTGTGAGAAATCTACCATGCATCTTTTTTTTCTAGATCATTTTATAACCTGAGGAGCTAAAGAGGGATCCCACTCTCACTCCCAGGGGTGCGTTTTGGGGGATCCCCAACTGTAGGGCCACGGTAATGTATGTACCTTACATCTACACCGTCCATGCATTTTGAAGGCTCATTTTAGGGCATTATTTCAAAAATGAAGCAGATCCAAATCTTAGGTACATGAAATAGCAGTGATTGAATCCCTACCATTAAAAACTTCATGGGGCCACTGGAATGTTTATTTTCCATCCAACCTGTTGAGAAAGTCAATAAGACCTAGATGAAGATAACAAACAAATATCAGCTTGACCCAAAAATTTTGTGACCCATGAGAAGCTTTTAATGACTGAGTACCATCGTTTAATGTATTATGGTCCACCTGAGATTTGGATCTACTTCATTTTTTGAATCATGCTCTAAAATGAGTGTTCATAATAAATGGACGGCGTAGATGTAATACATACACATCACACAATACACAATAGATAACACGGTAAGGTAAATACCTACCTCGGTGGATCGGGGGATGCAGCTAAGCCGCGCCCACGCTTTCCACGCTTCGTGGACGTACGGTGGTCAGGGGCATTTTTGATCGAAAGTTTTGAAATTTCTAATTAAAAGGTTAAAAAAGATGAACCCGCAAGAAATTAAACTTTTAGTAAAAATAGCCACACCGGGGGCTATTGCAGTAAAAATCCCCGTCCTCGCCGCTGGGCGTGAATTAGGTGTTACCCCCGGGAACAGCTTAGTGGGTGTTACCCATACCGTATGGTCCACATGGATGATATTTTTTATATCCATTCTGTCCATCCGTTTCTAAAGTCTATTTTAGTTGAAAATAAAAAAAATTATGCAGATCCAAATCTCAAGTGGACCACACCACTAGAAACAGTGTGATAGAGTGCCCCACCATTAAAATTTCCAAAGATCCCATCGTAAGGATTTGGTAGTATTTATTTGCAATCCAAGGTCTTTATAATGTCAATAAGGTATTGATGAAGGGAAAATATAAATATCACTTTGATCCAAAAATGTTGTAGCCCACAAAACGTTTGTAATAGTTATTCAGTACTGTTTCTAGTGGCATGGTCCACCTGAGATTTGGATCTTCTTAGGGTTTTGGATCACATACTAAAATGATATGAAAAAACCGATAGACAGATTAGATATATAAAAAATAGATCAAGATGGGCCCCACACGGTAGGGGTAACACCCACTAAGCTGTTCCCGGGGTAACATCTAATTCGCGGCCCCTGCCGCTATCCACATTTTTCAATTTCTCCTCGACAGGGAGAGAAGTATGAATAATTTCCGTTAGACAGTCGCGACGGACACTTGCTTCATCCGGCTGTCGGAGATGGGAGTAACTATCGTGAGCCTGGCCTCATACGCAGCCTTATCCTTCACCCCACCACCGCACCGCCACCGCCTCCTCCTCTTGTCTACGCCCAGACCCCTCCCTCGATACTTAAACCTCCCTCTCGCCTCCCCACCATTCCTAAAGCCAAAGCTATCCTGCGCACCTACCGTGCTTCGAGCGCCCCGGTGCGCACTTCACTCCCACATCGACCGCTGCGCATTATTACAGGATGCGGGGGCCACGGCTCTTGTTACGGCCGGCGCTTACTTGCTTGTCCTCGCTTTCGATCTTCTCACCAAGCGCAATCTAGTCGAACAGGTTTGATCTCCCTTTCTCTAACCTGCGCATCGGGTGCTTAGTTCCTTATCCTAAGCACATTACGACTGCTATTCTCTGTTATCGCTTGCATGAGTGGACCTGGAAGCTTCGCGGCCCATCCGCATGCGAGATCCACACCGTTCATCAGTTAGGGCATGCTGCTAGCATGTCCTGTACTGAGAGTAAATGGTGGGTCCGATCGTCTATTAGGACACGTGTACGGCTAATACGGATCGTCGGTCATTTTCCCTAGTCCTGGATTTCTCTTTTCAATACTAGCATCGCCGACCTGATCTTGGTCAAGTGCACCTTACCTGATGAACGGAGAGGATCACACAATCGTTTTGACCGTCCATCTTATATGAGTGATTACATGAGCATTCAGTATGCCCTAGGTCAGAGCAGCGGTGATCCAGACCGTTCATCAGTTAGGTCACCCTGCTAGCATGTCCTGGTCTAAGAAAAATGAGTGGGTCAGATCATCTATCAGGACACACTCTAGACAAATGCGTATGGCGAACATGGGTCGCCTTCGTTTTCCCTAGTACTGCATTTGTGTTTTGGTTGCTAGTATTGCCAGCCTGATTCTTGGTCAAGGGCAAACTCACAATGCACCTTACCTGATGAATGGCCAGGATCATGCACATATTTCAATGTTGGGTCGTGTTTGGCAATGCCCACCGTCCATCTTATGTCAGCGATTGCACGACCATTCAGTATGCCCTAGGTTAGAGGTGCGATAGTCTAGGCCATTCATCAAGTAGGGAATGCTTTTAGCATGTCCTAGACCAAGAAAATGGGCGGGTCTGATCATTTTTTGGGACATGCGTATAGTGAATATGGATCGTTCGTCATTTTTCCCTATTCCTGCATTTGTGTTTTTCATGCTAACTTCGCCGGCCTGATTCTTGGTCAAGGGCATGCTCACAGTGCACCCTACCTGATGAATGGTCATGATCAGACACATGTTTCAATGTTGGCTTTGAGTTCTGCAATGCCCACCTTCCATCTTATGTACATGGCCACACCAGCATTCAGTAAGCCCTAGGTTAGAGTTGCAATTGTCTAGGGCATTTGTCAGTTAAGGCATGCTGTTAGCATGTCCTAGACAAAGAAAAATGGAAGGGTCGGATCGTCTATCAGGACACCTGCTTACTGCGAACATGGATCCTTGATCATTTTCCCTAGTCTTGCATTTGTGTTTTGCTTGCTAGTGTTGCTGACCTGATTCTTGGTCAAGGGCAATCTAACAATGCACCCTACCTGATGAATGGCCAGGATCATGCACACATTTCAATTTTGGGTCATGTTTCACAATGCCCACCGTCCATCATATGTCAGCGATTGCACAAGCATTCAGTATACCCTAGGTTATAGCCACAATGGTCTAGGCCATTTATCTGTTAGGCCAGGCTTACAGCATATCCTAGACTAAAAAAAATTGGGCAGGTCCAATCATCTGTTAGGACACACGTATAGTGAATATGGATCATTGGTCATTTTCCCAGCCATGCACGTCTGTTTTTCATACTGGTATCACCGACCTGGTTCTTGGTCAAGGGCGAGCTCACGTTGCACTCTACCTGATGAATGGCCATGATCCAACACACATTTCAATGTTGGTTTGAGTTCTGGAATGCCCACTATCCATCTTATGTGAGCAATTACACGAGAATTCAGGGTGCCCTATGTTAGTGCCGTGACGGCTTCACTGTTATTTCCACTTGGACTTTGGAGAGAAGCAAAGGGGGCATTTCTAGCCTTTGGCCTGCCTGTTAGTCAAAATTGCAGAAACTGCCATGCCCACCCAATTAGTTTTCTGGATTCAATTAACAGAGGCATTCTTTAGCACTGTATGGGCATTCTAGTAAGGGAAATGAATATAGCATGACCACTGTAGGATTTAATCCAATGGTTGCTCACAAATTCCACCTGATTAATTTCCTTCCTAAAGTTTTTGTGAATTGATTAGTTGTTATCACCAAGTCTAATTAACTCTCTCTCTCTCTCTCTCTCTCTCTCTCTCTCTCTCAGAGCGAGATATTATTTTTTTTTGAAAAGCGACGATCATATTCGTAATAGCAAAAATAAGTGCAGAGTGATGGAGAGCAGGCCCGGCTTGAAAATGACCCTCTTGTCACTAAAAAACTTGGGCCCATCCCTTCAAAACATACAAAACAAAGAGAAAAAAAAAAATACACAAGTCCAGAATGGGAAGGATCGTGGAATTTCCATCCAACCCTCCCCGATCATATATCCCTCAAATTCCCCGGGAGGTCCCTGTGTTCATATATACCTCCAGACAAGACATTACAATGGTTTAGGAACTTCATCCCCAAGTTTGTGCACCAAATGCTAATGCTTCACATGCTGGGCTGATGTTTCGATTGGGTCCATCCATTTGGTGGGTCCTAGCATTGATGGCTTGTCTTTTGGAAATCAAACCTACCAGATAATCCTATCAATCACTTTTCTTCAATTTACCCCACCAAACATTTGTTTCGAGGTTGAGGGTCACTGATGAGACTGATATGATTGTCCAGTAGGTATGATTTAAACATAAGCCACCAATGCTAGGGCCCAGTGGATGGATGGACCCGATTGATAATTCATGCTGCCATGTTTAGTGTGGATATATGGCTCTACCTTATTATGGTTCTTCCAGTTACCTTTTCATCTCCCAAGCTCATATATCTTGTAGTTGTCTTTGCCAAGTCACATATTCGTGTAGCCCTACCTATCTGCATGTAAGCGTGTGTCAATATGTTACAATCCAGTCTCCAGTCATATTGGTACATGCTTGCTCATGGATGGCAGGCACTTCACATGTGTGGGCTTATTCAAACCTCTGCTTTTTTTGGTAGGGTGTTGGGGCAATTGCCTCAGCTATCACTTGTGGTAAGACTCAAACCCAGGCTATGGTGCATTAGGAGAGTGGTACATACCAACTCAGATACCAAGCTGGGTGTTTATCTGAATCAGCTTTAGTAAGAGGAATTGCATTATATGTCACCCCATCTTTTTACAGTGTCCACAAGTTTTCAGTTCAGACAAGTGGGGCCTACGGTTGGATAATCTAGACTGTTGGTCTGTTTTGTTCTAACTTGGATAGACTATGCCTGAAACATGTCCTCCTCAACTGTACAATCTTAACCTTTTGATTGTGGCCTACTGAGAGATGGTTAAGAAGAGATGCAACATGAGTTTGTAGTTAACTGAGAAAGGTCCTTGTATTGGTCTTGAGAATCTTTCTATCTGGGAGCATGCTCCATCCATGGTGGTACTCAACAGACCAATGGATTGGATGACTCATGGTTCCCACTTTGTTACAATGGAAAACCCGTGTGTAGTGTGCAAAGTACATGGATCATATAGTTCCTCCTTTATAGCTTATAGTGACCTAGAGTTATTTTGTGCATTCAAGGTGCTTTCATACAAATGAGTGTAGGTGTCTTGATTCTTTCATACTCCAAATGCTTTCAGTTACCCAGTCAGTGAATCAGTACTGAATATGATGGACCCTGCAACAAATACTGCCTGCGCATAAGCACACCCTTTGGAAAATCCTAGCCAATGCTTGTGAAGTTCTCATTTAGAGTGGCCATACCCATATTTACCCAAACATTTAGAACTTACTACCGTTTTCCGACCTGTCGGGATTCCTTTTGCACCCTGCAACTTGGTTTGCAATGGGGATCCGCTCAAATCAGGGCCCATATCATTTTAGGGGTGAGTCCAATAGGAAGTCCGTGGTCTAATGTACTGAGGTAGCCTGTGGGACCCATTGTCTATGACAATGGGATCCACCGTGAAATGTTAGAACCTATTGTTTTCAGTGACGCCTGCCTACATAAGGTGGGCAGGTTCTCATTGCTTTCTTCTCTTATCTGGGAGAGAAGAGTTATCGAGAAAACGGAAGTAGGTATCCATTAAGGCAATGGATACATGCATGAGAGAGAAGACTTCTTAAGAAAAAGAAGGTACAAGAAGTTATCAATTAAGGCTAGGGATAAATGGGGCCGATTCACAAGAAGGTGAGCAAGATGCTTTCCTTTGCAACCACCACAATGGAATTGTCTTCTCTTAGCTACTTTGCTGTAACTTTCTTAAGGTAGCCAAATGCCTTGTCACCTAATTCTGATGCACACCAATTGGTTAATGCCATGGCTTTCCAACTGTGTGGTTTGCTTGGGAATTGCTCCTCCAGGATCAAACTCTACTTGCTTAGCCTTTTTGACATGCATGTAATAGTTGTCTCTTTCTCTGTCCGTCTACCTGTCTATCACATCTCAACTCTCAGATATCTCTGTTTCTGGCTTAAGACCAGAAGCTGAGCAGGAAGCTGGTGCATGTATTATCAGGGCTTCTCTTCATGGCTTCTTGGCCACTTTTCAGGTATTCTTCTCTTCTATATCAATAAACCTTTTATTTTATTTGAGAAGTGCTAATTGCAGAAGGCCCATCTCCAAGAGCCCAACAAAAATTCCCAACACATGCCAACAGTATGTGTATTGGATGCGAGATGTTTATGACATCCCCTTACTGTATGCCCTAAGAAGGCTGCCTACTCGTTAGGTGAGCAATGCATGCATGTTGAATGTGGACTGCTGGTTATTTTTCTAACCACCATTTCTTTGTACTTGTGTGGCCCATCTGATAAATGGACCATCCAGATCTATCGTCCGAGGAACATTCACTATGGGGACCACCCAATGAACATCCTGGATCCTGCACACATGTCACATTGTCATGTGGGGGGCATTTGTGCTTTAGGTATTATATGGTGCTTGACCTGAGAATCTCTTTGGTATGCACAGGTTTTCAGCTTGTGCAAGTGCGAAAAATGGTTTAGATATGCAGACCTTGATACTATGATCCCATTGTGGATGCCACATATCAACTATCTCCGAGATTGAAAGATCATAGCCATCGAATCTTTGGCATTCTGCTGTGGACCATACCAGTATTTTCTTTCTTAACCATCTATTTGCAGGCCACCAATAGAAGGTATAGGATTTTACCATCCAATACATTTTTGGTACATGGGGCATCCATGGCAGTGCCATCCTATCACTGGTTTGGATCACAGAACCACGTGTCCCACTTGTACAAACTGAAACATGAGCGTACACTATGGATATTCTCAGGTTGAGCACTGTAATACCTTCTTTATTTTTGTTTAGTTCATATCACTCATATCGTCAACCCTTAGTAAATTGCCGTCTCACCCATTTCTGCAGCACCTCCATAGGGGCACGCTATTTTGCTGCTGTGGTTCCCCTCCTGAATTGCTTAAGGCTTCTTGTTTATGGTCTCTCGATAGCCACCGATGAGGGTCTGGTGAAATCTGTCACACGGGATGGGAAGCCTGAGTAATAACTTCAATTTCCATCCCCCCTTGATTCTACTACTATATTTCAGCAATGTGGCTTGAATGGGCTGGTTACTTGCAGGGAATTGCTTCGCGGTCCACTGTATTATGTTCTCGTATTGATGTTCTGTGCTCTGGTATTCTGGCGCGAGTCTCCTGTTGGAGTGATCCCCTTGGGTATGATGAGTGGCGGGGATGGTAACTCCTTTCCTCATACCCATGTCTTGGTCTTGTTTTTGGCCTTCCACTTATGTGTGTCTCAGCCTTGACTTTTACATATGTAGGATTTGCTGATATCATGGGGAGAAGGTTTGGGGCACTAAAGCTTCCTTACAATCAACAGAAGAGTTGGATCGGAAGCATTTGCATGTGTTTATGCGGTTTTGCTGTTTCCATTGGGTTCGTTTTAATTTCTCATCCACCATACCAAAATAAAAAGAAAATAAGAAAAGAAAGAAATGTTGTGATTTCTCGTTTTGTTAAGTTCATAGGATTTTCGGATTTCTTATTTGTATTAGAGTGCACTCGCTTGTTTGGTGGTCTTGACTGGTTTGATAATGGACTGTTGTAGGATGCTCTACTACTTTGCGAGTCTGGGATATCTGCGGTTGGATTGGGTTTCGACTGTGGAAAAAGTAGCCCTTATTTCGTTTGTGGCTACATTGGTGGAGTCGCTTCCAATTACAGATGTTGTGGATGATAACATATCCGTTCCTTTAACGAGCATGCTGATGGCCTTCCTGTTTTTTGGATATGGGCCACCACACTGAGCTTCGCTTCAGTGATATTTTTGCTTATTCCTTCATAGCTGTTTGTGAGAGAGAGCACTTCCCTTGATGCCAACAGATGTTTCTCTTGTTATTGAGTCTGTGTGAACTATGCTCAGTGGCAAAAATGGTCCTGTCTCCTTTCAACCATTGCTGGAAAGGTCATAGAGTAATTTAAAGGTAATCATAAATTCTCTACTCTTCATGACATCCTCTGATTGCAGCAGCACAGGAGAATAAATACACATTGTTTTCACCTTGTTAGTTCTCTGTATTTTTCCTGGCAATTTGGACCCAATCAAGATATTTTTTTTTCATATTTATTGGTGGGTCATCATTTTGAACGGTCCAAATTTGTCAATCCATCTTTTCATGAATCTCCATTGGGTGAGATTTCATGAGAATGGAAATGAGATAAAACAAACTTATTAACCTTATTTCAATATAAACATTTGAACCTGTGGACGATAATAAAACCTCACACTAAGGGATGTCTTGGATGCTCCATACAACAGGAAGAATATTGTTTTTGGTTATTTGTTTATCAGCGACGACTTCAAAATGGTGTCGGAGTCTAATAAGTTTGTTTTTGTTAAAGAGTGGGGCTTTTGTCAAAAATGGATATGTCTGTAATAGAATGCTCAAACTCAGCATTATAAATAATCGATATCCTTTCTATGTATACTGTTGATAGAACGAATCATTAGCACATGTGAATTTCAATTCTACATGTGAAACATAGGGTTCATTGACAAGGTCGATGATGAACACAAAAATGTGAAATTTGTAGACTTGATAAATAGTGATACATGTGATGTCAATGAAGAACTAACTCGAGGTGGTAAATGACTTCATCACTTTTATCAATGACCACTCTTGATGCTTATGTGTATCTTATATTAATAAAAGACGAGGCCTTGGATAAAATTCAAGATATATAAAGCTGAGGTAGAGAATGGTTATATTTAATTCTTACATTAAATAGAGATATTGAATACCTATCTAATGAGTTCAATGAGTTTTGTGGAACTCATGAAATCATATGTCAGTTGTTTGTGCCTTATACCATACAATAAAGGAGTGTCTGGAAGAAGGAATATGTCATTAGTAAAAATGGTAAAGTGCGTGTTTACCATTTCAAGGTTTCCCGTGACTCTCCAAGGAGTCATATATATATATATATATATATATATATATATATATATATATATATATATATATATATATATATATATATATATATATATATATTCTTTTGTGCAACATACAAAATAGAATTTCATTCAGAAAAACCATCACCTCACCAAATGAGATATAGAAAGGCAAAAAGCTTAGTCTTAATTACTTGTGGGTTTAAGGATGTTTTGTTGAAGTTAGATTACCTGTCAAAGATGGGCCAAAGTTAGAAACTGATGTAATCACGTGTACTTTCATAGGCTACGCCGTAAATAATAGGGTCCGTAGGTTCCTATACTTATAATCTAATGCTTCTTATGCAATTATGAGTTGGTACATGCAAACTATTATTATTATTTTTTTTAGCGCTTTTCTTTATAAAGAGAAGAAAATAATCATAGAAAATGGAGAGCCTAGTGAGGCTAAAAGAAAAGAAATAAAAAACTTATAAGTTTTAAAACCTAAGAGAAGTAAGAGGGCAAGAAAGCAAAAGGACTTCAGTCATGACTTTTAAGCAATCCTTTTACTTATTCTGAGGCAATAAACTCTTTTTTTAATAATACTTGGATTTTGATAGACCTACTTTTTATCTTAAAATCTATTAGCTGTAAGTAAATCTTCAAAATAAAATAAAATCAAATGGAACAATCAATAAGTGTAAAGCCAAACTGGTAGCGAAAGGGTTCAAACAACGAGAAAGCATAGATTTTTTTCAATAAATATGCCTATGTGTCTAGAGTAGTTACAATTAGACTTCTTGTTGCCATAAGAACATCTACCATAATCTTCTCATTCACCAAATGAATGTAAAAAATGATATTCTTAAATGGCGATTTAGAGGAAGAAATATACAAGGAATAATTTGAGGGAGTTTGTTAAGGGCAAGAGAAGGTTTGCTAGCTAATGAAATCATTGTATGGTTGGAAATGAGCACCAATAAAATTGCCTGAGAAATTCGATCAAGTTATGATTTCTCATGGATTTAAGACATATTGTGTAGAATATTTGTTTATACTAAATTTGAAGAGAACTCTAGTGTAATTATTTGCTTATAGGGGGGTGACAAATTGATTTTTTTAAGCTGATTTAGTGAGTTTTAGTGATATTAAAAAGTTTTTGTGAGAAGCTTATGGAATTTTAGGAATCAAAATCATAAGAAAAAAATGGCGGAATTGTGTTAACACAATCCCATTACATTAAGAAAATTTTTAAATGGTTTAATCAATAGATTATATATTAGCTCCCACTCCATATGATTCTAAAGTCAAGCTAATAAGAAATACATGAAGAGATGTATTTTGTTTTAAATATCTGAGGGGCCATTGGCAGCTTAATATATGTCATGTACTATACAAGGCTTGATATAGCATTTGCAATAAGAAAATTGAGTAAACAAATAAATAATCCTAGTAATTAGCACTAGATGGCATTAAGTAGAGTTTTGCGATACCTAAAAAACAATAAGTTATGATATTCAATGCGAGGGATCCAACTATAATAAAATGTTATAGTGATGTCACTTGGAATTCAGATCCTAATGATTCAAAGTTTACAAGTAGTTATATTTACACCTCGGGGAGATGGATTGATTTCTTAGATATCTAAGAAACAAACTTGCATTACACAATCGATGACAGGGTCGGAGTCCATTGCCTTAGCATTCACATGAGAAAATGTAGATTGGCTTCAGAGTGTATTGGTAGACATATCTATATGGAGTAAGCCAATACCCACTATTTGCACGTATTGTGACAAAACAAAGTTGCTTTATGTAAAACAAACTATGAGTCATATAATAGAAAGTCGAGATAATTGTGACTTAAACATAACTATGTAAGGGAGATTATTAAGAGTAGAATAATCACAAACCAATATATGAGGTTAGATGGGAACCTCATTGACCCATTAACTAAAGGCCTTGATAGAGATCTAATCTCTAATACATTGAAGAGAATGAGACTAGAGCACATACATAATTAATCACCCATAGTGGTAACTCAACCTATTGGTTGAAAATTTAGGTTCAATGGGATGAATTTAATATACGAGTGATTGTTTATATATATTGGCACTATTTATTTTAAAAAGTATTTCACATGACTCTTACCCTTTGTTGTATGTAATGTTAAAAACATCTGTAATAAATGGAAGATGGGATTTTTTTCTTAATGAATTTATGGACATTAAAACGAGATGATTAAGTTAGAAGACCACCGTTGATCGATTCGAAGAAGTACGTCTCTTCATATGAGATAGGGACTAAATCATTGGAGCACCCAATAAATGAGAGATGGTATAAGACCAATTATTGTGTTGACCGGTTATCATTTTTACAAATCTTGAAAAGACTGTATATGTGATTTCGATAGTTCCATCAACTAAAGCAACTAGTTTAAAAAACTCACTATATGCCTTGATGAACATTGACCCATCAAGTAAATGTGCAAGTCAGAAAGACGCATTTATTCACATACAAAGCTTCCTTGGATACAAAAAGAACTCATTGGCTTTTAAGATTAAAAAAATAGTGGGAGTTATATTTGCCATGTATTTGAAACAAGTAGGAAATTATTGCATATGTTTCAAAATTTAATAGTATGTGGCACACGTATCTTGTGTTCTAATTAAATTTCCATATATATTTTTCATAAAATTACATATATATATATATTCATAATGACACATACATGTATTCACCAAAAGATGCATGGATGTATCCATTCATAATGACACATTCATGAATCCAACAAAAGATACATGGATGTATTCATTAAGAATAATACATACATGTATCTAATAAAAGAAACATGGATGTGTTCATTAATAATAACACATTCATGCGTCCTGTCACGCCCCAAATTCGGTTCTCGACGTCCATTCACCGTAACCTGAATTTAAAGGTGGCAGCCTTCGTAATACCCCGATCTCGTATCCTAACCTCACACGCCAGGGTCCGATCCTGGGATACCATAAGGAGGATTTTAGGGTCCGAATTTTTTTTTTGAAACATAAGCATCACCATATGAGTACCATCAAAGACAAACATAATATTTCCACTAAGTCATTTCGTTTACATACAGTACTGAAGGGTAAATACACAATGCGTAAATATAAAAACTGTGCACGATCCGGCACCTCCTGCTACTGCACTCCCAACTCCAACTCAATGTTGCTGATACACTCTGGTATAACCTGCAGCGTAACAAACGCGCATAAGCTTCGAACGAAGCTTTGTGAGTGCGTGTGTGCGTGCGCAACGCGTATGACAAGCATGATAAATATCAGAGAGCAGTAAAGCATGATGAGAAATTTAAACCAAAACTTAGCCTAATTAGGCTACACGATCATGTGATATGAATAACCAGCCTACCACGGCTATGCAAGCATGCAATACAGATAACTAGCCTGCCATGGCTATGCAAGCATGTAATACAGGTAACCATCTTACCAAGGCTATATACTTATACTATGCAATGGCCTACAGGGCCTAATGTCACATGCAATGATCCAATGCATGTATGCAAATCACCACTTCTCAGTACAGTGGTCCAGATACGAACAGTCATATCGTGATCGCTCAAGCAATGCAGGACTTGGAACTGGTAGCCCGCCCAGTGTGGTAACTCGCCCAGGCTTACAGCCACGCTCACATCACACCCGCCCACGTCAGGACCGTACCACACCATACAGAACATCAGTCACATCACTGATACTAATACCATATCTGAAACGGAACATCACCGGGGTCTCACAGACCTCACTACTCACCAGTAGAATGCCAAAGCCTATCTGGTGCAATAGCGGACTTACTCACAACTGGTCAAACTCAACCCACTTTGCCAATACTCTTCCGGCAGGTTAGGCCAGACCTCCTTCCAAACTGACCACGTGCAGTGGAAAACATCGCCGTTTGATATTCGGCATACTGGTGAATGATTAAACCACCCGATCCTTGAATGGAGCACCCACCTTGGTACCAACGGGATCAGGGACTTTCACCCAAGGACATCTTTGGCATCCAGTTTAAAGATCACATATTTTCGGTGTTCTGCAAACCACGATGGAGCTGTGGTTATAACGTAGTAACCATGCTATATGCGGCACAAGCAGACGGTGCGAAATGAAACCATGCATACAAACGTGGGATGACATGCCCGTGTAAGTCTCCAAATAGCACAATAAAACTATAGGGTCTCAAATACAATGTCACCATCAACTTGTAATGAACTGCACGACAATCGCGGCCGATATGGCCGGTTGATACAAGACAATCAGATGAGCCAAGCATTCATGATGTATGAGCCAAGCATACAGTATGAGTGCCAACAAGTAGTCAATCTACCACGATGGCAACAAATCAATCTAGTCTAACCTATTTGAGATATGATTAAGATGAGGGGACACATATGAATGATCGAGTCATAGTGCGGGATGTCGCTAGCCAGGGAATCTCGCACCAAGGGTTACCAGGTATGCTAAGCTATTCCTACCATACAGTGTAAGTTAGGATGATATACTCCTGTCCTCGAATAGTCCCATACCTATTGGAGAGGTTTGCGATAGAAAGCACGTGAATTACATTTGCGCGACTACATCTCGAATGCTTTATGAATGCGTTTATGCACTAGTGGTCCCCAACTAACAATGGTGATTCGGGATGCATACTCATTACACATGCATGGTGGTCATCGAAGCATATAATATAAAGATCACATATGAGTATTCCAAACAACACTACGTGTGGCAACGGACATACTAAAAACATCATAAAAAGATAATTCACTTATGACACAAACAAACACCGAGAGATAGGACCCTAAATGGATTGTATACAACAACACAGATGGCCCAACAATTGAACGGTGTGGATTAACCTTCAACATTCAGATAACCCAAATGGAAAGAAAATGATTGAATACACTACCGACACATCGAAGGTAGAACCTACTTGAGCGGCAAGAGTAGAATACCCAAAATCATACCAAGACCCATAATCCTGTAGTACAGTTGAGATAAACACAATAATGGTCCGTAAAAGGAATGTCATAGAACGGGTTGCAAGATAGACAGGTCATGACAGAGAATCATACATGGTAGGGTAATCTGAGATAGATGGTCAATACGCTGAGGTCCAAAAAGCGACGACAGGTCTAACCTCATACTGCAAGATAGGCTCCATATAATGGATGACATAGATAACATACTAACGTCGAGGATGAGCCCCACACTCGCCCTAAAGGTAAACGGACGGTGTAGATGGGATATACACGATATGGTGGTCTTTAATAGTTGGGTACATGGGTAGAAGGGGTGAGTCATATGAGTATACAACAAGCTGAGTTACCAGGATCAATCAACATGGTGAGTCAATAAGGCAGGTTGACAAGGCGGGTCAACATGGTGAGTTGACAAAGTGAATTGATAAGGCAGTTCAACATGGTGAGTTTAAGAAAGTAGCCCTGTGACTTGGATCGAGCAAACTTTAGGGATGACCTTTCAATAAGGGTTTACACAACTAATCATCAAGGTGGATCCACGGGATGGACAACGCAGTCACTCGGACATGCACACTAAGGTGGTCCCAAGGCTATCCTGTACATAACATGCTAGGGTCCATTCATTTGGATGGTTTGGATCAAGCACAAAACTAAGGCAGTCCTATTGGATGGCCAACATACATATCGCACCATAGTGGCCAATGGCTGACGTGGATAGAACACATGCATAACAAGGTGGACCCGTGGTTGAGGATAACCGCACAAAGGAGTGAAGAAGCCATATACATCAATGGACCCCAACAGTTTGGGATCAACCCGATATTTGTTCTTTGCCACTAATTAAGTGAGATGGCAACCAAACACCGTGGTGGGGCCCGCACACCACACGTGTGGAACCCCACCCATGGCTGGGTGACTTATGAACAGGAAGGATGGCAAATAAACATAATAGATGGGTCTTGCAAAGTTTCCAATGGTAGGCGTTCAATCACCCTTATTTTCTACGTGTGGCCCACCCAAAACTGGGCCCACACCCCTGCCAAGAAGAACTACAAGATATACCCAACATTCATCAAGGTGGGACCCAAAGTTGGGCCCCATCACCTTTAGTTAGATGGATAAATAAACATTACAATGGCCCTAAGGAAGGTTTCAAAGGTGGGCATCAATGACCACTATTTCCTACAATGTGGTCCACCTGAGGTTTGTATTTACCTCATTATGAGGGCCAACGGCCTTAAAATAATATGAAAAAATAGATGGTCGGCATAGATAAAACAGATGCATCGTGGTGGGACCCACAGGGTAGGCCACCTGCTAGGCAGCGTGCTAAAGCACGCTGCTTGGAGCATGGCACCCAAATGGGCCCCAAGAGTTTTGAATCAAACTGATATTTTTATTTTCTCCTTCATCCATATACATGTGATCTTATGAACAGGTTGAATGACAAATAAACATCACTGTAGGGCTGGGAAGGTTTCAACGGTGGAGATCATTATTCCCACTGTTTCTCGTGGCATGGTCCACTTGACATTTGGATATGCTTAAATTTTGGGCTCAGCCACTAAAATGAACTGGAACAACATATGGACGGAATAGATAAAGCACATACATTCTAGGTGGGTCCCACGAGTGGGCCACCTACTTGGCAGACCCCCTTCTGTTGGATGACAAATAAACATCACTGTAGTGGGGCCCACAGAAGCTTTCAATCAAGCTGATATTTTTGCTTTCCCTCTTCCACACGCACGTGTGAACTCATGAACAGGTTGGATCTCAAATAATCATCATGGTGGGCCTTAGGAAGGTCTTAACGGTCTGTCACTATCCCACTGTTTTCTCTCAAATGGGGTCCACTGGAGATTTAGATCTGTCTCATTCTTCAGACCATGCCCTAAAACGATCTCCTCAAATGGATGGACGGTGTGGATATAGCACCCACATCATAGTGGGACCCATAGAGTGGGCCACCAGCTGGGCAGCGAGCCCAGCGTCCGTGGACGCTGGTACTCCCAGCGTCAGCGACGCCTCTCCTTCTTCTTTTCTTTCTTTCTCTCTTTTTTTTCATGGTTTTGATCGAGTGGGGCCCACATAAGGGTGATCCACTCCGTCTATCAGGTTCCCCAGCTTATAGGGGACCCAACGAGCCCAATATTGGGTGGTTGGATTGGTCTACAAACATCAATGTGGGCCGAGGAAGTTTCGACAGTGGGCATCCTTACCTCTACTATTTCATGTGGTGCGGTCCGTTTAAGATTTGGATTTGGTTCATATTCTGGCTCTGGCCCTAGAATGACTTAGGAAAACAGATGGACGATGTGGATACAACATAAACATCAAGGTGGGTCCCACGAATGGGGACCCCATTCACACGTCCAGGTGACGCTGGACTGTTCCAGTGTCTCTGACGCTGTGAACGTCCAGCGTCTGATGTTCCCCTTTTTCTTTCTTGCTTATTTCAAGTGGGGCCCACATAGGTATAATTCAATCCGTTCATCAGGTTTCCCAAGTCATGGGGAAACCGCAGAGTCCAATATTGGACAGGTAAAAATGCTCACAAACATCACGGTGGACCCAAAGAGTTTCCACAGTGGACATCCTTATCTCCACTGTTTTCTATAGTGTAGTCCACCCGAGATCTGGATCTACTTCATTTTTGGTGCCCAGCCTTAAAGTAGGCTGGAGAAACAGACGGACAGCGTGGATCAAATACATGCATCAAGGTGGGTCCCACGAGTGGGGACCCACGGTCAACGCCCAAAGGGGCTTTCAGCCCAGGCGCTGCTGGGTAGCAGCGTCCTCTGGACGCTGTCTGTCCAGCGGCCATCCTCTTCTTCCCCTTTTATTATTATTATTATTATAGTTAAGTGTGGCCCATTCATGGATGATCCAACTCATCCATTTTATTGCCCATCATAAGGTGGGCCTAAGGAAATAAAATGAAAGGTAAACGAGAAAAAGGGGGGAAAAGTTTGCACTCACAATGATGGTTGGACGGTTGAATTGCCGATTGGACGGTCCGGATGATGATCGGGGTCCTCCAAGCTAGATCGCCTCTTTCAATCTCTCTCTTTTCTCCCTTCTAATCTCACTCAAAACTCTCAAATCTCTTTCTTCTCTTTCTCTCTCTCTCAAATCTCTTTCTCTCTCCTTTCTCTCTTTCTCTTTCTCTCTCCTTTCTCCTTGGAAATCCTATGGATGAGTGATGCTTGGGATTTTTCTAGAGGAGAATGGCTAGCATGGGAGGGGGTACATGAGGTAATGATGATGATGATGAGAGAGGGCATGTGAGGTATGGGTTGCATGATTAGAGTTGACTTTGGAGGTGAGAGAGTGATGGGGTGGGTATGGTGATTGATTTGATTAATTTGACATATTCTTGGAATTTGTGCAAGTGGGGCCCACGTCACATGCGCGTTGCCCGGCCCACCTCGGATTGCGCAAAAGTACGCATCTTTCACACCGGGTATCGCAATGGGGCGTGCCGCTTTGCGTTGGAATCGCAGCGCCTACGCGGTCGCCAGGGTATAGGTCTTGGGTCGATGCGGTACTAAAATAGGGTCGCGATCAAGGCTCACTAATCTGGTCCATCCGGGACGTACTGGTACCGGAAACTAAACGTACGGAGGGCAATTCAGGGTACGGGTCTTACACGTCCACCAAAAGATGCATGGATGTATGTACTACATCCAGCGTTCGAAATATTACTACAAGTTTCTCTGGCTGGGGATATGGAAATAATATCGATGTCGTCGATAATATTGTTGTTTTCCAAAAAATGCGGGAAAACATGAGGAAAATGATGAAATTTCATGATTAAAATACCCATATTTGCATATTTAGAAATAAAAAAGAATGCTTACATAATAAGTTTCAATTTAATGGGACCTAAAAGTTTTTGTTGTAATAAGAAATCGGTCTAATAGTAATATAAGAATCACTTAAATCTCATTAAACCAATTAATAAGTAAATCTATGCATAAATAAGCATATAAACATAATACAGATGCACGATGATTTAACCATCCATCCATCCATCCCATCCAATCATCCAAACATCCATCCATCCCATCTATCCATCCAAACATTTTTTAATAAGCTTATTTTTGGCGATATCGGTACATTAGCAATATTATCGAAATATTGCCATTGCACTAGCAATACAAGTGACGCAAAATTTATATAGTCGAAAATTTTGGCACATTAGCAATATCAATACATTGGCGCTACAAGCAATACTTGGAATTTACACAGTAAAAAAATATGGGCGATACATCGGCAATACTCATACACTGGTGATACTTAGTGATATATCGCCGATACTTGGAATTTATGATAGTGCTAGTGTTATCAATATTGTCAAGTTGAGATACAGATAATATCGGGGTATTATCGTAGTAACGGAGATACTCTAAATAATGATTACATTAATTCATCCATGTTTAATAATTATGTAACTTTTCATCAAAGGTCATCTAAAGCTTAAATATTTTCAAATTTTAGTCCATTTGGAAGGCATGGATATATTAACTTCTCATTCTTTCTTTTTTCCGTTCCTCTTGTTTCTTGAGTAAGATTAAAAGGCGATAGTCTATATTCTTCGTAATGCAAACCAATAGGAGACAATTTTGGTCTTCAAACCATATATAGACCCTTTTAGGGTCTGAGCTCGATTAAATCTTGGGGACAATGCTGAAGCGCTCTGTTACACAGAAAGCGTAAACTATCTTCAAGGGACGATATTACAAGGTGCCTGAATCAAAATTCTTCAAGTAGGCCATCCTTTGAACTAACAAGGGCCGGATGCAAATCCTTAGGGCTCGCTTCCATGAGATGGTTGTGTCCTGCTGTGAAGTGGGAGGTTTCCCATTTCCGGCAATAGTAGTTGCAACTTTTAGCATAGGGTCCCACTAGTGTTCAAAGTATTGGTAAATAATAGTGTAATCGCCGGTAATATAGTTGATAACCAGAAATGCAAGGAAACATGGGAAAACGATGGTATTTTTAGTGGAACTTTAGGAGATGCTAAAATATGTATATTTGTATACATAGGAATAAAAAATTGCAAAAAGAATGCATATATAATAAATTTCCATTTAATGGGGGCCTAAAAGCATGTGCCATTATAAGAAATCAGTCTAACCATCACATCCAACCTTCCATCTAAACATTCATTGATATTGCATAATATTGACAAGCACACGATGTTTTATCAAGAAATTATCAACAACTAGAAAGGAAACAAAAGATTGTAGTCTCGATATCGCGCATGTTACGGTAATGATAATATCAAGACATTATCAATATTATCAACAACAAATTGAATATTGCATATGACCACGCATCCATAAAAAAATTTGAAATTGAATTTTTTCTAATAAATAAATTTTCAATGACATTGATACATTGGTGATATTATTGAAATATTGTAGATAGACTTGTTATACGTCGCCTAGAATTTACATAGTAAAAAATATTGCCGATACATTGGTGATATCAATACATTGGCGATACAAGCGACAACTGGAACTTACACAGTTGCAAATATTGGCGATTGCGTGGGTGATACAGATACATTGGCGATACTTAACAATATATTGTTGATGCCTGAAATTTCTAATACTACTAATGTTATCAATATGGCTACCAATATAATCGATATCACCTAGCGGGAGATAAAGATAATATCAGAGATATTTCAATAATATTGGGGATAATTTGTACAATGCATGCATACATATAAATACACGCATGCATGGTCCATCCAACCAACCATACACATCCATGATCCATTTGTACACACATGCATCGGCAGATACATGTATTTCATGATATGACCATGCATCTCATGCAAAGAATAATAGAATTTTTACAAAATCGTACTACGACGGTATTTATATCCCAAGACATTTTTAAATTATGTTTTCATTAAGATAAAAATACCTCATTAATTAAGTTATTGTCAAAGAGGTACTTTCCATTAGTTTTTTTTTTTTTTTTTTTTTTTTTTTAACTTTTGTTATATTTTTCTTAAAATGATAAAAATGACCATGAATTAATGAGGTTGTGTAAAAAAATTAAAAACATACCTAGATATAATCATTAATGAGGCTTAATTTAAAAAAAAAAAAAAAAAAACCTATACTTTTCCAATTGCATTGGTATGTGGCATCGAGTCCGTACTATATGGGTCCACCATGATGTATGTGTTTTATCCAATCCGTTCATTTTTCAAGATCATTTTAGGGCATGAGCCCAGAAATGAGGTAGATCCAAATCTTAGGTGGACCACATCATAGGAAACAATGGCGATTGAATGTACACCATTAAAAACTTCCTAGGGCATTTATTTTCCATCCAACCTGTTGATTAGGTCACACAGACTTGGATGAAGTGAAAACATAGGTACAGCTTCATCCAAAACTTTTATAGCCCTCCAATAAGTTTTTAATGGTTGGAGTTGAATCATCACTTTCTTGTGGTGAGGTTCACCAGAGATTTTTTTTTTTTCCCCTCACCTGAAATCCCGGTTCACCTGAGATTTGGATCTATGTATTTTTGACTCATGGGTGGACAGTGTGGATAAAACACAGATCATGGTGGGGCCATGGGACACCATATTTAAACCGCATCCCAGTTAAAGGCGCTACGGAGCAGTTTAAAAGGGTTTCCGGATTAGGTACAAACCGGGCCGCACCCAACATGGTGCGGCCCTGACCATGGGCCCACCTTGATTTAGCCCACAAGAAGTTTTTAATGGTGGACATTCAATCATCCGTTTTACCAGCTCCTTTTAAGGCATGAATTAAAAAATTAAGCAGATCCAAATATCAGGTAAACCATACCATAAGGAAACAGTGCTGATTGAACCCCACCATTAAAAACTTCATAGGGCCCACCATAGTGCTAATCATAATGTTTATTTGCCATCCAAACCTGTTCATAAGGACACAGACCCGGATGAAGGGAAAAATCAAATATCGCCTTGTTCCAAGACTTTCGTAGCCCACAAGAAGTTTTTAATGGTGGACATTTAATCATCACTGTTTCCTGCAGTGTGGTCCACCTGATACATGGATTTGCCTCACTTTTAGATTCATGCTCTGAAATGATTTGGAAAAATGGATAGACGGCATGGATTAAACACATACATCAGGGTATGTATTGTATATCAACACTATTCATCTGTTTCTCCGACTCATTTTAGAGCATGAGCCCAAAAATGGGGCAGATTGAAATCTCAGGTGGACCACATGGAAGGAAGCAGTAGTTATTGAATGTCCACCGTTAAAAATTTCTTGTGAGCTACTAAAGTCAAATAAAAATTATGGTGGACATTACAATGAGCTCTAGGTAAGTTTTTAATGATGGAGTTCAATCAGCACTATTTCCTGTGGTATGGTTTACCTGATATTTGGATTTGCTTAATTTTTTTGTTCAATGCCCTGAAAGGAGCTAGCAAAACAAGCAAATTTTTTCTAGTCACATTTCAATGTTAGCCACCCCCATATTCGAATCGATACCAGGACCTCAGTGTCACGAGGTTATTTTCACTCGGTCTACCACTGTCCCAAAGTTGTGGGTGTAATTTTTTTTGGTTCAGCTAAGGAGCTAGCAAAACGGATGGGCCCGTGAATGAACGGCATGATACACATTACGTACATCAAGGTAATACCTAATCCGAGGACCCTTTGACCTGGCCTCAGCCAACATGATACACATTACGTACATCAAGGTAATACCTAATCCACAGTTAGGGATGCACCATGTTGGCTGAGGCCAGGCCATACCTAATCCGAGGACCCTTTGATTTGGATGTATGGCATACAGTGCTCTGGACCCTACCATGATGTATGTCTTTTATCCACGCTGTCCACCCATTTTGCTAGATCATCTTATGGCATGAGCCGAAAATAAGTAGATCCAAATCTCATGCGGACCTCACCATAAGAAACAGTGGGCCCCACCATGATGTATGCTTTTTAATCCATGCTGTCTGCCCATTTTGCTAGATCATCTCATGGCATGAGCCAAAAATACGTAGGATCCAAATCTCAGGTGGACCTCACCGTAAGAAATAGTGGGCCCCACCATGATGTATGTGTTTTATCCATGTTATCCACCCATTTTGCTAGATCATCTTCTGTCATGAGCAGAAAATACGTAGATCCAAATCTTGGGTAGACCTCACCATAAACCATTTAAAAATTCTCAGGGGCACAAAAGTTTTGGATGAAGCTGTTCTTATGTTTTCCCTTCATCCCAGTATGTGTGACCTAATCAATAGGTTGGATGGAAAATAAACATGACAAGGCCCTAGGAAGTTTTTAGTGGTGGACGTCCAAACAGTCCTATAGTGTGGTCCACCTGAGATTTGGATGTGCCTCATCTTCGGGCTCATGCCCTAAAATAATCTCGTACCGATACATAATGGTGGGTTCTCATAGCACCGACCCATAGCCACATTCCAACGCAACAAAACCTCTGGGATTTTTTTTTTAGGATTTTTTATAATTCCACCTCCCACCTTAATTTTCTTATGCAACCTCATTAATTGGTGGGCATTTTTATCATTTTAGAACAAAATTATTACTTATGTTAAGAAAAACTAGTAGAAGGTTCCTCTTTGACAATAAGTTGATCAATAAAGTATCTTAATGAAAATCAAGATGTAAATACCATATTAATGAGGTGCTATTTTGTAAAAATCGCGAGAATAATTTTCAAATGGAAATATTTTTCTTAAATGAAATTAATTCCACTCAAAACCATCGCTTGAGAATCATGCCTAAACATAGATTTAATAAGAAATTAAGTCCCAAACAAAATCCCCATGAAAAAAATCTCAAATTTTAAAAATTTCAGCTTTTTTCACCATTGACACACCTTCCCAACTCAATATTGATTATAATACTGTAGCAATATGTGAAAAAACATCAATAAATCTGCTATACATCACCAATATCTGAAAATCCTACTATTAAAGTGGGTATCAGCATTGCCAACCCGGTGAGATACTGATATTATCAGCGATAATATCAATATTATTGCCAGTAACAGACACTGATTTTACCCTTGTTAACTTACATAATGATCATGTAACATTGGTTGTGCTTAATTCAAGATAAACGGTCATCTCAGCAACTTACAGACACAGCATTTCGACAGCCAAACCAAAGGGTAGAACCTCAGACTGTTTGGAAATCTGACAGTCCCTGTTAGATGACCCAAAGGAGTCTGGTCTCACAGCCTATGTTCGACAGTTCTTATCAGACAACAAAATCAACAAAAAACTATCTTCAAGGGCATTTCTTTCTAAATTTGCCTGTGAATAATTAACACACAGCTGTAACAACAGGTAACAGTCATTGAAAAATTGATCTGAATACTCTCTTTAATGGGAAGAGATCATGCTTTTGCACCCTCAATTGAATAGGCAAAACGCTGTCATTGTTGTTGATTTGGTGGCAGGCATGGTCTCCATATTGTTCCTTCAGGGACATCCATGAGACCGATACCTTTAAGAGACAAAGCTTTCCTGATCTGGTCAGATTTCCGCCAGTCTTTTTCATTTCTCGCCAAAGTCCTTTCCTCGATTTGCTGCTGCACTTGATCTTCCGTCAAACCTGCTCTCCCCAGTGCTTTATCCTTCAACTGCTGCAGAACCTGTCAAATTTAAATGGGGAAAAAAGGAACTAAGGTCATTTTGTTTGAAACATTTATCAGGCAATGACATCACATCCTCCATGCCTAATAAGATTGTAGAGAGATGCCAGAGCAATTTGCAGAGTATGTTGAAGAGGTTATTTGCAGTAAATGTGTCGACACGGCGCATGTCCAGGATCCAAGTCACTCACTGGGTGGGGGGACCACTGTGAATGTGCCCCAGCCAGAAGAACAAAGTCCACGCATCGCGTGGGCCACATGCATTGGTCACATAAGACTAGGGCTGTCGACAGGCAAGGCCAGGGGTTGGCTTCAGCCCAGATTTTCAACTGTTTGTGCCATCCTTGACAGGCCACCCTATTCAAAATTGTCTTTGCCCACCAAGCTAGGCCCATTGACAGCACTACATAAAACTGCTGGTTGCCTTTTTCTCAACCACTACTTTTGCAGTACATGTGACCCACCTGATCAGTGTATACAGTGTCCCCCACTGGGTGAATGATCCAGCACATGTATGCCAAAATTGGCACATAGCATGAATCACCCCTTCAACCTCTCATGTGATCATAGCACGTCACATGATTGTAAGTTGTAACTATAAAATACCTCGGAATAAACCAAAGATGACAGAAGCCCCAGAATATTTAGAACAAATTTTACTTCTTTCTCCAAAGCAACAAGAGACTGAATCAGTAACTGCTGCTGCTGCTGCTGCTGCCGCTTCTGTCAGAGAGAGAATAGTCAAAAGCTCTGCCAAATGCAGCCTACATACTCTAGTACAGGCAAGGCATGTGCATGCGGTTCAATGATTGTCAGGACGTCTTCAAGGGGAAGGAATTACCTTCAATGAATTCAGAACAGAGTTAATGGTCTTCAATGGTTCCAAAAGAGAAGTCAAAACCTCAGAAGTATGCAAGTCATCTGCCATTGAAGTCTGGAAATCTGTTTGAAACTTATTGATGCACTTCTGGGTATCAGGCGTGACCCGATCCTTGAGGTTCCCTTCTCGAAATGGGGATAGAACAACTTCACAGTCATGCAAAGTCTGCACAGATGATACATAAAAACACATTGGTCATGTTATGTATGCCCAAATACATATACATTTCCGTTCGGAAGCTGAACATTTTCAAATATAATAAACTTTATATACCTGATAGATGTAGAAAACACGCTCTGATGCAATTTCTAGCATTTCACTTGAGTGATTGACAGGTGATCGATAATGCGTGCCCATCAAGAAAATTCTCAAGGCCAGTGGATGGTACAATTTGGAGATCTACATCACAATTACTTGGTCATGACATATATCATTCATGCAAATTGCAGTGCAAAGATGTTTGACTCGAACAAATCAACACTCAATTTTTTAGTTACAATAGAAAATAAGAATTTTTCCCAAACACAGAGAATGGGTTTACTTACCTCACGGATTGTGAAAAAATTTCCTAGCGACTTGGACATTTTTTCATTGTTCTCAGTGACAAAACCATTATGCACCCAATAGCTCACATTACTCTCTTGGCACGCAGCACAGCTCTGTGCAATCTCATTCTCATGATGGGGAAAGATTAAATCCATCCCTCCACCATGGATATCGAAGGACGGACTTAAATAATGGGTACTCATGGCACTGCATTCAATATGCCATCCTGGTCTTCCAGGGCCCCAAGGGCTCTCCCAGCTTGGCTCACCAGGCTTTGCAGACTGCAACATGGGAAAATGATTGCAAAATTAAAATAAAGATCTTCATTGACAGCACAAAACCACTCTAAAGAACACAGAGAAATACTGGAGCTGATTGCTCACCTTCCATAATGCAAAATCAGCAGGGTTTTTCTTTCTTGAGTCAACAGCAACTCGTCCACCTGCTCGATTATCTTCCAACTTTCGTCCAGATAAGCGACCATAGTCAGGGAAATTGTCGACGGAAAAATAGACATCTCCATCAATGACATAGGCACATCCATTATGGATAATCTGTATGGAAGCAATGATCATTAGACATGCAAGTTCTGTATAAGTGATGGACACTATAACTGAAAGAAAAGTTTCTAATACACATAACTTAATACGCCCAGTGCCCATGATTGGTATCTATCGCCTACTCTTGCTCAAAGAGATTAAAAAGGAAAAAAACTAAAAGGATAATGAAAGTGCTGTATAAGATTACTGAGCTCAGGTATCATTCAGTATCACTACTAAGAATTCCTTGAAATATATCACTAGGAGAGATCACATAATAACTGGAACTGTGAAGAAATGATGCGTCAAAGATTAATGGAAGTTGCAAGTCTCACCTAAAATCCTTATCAAAGCAAAAAGCCCTGGAGATGCAAATAAAATAAGTTCCAGTTTCTGGTAAAAACAAGGCATTCTGATTTTTTTTTTTTTTTAAAGGTGAAGGTTTTATTTTGTTAGTCATGCAACGCACCCACCCTGTTCGTTGCGCAACATACCCACATGGTCAGTCAAACAATGCACCCACTGGTGCAGTTAGCATGTCTCGAACCTGAGACCTGCTGTTTGAAACGCCAAGGCGTCAACCAGCAGACAAACAGGCACTTGAGGCATTCTGATTGTTAAAATGAAAAAAAAAAAAAAAAAAAACTTTTTTGTATGTGGACAAAAGAATTTCCAAATGCAACATAAAGAAGGTGACCCACAATAAAAAATAAAAAAACTTAAGAAACCTAGACAATTTGTAACTACTAAATTGGAGAAGTTGGACATATGAAGAAGAATTATAGATCCATGTTTGTAAGTTTATCAAAACGCGAAAGCAAAAATTGAATTAAATTAAATAAGGAGAAGGCAGAGATTGGGATACTTATCTCATCACTGCAATGGTCTAGATTAAGGTCTTTGGTTCTTACATCATAAGAAAGCAACTAGAAAGGTCTCTTTGCTAGACTACAAAAGAGACAAGACAACCATCTTCACTTGCTTGCATCACTTAATTCATTGATTTCACAAGTACAAGATCAGTGACACACTCCTGAGCAACGATGGATTCAATACAACCAGCAAAATAGATAGGATGTAGAAACCATGACATTGAAGAGCAGTAATTTTTTTTTTTTTTAAGTATGACTAAAATCTGCATCTTTATTTCACAAACTTTATAGACAGTAAATATGTCACACTAAGTCCATGTGACATCAAAGGTTTGGAAATTAGGATATCAGGAAGGTACATGATGCCTTTATTTATAACAGAAATAATAGGATTATTCAGTACGATTATTCAGCACGATTATTCAGCACTATGGCACACTTGACTAACCCTTGTTGAGTATGATATCCTTAGGCAAATCTTCGCTCATAAGTCGATAGACTGAATCCCAAATTAGGTTTTTTTAAGTACCAAGATGAAGTTATTTTTTAAGCCCACAGGCACAAACTCCACGCCAAGCAATCTGCAACAACTTCTTTACCTTCCATGGAAAGTACAGTAACTCCAAAAGTCGCCTAATTTTACTCTTTTAAGTTTCCACAAAACATTAGGTCCAAAGTAATTTGCTTTCCAAGCAGGACTGGCATGGGGGTATTGGACGGCCCAGAGGTAGAAAATCAAGATTTTTAAGAGCCAGCTGAAGTTGCAATCTGCAAATACCACAAAGAAAAGGTCTTGGATGATAAATTCCCATGGAGACCCGAGACAGTTGCCTTCCTAGAGGCATAACCTTAACTTTGCATCCATATCTGTATTTAATGATCAACAGCTCATTTTGGAAGTCTCTTCAAGAACCATGATGCTTGGTTTCCATGCAGTTTTTGACGTTCAACAACTTGAGCCCAGAATATGGCTTAAATAATAGTGACTAAAATCCTGACGAATTTTGAGCTTTTTCCGGGTGGGTGGGGAAATGTATTTCAAATAGTTAAGAGGTTAGAATAAGAGCTGTAGGCTCAGTATGACAAGTTTGTTTATCCCCCCCCAAACCCATTTCGCATGCACCTATACAAGAAATCAGTTGTGCCAACCTGGTGGACCATTTGTAAGATACCTGGGATGTGTATCAGGTGGGACCTAGGGAAAATGATCTAAATAGTGGGTCCCACCTTATACAAGGCTTGGTTGGCATGCATGGCTGGTGTACAGAGGTGCTGATGCGGACATCAGTGGTGCACCCTTTAGAGTGTACCAGAGGAGGCGACGTCGTAGATTGAGTGTTGGAGCAGACGAGTTGATGTGGATGGACGTCGGGCCCATTGGGCCCATTTTCTGACGCGTTACGAGTACGCGAGATGCAGGATCGCGCAGGAGCATCATGACTGCTGGACCATGGAGCGGATTTACGTTTAGGCGCTTTTCTATTTATTTCCTTATTTCTAGGCACTTTAGTGTCGCTATTTACTTTAGGCGTTTTTATGTTATTTCTTTGGTTTTCAGGCACTTTAGTGCATTTTTTTTTATTTTCGTAGCTTATATATACTGTGAGAAACTCTATTTCAAAATTATTGAATGAATAGAAAATTCGTGAGTTTCTTCCTCTTTGTTTGAGAGATTAGGGTTTCAGGATTGGCCCTCGGGTGTTGAGGATTCCACCCCGTAGTTTCCGTTTTCTCTTCTCTATTTCTTCAAGGTGCGAGGAAAGGTAAGCTTCTTTTGATTCCTAATTCGTGTTTCATGAGAACCCATTGCTTTTCGACATCCCTCGTCCTTTTCTGAAACCCCCCCCCCCCCCCCCCCCCCCCTTGGTACGATCGAAAAAAAAGATGCCTAGCCATGAGAACTGGATCCAAACTTGACTGTGGACTGGTCTATGCTAGATCTGGGATATCCTCATATCCCTAAATCCTCCCTGTTTTACGATTTTACATGGTTTTATATGAAGGGGCATGATCCTGACAGACGAATCTCATCTTCGTGTTGAGATTTGTTAGTTTCCTTTGATTGAAAGTAGTTAGTTTCGTAATTTTATTATTTGAATATCTTCTAACTGAATATACATGCATCTAGGGTTAGGTCATCGCAGCTCGACCCGCGTCCGATTCTGCGTAGAGGTTATAGTTTGTTGAGTCTAGTTAGCCTTTTTTTTTTTTTTCTAGATTTTGTTGATTCCTCATATAGATCTAGGCCATATAGGATAGCTCACATTGCATTGAACTAAGATAGTTAAAACTGCATTTAGATTTTTACCTTTTTACACCTTTGCGCACCTAGATCTAGGGCCTTTCACATATCACTCCTAGTGTATGCCCACGCGCACTGGTCATGGGTTTGGTCTTCATAATACTATGGACTCTAATCAAATTACCAAAACTCTGGAGGGCCTAATTAAGAGAATGGATCAACAATTTCAGACCTTGAGAGGTGAGATCGCGCAGCAGTTTGCGCATTAGGATGATAGGCTCACACGTTTAGAGGAGAGGGTCACGCGCTTAGAGGATGGCATCCAGACCACCACTTTAGATGGTCCCCAGGCAACCCCCGACACTGGGGCAGTTGATCAGTCCCAAGTTGTGGGCCCTGATCCGCCTAGGGATGATTTGGGCGCAGGTCAGGCCCGTGGGCCTGACAATGGACACGATGGGGCTCATCATCAGCCACCCCCACAAATTCGTGATCCTGTTTTCCCCGCCTAGCGGGCCATGGTGGGGTGCGATATCCGCAACCTCAGAGATACCATGAGCAGGACCCTGTTATTAGTGTCATGAAGGGCATCAAGGTTGACGCTCCTAGTTTTGATGGGAGACTGGACCTCAAAAGTTTTTTCCGATTGGCTAGCAGACATGAATCATTTCTTTCAGTAGCACGGTCTGCCAGACCCACAGCGGGTCGGATTCGCTAAGATGAAGTTGGTGGGCCAGGCAAAACTACATTGGGAAAATGTGGAGCACCGCCGCGAGCGATCTAGAGAGGGGCCAGTTCTCTTTTGGATTGAAATGAAAGAACTGTTGCGAGAGAAGTATGTTCCCCTTTCTTATAAGCAGAGGCTGTTGGATCAATGGCACACTTTGCACCAAGGATCCATGACGATAACGGAATACATCGCCAAGTTCGATGAATACATGATGAGGTGCGATGTAGATGAGGACCTTGCTGTGGTTCTCTCCCGTTTTCGTATGGGCCTCAGGCTTGACCTCCAGCGTAAGCTCATGCCTCATATGGTCACCAGCTTAAAGCACGCTTACCAGATGGTGCAAGAACTGGAGCACTATGTGCGCTAATCTCCTGTGCTAAAGGGTTTGAGATTCGATCTACTGTGCCTAGAGTAGCTCCGTAGGGAGCGAGACCTCAGGTCGGAAATCAACCCAGAGCTCAACCTGGTACCCAACCAGTCAATAGAAATCGAGGTAACAATGTGGCTGGACCAAGTACTAGGACTGCGATGTCAGGGTAGTGCTACCGATGTGGTGGCATGGGTCACATTGTCGCAGAGTGTTCAAATAGGGGTGGGCGTATTGCCTTTGTTTCTGAACACTCTACAGAAGAAGTGGCATATGAAGTTGAATGTGACCAGAATGATGAGGAAATCATCGTCCAATCCCTTGAGCCGACCAGTGATGCCGAGAATGATACTGTGGAGACTACGCCATTTGCTGTAGTGAGATGCGCTTTGGCCCAGGTGAAGGAAAGCGAGGATTGGAGCGAAACCACTATCTTCCACACTTACGCCAAGTGTGGAGATAAGAGCTGCAAAGTGATCATAGACAGCGGGAGCTGTGAGAATGTAGTTTCTCCGAGTACTTTGAGTCGCCTGGGGTTGAGCCAATCCCTCACCCCAACCCATACCGACTTTCTTGGGTTAATGCGACATCCCTTCCTATGACTCAACGATGCCTTGTTCCAATTGAATTCGGACCATACAAGGACAAGTTGTAGTGTGATGTGGTCACGATGGACGTTAGCCATATCATCTTGGGAAGGCCATGGCTTTTTGACAAAGATGTCACAATATTCGGGCGTACGAATAATTGTGTGTTTAAGCATGAAGGAAAGAAGCTTGTCTTAAGCTTGTCTCCCTCCCAAATCGTCCACAGGAGCGAAAGATGTTGCGTCTCTAGGCAGTTCTAAGAGTTAAAGGGCACCTCAGTCGAAGTCTCTCCACATCATAGATGCTAAGGAGTTTGAGAGAGAGGCCAAAGCTGGGACTATGGTGTACGTTTTACTGTCTAGAGAGAGTACACCCGAGGTTGCCATAGGGTTACCCTAGGAGGTTCGTTCAGTCCTAGAGGAGTTTCGGGATGTCTTCCCTGAGGACCTTCCAGACGAGCTTCCACCGATGTGGAACATTCAGCATGCGATAGATCTTGTCCCAGGAGCGACCCTACCAAACCTCCCTCACTACAGAATGAATCCCACCGAACATGCCGAGTTGAAGAGGCAAGTGGATGAATTGCTTAAAAAGGGATTTATTCGTGAGAGTATGAGCCCGTGCGCCGTGCATGCGCTTCTTACGCCAAAGAAAGATGGCACGTGGCGCATGTGTGTCGATAGTAGAGCCATAAACAAGATTACTGTCAAGTATCGGTTTCCCATCCCGAGGCTTGATGACATGCTTGACATTATGACCACCTCTACTATCTTTTCGAAAATTGACCTCAAGAGTGGTTATCACCAAATTCGTGTTCGCCCAGGAGATGAGTGGAAGACTGCCTTCAAGACGAAGGACGGGCTGTATGAGTGGTTGGTTATGCCCTTCGGGTTAACCAATGCTCCAAGTACATTTATGAGGGTGATGAACCAGGGGTGCTGTGACCCTTTATGGGTAAGTTCTTAGTTGTGTACTTCGATGATATTCTTATCTATAGTACTTCTCCTACCCAGCACCTTGAATACTTGAGGCAGGTCTGCAACGCCCTGCGAGCAGAAAAGCTTTATGCGAACCTCGAGAAGTGTTCCTTCTTGACTACCAGAGTTATCTTCCTGGGGTTCGTTGTTTCGTCAGAGGGTATGTCTGCAGACCCTGAGAAAGTCAAGGCCATTGTCAATTGGCCCGAGCCGCGTAATATACACGACATGCGGAGCTTTCACGGCCTAGCTACGTTCTATCGGAGGTTTATCCATGGATTTAGCTCTATTATGGCTCCCATCACAGATCGCATAAGAAAAGGGGAGTTCCAATGGACTAAAGTCACGACACAGGCTTTCTCTGAAATCAAGAAGATGACGGAAGCGTCTGTCATGCGTCTACCCGACTTCTCTAAAGTCTTTGAGGTGGCGTGTGACGCGTCAGGACTTACCATAGGGGGAGTGTTAAGCCAAAAGAGACATCCTGTGGCCTTTTTCAGTGAGAAACTGAATGAGGCTAAACAACGCTACTCCACCTACGACAAAGAGTTCTATGCGGTTGTGCAATCATTGCGCCATTCGCGACATTATTTATTACCGCAATAATTTGTCCTGTTCTCTGATCATGAGGCCTTGAAATATTTGAGCTCTCAAAAGAAGTTGAGCCCTAGGCATGCCAAGTGGGCTCAATTTTTTCAAGAGTATACATTTGTACCTAAGCACAAGGCCGGGAAAGAGAATAAGGTTGCTGACTCACTTAGCCGTCGTGTCATGACGCTGCGGTCCATGAGCGTTGAAGTTACGAGCTTTGAGCAACTCAATGATGAGAACTCAACTTGTCCTAACTTTAGGACCATCTATGCGTCGTTGTCTAGTGACCGGCCCTCGAGGAGTGCTGAGTTTGTCCTTACAGACAGATATCTTTTTAGAGGGGACAAGCTCTGCATCCCACGCACATCCCTCCGTGATTTTCTAGTATGGGAGCTTCATGCTGGAGGGATGGCAGGTCACTTTGGTAGAGATAAAACAGTTGCCCTGGTTTCTGATCGTTTCCATTGGCCTAATCTCCAGCGAGATATGGCCAAGATTGTAGGGCAGTGTCAGACATGTCAACTGGCAAAGCAGAGGAAACAGAATACAGGCTTATACACTCCTTTGCCAGTTCCACATGTCCCGTGGCAAGATGTCAGTATGGATTTCGTGCTTGGGCTTCCCAAGACTATTCGTAAGCACGATTCCATACTCGTGGTCGTTGATCGGTTTTCTAAGATGGCCCATTTCCTACCCTGTTATAAGACTTCAGATGCCTCCCACATTGCTAAGATATTCTTTCAGGAGGTTGTGCGACTTCATGGGGTACCTACATCCATCGTGTCTGACAGAGATACTAGGTTCACTAGTTATTTTTGGAAGACTCTCTGGCATCTTTTGGGTACGAGACTTCAATTTTCTTCAGCATATCATCCTCAGTTGGATGGTAAAACAGAAATAGTGAATCGTAGCCTAGGGAATTTGTTGAGATGTCTAGTTGGAGACCACCACAGGACCTGGGACACTGTTATTCCCACAGCAGAGTTCGCTTATAACTCTTCAGTGAACAGGTCCACAGGAATGAGCCCATTTGATATTGTTTCAGGTCTTAGACCCCGAGCCCCCATAGATTTGATCCCCATGGCTACCCCACAGCGTCCTTCAGAGTTAGGAGAGTCATTTGACCATCATATACATGCATTGCATAGTGAGATTAGAAGGAAGATTAATTCAAGTAATGAACATTATAAACTTTCTGCTGACACTCACAGGAGATTTAGGGAATTTCAACCTGGAGATGACGTCATAATTTGTATTAGGTCTGATCGGTTTCCACCTGGATTCGTGAAGAAGCTTCATGCCCGTAGCATAGGCCCACATAAAATTGTGAAAAGGTTGGAGTCTAACGCTTATGTTGTCGATATCCCTCCTACCATGGGCATCAATTCCACATTTAATGTGGAAGATCTAGTTCCCTATCACGAGCCATTACCTCTATCCAGTGATTCTCATGTTTCTTCCCAGACCTCCCCTATATATGGACCTTGGCCGCAGCCTGACCTCCCTATACCCATCTAACCTTCTCTTCCTTCTGCACCGAGAAGAGACGAGATAGAGGAAATTTTGGACTCCGAGTTGGTTTCTACTCGCTCAGGGGGTTACCAGAAATTCCTAGTCAAGTGGAGGAACAGGCCTATTACAGATAACTCCTGGATTACCGAGACAGAGCTACAGCGTATCGATCCAGACATGCTTGAGCGGTACAGGAGTTCACTTTCGCCAGTGGCGAATTCTTCCCACCCTGGGAGAATTGATGCGGACATCAGTGTTGCACCCTTTAGAGTGTACCAGAGGAGACGACGTCGCAAATCGAGTGTTGGAGCAGACGAGTTGATGTGGACGGACGTCGGGCCTACTGGGCCCATTTTCTGACGCGTTACGAGTACGCAAGATGCAGGATCGCGCAGGAGCATCATGACCGCTGGACATGGAACGGATTTACGTTTAGGCGCTTTTCTGTTTATTCCTTGTTTCTAGGCGCTTTAATGTCGTTATTTACTTTAGGCGTTTTATGTTATTTCTTTGGTTTTCAGGCACTTTAGTGCACTTTTTTTATTTCGTAGCTTATATATATGTGAGAAACCCTATTTCGAAATTATTGAATGAACAGAAAATTCGTGAGTTTCTTCCTCTTTGTTTGAGAGATTAGGTTTTCAGGATTGGCCCTTGAGTGTTAGGATTCCACCCCGGAGTTTCCGTTTCTCTCTCTATTTCTTCAAGGTGCGAGGAAAGGTAAGCTTCTTTTGATTCCTAATTCGTGTTTCATGAGAACCCATTGCTTTTCGACATCCCTCGTCTTTTCTGAACCCCCCCCCCCCCCCCCCCCCCCCTTTGGTACGATCGAAAAGAGGGGATGCCTAGCCATGAGAACCGGATCTAACTTGACTGTGGACTGGTCCTATGTTAGATCTGGGATATCCTCATATCCCTAGATCCTCCCTGTTTACGATTTTTACATGGTTTTATAGGAAGGGGCATGATCCGGACGGACGAATCTCATCTTCGTGTTGAGATTATGCAAAGGAGACTAACTTTCATCAATCAAAGCATTAAAATAATAAACTTATAGAAGGTTGACTATATGTACGTAGATCCCAATCCAGTAGCGTACGGGGACGTAGTCCACGTGTCCTACCCACGCACGCCATGATTGTTTGTAATTGTCAACTTTAATGCTCGCTCTCCTCACGTAGAAAATCAAAACCATTTATTAAAACTGCATTCTATTTCTTTTTCTTGTCGAAATACTAAACACAGAGCGGGTGATCGGGTCGACCTTCTGCGGATCCGCAAAGTTGTTGTTCAGAATCCAAGTTCACGATTCCTCTGTGTGATTGGGTTGATCACCCACCCACGTAGCACACTGATTGGTTCACCCACACAACGGGTCGATTGTCTCACTCACGCAACGTACTGATTGAATTTTTTTTATTAATTTTTTTTTGGTCGAAATACTAAAATTTCATGCTCTGTAACAAGAACACTGATCTTCAAGTGACAGACAGACAATGATATCACGCGCACGAACCCTGCAGACACCAACGGGCACGTCCTTCAAATCGATCCAATAGTAGATGTTTTTGATTCGATTTGTACTGGTCGTAAGAGTAGGGGAAGAAAGAAAGTTGTTTATCAAACTAACGTACCGGTCCTTAAAGAAAAAGATTCGAATGAGATTTTCCATAAACTGGATGTCTTTGTAGTTGTACTTACCTGTCGGATTCCTTCTACTAGGAGGGTTTACACACACACTACACGATAGTTCTACTCCTTAGCTAACTAGTAGAAAAATAGGTAACACACAAACGAAGCGACTACACCCTATTCAAGAAGGAGGAAAAGTCCCAAGCTACTCAGAGCGGATCAAGGTAACCAGAAAAGAAGGAGAACCGTACCACTAGGCAAGAGTCCACACCCAACCTTTCAAACCGTCGAACAAACAACCGGCCGGAGACCAAGGATACCAACCTTTCCTTATTATCTACAAAGTCTTCAGCGAGTCCAGTTCACCTCCTTCGAAAAGTCTACCGCTTCTCCTTACAATATCTAACCCGATACCGGAGTTTTCATCATCGAGTCAAAGGTCTATCGACCCTACGGGATATTCCCATCGTCCTCAACACATCAAAAAAAGAAAGAACGAACAAAGACAAAGAACCGAAGCCGGAAAGAGAAATTATTTAGACAAGTAGCAGAGTTTTTTTTTTGTACTCACCTGTCGGTTTATTTCCTACGTTGCAGTCGTCTCGTCTAGTAAAAGTTCTTGTTTCTATTATTGAATTTTGAGTACATACTATAACTTTTGAGGCACGTACGTATAAGATGTTTTTGGTTTAACTGTTAAAGTGGTATTATGTTAAATTTTATTTACAGGTTTATTTAATAAGTAGTTGACAACTATCGAGTTGTTATTACCTCTTTTTTGTCAAAGTATAATTAACTATATTAATGGTAAGATTTTTGATGTTAGTCTTTTCCTCCGTCTCCTAACGGACCCGATAGTATAGAAAATAGACCCAGTACACTAGTCTTTGTGCGCCAAGAACCCATCCTCCCTCCGTGACTTCTCGTCGGTATAGTAGTTCTTTGAGAAACCTCTTGGCGGATGAGTTTGAATTACCTAGGAGGGGGTTGAGTAAACGAGACGCATAATAGACATCTCCAGGTCTTAATCTGCCAACATGGTATGACGCGTTTTCTACGTCAAACTTGTTTTATGTCTTTTGGTTGATATCTTTATAGGTCGTTAGAGTCCCGGAGAAGCCTAAGTCCCTTTGTCTTCTTTCTTTCCTTTTCCTTCGTAAAAAGGGTAATACTCTCCAAAGTGATACAAGCCTATCGTTTTGATCAACGTCTAAGGTGTATCGTTAGTAATGTGAAAAGGTGTCAGTTAAAGGGGTCGTGTTCCTTGTTCTACTCGCAACAGAGTGTTTTTTACTCTAAAGGTGAACGATAGGTTCGTTCTAGACGTTTTTGTCTTAGACACCAAGTTATCAAGCTGCCTTAGGAACCCTTAGTTATTAACCTATGTAGTGAAGAGAAGGGAAAAATAAAACAAAAGGTAGTAAAAGAGGGTTAGGTTCGACGGGAATATTATAATCTCAAGTTTCATTTATTCTACCCTTCTTACTAAATAGGTTCTAAAACTAATTTGTCTTAAGGTATGTTTAATTATTACTCAAGTGACACGCACAAAGTGCTTTTGAAGCGAAAGGAAAAGGGAAAGCTTCGTGGCAGAGTATTATACTAACACGGTGTCGGACTAAAAGAAATTGACAAGGCTGAGAACACCCTCACCCTTTAAAATACGCATTCATTGCCCCTCGGTACCACCGAGGCTCTAGACAGTACCTTCCAGCCGGATTATACCGCAACATCCGGCTACCAGCTAAATGCCGGTTCTTTAAGTGGTACTATAACTGAAATAACCCCCGAAGGGGTTTTTATTAGCCCTCGAATTGTGAAGGGAGCCCTCAATGGTGATCCCCTCCAAATCGATGAGAGATGTTTGAATGAGTTCCAACAAACTCCTGAACAGATTCATGGTGTCGAATGCTGTCGTGTATAGGATATCAGCTGAACTGCCTGTATCCAGCATTATCTTATGAGTCTTGTAGTTTGAAATATAGAGAGTGACGACGATAGCCGTCATCATGAGGAAAGATGGCTCCTGCTGCGTCCTCCTAGGTGAATGTGATAGGCTGGAGCTTCCATTCGGGAGCTTCAACCGCTCTGTTGATCTTTCTGCCTGTAAGATCTCGTGGGCTTTTCTGGTGGGAGCTTTTCTTGCATTGCTAGAATCTCCTCCTCCTCTAGGGCATCGAAAATGGTGTGAATCTCCCCAGCTGGCTTGGAAGACTCCAGCCGCCTTGCTCGCATTGCTGGTGTCCTTGTTGGGAAGGTCGGCCCTCCTGATTGCACTTTTCAGATTGATAAGGGGAATCTTTCTCGTTCTTTAACTGACAGATCCTTCTGATCAACATAGGTCCACAAATGACCACGTCGAATTAGAGATTCGATTCGTATTTCAAGGCGATGTAATCTCAGGTATTATGCCCGTGGTCACAATGAAAATCGCAATACTTGTGCTTGCTCCTGGTGTCAAGATCGGAGTTCAACTGTGGAGGCCATGTCGTATACTTTTATTTTTTTATGCGTGAAACACCTTCTCTCTTGAGGCATTGAGAGAAGTGTAATTAGAATAACGCCCCTCGGGGGACCCTTCATTGGAGAACGATCTCTCATATCTTCTCACTTTTTTTATCCTCGAATTATTTCTTTTTGTCATTGGGAGCTGCTTCTGATTATCTGCGGGCTTTGGCTAGCTCTTCAACATTGATATACTTTTGAGCTTTTATTTGAAATTCAGCCATGGTCTTTCGGCATGGTTTTTGTCGAGAGCCTAACGGAATTCTTTGTTTCGAACTCCATTAAGTAGGGCGGAAAGGCCTGCAATCCTCAATGTACCCTTCAACTTGTACAACTTTTAATGTGAAGCGAACGAGATATTCTTTTAAAGATTCCCCGTCCTTTTGCCGGATTGTTGCCAGATGTGCAGTTGTCTTTTTTATTTCCTACTCCCTAAGAATTGTGACCTGAACAAGGTACACAATTGAGAGAAAGAGCTAATGATTGGGGCTTGAGATTCCGATACCATGTTAATGCTACTTCCTTTCAATGTGAGGTTAAAAGATCGACACATAATTTCTTCATTGACGCCCTCGAGTTACATATGAGATTTGAAAATTTCTAGGTGTTCCATAGGATCTCCTGAACTGTCATAACGGGGGATATTATTGGAAACCCTAAATTTATTAGGTCTAGGGGGCTTCATAATGTTGTCGGTGAATGGGGAATTAGTTTGATCTAGCATTGGTTGTAACATACCTCGCATATCAGGCTGATATCGTCATTCCATGGCGTTCATCTTGTCTTTTAATTCTTTCAACTCATTTTTTCATGTCGGGGCATGTTCTTGACTGGAAGCCTCAGCTTCTTCTGGCGCATCATCATCATCTTGGTTTCGATTTGTTCAGAGTGAGTTTGAGTATGATGCCTAGCCTCCAATGAGTGACGTAAGTCACTCACCGGGATTTGAGTACTCCTAGGCCGGTGAACAGGACCGAACCTTAGTGGCCTGGCTGAAGGTCCTGCGGATGGGCCAGCTCGGCTTGCGGCTGGGACGTTGGGCTCATATCGTTCCCGCTGAGCGGAACGGGCCGGTACGTTAGCATGTAGATATTGAAGAGCGGGGAGGATCTGCTGTAGTTGTGTGGCAACCTCCGTGAAGCACAATTCATCAGTTCTGAGAAGTTAAACATCGGCCTCCATAACTATTAATATAGTAGCATCTTCAGTAGGCGGCACAGGTCGCGGCGGTGGTGGAGGAAGGTCGTGTCCTCTGGAGGAGACACCTTCTTCCTGAGGGTGCTGAGCACCTGCATGAGCTGAAGTGGCCGAGACGGAGGCTCCGACCGTCTGTTTACTTTTGAATTTCTTAGGAGGCATTTGGATCTTTTTAGAAAAGAAAAGAAAGACTAACGAAGAAAATACAAGTCGGCCCCCATGGTGGGCGCCAATCTGTTATCACAAAAAATGGGTAATAAATGTTGATCAAGGGACCAACTAGTATCTTCATTGTCGGATCAAGAGACTTTGATGAATGGATTGTATCAAGGATCTGCAATCACCACGAGAGGTTAAGATGGCGGCCGGGGGGTGTCGGCTGATGGCCCTCCGATGCTTAAGTCAGTTGATGATGGAGAGAAAAGCTTGTAAGTATGTTATTGATGGGTGAATTCGTCCTTGGACTAAAGCATGGAAGACTTTTTTTAGATACTTAGAGAGTCGTTGAGGGCTGATAATCAGGATATAATTTGTGGCATGCATGGCCATAATCACGGTCAAACCGATGGGTGGTGCGACGATTGCGACCACGTAATGATGGGATCGCAGTCGTCAGAAACGACCGCGCTGACAATACGGGAAACTATCCATTATATTTAATCTCGTTCAGACGCTGAGTAAATACTCCGCATAGCTGCATTTCTGGATGCCAGTTGTATGTCGAGTGTCTACTCAACTAATTAATATGTCGAGTGCCTACTCGTCTCCTAATAAAAGTGTACACGTGCATTAGGGCTGAAAGTCGGGCGTGTTGGGTCGGGTTGGTGCTCAACACTAACCCAACCCAAGGTTCCTATACTTCAACCCTAACCCAACCCAACATCGGGTTGAAAATTCTCAACCAAGCCCAACCCAAGTGGGTTCGGTTGGGTTGGTCGGGTTGATATTTTCATTATTACATTAGTCTATTATGTTTCTACAGGCCTCTTATTTGTGTATCTACTAATCATGTGCATTTCATATTTCATGATATGCTTACCAAAAAACTAAATCTTTGTATGTGTTGTGCGCATATGATGATCATGACCCGGGAATTTATGTCCAACAAGTAGATGGGCCCTATCTATAACTCAATGGGATTGGATCATTGGACTGCGGTAACCACCCTATCAGTGGCCAGAAAAGTGGGTGGTAGTAGTCCACATTTCACCGGCAGAGCTCATGCAAAATGAATGGCTGAACTTGTTCAATCCTAGCAATTTTCCGCCCACATCCCATCTACAAAGTGGATGGCCAAACTTGTTCAAATCAGCAGAGCAAATACAAAATGAATGGCTAAACTTGTTCAATCCATAACCCATCTACAAAGTGGTCCACCAGATCAACAATCCTAGTCACGAAATGAATGGGCAGTTCAGTCCAAACTGATCCAACCACCCACATGATATGATGCTGAAAATAATCACAAATGTAGGGGAAAAAGGGAAAAGAAAAAAAAAAATGAGACAGAGAGAGACCACTTAGGGTGAGGCCCATCATGTCAATGGTTTGGGCTTTCTAACGTTGAAACATAACCCCACTTGGACAAACTGAAAATCCAAACAGTCTGGACCATCGAAACCATCAAACCAACCATGTATGATACAAAGAGAAAGAGAGTAATATATTAATGGAGAAATATAGTTGCATGCCTTGTGAGATGCTCTCTTCTCTCACTCTCTTTTTAAGCCCGGACGGGGCTCTCTCGACTCCACTGGCGCAGACAGCGCTCTCCGGCTCCCTCTCAAGCTCGGACGCGGATTAGACTATTTACTATAAGCGGCATCACCAAGTTCTGTGGGCCCCACCATGATGTATGTATTTTATCCACACCGTCCATCCATAAAAAATGAGTCAGATCCAAAGCTCAAGTGGACCCACTACAGAAAGTAGTGGGGATAGTGATGCCTACCGTTGAAACCTTCGTAGGCCCACTATGATGTTTATTTGAGAACATGCCTCTTTATACGTTAATAAAGACATGGCGGAAGAGAAAAAATAAAATATCAGCTATCAAAAACTTCTGTGGCCCCAAGAAGTTTTTAATGGTAGGATTTCAATCCTCACTGTTTTCTGTGGTGGGGCCTTAGTGAGCTTTAGATCTGCCTGATTCTTTGGCTCATGCTCTAAAATGATCTCTCAAAGTGGATGGACGGTGTGGATACAACACACACCATGATTCTCTCCAAGTGGATGGACGGTGTGGATACAACACACCATGATGGGCCATAGAACTTGGTGACGTCACTTGCGTTGGTTGGTTTTATGCAAGGATAAAATGTGATCTCCGGAATGGAAAGGAAGTGGATTGCATAGTGAGTGAACGTACGGAATAAACTCTTTGGGGCCCACCGTAATTTAAGTATTTTATTCACTCCGTCCATCCATCTTAACGGATAATTTTAAGGTTGGAGCTAAAAAAAGTAAGCATAGAGAAATCTCAAGTGGACCACACCATAGGAAAAGTGTGCACTGAATGTCTACAGTTGAAAAATTCTTAGGGGCCACATAAGTTTTGGATATCAAACTGATATTTGTGTTTTCCCATCATCCATGTCTATGTGATCTTATGAACAGGTTGGATGAGAAATCTCAAGTGGACCACACCATAGGAAAAGTGTGCACTGAATGTCTACAGTTGAAAAATTCTTAGGGGCCACATAAGTTTTGGATATCAAACTGATATTTGTGTTTTCCCATCATCCATGTCTATGTGATCTCATGAACAGGTTGGATGACAAAGAAACATCACTGTGGAGCCTAGGAAGGTTTCAAAGGTGGAAATCATTATTCCCATTGTTTCCCATGGCATGGTCCACTTGAGCTTTGAATATCATGCAATGTCAGGTTCAATAGCTAAAATGAGGTGGAAAAATGAATGGACGGCATGGATAGACCATATGCATTCACAATGGGCCCAACAGAGTTTACTCAGTACAACAAGCTTGTACTAACTAGGCAATCCTATTTCCTCTGGAAGTGGAATCGGTGGACGAGGCAGGGCTGGATGCACGGCTGGACGATGATTTCTAGCAGAGAATCAAGCGGATCCAGATTTGGTGTGGCCTTTTGGTGGGCCCACCTTGATGAATGTGTTTTATATCCACACCGTTCATTCATCCGTTTTTTCTTATCATTTAATGATATTATCCTAAAAATTAAGTAGATCTAAATCTTTGGTGGACGTCAACTAAAATATAATAAAATTATAATTTATAAGTAAAATATATACATCAAGTTGGGGTAGGGTAGGGCAACCCGAGACCTCAACTCAAGCCTGACCCAAGCTTCAACTAGTTATTGTTTTTATAACTTGAGCCTGACCCAAGCTTCATCAGGTCATTGTTTTTTAGCCCAAGCCCGATCCAATGTCGGGTCGGTTACGGGTAGGCCGGTTTGAACCCGCCCGACTTTCAGCCCTAACATGCATGCCACACGCACAGTCTTAGTACGTGTAAAACGAGGAGTTGTGATGCTGACCGACCAATGGATGAAGAGTTATAGTCGTTTTAGGACTTATCCCAAGTGTACGCTCAGTTTGATGTCGGCAAAGTTACGGACTTTACTCTCTTAAAAGTTTTCTACATAGGAATTATTAGTTTCTCTTTACTCTGCATGGCGTTTTGTGGGAACCCCTATAATAGGATCACCAACGTCGGTGGATTCGGGGATCCACCCAAACCACGCCCCAATTTGGAAGCATTCCAAGTTGCGGGACCCATCATTGGGGATAGGAGGAACATAGATTGCAAGATCTTAAAAGCGGTAGCATCGAATGGAAGGTCTGAAAACAAAATAGACAATTCAAATGAAGAATTGAACAATAAAAGTCAATGTAGTCTCTTGATTGTGCCACATGGACAGCAGGCACACGTATTGAACGGTCCGGATCAAGTTTCCCGTGCAATGTGTTTCATCCATGGCTGCAGCCATATGATTAGTTGATCGGTACTCTACCCATTACCATACAAAATACTTTCCTGCTTTTGCAAGCGAGGGTCTCACCTAAAGACTCGCCTAATCCGCCCGCAACATCTCTCCCACCCATGATCAACCATACCACTCACCTCCTTGTGAACGGTTATGATCCCTGATCAGTAAGATTCTTTCCTATGTCGACCACACATCTTAGGGAATTAAAATTGAACGGTCTGGATTACAAGGGGACGAGCAGATTGGGCGAGCCTTTGAGGGAGAGTCTTGCTCGCAAACCTTGAGGCGTAAAGCAGGGGAATCTTGCCCGCACTAAAGTCGTGGCTCAAAATCTGCCCAGCGCATCAATCTGAGTGTGAATGATGACGCTCGAGTATCAAATAACTTCCCCTTTATTCGGACGGGTACGGGTTTGGCTGGTGAGTCGGTGACGCTGCCAGTAGCAAGGCGGCTACTGATCGGTGCTCTGTGGGCCCCACCATGATGTATTCATTTTATCCACTCCCTCCATCCATTTTCAGATTATTTTAGGGAATCATCCTAAAAATGAGGTAAATCCAAATCACATGTGGACCACACCACAGGAAAACAGTGTTGATTGAACGTCCACCATTAAAAACTTCTTAGGGCACACTGTAATGTTTATTTGCCATCCAACCTGTTGATAAGGTCACGCAGACCTGAATGAAGGGAAAACAAGATATCAGCTTGATCCAAAAATTCTATGGCCCCCAAAAAAATTTCAACGGTGAATGTTCAATCCCTACTTTTTCCTGTGGTGTGGTCCACCTGAGGGTTGGATTTAACTCATTTTTGGGCTCATGTCCTAAAATGAGCTAGAAAAATATATGGACGGCATGGATGAAACAAATACACAATGGTAGGGACCACAGCAGCAACGGCAATGTCACTAGCCAATCCGCGTCTGTTCTGCTAACTTCAGAATGTGGAGCAGACATGTAGAACGGATGAGATCAGATGACGGGCATCCATATCCATAGTATCCATGTAGAAGGCGTGCATTCAGCCACGTGAACTGCACTGTTCGGATTCATAATCGAACATAGCACGGTTTAGACAAACATTCAACGGGTGTAATCAAACGACGACCAAACAAGTACACTTTGTGTGGTCTAAATTCAACAAGGGAATCCAACGGTTGGGATCACTCGATCATGTTGAATTTCAGGAAATGCTTCTATCGTAGCATGGGTGTTTGACAGCCGGAATCTTGTAAAGGCATGTCCTATTAGAATGCCTAGAGTGATTAATTTAATGCCATGATAACTAGAGTAATTTCTTCTTCTTTTTTCTTTTTTTCTTTTTTTCAGCTTGATCCAAAACGACTTCCATTGCACTGGGAAGTTTTCAGCAATAAGGATTTGATTCCTCGACAGGACTCACCTTTGAGCTTTGAATGTGCTTAAATTGATTTCGGATCTTTTGTTTGGCTTTCATGGGAGAAAACTTGTTTAGCGCCGCCCCCATCAGTCCAAGTCAGTACTGACACAGCTGGTCCAAGTCAATACTGAAACAGTATCAACACTGTTGCATTAAATGCAGCAGGTGCTGACATGGGCAAATGAGATCGGCCCAAACCGCGCAGAGGATTCTGATCCACTTAAATTTAAATCCGGATCATCTGCTCTCGGAAATAATAGAATTTTTCTGTTTTGTGCCTACTTAATTAGTCTACATCACCACACCTCAACACCGACTGCATTAAATATAGGAGTGTTGACACCGTCAAAACTGACGTGGACCAATCTAAAAGTTACACGACACATAAAAATCCGGACGCCGGATTGCCTGTGAAAGCCTTTGCAGGCATCTCCGGCGCCGGGAATCTAGGTGGGGCCACCGTGATGTTTTTGAAAAATCTACGCCGTCCAACCATATTATGAGATCATTTTACGTGTTGCGGCCAAAAATGAACTGGATACAAGACTCAAGTGGGCCGAAAATGTGACGATTGAACTTTCACGGTTGAAATATTCGTGGGGCCATGGAAGTTTAGAATAAGTATAATATTTGTTTTTTTAGTTCATCTCATTAGGAATGACATTATGAACACTATGGATGGCATAAAAACATCACTTGGGACTCATAGAGGTTTCAACGGTTGGAATTTCGTACCCACTTTTTTCTTTAATGCGGCTCACTTGAGTCTTGGATCTCATTCATTTTATGTTGCAATGCCTAAAATGATCTCATAAGATGGTTGGATGGCTTAGATTTCTCACAAACATCATGGTGGCCCCACCTAAATTCTCAGCGCAGGAGATGTCTGCCGAGTGCCGAAGGCTTCGGCACTAAATCCGTGTCTGAAAAAATCCTATTATTTCCCAACAGACAAAGTCTCATGGATGGCGAGGTCCCACCGAGTTTACTCATCGATGTGAACTCCGCACCGCACAATCCGCATCCCTAGTTCGCAAGGATAAAAGTCTTCCCGATCTACAACTTAAAGAGGGCAAGAAGGTGACAGGATGCCAACCATGAGAGTGTGTGTGGGGTCGCCATTGTGTGTATCTTTCATCCACTCCGTTAACCAGGTGTAGATCACCAGGGAAGATGAAGGAAAAAAAATCAGCCACATAAAAAACTGTGCAGCTCACACAGCCGCTGATCTTGGAGCAATTTTACATTATTTTAGTTGGCCCATCTGAATTTCTTAGCAGGTTGATCTTTTCCTTTTTAAGAGTTCAAACTGTTGAACGTCCAAACCAAACCGGTGGTTCAGATGAAGCCAAATCCATCCAGAAGTTTCTTAGCAAATGAAGAGCCACACGTTGTGACTGTTGGGACTCCCTAAATGTTATGTCCATTGATTTTCTTACGTTGGAAACTGATGCTTTGAATGTTATTATTTTTGTTTTGGTAGCAAGTGCCCTGTGGTGCATTTGTGAATGGGCAGTTTAGTCATTTCATATAGTGTGTTGTAGCCTGTAAATAGAGGCACTAGCTGTACGTTTTTAAGCAAGAGGCAAGAAATATAAGAAAGAAAGTTTTCAGATATAAAACTGTAGCAGATTCGTAAATATGTTGTTCTTGGTTCTCTGTTACAAATTAGAAAATCTGTTTTTCTTTTGGTGACTTTGAAAAGCCCATTGCCAAACTCCATTGCACTATCATCTAATCGCTGGTGAAGATCGTCCAACCTCTGGTGAAAGATCGATCAGTTGCAAACACAATCGTCCAACATTATCTGGCAGTTGGTGGATATCCGTCAACCTCTAACGTAGTCCTTCAATTGTCACCCAACGTTTTTGTTTTGATCGCCCAGATCTGTGGGAGATCGCCCGGCTTCTAAGGCTGTCGCCCAACAAATTGGTATCAGAGCCTCTTGGTTAAATGGCTAACTCAATCCAGCCGCAAATTCCGAAATTGTCTAAGGACAACTATGAGAATTGGTGCATCCAGATGAAAGCACTGTTCGGGTCGCATGATCTATGGAAAATCATCACCGACGGGTACGAAGAGCCCACTATGGAGCAAGAAGCCACCTACACCGCTGATCAAAGGGCGGTTCTCAAAGATAAAAAAAAAAGAAGGACAAGAAGGCTCTGTTTCTTGTCTATCAAATGTTGGATGAGTCCACCTTTAAACAGATCCCTGAAGCGACAACATGCAAGCAAGCATGGGAAATTCTCAACACCATCTTCAAAGGAGTTGATCGTGTGAAGAAGATTCGGTTCATCTCCAAACATTTAGAGCCGAGTTCGAGACCTCTCACATAAAGGAAGGTAAGTCTATTTCGAATTATTTTTCAAAGTTGCTTGTCATTATTAACAACTTGAAAAGAAATGACGAAAAGATTGAGGATGTGCGGGTGGTCGAAAAAATACCGCAATCCATTACACCTAAATTTGAGCATGTGGTTGTGGCCATAGAAGAATCAAAGGACTTGGAAAAACTGTCCATTGAAGAACTGATGGGATTGTTGCAAGTACATGAGCAACAAATGCAAAAGAATATTAGACCGATGCTCGAACATGCTTTGGAGTCTAAGTTGACTCTTAATGAACAAAAGAATGGTCATACACAAAGAGGGGGCCATAGCACTAGCAATCGTACAAGAGGCAGAGGACGTGGATATCATCCAAGCTATCATCAAAATCAACAAAAGTTCACCAATTTTCGTGGAAGGGGAAATGGTAGAGGCCAATCCATGCGTGGTCATAGAAATTCAAAAAATGTTTAATGCTACAATTGCAAGAAATTCGACCACTATGCCTCTGATTGTTGGAACAAAGTGGATCAAGATGAACGATCCAACTATGCTAAAGCATCACCCAATGAACAAGAAGACTCCACACTTCTCCTTGCACAAGAAAAGGCGTGTAAATAGCCGGATGTGTGGTATCTCGACACCGGTGCAAGCAACCACATGAGTAGTAACAAATACCTGTTAGTGGAACTCTCAGAAGGAGCTCGTGGCAACGTGAGTTTTGGCGACTCATAAAAAATCCCTGTGAAAGGTAAAGGCAAGATCAAAATTTATCAAAAGAATGGTGTGCCAAATTTCATATCTAATGCGTACTACATGCCCAATATGAAAAGCAATATTCTTAGCATTGGGCAACTTCTAGAAAGTGGATACATCATATACATTGAGGACTACTCTCTTTCTATAAGAAATGCACACGGAAGACTAATCGCCCAAGTCCAAATGGCAAAGAACCGTATGTTACCGCTTCACATCAATACAAACTCAGAAAAATGTTTGTATGGACTGGCGAAGAATGATTCTTGGAACTGGCATCTTCGTTTTGGACATCTCCATTTCAGCGGCTTAAAAGCTATTATCTTCATCAAGCATGGTACAGGGCTTGCCGGCTATTGAAGCTCCAAAACATGTGTGTCAGGCGTGCACATTCGGCAGCAACGAAGGAACTCCTTCCCAAGTGGAGTGTCTAGAAGAGCAAAGGAACCATTGCAGTTGGTTTACACTGATATTTGTGGACCACTTGAAACACCCTCTCTTAGAAGTAATAAATACTTTATTACATTTATTGATGACTTCAGCAAAAGACTTTGGGTGTATTGTATCAAAGAAAATTTAGCCGCTTTCTCTATCTTTAAAACTTTCAAAGTTCGTGTTGAAGTCGAAAGTGGTTATAATATTAAAGTACTCAGGTCTGACAGAGGTGGAGAGTACACCTCAAATGCATTTCGAGATTATTGCAGGGAACAAGGCATCAAGCAGCAACACACTGCAGCCTACACGCTACAACAGAATGGCATTGCGAAATGAAAGAACCGCACCATCCTCAATATGACGAGAACGATGCTAAAAGAGAAAGGCCTACTAAAGAACTTACGGGCAGAGGCAATTGCAATGTATTGCCTACTTGCTCAATCGGTGTCCAACTAAGAGAGTTAGAAACATGACACCACAGGAGGCATGGAGTGGTTACAAACCAAGCGTGGCACACCTAAGGATCTTTGGGTGTGTCGCCTACGCTCAAGTTCCAGAAGCAAGAAGAAGAAAACTTGATGATCATTGTGAGAAATGTATCTTCATCGGCTACAGTGAAGAATCTAAAGCCTACAAGCTCTATAATCCACTAACCAATAAAGTAGTGGTGAGTAGAGATGTGGTTTTTAGTGAGGAAGAAGCCTGGAAGTAGGACAATGAAGAATCGACCAAAGAAATTCAAGTTGAAACGAAATAACAGGAAGAAATGCATGATCGTCAAAAGCAAACGCCCACAACTCCTTCTTCGGTCGCATCATCAGTTCACAGAAGCCCTGAAAGACTCCATCAAATCAAAATTCAGCCAGCTCGTCCTCACCCATGGCACCTATCAAAATGAGAAGCTTAAGCGACATCTATGAGCAATCTGAAGAGGTCAATCTTTTCTACCTGTATGCAGATCATGAGCCTTTGATGTTCCAGGAGGCCATAAAAGAAGAATGCTAGAGAATAACTATAAAAGAAGAAATTCATGCCATTAAGAAGAATGATATATGGGAGCTGACTATGCTTCCTAATGGCCAGGAAGCTATTGGCGTTAAATGGGTGTACAAGATCAAGCGAAATGCTAATGGTGAGATTGATCGCTATAAGGCAAGGCTCGTAGCAAATGGCTATAAACAAAAGTACGAAGTAGACTATGAAGAAGTCTTCGCTCCTGTTACTCGCCTTGGTACTGTAAGGATGATTATCTCCCTTGTAGCACATCAAAGCTGGATGATCTACCAACTTGATGTGAAATTTTCATTCCTGAATGGAATTCTGGAAGAAGAGGTCTATATTGACCAACCTGAAGGTTTTGTTATGCAAGGGGAGGAACACAAGGTGTATCGGTTGAAGAAAGCTCTCTCTGGGTTGAAGCAAACTCCACGTGCTTGGAATACACGCATCGATAACTATCTTCAAGAGAACAGCTTCACGCAATGTTCATATGAGCATACAGTCTACATCAAGAAGAATGCTCATGGTGACATGCTCATAGCATACCTATATGTTGATGATTTGTTATTTACAGGGAGCAGTCAGCCGATGTTTGATGAATTCAAGAAGGACATGTTTAAGAAATACGAGATGACCGACGGAGGTCTGATGTCCTTCTTTCTAGGCATTGAAGTGAAGCAACAACATGGTGGCATCTATATATCCCAGAAAAAGTATGCCAAGGAATTGCTTGAAAAGTTCAAGATGGCTGATTGCAATGCTGTAAACACGCCTGTAGCAATGGGCTTAAAAATGACAAAGGACGGAGAAGGAAGAAGCGTGGACTTGACTATCTTCAAGAGTTTAATTGGAAGCCTAAGATACCTCAAAATCACAAAGCCAAATATCGTCTATAGTGTTAGACTACTAAGCAGATACATGGAAGCGTCAAAAGAATCACACTGGCTAGCCGCAAAAAGAATCCTCAGGTACGTCAAATGAACTATGGAATTCGGTCTTTTCTATTCATACAATGATGAAGCGATGTTGTATGGATACTCAGACAGTGATTGAGGAGGTGACCAAGATGAAAGAAAGAGCACCACCGGATATATATTTTATCTCAGTTCGATTGCTTTCACATGGAACTCAAAGAAGCAAAGTGTTGTCATCCTATCCACATGTGAAGTAGAGTATATGGCAGCATCGTCCACAGTCTGTGAGGCGATTTGGTTGAGAAATCTGTTAAAGTAACTGAAGCATCTATAGGAAGAATTCACAATCATATATGTGGATAACAAGTCAGCAATCAAACTTATAGTTCAGATGAAGCCAAATCAAACCGATTGGTTCAAATGAAGCCAAATCCATCCAGAAGTTTCTTAGCAAATGAAGAGTCACACGTTGTAACTGTTGGGACTCCCAAAACATTATGTCCATTGGTTTTCTTACGCTGGAAACTGATACTTTGAATGTTATTGTTTTAGTTTTTGTAGCAACTGCCCTTGCAGTGCATTTGTGAATGGGCAGTTTAATCATTTCATATAGTATACTTTAGCCCATACATAGAGACACTAGCTGTACGTTTTTAAGCAAGAGATGAACAAAAAATATAATAAGGAAAGTTTTCAGATATAAAACTGTACTAGATTTGTAAATCTGTTGTTCTTGGTTCCCTCTGTTTTTCTTCTGGCGACTTTGAAAAGCCCATCCGCCCAACTCTGCAACCAATCGCTGGTGAAGATCATCCAGCCTCTGGTAAAAGATCAGTCGGTTGCAAACACAATCGTCCAACATTATCCAGCAGTCTTGGATCTCGTTCATTTTTTCGTCGCAATGCATAAAATGATCTCACAAAACGGTTGGACAGCGTAGATTTCTCACAAACATCACGGTGGGCCCCACCTAAATTCTGATGTTGGGCCCACCTAAATTCTCAGCGCAGGAGATGTCTTGGCAGGAAATCCGCGTCCAAAAAATCCTATGATAATCGACGTGAACTCCTCACCGCACAAAAATTCTTCCCGAGGGCAACTAGGTGACAGGATGCCAACCATGATGTTGTGTATGGGGTCGCCATTGTGTGTTATCTTTCATCCACTCCGTTAACCAGGTGTAGATCACCAGCGGAGATGAAGAAAAAAAATTCACCCAAATAAAAAAACGTGCGGCTCACACAGCCGCTGATCTTGGAGCAATTTTACATTATTTCAGTTGGCCCATCTGAATTTCTTACCAGGTTGATCTTTTCCTTTTTAAGGGTTCAAACAAGGATTCCCACCTGATGGATTGAGTGGAGTACATGTACAGTAAGGTGGACCCACAGAGTTTGAAGTTGCAGACGTCCACATTGCCACAAGAAAAAGAGACAGAACAAACCGATGGCCAAGATAAAAAAAGGTAAAAACGATTGACGGTCACCATCCGACATGAGATTTTAATACAATCTTCTATAGCTAGCCAAGAAATCCATGAACTATATTCCGGCCGCAGCAAGACCCCACCATGTGGCAGATCAAGGACCGAAGTCCCAATCAGCCGTTAGCGGCCCACCAAAACCAACAGTCCAAACCAGAAGGCACCCGACCAAGTGATGGATCATGGACCAAAGTCTCCAACCCTTCTATCAAAACAAAGCCAAAAAGATGGCATCATTCCAAAAGACCCTAGTGGCCCACCAAATCAACAGTCCTGATGACTTTAAGACAAAACATCCAAACAAAACCAAAGAAACACATCATTCCCAAAGCCATCTTGCTATATATTAGAAACAGTCAAATCACCCTACAAACACATGAAAACAAAAGAAACACAAGCACAAAAGAAACACCAAAACACCCACTATTCCTCGGACATCCAAGGAAGTACCTTTATTTCCTACCACTCAAACTCTCCATTTCATCACATCTTCCCATGTGGGTCCCACGCCCTGTCCCTTCTACCAGACATCTGATCAGACGCCTTCAGAGCGATCATCACCATCTCCTCCCTCAACTACAATCCTCTCCTTAACTCTGTCCTCCTCCTCCATGCTCCTGTTTCTGCTCCGCCGCCTCCTTCGGCCCCGTAAATTTCTCCTTGATCACCTCCGTCACATTCCCGATCGAGCTGAAGATGTTGCTCTTCGCTCCACTCCCTCTGGCAATTAAAACCAACAAAAAAAAAAAAATCAGTCTTACATGCAAGCAGAGATCTCGTATCAAAATCCTTCGAAATTCAGATGCAAGAAAAGAACCACCTTGCTGCTTCTGCTTTCTCCCTCTCTTCATCAGCGGACTCTTTCTCCTTCACCTGAAGGTCCGCCATCTTCCGTCTCGCCGCTTCTTCTGCCTCAGTAAACTTCTCCTTAAATGGAAAAAAGAAGAAGAGAGAGATTCAATGAAGAAAATACAATGCAATATCAGTATTAGGATGAAAAAGAAAGAACCCAACTCACTTTAGCTGCTTTGCCGGTCTCCGCCGCCTTCTGTTTCACTGATCCCCCCGAATCGGTCAGCTTCTCCTGTAAGGAGAAACAAGATTGAATAAGGAAGAAATGCAATAAAATGTCAGCTCTAGAATTGAAATAAAGAATCCTACTTTCGCTCCTTCGGTGGTCTCCGCCGACTTCTCCTTCCCCTCGTCGTTCTTCCCCGACAAGAAACCCATTGCACGCCTAGCTACATCCACTGCAGAGTCCTTGTACTCCACTATCTTCCCCGACAAGGAGTCCTTCCCCTCCGTTGCCTTCTCCGCCGCAGAATCCTTGCACTCCCCCATCTTCGCCGCAGTAGTGTCCTTCCCCTCCTTTGACTTCTCCGCTGTAGAATCCTTGCACTCCCCCATCTTCGCAGCAGTAGTGTCCTTCCCTTCCCTTGCCTTCTCCGCTGCAGAATCCTTGTACTCTCCCAACTTCGACGCCGTAGAGTCCTTCACCTCCGTCGCCTTCTCCGCCGCAGAATTCCTGTACTGACCCAACTTCGACGCCGTAGAGTCCTTCGTCTCCGCCGCAGAATTCCTGTACTGACCCAACTTCGACGCCGTAGAGTCCTTCATCTCCGCCGCCTTCCCTGTAGTAGAGTCCTTCACCTCTCTCGCCTTCTCCGCCGCAGAATCCTTATACTCCCTCGCCTTCTCAGTAGCAGAACCCACAGTTTCGCTGGCTTTCTCCGCAGCGGAGTCTTTGGTGCTGATCGTCTTGTCAGCCGCCGCATCGCCACCTTCCCTCGTCTTCTCCGACGGGTCATGGGCTTTGCCGACGGTGGCTTCCTGAACAGCCTTGAAGATCGACTTCGTGCCTTCTTGGAGCGTCTCTATCACGCCCGACGGAGGACGCTGTTGCTGCTGCTCGGCCGCAGCAGCTTCTGCTCTCTCTTCCTTAGACTCTCTCGACGACATTGCTCAAACACAAGCTGGAATTTCTCCTCTTCTCTATATCTTCTCTTGCAGAGAAGCTTGCTTGAAAGAGGGTATATATAAGAGGGAAGAGGAGAGCGTTACGTATCTGGGTGCAACGGGAAGGAGACGCGTGGCATGAGTGCGGTAAGGAATTAACACGTGTGCATGCTTCTTTGTTTTAGGACACGTACAACGGCCCTACAGAGAATGCTGATCTTTTGGTTGCAGCTTCTGGGAGAAGCCCTTAACACGTGGCCTCCAGCATGCATATCAGTGACCCAATTGAACCGACATGTACATGATTGCCAAGTGGACCACTCACGTTGGTCGAGCACACGTGTGGGAGATTGGAACTGCTCATTAGATGTTCCTCGCGTCATGTCTCTGAGGTGGGTGGATCCCTGACCGTTGAGTCCAACGTATGATGAGTGTTTGTCACATCAACGCTGTCCATCTATTTTGAAAACCATTTTGAAAACTCATTTCAGACTATGATTTAAAAAATGAAGTAGATAAAAATCTCAGGTGGACCATAATATAGAAAAGTGGTATTCAATCATTAAAAACTTCTCGTGGGCCACAATAGTTTTAGGTCAAGCTGATATTTGTGTGGTATCTTCATCCAGGTCTTCGTGACCTTTTCAACAGGTTGGATGGAAAATAAACAATCCACTTGCCTGGGAAGTTTTTAATGGTGGGGATTCAATCACCACCGTTTTATGTGGCATGGTCCGCCTAAGATTTGGATTTGCTTCATTTTTTTTTTATTATGCCCTGAAATGAGCTTTCAAAATGCAATGACGGTGTGGATGTAAGGCACATACATCACAGTGGCCCCACAGCAGGGGATCCTCCCAAACCGCGCACTGTCTCGGAGACATGGGGATCTGATGATCGTCAGGTGGACCACGTGTTTAGAACAAATGAACGGCCACAATATATTGACCAAGATCAACGCAGATGTGGGGCCCACTTAATTGATCATATCGGATTGGAACTTGGACACCATGTGGTCCACGCCGTCCATAGGTCGTAGTGAGTGAAATCCACGGCTGACCATTCAATTGGGGTATTAATTTCATGGCGGCAGGATAAGTAGGAGGGAAAACAAAATCATAGGTGAACCACAACAAAGACAACAGGTAATAATGAACACCCAATTAATGTTAGCACTATTTATGTGCCACGTAGTACTTCAATCATAATCAATTCAATGCTTTATGTGGTTTTAGAACCGATGAATAAAATGAATGGATCATATCTCGCATGAAGTAAACCTAATGATGATTTAATGAGACCCACCCACACTTCTTAAAAAAGGCTATCTTAACTTCTCGAACATTTAATCAACGAGCAGTATCTTGGTTGGCTAAGACCCCACGCCTCAAGAAGTGGGAGGTCTTGAGTTCGAATACCCTTTGTTGTGGGAAGAATACGAGCTGACCTCTACACCATCAGAAAGAGAATACGAGCTGACCTGAAGATCGATCCAGTTCAGCTCGCACAGTTCATAACCGATCTGATTCGAGGACGGAGTAGCTCTTACGGGTCTGACCGATCCGACCTAAGGAAGAGAAGCAGCCTTCGGAAACGACCTCACCAGGTCGACCGCCTTGCGACCTGATTCTGTTTCCGCAAACCTCTAAGTTTGTGCGTAATAAAGGGAAGAAAATCCGGGAGATCTTTAACCGACCCGCCGAAGGATCCTCGAAGATCACGGGACAGCTCCGAAAATCCCAAAGTTCCGAGAATCCCTCCCCTGAAATCATGGCTTCAAAAGGGAATACAACTCTGCAACCTAGGTCTATAAATAGACACGTCTTCTTCTTTATTGAGGTACGAAAAAACAAAGACTAAAAAAAGTAGAGATTCAATCTTTCAAGATCTCACTAATTTAGGCATCGGAGGGCTAACGGCTGGACCCCAGCCACCCCCCTTAGTTTTCTTCTTGCTCTACAGGATCCAACCTTTCTTCAAGGAGGAGATCAGCGGCATTCATCCATCGATATCAAAGAGTCTTCACCATAACCTGTTGACGAATTTATAGCATCAACAGATTGGCGCCATCTGTGGGAAATTCTTCGCAGAGTCCTTTAAGTAGGAAAGCCGTGTTCTCACCCAATCACTGAAGACGATTTCAACTTCATCCTTCCTTTTTTACTATGGTTGGGAAAAGAAAGTACAAAGGGAAAGCGCCCGCGATCGATGGACCTTCAGACGATCAGATATCGGAAAATGAAGGATCGTTTCCCGAAATTCCCGCTATCCAGCTCGGTGGGAACTCTCCTCTTTCTGCCCAACAGGGGAGACAACAGAGACCCCGTAACCGAGGGGTCAGGTTGTCTCTTCTTGAAGAGCAGGTAGGGGGAGTAAACCAAAAACTAGGGGGAGTCGACGAACGATTGGGCTATGTAGACCAGCGACTGGACGAAATTAAAGCTCTGCTAACTGGCCTAGCTCACCCAACCGTGTTGAACGATAGAGACCGTGAGGGATCTCGGCATACCCATTCTCAGCCGCAACAAACCTTGCACTCCCACCAGGCTCGACCGTCGCAGCGTTCTCAACATCCCACTCCGATGGAGGAAAATGAGGTCGCCAGCCGAGCAACCGAGACTAGACCTCGACCAACGACAAGCTTGCCCGCCACCGACCTGCGACACAGGCTCGAGGAACGGAGAACAGCTTGTCTCGCACACGAACGAGCTGATCATGAAGCCAGCAACAGGATTGACGACAACTTGGGCCTACTGGAGGCCGAGCTGAAGGAACTGCGAGAACAAATGGGCGATCTCCAGAGAGCACAACGGGCCCGAGCCCCAATCGCCGTAGATGCACTGGTCGATTCATCTGAGTCACCATTCACCGACGAGATTCGTGAGGAACCCCTTCCCAAAGGGTTTAAAGTTCCCCAGTTGAAGCAGTACTCTGGAATTGGAGATCCGGCGGAACACTTAGAGAACTTCAAAGTCCGCATGGATCTCCTCGGGGCCAATGGGCATATCATGTGCAAGGCATTTCCGTTGTCCTTAACAAGCTCGGCATGGACTTGGTTTCGCAACCTAAAACCCCGCACGATCAGTTCATTCTCTCAACTAAGCCGAGCTTTCGCTACTCAGTTCATTGGGAGCACTGACCCGAGGAAGCATTCAACTCATCTCGCTGCGATCAAGCAAAAGGAAGATGAGTCCCTGAAAGATTACTTCACACGCTTCAATTCCGAAGCTGTACAAATTGAAAACCTCTCGCAAGATGTACTGTTGCACACCATGATCGGAGGATTACGGGACCGAAGGTTCCTTTGGTCTGTCGGGGAAGAGCCACCTCAGTCCGTGGCAGAACTTTTAGATCGGGCAGCAAAACACATCAACGCCGAAGAACTGGTCAATGCTCATCGACCGATGACCAAAAATAAGGATCGGCCGGATAGCAGCAACTCGAAAAGACACAGGTCAGAACGAAAGTCCGAGCAAAGATCGCCAACCCGGAACAGACCCGCTCGCCGAACGAAATCACCTGCGCCACGGTTCGATAAGTACACTCCGCTCAACAAAACCATCGAGCAAGTGTATTTAGCAGAGAAAGGAAAATACAATTTCGAACGACCTGCAAAGATAAAGACCGACCCCAATAGGAGGTCGAAATCGAGGTACTATTTGTACCACAAAGACCACGGTCACAACACCGTGGACTGCTTTGATTTGAAGCGACAGATAGAAGCCCTGATCCAGCAAGGCTTCTTGAAGGATTATATTGCTCAGCGTTCAGAGGGGCGAAGAGATGAAGGTCGGGTCACCGACTTGGCAGAGGAACAAAGCAACAACCCTGTGGAAAAAATCCACATGATTTTCGAAGGGCCGACTACTGGAGACACCGGAAACTCTCGCAAAAGCTACGTGCGGCAAGGAAGGACGTCCTTACCGAAGTCTTCTGTCAATATCACCAGCCGACCTACGAAGGTCGCGAAGGTAACCTCACAAACAATAACCTTCACCGAAGAAGACGCCCGAGGGGTCATACATCCACATGACGACTCCCTTGTCGTTGCGTTGATGGTCGCCAATAAAAAACTCCACCGGATGATGGTCGACACGGGTAGTTCGGCTGATATCCTATACGCGTCGGCATTTGAAAAAATGAAGATCGACCGATCTCGACTTAGACCAGTCAAGACAGCATTGACTGGGTTCACTGGGGATAGCATCATGCCTGAAGGAGAGATAACTCTACCAGTCACCGCAGAAGAAGAACCAAACCAGAAAATAATAATGGTCGACTTCCTTGTCGTAAATACCCCCTCTGCTTATAACGCCATTATCGGCCGTCCTATCCTGCGAGCTCTCAAAGCTGCCGTTTCCATCTATCACCTTGCAATGAAATTCGAAACCGACGAAGGAATCGGCGTGGTCAGGGGAGATCAGCAGGAAGCCCGTCGTTGCTATGAGCTTTCCCTACGAGGGAAGAATAAAAGTACAGTATCAACCATTTCTCATGCGACCTCTCTTGATCCGAGAGAGGAAGAGAAGGAGCGCGGGTCGCCCGCAGAAGAGCTGGTCGACATTCCGTTGTCTGATACCGACCCGACCAGAACTATCAAGATCGGATCATGTTTAGAAGGCAAGGTGCGAGAGGACCTGATCACCTTCCTGAAGGAGTATGCGGACGTTTTTGCATGGTCCCATGAAGAGATGCCTGGAATTTGCCCAGAAGTGATGGTCCATCGGTTAAACGTCGACCCAACCAATAAACCAATCCGTCAGAAAAGGCGTTCTTTCAATACAGAAAGGTACATGATCATCGAAGAGGAAGTACAGAAACTGCGCAAGGCTGGATTCATCCAAGAAATATGCTACCCGGAATGGCTCGCAAACGTTGTCCTCGTCAAAAAGAACAACGGGAAATGGAGAGTCTGTGTAGACTACACTGACCTGAACAAGGCCTGTCCTAAAGACAGCTTCCCTCTGCCACGAATAGATCAGCTTGTCGACGCGACCGCCGGGCACGAGCTCCTCAGCTTCATGGACGCTTACTCTGGATATAATCAGATCCAAATGCACGCTCCCGACAGGCAAAAGACAGCATTCATTACGGATCGGGGGCTCTACTGTTATAAGGTTATGCCCTTCGGGCTAAAAAATGCCGGAGCGACTTATCAGCGACTAGTAAACAAGATGTTCGCAGACCAACTTGGCAGAACTATGGAAGTGTACGTAGATGATATGCTCGTGAAGAGCAAACGATCAGAGAACCATGTCTGCGACCTCTGCACTGCGTTCAGAATATTACGAAAATATCAAATGAAGCTTAATCCCAGCAAATGTGCTTTCGGGGTAAGCTCGGAAACATTCCTTGGCTTCATTGTAAACCAGCGAGGAATTGAAGCCAACCCTGAAAAAATTCAGGCACTCCTCGACATGAGCTCGCCTCGCACAATGAAGGATATCCAGCGGCTCACAGGAAGAATTGCGGCACTCAACAGATTCGTCTCAAAGGCTACAGATCGATGCCTCCCCTTCTTCAAGCAGCTACGTAAGTGCAAGGAGATGATTTGGACCTCAGACTGCGAGCAAGCTTTCTGCGAATTGAAAGCATACCTCGGCTCTCCGCCACTGTTGTCTAAACCAGCCCATAAAGAAGAACTACTCCTGTACTTAGCTGTCTCTCCAGCGGCAATCAGCTCAGCATTAGTCCGAGACGACAAAGGAACCCAAAGGCCTGTTTACTACGTCAGCAAAGCCCTGCTCGATTCCGAAACCCGATACCCGACAATAGAGAAGCTAGCCTTGGCTCTAATCACCTCAGCCCGGAAATTGAGACCGTACTTTCAAGCGCACCCGATAGCTGTGCTGACTGATCAACCATTGCGGCAGGTATTACAGAACCCAGAAACCTCAGGCCGTCTCGTTAAATGGGCCGTCGAGCTCGGTGAATTCGACATCAAGTATCGGCCTCGAACTGCGATCAAAGGCCAGGCCATCACCGATTTCATTGTCGAATTAACTGAACCTCTCGAAATGGAAGACGACAGCAAATCTGAGCCGCCACAAGAAAGTAACTACTGCGCTCCGACCTGGTTATTGCACGTTGATGGGTCTTCCAATTCACGAGGCTGCGGGGCCGGTCTCGTCCTGACAGCACCGGACGGCATCCAAATTCAATATGCTCTCCGGTTCGGGTTTCGAGCCTCAAACAACGAAGCTGAGTATGAAGCGCTTCTGGCTAGCCTCCGCCTCGCCTCTGAAGTAGGGGTCCGATCTATAAAAATACATAGTGACTCTCAGTTGGTGGTCGGACAAGTGACCGCAGAATACCAGGCGAAAGGGGGAAAAATGTCAGCATACCTAACAAAAACTCAAGAGCTGCTGTCACGGTTTGATCAGTATGAAATTGTTCAGGTCCCGAGAAGCAAAAATATGAACGCGGATTCTCTCGCGAAACTCGCCTCATCAGACGACGACGACCTCGGTAGGATGGTTCCCATCGAGTTCCTCCCTCAACGAAGTATATCGTCAAACGAGGCAGCGGAGGTTTTTCCAGTAACAGCTACCCCTGATTGGAGGGACCCTATCGTTCGGTTTTTACAGACGGGCGAACTGCCCAACGATCAGAAAGAAGCTCGGCGCATTCGCTATAGATCGGCTCGGTATACTATGATCGATGGGATCCTCTACAAGAGAGGATTTTCTTTTCCATGTTTGCGTTGTTTGGGAGCCCAGGAAGCTGATTACGTGTTGCGTGAAATCCATTTTGGTTGTTGCGGAAATCATTCTGGTGCTCGAGCACTAGCACAGAAGGTGATCAGGCAAGGATATTATTGGCCTACCATCCAGCACGACGCCCGGGAAATTGTTAAGAGATGCGACGGGTGCCAACGATTTGCCCCAATTCCTCACTTGCCACCCGAGGAGCTCATTCCCATGTCTGGACCATGGCCGTTCGCTCAATGGGGAGTCGACATCATTGGCCCTCTCCCGACGGGGAAGGGACAGGTGAAATACGCAATCGTGGCCGTCGATTATTTCACGAAGTGGGCAGAAGCAGAACCGTTGGCGACCATTACCGAGAAGAAAACAACAGATTTTATTTGGAAATCAATCGTGTGCCGATTTGGAATTCCGAATACAATAGTCACTGATAATGGGCGACAGTTTGACAACGAAAGGTTCCGAAATTTCTGTAAAGGTCTGGGTATCAAGAATGTGTATTCCTCTCCCCACCACCCGCAAGCCAACGGTCAGGTCGAGGCAGTTAACAAGATTATCAAAAATCACCTCAAAACAAAACTCGGGGAGAAGAAAGGTGCCTGGGCTGACGAACTTCCTGAAGTACTTTGGGCCTATCGGACCACAGCTCGGTCCACAACCGGGGAAACACCTTTCTCTTTAGCTTTTAGAGCAGAAGCTGTTGTCCCAGTAGAGGTCGGGATACCCACGAGCAGGACAAGCCAACATCGACCTGACAGAAACGAAGAACAATTACGGATAAACTTGGACCTACTCGATGAAGTTCGCGAAGCATCCCAAATACGATTGGCAGCCTACCAGCAACGGATTAGGCGATACTATAATTCCCGGGTAAAGGAGCGGCGGTTTCGAGCTGGCGACATGGTTCTCAAAAAGGTCAGTACTAAAGACAAAATCGCTGCCTTCAGCCCCAACTGGGAAGGGCCTTATAGAGTACTCGGCTCACGTCGTCCTGGTACTTATTGGCTCGAAGACATGGACAGCCGGCCCCTTTCCCACCCCTGGAATGCTGACCACCTGAAGATCTACTATCCATGAACAGGCGGGATCTCGTCTGAAATATATGTTCCGAGGTGATGGTTCAGTAAAAATTGTTTTAAAATTTCCTAAGTGTTGTGAACAACAGATCGGCCTAGCAGTGTTAACATTCCAAGCTGAATTCTGCACTACTATCAAAGCCCTACGACTGTTCTAATATAATGGCCGAGTTTATAACAATGAGTTCAGTCATTTCGAGACTTGCGTATGCATGAAAAAGAAAAAATGAAGTACACAACGTTTGCATAAAATGCCTCTGAGGGCTTGCATTGAAGTAAAAAGTTTCATTTACATTGTAAAAAAAAAAAAGGGAAAAATATACATTCAGCTTTCGGTAGCGTTGGATGGCCCGGCTGCAGCCCCCTTTGAAGGTCCCTCCCTCGCGACTTCGTCCTCATCTTCATCATTGTCGACTGGAGTCAGGTCGAGTTCGGGGAAGTGTTTGAGAACGAGCCGCCTGCAATCCTGGAAGCTATGATTGTACAGCTCCTCAGAGATTGCATTCAGCCTCTCAAACTTGGCTTCTGCGTCCTTTGCATCAGCCAGAGCCTTCATTTGGACCTCCTTCAAAAGCCGGGCCAGGTCCACCTTCTCCTCCTCAGCTGTCTTGAGAGCGGCCTCCAGCGACTCGACCTTGTTACCCTCAGACTGGGCTTTGGCCGAGGTCTCCCTCATCGCCTCCTCCAGAGACTGGACTTGTACTTGAGACACTTCCAGCTCGGATTGGGCCACCTTTAGCTCGGACTGAGCTGTCTGCAGTTCAGCTTGGGCTGTCTGCAACTCTGTCTGAGCCGTTGCCAACTCAGACAGTTTCTTCTTCAGCTCGGTCTTCATCGCCTCAGTCTTATTTTTCCAGGAAGAGGCGGCAACCAGAGCTTTTTGCATCTGGTGTGTCCGCTCAGCCATCTTCTGGCGAATCATAATCAGCAAGGCCGAGTCCTACAAAAATAAGCTACAACAGTTAGTAATGCAATGATGGAACGAATGAGGGAAAAGAAGAAGAGAAAGAGACAGTCAGCTTACCCTGAGACTGCTCTCGATGGCAACACCGACCATCTGATCAGGATCTGATGTCGCGAGAGAGTTCAGATCCTGAAGGATGCTCTGGTTAACGTCCATATAGGCGTTAACCCCCTCTTTCCAGGTCGCAAAATGCTCCGTTACCGGAGGCATGTCGACCTGGTCCTCGCGCTGCTCGGCCCCAGGAGCGGCTGCAGGGCGAGAGGCCCGGGGAGCCGGGGGAGGTCGCGACGACCCGACCTCAGCAGGGGTGCGGGCGGGCCCCACTGAAGTCGATGCTGTCGGAGTGCCAGACGAACTGGCACGAGTCGCTGGGCGACCAGCCGACGGCTCGGCTCGGGAATCCGAGGTATCCGGCACGTTGACAACCGGAACCCCGGGAGCAGGAGGCTGGGCAGCCAAAGTTTCACCCCCTGCGGGAGATGAACCCTGAGGCTGACCAGACCCGCATACGAAGGACCGAGGCAACCTTTGTTGCCCCTGAGCCTCCGTGGCCATCCTCTTGCTCGGAGGTTCCACCGAGCTCTCCCCACGCTCAAGGAGCCGAGCAGGGATTCGGCGGGACTTAGAAACCGCCTTCGGAGCCATGCCTGTCCAAAACACAAGGCAGAGTGTCAGGACACAATATTTAGAAAATTGATAAAGTAAAGCATGAATATCTACATTACCGACCTGATTCAAGGACGGATTCTACAGTGATTAGGCTGCGGAAGTTCCTTTCAACAGGCGGATACTCCCGTGCAGCTCGGATCTGCCTCTCTTGAACTGCAGATAGAGCTACTCTAATGGCTACCGAGGCTGCATAGACAAGGAAATACGCGTCAGAATGAAAGAAAGTGGGGGTAAGAGAGAAACATTAGAAATTCGAAAATTTTCTAAGTGTAGCTCGACCTGGCAGAGCAAAATCAGCTCGGACCCGATGCTCCAAAGGGCGAAGCTCGTCCGACGAAGCCTCCCAATCCCCCGACGCGAAGAACCATTTCCTCTTCCAGATTCTTGTCGAGGATGGCAGGCCGGTCACTATCGAGCCCCCATGGCCCGGATGGGAAGAGAGGTAATAAAGACCATGACCTCCCAAAGACTTGAGGCTGTACATGGAGAACAGCTCGTTCGAAGTCAGGTCTTTATTTCCTACTCTCTGCCACAGTATGTAGCATCCCACCATACACCTCCAGCCATTAGGTTGGAGCTGGCTTGGTGCGAGGCCTAGGGTGTTAAGAACCTCTCGCACGAAGGGGTGCAGGGGTAACCTGAGACCGGCCTCTAGGTGCATCAGGGAGATAACGGTTTCTCCCCGGCGAGGTCGGCTCGGTCTATCAGTCCGGTCCGGAATCCTAAGACCAACGGATTCCGGGATCCCGTACGTCCTTCTCGCATTGTCTAGGTCTCTCTGGGTGATTCGCGAGACCACCCCGTCCAGCTCGAAGGTGTCTCTCTGAGCCGTCTCCCCAACTCCTGGCTCAGGAACTTCAGATTCCTCTTCATTCACAGGATCTGCTGTCCTGGAATGGGATTCTCTGGGATCGATCTCCTAATGCTCTGGTAGAGGAGGGTCCGATTCGGAATCTCCAAACCTCACCATCGGAATAGCATCAGAGCAGGAAGACTCCGACATTCTGAAAATTACAAAAAGGAAGGAGATCTTCAAAGAAGATGAGAAGAGCGTACCCTAAAGTGACTGGTACGCCGGCCGGAGGAGAGATGACAGAGAATGGAGAAGGAGAACCCGAAAAGAGAAAGAGGGAGGAAAGTAGGATCAGAGAAGAAAAGAATTTTTTCAGAAATCCGCTAACTCTCGAGTTTTATATCCGAAGGATTATTCGGCATTTAATGCGAAGATCCCGCGTGGCGACTCTCGGTTGAAGCATACAAAAAGTAACGCGCCACCCCAGACACGTGGCATCACCCCGTTCGATAATATTCTGTTGGGCGCTGATACGCCGTACAAGCGAATGATGACGCCTCGATTTTTTGAACGACGCATTAAATACCGCTTTCCCGCCCGTTGAGATGACGGCGCGGCAGCGCGACAGCTGTGAAACATTAAGGGTAGCCAGATCGACGTATCTTCTTTATCAAGCTACTCCCAAGACAGACGAGCTAGACTCGGGAGTGGGGGGACTTCTGTTGTGGGAAGAATACGAGCTGACCTCTACACCATCAGAAAGAGAATACGAGCTGACCTGAAGATCGATCCAGTTCAGCTCGCACAGTTCATAACCGATCTGATTCGAGGACGGAGTAGCTCTTACGGGTCTGACCGATCCGACCTAAGGAAGAGAAGCAGCCTTCGGAAACGACCTCACCAGGTCGACCGCCTTGCGACCTGATTCTGTTTCCGCAAACCTCTAAGTTTGTGCGTAATAAAGGGAAGAAAATTCGGGAAATCTTTAACCGACCCGCCGAAGGATCCTCGAAGATCACGGGACAGCTCCGAAAATCCCAAAGTTCCGAGAATCCCTCCCCTGAAATCATGGCTTCAAAAGGGAATACAACTCTGCAACCTAGGTCTGTAAATAGATACGTCTTCTTCTTTATTGAGGTACGAAAAAACAAAGACTAAAAAAAGTAGAGATTCAATCTTTCAAGATCTCACTAATTTAGGCATCGGAGGGCTAACGGCTGGACCCCAGCTGTTATAGGCAAAATGATGGAGATAAGATTTCACGCGGAAATGCCCACTTCGCTCTCGCTCTCGAGATTATCTGATCGAGAGTCGAATATTGGATAAGTGCGGGACGTCCATTCGACTCTCGAGATTATATGATCGAGAGTCGAATATTGGATAAGTGCGGGACGTCCATTCGACTCTCGAGATTATATGATCGAGAGTCGAATATTGGATAAGTGCGGGACGACCATTCGACTCTCGAGCTCACCTGATCAGGAGTCATAGATTGAAAAATATGGAGCAGCTATTCGCAAGTCTCGAGTCTTCATAACCGATAGACAAATACGGCAAATCTCGATCCGCGAGCAGACCTTCTCACAAGTCGTTGAAAGATGTTACATCCAAAATATGTACTTGGACTCGCGACCACATTTTAACCTGCGAGCAGCTTTCCTACGGGTTGCAACCAGTTCGGAGGCTATGACTCCAACTACGGGCGTCTCCTTCCTTTTCGGAGGCCATGACTCCAACTACGGGCGTCTCCTTCCTTTTCGGAGGTCATGACTCCAACTATGGTTTCCAGCCGGATCCAGCCGGATTTCAAGGGATTACCATCTAGGGGCGTGATTGTTGGAATAAGTCATTGGGATTGGATCTGACTAAAAAGATAGGATCTTATCCCAAGAAATCAGCGAATTCTCAGTATCGTATGCGACATCAACGGGATTTCGACATCTCACGTAACAGATTGGATTGCTTCAGATCTATATAAAGGGGTGGCTCCATTGAGAGCAGGTACGTACAGATCATTCAATCTTGGTCCCGTTTTGCTTGGCTTCTCTTCTGTGGTCTAACTTAAGCATCGGAGGGCTAACGGCTGGTCCCTAGCCACCCTTATTCGCTGTCTTGCTTCAGGTCTGGTGGTGGAAATCCCTGCTGGAGCGAAGGAGAAAAGCCGGAGGATCTCGTTACAAAATTTGACATTAACACCAGCCACCCCCCTTAGTTTTCTTCTTGCTCTACAGGATCCAACCTTTCTTCAAGGAGGAGATCAGCGGCATTCATCCATCGATATCAAAGAGTCTTCACCATAACCTGTTGACGAATTTATAGCATCAACACCCTTAATGGCCACCTCCAACGATGAAAATATTATTAGGCGCATGTGGATAAGGAAGGTTTGTACGTGCCACAGAGATTATTTAGGTGCTTTGGAGAGGCCTAGATACACTAGTCTTAAAAAAAACAAGGCCCAAGTATGAGAGAAAACAACATCATATGTGAACCATAATAGATGAAACCATTGGGAGTGAACGCCCAACCCATTCTTTCTCCATGCGGGGGCATTTTCATCCCAAAAAGATTTCAAAAGTTGTGAGAGGAAAAAAATAAAAAATAAAAAAAGCACGGATTGGGTACTACCAACACAAGGACCTAGCTAGAGATGAAAGGTCTTGCTAGAGGATTTGTGGGCCCCACATTGATGAATATATTGTATCCATGCCATCCATCAATTTTGATAGATCATTTGAAGGCATGAACTTAAAAAGTAAACAGATTGACGGCTCAAGTGGACCACACCATATGAAGCAGTGCAGATTGAATTCTTATCATTGAAAACTTCCTGGGCCCCACCTTAATGTTTATTTGCCATCCAACCTATTCATTAGGTCACAAGTCTTGTAAGAAGGGAAAACATAAATATTAGCTTGATCTGAAATTTTCGTGCAACACAAAGTTCTCAGCAGTCAGCTTTCAATCTCCATCGCTTCCATTGGTATAGGCCACCCTAGCATTCAATCTACCTCTTTCTCGTGCTCCTACCCTTAAATAATATGTCAAAATAGATAACCATAGTAGATAAAATATATACATCATGGTGAGCCCACGAAGTCCTTGATAGGACCATCAGTCCCTAAGTAGGTCCAGGCAAGGATAGTACCCAAGGCATTGGTAGGACTGTCCGTCTCTAGCCAAGTCCCAGTGGGTATGGTAAGTGAGGCATACCATTAGCATCGATCATAGGGTCATTTTAGTAAAAAAAAAAAAAAAAAATTCTAGATTTTGACCATATTAGCATTGTGGAATGGCTAAATTTCACATAAGAAAGAGAGTTTTAAAAAATTTCAAACTTGGACCTTTGATCACTTTTTGAATTTTTTGTTGACCAAAATGCCCATGCTTTTGAACCTAGTGTTTGTACGGACCTTTGAATGCAGGAGAAGCTTTGTAGCTTCAATCCCGAGGCATGTTATGACCACCACTTGGTGATTGGGCCCACTAAAAGGTAGATCCAATCTGTTCATCATCTTTATGGCCCATCATTTCTTTAGAAATGCAGTACTCATGTTGATATAAGCTCTCTGTGGCCTACAGCACCCAACAAATGATAACAGTAGTCGTTTATAGCTTATTGTTTCTATGTGGTGTAGTTCACATAATCAACAAATGCGGGTCATTATTTGGACTATGGTCTTTCATCAAATTCCGTCTTCAGTGGACGGAATTAATTCTAAACGTACCTCATGGTGGGCCCTAGAGACATGGTCCGAAGACCCTTTAGGTAGGGTTGGAGGCCATTGAAGGACCTGTTGTTGTCTTCCTGGGTCCGTTATTCTTCCTTTTCGAGCATATCTTTTGGTGACCCATCATCGCCTCCTCCAGCTACATTTTCCGACATACGGTCACTGCCATCAACTTTTATGGCGTACGGGTATTGCCAACAACTTCTAAGACTTTAAAAATTAGTGTTATTTTTGCTCTAATGATGACATTTCTTACAGATGGAAGCCACTAAATGTGAAAGACATTTTGAATAGATTTTTTATTTTATTTTTTTATGAAATAGCATTTTCTTATATATAGAAGACATTTTTTGTTGCAAATAGAGGAATGGTCGTGGTTGTTGTTGTGGGTGTCACGAGGAGAAGTGATTGTCAATCAGATATTTGAGGTGGAGACGGATGTTTGTATGTAAAAGGCGATGAAGGAGATAGAATTTGAAATTTGTAATGTATTGCCTTAGTTGAATAGTTATGTCAACCTCGACCCTTGACACATGTCAACTAGTATCATTTGTTAAGGGTCCGGGTTTTCATGTGTTAGGAGTCAAGGTTGCAATGTGTTAACAATCGGGGTCGTGGTTGTAATGTGTTAAGGGCCTATGTTATCACGTGTTGAAAGTCTAGGTTGTCATGTGTTATGGGTCGAGGTTGTAATGTGTTAATAGGGTTGTTAATGGACCAGGTTGGCCAGACGAGCTTTCGGGCGTGGCCCGCCTTGGGTCGGGCTTGGACTAGAGTATCAAGCCCGCAGGCTGCGTTCGGGCCTAAAGTAAAAGCCTGTTTTAACAAACGGGCTACACTTGGACTGGGCTGTTCAAAAACTCGTCAGCCCAGCCCAGCCCAACCCGAACATATTTTTTAAATTTAAAATTTAAAATAAAATATCTTCCCTCCTTTCAATTTACACAAAATTTTCTTCAAAAAAATCATCTCCCTCCTAAAGCCCATTCTCTGTAGTGTTGATGACTTTTTTTCATAGTAGGATTAAAGAATAGTTCTCCCTCTACGTGAAAGTCCGAGCTCGGGCTGGTTCGGGTTCGAGCCGGACCTTGCATTTGTATCTTAGGTCAAGTTTGGTCTAGACTATTGTGGCCCATCACGGGCCCGGGCCGGGTTTGAACATATGTTGAGGGAGGCGGGTTGGGTTTAGACAGAGCTTGGCCCGACCCTAACCCGGCCCATTGACACCCCTATGTGTTGAGGTCAATGTCATACCCCGCAATTCAGACGCAGAGTATACACCCTCAGGCCCAACTTACAGAGTATGACCTGTACACTTAGTGTACCTATTTAACAATGATACAGTTATTAAGAGGCATCAAATAATGTATAAACTAAGTTATCTTGACATCCACACCAATCATCTCAACAATTCCATTTCATTCATCCATAAGTCCACGAGCTTTCAAAATCAACTACTCAAGTCCTCTCATTTGGGACCTTATTCCAAGTTAATCAACATTCAACCCAAATTCCTAAAATGCTAATGATAAAAAAATAATAATAAAAATTATCAAAAAATATCATAATATAAACATCTTGATTCAAGCCCTGCGAGCTCCTCTTCAATCAAGTATGGCCAGTTCCATTAAGGTTCATCCACTTACCCTGCTTCATTTTCAGGAACCGTTTCTGGTGGGTGAACTTTGAATCCATATGTTTAAATTTTAATCCACAACCGTAAGATGGGCAGGCTCAATGAGTGACCTATCATGGTTCGTGTACATAACAGTTAAAATAGCAATTGTAGATGAATTGATGTAATGTTGTATATTGTATGATGCATGATCCAAGTGGGAAGTCTGTCCACATGCTTGAGTTGGAGTCCATCAACCCGCATCCACCCTCTTAGGGCAGACTTCTTAGTCTTGCACGTATTGTGGAAATTCAGGATGATCCTCGGGTCACCCAGTACTTAAGTAACTACAAGTCACTTAGAGAGTATCCCCAGGTATTCATTATGATGCATGTACCACATATCTTAAATGTATCATAACAATCTCGTCTCTCCATGTGAGAGGTAATCACATGGAGTTCATTAAGGGCTTGTTTAGCACCATTGATTTGAGAGGAAGTGATGAGAAGTGGATTCCATGATATGAATTCTCGTCAATTTCAATTCTTATCAATTTCAGATTTTCTGTTTGGTAGCTAAGTTTTGGAAAGAAATCAGACACGAGGGAATGGATAGTGTGGATTTTAATCCCACCGTATGCCCACCGTATCAGCCTCGATCTTTAAATCCATGCCATACATCCGTCTTTACAGATCATTTTATGTCAAGATCCAAAAAATAAAGTAGATCCACATCTAAAGTGGACCATAAAACAAGAAAAAAGTGGAGAGTGAGACATTTTTTTTATGTGCCAAAGTTTTGGATTAAACTGATATTTGTGTGGTCCCTTCATCCAGGTCTTTGTGACCCTATTAACAAGTTGGAAAAAAAATATATATCACGTTGGCTCCCATAGTTAAAGACACGTCACATTGGGTCCCACATTGGGGAGAATTTCTCCTCAAATCCCACCTTTTTTAGAGGATTTGAAAATGAGCTAAAAGTGCCTTTTTGAATTCTCCTGGATTCCTCTCAAATCCATTTCTCATCAAATCCATGGTGCTAAATAGAGTAAAGCAAGTGGTTTCTCCTCACTTCTCCTCAAATCCATGGTGCCAAACGAGCCATAATGCTCATGTATTCCAGACCCAAAGTTTCAACATACATCTTTGAATTAATCATCCATCAACTATCAATCATCAATCATCACAACACAAGTCACACACGAACCATCTTAACTGAAATGGGAGGAAATATGTTGGGATTCACTCACCTTGAGTTTGTGGCGTGGATTCTACACTTTTTCCAAGTTTCCTACCATGAGCATAATCCTCAGCATAAATATGACTCAATCACATTCCCTTTATTTGTACCCATTAATTAACCCATCTTCCACCAAATTATTCACTCTTTAGCCTATTAATTTTGTTTACTTAATTATTCACGGTGGAAAAATAATAAAATACAATTGAACGAATCGTAGTTTGTCATGCCAATCCAATTGGTTAAGACTCAACTTCGATTGGTCAACAGCTCCGGTCGATGGATTGAAAATACTCGATTTTCAACCAATAAGCCCCTTGACATATTTGCCTCATTTACGATAGGTTGACACTCATCGTCGATCGATTAAAAGTCTGGTCGATCGATTGAAATATCACCCATAATTTCATTAAGTCTCTGGACAATTTTTGTCTATTATAATAGGTCGAAATTTCAGCTTTTGTCCATTTCGATCGGTAAAAAATTCTCGTCGAATGGTCGAACAAACTTTGAATTTATCCATTAAGTTAATGGATCATATTTGTCCATCTCAATAAGTCGACACCTTTAGTCAATCGATTAACGACGGACCTACGTGATTTTTGAAGTTAGTTAAATTGTGTCTTTTTACCAATTTCTTTAATTCCTTTAATTCTAATGGATTCAAGGTAATCAATAATTATGGGTCAGATCTGGACTTTTCAACTACTTTTACGTTTATCAAGTCATGCGAGAGATCCATGATCATAACTCTAAACCATAATGATCACCTTTCATCTCGATTTATATGATTAACTTCTGTTTAGGGATCATCTTAATGGCCTATTGGAATATCTGATCCATGCAAGATAACTTCCACAATAGAGTTTTGGTAGAATAGATCGAATATCTCCCAATGGTCTATGGCGAATAAATTTTATCCTTATATCATAATGGTGTGGCCCATCTGAGGGTCGGATCATCCTGAGATTTTAGGCCGTGACATGTTTTGGTCGTGGGATCCTTATGATCCGTTCGGATCAGGTCCGACACCCTCAAATATCTCACATCAATCTCAGCATCTATAGCTTATCGCAATAATGATATAAGTATTAGATTTGTTCACAGATGAGTACCCCATCAGTTGATCTTTCCTACTACTTGTGACATGATTTGACCCTTGGTCTACTCTCTCAACCAAGGGAGCCTTAACCACCCAACTCAATATTTTCTTTTGTTTATGAATTATATTTTAATTCCTTTAACCATTTTATTTGCCAAGTTTATGTGGTTAAAATTCTAGGTCGTTACAGTCAAGGTTGTCGTGTGTTAGGGGTTAAGGTTGACAGGGTTTGGGTTATCTGCCACGTGACAACCTTGACTCCTAACACATGACAACCTAGACCCTATCAACCTTGACCCCTAGCGCAGGACAACTTCAACCCTCAACACATGACAACCCAAACCTTTAACATATGACAACCTATACCCTTAACAAATTACAACCACGACCCCGTTTGTTAATACATGACAACCCGGACCCTTAGCAAATAACAACCTCGACCCTTAGCACATGAGAACCTCGACACTTGTTGACATGTGTCAAGGTTTGAAGTTCACATGACCATTCAACCAAGGCAATACATTAAACTATTCAAATTATATCTCCTTCATTGTCTTCTACATGACAACTACAACCATTGATCTTCACCTTAAATCCCTTCTGACAATCACTTCTCCTGATGACATTTACTTCTCTCTACAACAACAACTATAACCATCCCTCTATCCACAACTAAAAGTGTCTTTCATCTCTAAGGAATGCTATTTTATAAAAAATAAAATAAAAAATTCATTCAAAATGTTTTACACGTTCAATGACTTCCATCCACAAGAAATGTCGTCATTAGAGCAAAAACAACACTCATTTTTAGAGTCTTAGAATTTGCTGGTAGTGCCCATACACTATAAAAGTTGATGGCGGTGATTGTATGCTGGAAAATGCAGTCAGAGGGGGTGGTGGTGGGTCCCCGAATGACATACTTGAAAAGGAAGAAGAATGGTCTCAGGAAGACAACAATTGGTCCTTCAATGGCCTCCAACTCTACCTAAAGGGTCTCTGGACCACGTTTCCAGGGGCCACCATGAGGTACGTCTTGAATCAATTCCGTCAATTGAAGTCGGAATTTGATGAAAGGCCATAGTCAAAAGAATGACTCACATCCGCAGATCATGTGGACCACACCACATGAAAATAATTAGCAACAAACAACCACCGTTATCATTTGTTGTGTCTTGTGAGCCATAGAGAGCTTGTATCAACATGAGATTGCTTCATTTCTAAAGAAATAGTAGGCCACAAAAAGAATGAATGAATTTGATCTACCTTCCGGTGAGCCCAATCACCAAGTGGTGGTTGTAACATGCTTTTGAATTATCATTCAAATGTATGTACAAATACTAAATTCCAAAGCATGGGCATTTTGGTCTACTAAAAATTCAAAAAGTGGTCAAAGGGTCCTGTTTAATTTTTTTAAACTCTATTTCTTATCATAATTGGCCATCGCATGGATAGTACGGTTAAAAATTTAAAATCCTTATTTTTCCTTGCCCAAGTTTAGTAGCTGACATAACCAACTTTTGTGGGCCCCACAATGACACATGTGCTGTATCAACACTGTCCATCCATTTGGAGAGATCATTTAAGGGCATTTGATTGAGAATGAGGCTGATCCAAATCTCAATTAGACCTCACGAAAAGAAAGTAGTGGGGCTGATCTCTTATCATTAAAATTTTTTTGGGCCACAGAAGTTTTCGATCAAGCTGATAGTTTTGTCCTCTCTTCTTCCATGTCTGTGTGGACTTACGAACAAGTGGGATCTCAAATAAACATCATGGTGGGCCTTAGGAAGGCTTCAACGGTTGGGGTCACTGTCCCACTGTTTTCTTTGGTAGGGTCCACTTGAGATTTGGAACTGCCTAATTCTCAATCGCATGCCCTAAAATGATCTCTCCAAATGGATGGACGGTGTGGATACAACACACACATCATGGTGGGCCCCACAGAAGTTGGTGACGTCACTTCAGTAGCGAGATTAACTACTCAACCTGTAGTAGCTAGTACGCATCCCCTAAAACCCTAACACCATACTCTTCCGTTACCGATCAAGAAGAGCAGAGAGAGGTAGTTGATGTGATGCGATCCAGCTCGTCCGTCCATCCATCCATCCAAATCCAGAGAATGGAAATAGATGGTTACTAGCAAATTCACAATCACACCGTCAATCGATCCCCTGCACCGATCCTCTTCTGCGCCTCCACAGCAGCAGCAGCACTCCTTCTAAACCCTTGAAATTCACATCTATTCTGCTTCGATCTTCAGTTTCTTTCGACGGGCGGAAGTTCGACAGTTGCAGAGGTGTGGCAGCCAATCGAAGGCCTTCATCAATCTCGAAGACATCTTTCATCACTGCTGCAATGGAATCGACACCAGTTCCCGAAGTCAAGAAGGTTCTAATCTCTTACCTTCCCCCGAAAACCCTAATCATTAACTGTTCTTCTGAGTAGGATTGGGTTTCTACCCACTTGGCAAATGCGCTGGCGCGAGCAAGAGACAGGCCTCCCGTCATATGGGCCCCACCCTTGCTTGTACCTTGGCCCAGGGATCAGGGCCAGTCCTCTCATCAAGCGGGCACATGCGTGTGAGAGAAATGAATGAATGGTACCAGAGGCCAACATTCAAATCACAAATGCCTGCCTACCTGATGAGCAGACTGGTTTGATTTTTTAAGCCAGACTGCATGCGCAATATGTCCTATCTTATGAATACCTGAGATCTCTCAAGTTTCTGCTACTTTGGCCCGTGTGCTGTTGAGTAGGGTTCGGGTGGGGACGGGCCTTTTGTTATATGGTCGCTGAAAGTAAAGAACGACCCAACTTAGTCTTCAGCCTTGTGTGATTTGTATTTATAAGCAAAGTTACATATTAACAGATAGTATACAACAAAAAAAATTGGAAAAGATTATGATAACGAAGCCTTCATGGTTATAACAGAAGATGGTGAGAAGCTTGAGAAAGTCAATGCATGAGACTCGGTGGGTCCATAACTGCTTTGACCGAGTCTAGGTGTATCTTATCATCCCCTGCGAGGTGATGGGTCATTTACGGACGGCCAACTTGGAAAGCAAAGATTGAAACCGTGATGTGTTAAGTCCCTTGGTCATAACATTGGCGAGCTATTTGTCACTAGGTACAAAAACATTGCGAAGTTGATCACTGTGCACCCTTTCATGAACAAAGTGAACATCAACTTCAATGCGGTGAGTGCGCGCATGAAAAACTGGATTGGCTATAAGGTATGTATTGCCAAGATTGTCGCCATATAATGTCGGGCAAGAAGTGGGAGAAATGCCAAGCTCTGTGAGCAAAAACGTAAGTCATTGGAGTTAAGCAGCAGTGGAGGAAAGAGAACGACCTCTGTGCTTGATTTGGACAATGTAGATTGTTTCTTGTCAGACCACGAAATTAAATTGGAACCAAGAAAAAGGGAATAACGAGAGATGGAGTGCCGGTCATCAGGGCAACCCGCCCAATCTGCATAAGAGAAGACATGTAGATTGAAATCGGATGAAGTTGTAAGATGCATGCCATAATCAATGGTTTCTTTGAGATAGCGTATGATACACTTAGTTGCTTCCAAATGTTTATTGGTCGGCGAGTGTAGGAATTGACAGACTTGATTAATAGCATTGGTGAGATTGGGCCGAGTCATCGTGAGGTACTGAAGAGACCCAACTAAGCTTTGAAATTCACTACCATCAGAGAAAGGTTGACTTGTAGTTTTGAAGAGGTTGCTACCCACTGCCACTGGTGTAGAGACAAGTTTGCAACCATCCATCTGAAATTTGGACAAGAGATCCATAGAATACTTCATTTGGTTGAGAAATAAACCTTGACTAGTGCATTGTGCTGCCATACCAAGAAAATAATTAAGGGGACTCAAATTCTTCAAGTTGAAATTCCACGATAAAGCATCAATAACAGATTGAATAACTCAAGAATCATTGCCAGTAATGGTTATGTCATCCACATAGTGTTCTCATAGTCGACGAAAAGTCGATAATATTGCTGATATTATCGGTGTCGCCGGAGTTGCAACACCGAAACACCAATAATTCGTTTCGCTTCCGGATGTCGACGAAATATCGCCGATATTTTCGACATGGTCGTAAAAAAATAGTTATCAGCGAGATTTTTGGATTTCCTTCCTGTAGCCATCTACCACGAATGCCCAAACACTGGCCAAATCATCACACCCCATAGATTTCCATAAAATGGGCAAAAAAATCGGCGTTTTCGACGATAACCCTCCCTACCATTCCAGAAATTCCAAAAGAAAATATAGAAAAAAAACCCCCTTTACCTTTTTACTCTAGATCTGGTTGAGAGAGTGGATTCGGCTGGATTTGGTGGGCCAATCGCGGTTGACAACTCTGGATCTTTCACATGTAAGAAAAACCTAAAACCCCTTTTTTCTTCGAAGATAATTGCTTTGAAATGAAACTATATTTTTGCCGAGGTTTATGGAGATTTGGTTTGGGATTTGAAAAAACAAATGAATTTGGAGAGAATTTTGGGATTTTTAACAGGAAAAGGCATCGAAATCGCTGTTGCGGCTTGCAGGTTTACCGGAGAAGAGGACTCTTTCGAACACTCTTTGTCTCTCCCTTAACTTAAGGGAGTGGATTTGGTGCGATTCCAACTGCACCGAAGACGATGCGGACCATATAGTGGGCCCACTTTGATGTATGTATTCCATATCCATGCCGCCCATACGTTTTTCTAGATCATTCTAATATATTATTAAAAAATTTAATTAGATCCAAATCTCACGTGGAGCATAATGTAAGAAAGAGTGTTATTTGAACCTCCACTATTAAAAACATCCTAAGGCCCACCATAATGTTTTTGTAATGTTATATGTCATCCAACCTGTTTATAAGGTCATGTAAACGTGGATGAAGGGAAAATAACAAATATCAGGTTGATCCAAAACTTTTGTGACCCATTAAAAAGTTTTAATTGGCAATCACCATCGTTTCCTACGGAATGGTCCACTTGAGATTTGTATCTGCTTCATTTTTGTGCTTATGACCTAAAATAATTTATAAAAACATATGGACGGAGTGGATATACAATAAATATACCAAGGTGGGCCCACCATAAGTGTCGCACCATCTTGGGTCAGGCCAGGGTCGCACTTAATCCTCTCCCTTCAAAAATAAACCAACGATGTGGGGAGTCCGTAGGGCCCACCTCGATGTATGTATTGCATATCCATGCCGTCCATCTGCTTTTACAGATTATTTTAGGTCATGGTCCCAAAAATGAAGCAGATACAAGTTTCAAGTGGACCATGCCACAAGAAACGATAGTCATTGATCTCCCACCATTAAAAACATCCTAGGGTCCACCGTAATGTTTATTGACCATCCAACCTGTTGATGAGTTCATATAGATTTGGATGAAAGGAAAATAAAAAATAAAAAAAATATCGGCTTGATCCAAAATTTTTGTGGCCCACAAAAGGTTTTTAATGGTCAATAACCACTTTTTGGTGTTGAGTTGTCCACGTCCACCTAAAATTAGTATCTGCTTCGTTTTTGTGACCATTCCCTAAAATTAGGTGGCAAAACAGATAGATGGCGTGGATATACCATGCATACATCGAGGTGGGCCATACTGTCGGGTCTTATCCACATCGTTGGTGCTGATTCTGTGTCACAGCTGTGCTACCCCGCCAGCACCTAGCTAGAGATGGACGATCTTGTCAGGGGCACTGTGGGGTCTACCGTGATGTATGTGTTTCATCTACATCGTCCATCGATTCTTTTTAGGTGATGAGCCCACAAATGAGACAAATCAAATCCTTCAGTGGACCACACCACAAGAAACAGTATGGATTGAATGCCCACTGCTAAAAACCTCATGTTGGATGGAAAATAAATATGATGTTATAACCTTATGATCAAATCCTCCAGTGGACCACACCAGATCTATGTGACCTTATGAACATGTTGGATGGAAAATAAATATCACGTTGGGCCCTAGGAAGGTTTCAACGGTAGGCATTTCATGCCCCATTGTTTCTTTTGGTGTGGTTCACCTGAGAATTGGATTTACTTTATTTTTTGGCCCATGCCCTAAAATGAGTTGGCAAAAGGAACGGACGGCATAGATATGCAACGCATACATCGAGGTGAGCCCATGGTTAGGGTCCCACCCACATCGCTGGAACTGGTTTCGCATCAAGTCCGGACGCGGTTTGCCTATTGACGCTATCTGCAGCAAGGTGGCTACTGCCTACTGGACGGTGCTCTATGGGCCCGACAATGATGTATGTGTTTTCCCAGGTAATGTTAGGGCATGAGCCCAAAAATGAGACAGATCCAAATCTCAAGTGGACCACGCCACAAGAAAATAGTGGTGATTGAACACCTACCATTAAAAACTTCCCAAGGCCCCAATGTAATGTTTATTTGCCATCCAACCTGTTGGTAAGGTCACACGGACCTGGATGAAGGGAAAACGCAAGTTTCAGCTTCATCCAAAACTTTTTGTGGCCCCCAAGAAGTTTTCAATGGTGGGAATTCAATCCCTACTATGTGGTCCACCTGAGATTTGGATCTGCCTCATTTTTAGGACCATGTGCTAAAGTGATCTCGCAAAACAGATGGCCGGCATGGATATACAACACATGCATTGAGGTGAGCCCCATAGTTAGGGCCTCACCCACCAGGTTGTTACCCTTGCCTCACATAATGAGTGCCCCCCTACCACAATACCGTATTGAGCTTGTCTTTACCCTATATGTTGCATCTTAAATAATGATCTAAATTATTCATGTTCTGGAGTGATTTCTTAGGGTAGCGCATGCTTTTTTGGGCTCATTAAATGAAAACTTATTATATAATGCATTCTTTTTGTAATTTTTTATTCCTAAATATGCAAATGTGTGTATTTAGGCATTTCCTGGAGTTTCACTGAAAAATTCCACAGTTTTCGTCATGTTTCCCCCCTTTTCCCCACATTTCCGGTTATCGGCGATATTATCGGCAATAACAATATTATATCTTTATCTCCGGCCAGCGAAACTTGTAGCGATACCGGCAATGCCAATAACACAATCATACGTGAGTCAACACGTTGAATGAACATAGAAGAACCTGCTTGACTATTGATGAAACCAAGCTTGAATAAATAAGAGCTTAAGCTATGGAACCAAGCGCGTGGAGTTTGTTTGAGACCATATATGGCTTTGTGCAACTTGCACACATGTGAGGGAAAGGAGGGATTATTGAAACCTGGAGGTTGTTGCATAAAAACATATTCTTTAAGGCACCATGTAGAAAAGCATTCTTCACATCTTATTGCAATAATGGCCAGTGACGTGAAATAGCAATGGTTAATACCATGTGAATGGTTTGGGGTTTGACAACCGAGCTAAACGTCTCACCATAATCAATACCTAATTGTTGATGAAACCCCTTGACCATTAGACGAGCTTTATAACGTTCAATGCTACCATCAACACGTTGTTTAACTTTATAAATCCATTTACAACCAACAATAGGGACCAAACTCCATGTACCTTGCTTGATTAAAGAGTTAAATTCATCAACCATAGTGTGTCGCCATTTTTCATCGTTGCTAACAACTGTATATGACGTTGCTTCCTCAGGACGCGAGGGTGATGTTGCTAATAGGCAATGAAGAGGATATGTGTGTTTTGCAGCCAAATATAGTTTGGGTTTGCTGGTCTGATCTTGAAGGTAAGTGACCATGGGATGACGAGTGATATTGGAGTGATTGGGTGGTGGGGAGGGGCTAGGATGAAATGAGGATGAGGGCTCAGGGCAAAGAGGGGAAGGGTTGGATGGCCGATCAGGTGAGGGTGAGGGGTGATGTAAGTTGGGCAAGCGGGGTGATGGAGGTAGGAGCTGGTGAGGCCTGTGTGTCTAATGAGGTGGGATTGGACTGAATTGGGGATGATGAAGGAGATGGTGAGGGTAATTAGAGCAGAGGGGTTGGTGGCACACTGGTGAAAGGTATAGTAGGGGGAGATTCTATTATGGGTGATGGAGAGTTGATGGCAAATAGAAAACGGGTTTCATTGAGGGACACGTGACGGGATACAAATACTTTGTTATCATGAAGACGCATACATCTGTATCCTTTATGAATTGGGCTATATCCTAAGAAAATACACAAAGCAAATTTAGGTGCTAATTCGTGTGCGCCATGGTCCTAAAGAAAAGGAAAACATGCGCACCCAAAGACACGAAGATGATCATATTATGGACGCTTGTTGTAAGGAACTGTATATGGACATTCATTATTTAAAAGTGGTGTAGGGAGGCGATTAATAAGGTAGACACTAGTAAGAAATGCCTCTGTCCATAGAGATGATGGTGACGAGCTAGTCAACAAGCGAGTGTGGCCCATATCAGTAATATGACATTGTTTCCGTTTAAAAATACCATTTTGCTGAGGTGTGTATGGACACAAAAGTTGACGAGTGATCCCACATTTACTAAGATGGGTCACAAATTCACGAGACATATATTCACCATCTCCATCACTCTGAACCACCTTAATTTTCCGATCAAAGTAATTTTCAACCATCCATTGGAATTGAAGAAAACACTGAAAAACCTCAGATTTGGAACGTAATGGATATAGCCAAGTGTAACGGCTAAAAGAATCGATGAAAATCACATAAAAGCGAAACTCAGAAATAGAAGTGACCGATGAGGGTCCCCAAACATCACTGTGGATAGTTTGTGAAGGAAAAGGAGCTCTCTTATTTCAAATAGGAAAAGGGTGGTGGGTGCGCTTCCCAAGTTCACAACGTTCACGGATAGAAGATAATGTAGAAGGAGAAAAACGAATAGGTGATCTATGTGAAAGAGAACGCAAAACTTGGAGCAAATCATGTCCAAGACGTTGATGCCATAAAAACGAAGAATTCCGAGAGGCAGCGACAACAAATGGAGGATGATTGAGAACATACATATTACCATCACGGATTCCTTGGGCCAATATTCTCTTGGTTGCCTGGTCTTTGATCACAGAAGGAGTAAACTCAACAGAGCAGTTATTATCGGCAGTTAATGGACCCACAAAAAGAAGACTGCGACGAATTGTGGGAACAAGACGGACACCGTTAAGAGTAAGAGACTGAGGAGTGCGTAAGACATGAGTACCTGTAAGTGTGATAGCCAAAGGTGTACCATCTCCCATAAGAAGAGTAATAGAGCTATGATAGGGTGTCAGGTTGGATAGTTTTCCAAGATCACTAGAGGCGTGGGCCGAGGCTCCTGAATCAGGAACCCATGTAGAATCACTAGAATCATGCAGGGATAGGGTAATAAGGGCTTGATGAGGAGGATCAACTGTGGTGTCCTCATCATTGTAGTTATCATCATAGCGGTGCCAACAATGAAGGGTGGAATGGCCTCTAACACCACAAACTTGACAAGTTGGACGATGAGTGTTTGTTCCTCGTTGATGACTACCCCGACAAGAAGGATTTCCATGACTAGAAGGTAACTTAGGATGGCCACGACCCCTGCCATTAGAGCGACCACCATGGTCAATTCGACTTCTGCCATGCCAGAAAAACAATGAGTTGCTTGCTGGGCTGTATAGGTAGCGAGAGAAACAGGACGTGCATCATCATAAGATTGTAAAAGGGATTGATGTGCAAGGAGCATAGACTGGACTTCCTTGAATGAGGGGTCAGGAATCCGTGTTTGAATTGCAGTTTGAACCACAATATAACTCCGATTAAGACCATTGAGAAGCCAAGAAACTTTGCCTTCGTCGAGCAATGGTTTGTGAAGAGCGTTGAGTTCTTCGCTTAAGCGTTTGAACTCCTTGATAGAGGTGGACATGGACGAGGTCCCCTTTCGACAGGATTGTATCTTCTGCCATAACTCAATCTCGCGCTTTTTGTGGTGGCGAGTGAACTGATTTTGTAAGGAATTCCATACTTCTTTGGAGCTTGGTAGGCCAACAATATGAAAGAGAAGGCCTTCGGCAGTAGTGGAGAAAATCCATGACATAAGTAGCCGATCAACTTGCTTCCAAAGCAAGAAGTCTGGATTGGGTTGAGTGGTGGATGAAACATCAACAGTAATAGTGACCAGCGGTTCTGGTGGAGGGAGCGACCCATCAATGAAGCCAAGCAAGCTGTAGCCAATCAACAATGGTGGAAATTGACGCTTCCACAGTAATTAGTTGTTTTCATGGGGCTTGATGGTGATGAGGTTGACCAAGGTAGGAAGAGACTTGGTGACTTGAGCAACGTCGGGTATGGTAGCCATGGGAATTGGGTAGGGTGGGATGGTATGAAAAAATAAAATAAAATTAGCACAGGAACGTGACGGTCTTTGATACCATGAAAGTTTTATGGAGAACTCTGTATGAAAGGTTGACCCAACTTGAGTCATTAGCCGTATGTGATTTGTATTTATAGTCAAAGTTACATATTAACAGATAGAGTATATGAGGAAAAAATCTAGAAAAGATTATGATAAGGAAGTCTTTATGGTTATAACAGAAGATGGTGAGAAGCTTGAGAAAGTCAATGCATGAGACTTAGTGGGTCCATTATGTAACTACTTTGACTGAGTCTAGGTGTATTTTAATAGTCGCCACCTTGCTTGTGCCCTCACCTGGGGCTCAGGATTGTACAATCATCAAGTGGGCGGCATGTTTGCAAGAGAAATGAACGAATTGGTGAGAGGCCAACATTCAATGTACAAGTTCTAGGCCTTCATTTTCTTGATCCAGGATTGGTGCAACCAAATGGCCACATAGGCCAATTTATCAAGATTTGAAGAATCCACCCGTTCATATTGTCTTAATTGATGATCTGGACTAAATCCGTGGTTTGATGATCAATCTGATGGGATTGACAGTTAGATTATACTTTGAGGCTAGGAGGAGCAATCGGATGGTCATTATATTTCTAGGAGTAATTTGTTTTAGCTAATTATTAGGGTTGGATTAAGTATTTAAGAATTTCCCCTTTTTGTATCTTCATCGCTTTTTGGGTGGCCCCTTTTGGGGTATTAAATGATGTTCGAATGATGTGAAAGTGGTTCCATTTGATAGTCTATTGAGTAAGCTTTCAAACAAGCTAAATATCATGCAATTCTAACTCCATTGGAGTGAATTATGGCCAATTTCCATAAGGCCCACATGGTAGGGCCTTCAATGGGTCGGATCTGGATCGGATCCAGCTGGATCCGGCTCCAAGTCCATATATGTGTAGATGGATTTGGATCGGATTCGGATCAAACTCGGATCCAAAAGGTGATATCCATATCCGATCCATTTATAAATTGTTAGATCCATTTCCGATCCAAAATCCATATAACTATCGGATTCGGGTCGGATCTACGTCCGAATCCACTCCATTACAAATTTAAAAAAATATATAATATAAAATTTATAATATAATATATTTAACTTAGTAGAAAAATGACGCAAATCCCACTATTTGCTATGGTATGGTCTACCTAAGAGTGGCAATGTCTCAATTTTGAGACATGGCCTAAAATAATCTATAAAACAGATGGCCAGCATGAATATAACATATATAGCTAGTAAGGTGACAATGAGTCGGATCTTAATCGGATTCAGATCGAATTCGAATATGTTCATGTGAATCCAAATCTGGTCCATTTAAGTAATCGGACCTATTTTAAGATCCAAATCCGGTCCATTTAACTAATCATACCTATTTTAAGATCCAAATCCGCATTATACGGATTCAGAGCGAATCGGATCTCGAATCTGACTCGCTCCATTGAGAGCCCTACCACATGGGGTGACAAGATTCAAGGATATTTTGGTAATTTTCTGTTATTAGGGCTTCTCTACTTGGTTTAAGTCTCTATAAAGCTACATTATGGAGGTGTAAAAGTAATGCACTATTATGATGAATAATTGAATACAACTTCTTTGGTTCGCTGTTTCTTTATCTGGTAGAAGATTTGGAGGGTTTTTATTTATTATTTATTTTTGTATGTAGCATTCAACGAGAGGATTGTTGGGTTCTTTCCCACAATTTCTTTCTTCTTTTCTTTGATTTATTTGCTTCTCCTCTCGGGGTTTACATTAATGGGGTATCAAAGCAAGTTCTACTCTTGGAAAACTGAAAAAAGGTAGTTTTCTCATCTTAATCCTACTCATTCATTGTCCCTTTTCTCAATCTTTCATCTTCCATTGTTTTTTCTTTTCCTTCCTAAATCACCAAACCCTAAACCATACCTTTTCCCTCCTTTTCCCAAACCCTTCAAACCTTGACTGTACCAATAAAAAAAGAAAAGAAAAGATAAAAAAAAAACTTTTCGTACTCTTTTTCTTTTGAAAGGTATTATTCATGCTCTTTTCCAACCCTACCAAATCCTAATCCTGTTCCAACCCATCAATTCCCTTGCCCCTTCTTTTTTGCTTAGAAAAATCCATCCCAAACCCCATGACCCTTATAACCTCATATCTAGAACCCAAGCCTATAGTTCAACCTATGTCCTTGTTTGGAGATGTCGTGGATAGGAAGATGTTCATACTCCTTGTACAATTATCCCTCTTTGGACTCTCCTACCCTTCCACATTTATTGCGTTATTCTCATCCGGCTCATTTTGACTATCATGATCATCACCCTTATGGCCCTGAGTCTCACCCATCTCCATATGGATCTTCGAGAGATTCCTTTCAATGGTCCTCCAAATGTTATGAACAATGACAACCACATGTTAGCTAATCAAAATCATCCCATTATACGGAAATATCATTGATGGCCAAGAATGTTCAAGATACGTGGGAAGAGAATTTGTAGGAAGTCAAGGAGACTGGAGCGTTCAAGGAAGATATTACAAAAGAATTTAAGGAACTCAAGAAGGCGGTGAGAGCTGGCTTTGAGCCCTTGATTGAATGGGAAAAGTGCTATGGGTTTCAATCCGTGTATCTGGACTTCTTAGGACGACGTGGTTGTAAATAGTGTGGCAACCCAAGAGGAATCCTCACCTTCAACTTGTCCACCATGCTTTGTTAAGCCACGTTCATATTGTTGCCTTCGTCAATAATAATTTTGGTAACCTATCAATTTAGTCCCAATTCCTATTGCAATTTGATTGAGCCAGGAAGCTAAAGCCTTTACGGTACATATTAAGGAAATTCATGAGGAAGTCAGGCAAAAGATCACCCTTATTAATGAAAATTACAAGGGGCATGCAGATGTTCAATGATGTTTTGCACAACTTCAAGAAGGAGATGGATCATAGTGCGACTCAATCTCGAGAGGTTTCCAGTAGGCTCTTATAGAAAGCTCCACTCCAAAAGGGTAGGTTCTTATCGTATTTTGAAGAAACTAGGTGATAATGCATACGTAATTGAGCTTCCACCTGAAATGAAGATCTGCCCCATTTTTAATGTGGAGGACCTTATGGTTTATCTTGGACATCATGAAGACGAGAGCACGGGAGAACAAGCTATCTAGATACTCAAGGTACCATGCTAGCTGAGCAAGCTATCTAGATACCTAAGTTACCACGCCAACTTGAAGAGGTCATTGAAGATGTGTTGGATGATCAAATAATTTCCACATGCCAAGGAGGGTATTAGAAGTTTACCGTCAAGTGAAAGGGCTGACCAAGATCCGATAGCATGTGGATTTCAACAGATGATTTCCAGCACATCAACCCAGAGCTCTATGAGGAGTACATTGCCATTAACTTGATGGATCTGGGTTTTTCTAAGCCGGAGAAATTGATGCAATCGCTCCACATCCTACACGTGCACGCTTCATACGTGTGCACAAGAAAATGCCCACTTTTCCTTTTTAGCCTGTCTCTAATTTCCCCCTTTTTTTTTCCTTCTTTTTTCTAAATTAGGAAATTTTTATTCTTTCACATCTTTACATTAGGCTATAAGTAATCTTAGATTTGTCTTCTTTAGGTACTTTGTTATTTAAGCGCTTTCTTATTTTTAAAGATTCTTATTTAAGTGCTTTCTTATTTAGGCACTTTTCTAGTTTTCAGATCTTGGTTAGCTAGGAATTCCATTTTCAGATTCCATAGATTTTATTAAAGATTGTAAGCACTCATTATAAATAAGGCTTAGGCTTGTGGAATAAGATAGTCGAATGACATTCTCTTTGAGTAATTCTCTTGGTTCTCTACAATAGTTGTTGAAGGGGAAGGAAGTGTTCTCTAGTTTAAGGCTAGAGGACTGTAGAGCTTGCTCACAGACTTGCATTTTTTCTCTTTTGTGGCCTGAACTTAAATCCGGTATGTTGAATCTTATTGCAATTAGTTTCTTCCTTGATCTAGTTGCATCCTTGATGCATGCAGAGTAGCCATATGAGGATGCATAATACAACAATTTCTTACGAAACACGTGCTGGCATAGCATCGCAGTAATCTCGACAAAACAAAATAAATTAGGATCAGTTCTGTTTTCAATTGAAGATGCAGATATTGCTAGTTGGTAACTTATTTATTTATTTTTGTAAAGATGTTAACTACGGAGGAAATGGCATTTAACATTACTGAAAAAACACAGGCACAATGTAACATTCATGGACAAATTCCGTTGTCTACATTGCAAGTTACAAAACTTTTTTACTGAATAACAACTGTCAATCTCAACAAGCTGGTACTTTCAATACCCATGTTTTAAAACTCAAAACTGGATGGTTTAGGTCAGAGCTGGTGACAGAAAAGGGCAAGATCACTATGAAACCTGGTCAGTTGAGTGGATAATTGTTTTGTAAGAAAAATGGCAACTATATCTGTCAAAGCTTGAAACCACGATTTCTACTAGGAACTCGAACACGCTAACCACAACGCTCATAGAGTTCACTTGTTACTTTCTTCTATTTTTACGATTTTGGATTAAGCAGATCTCTGGGCTGAAATGGGCCAGAGTGGGTCTGACCGGTTGGGTCTGCTTGGAGTGGACCAATTGCAAAAGCGTGTGGGGGTACAGTCTGGTTTTTGAAACATTGGTTATTTTACTTAATAGAATATTTCACTTGGGAGTTTCTCTTTTGTTAATTTTTATTAATGATTTAACATTCCTCAGAGTGATGTAACACTAAATTTCATTAGATCATTTGGCTTTCCTTTAATGATAGTCTGCGCTCATATGATGATTGAAGTATCTAGGGATGGCTTGCAGATTCTCATAACTTTGAAAACCTCATTAGCCTATATCTGGTAGTTATATGCTGTTATACTGATCTGGATTTTTTATATGCTGTTATACTGATCTGGATTTTTTTTCTTCAGCTATTATTTTCTTTTAAAAGAAGTTAAAACAAAAACTCAAACTTACAAGATGGTGTGTATCAAGTCAACTAAATGTTATCTTGAATGTGCAGGACATATCGGATGAATTGGATTTGAAAGTCAAAAAGTACCTGCGGGGAGATGGTACTGATTTGGAGGTAATTTTGTTTTTATGATTATACCTCTTTTCCTGATGGCCAGGTTTAAATTGATTTTCCTGATGGGTGGTGATTTCCTTATATCTGCAGGTTTTACAAGATAAAAAGCTGAAAGGCCAACTTGCTGTTAGAGAAGAATTATATGGAAAATCTGCAAAAGCTGCTGCTAAGGCTGAAAAGGTCATTTTCTTTCATTTGGTTCTTTTTACATGGTCAAAGTCAACAGGTTTCTTCACCAATTAGAGATCTTTTCTGTCACAAGGTGGAATTTTATAAATGGAAGCAGTTTGCTTTTCAGTAAACACTGTATAAGTTATCATGGGTGTCCTGATGTTTTGAGTAATGATGTTGTTTCATGGCAATTATATTTACTTTTGTTTGAAATCACCATTGACCTCCCCATGTGCAATGTGAAGTTATCATGAGAAGAAAGGTCACAACATCTAATGATTAGAAGGCCAAACTTCCTACTTGAAGGTATATCCAATGGGGATCTGTACTCTGTAGGGTGTTCTATAGGTAGCTATAAAAGGCATGACAGAATTATGGTTCTTCTTCCCCTTCAAGCACATGTTGAGACTTGAGGTTTCTTGATAGGGAGCCTTACTGGGTGCTCTCGATGGTGATGGTAGGCTGAGCTTGAAATGGAATTGATCATTTAGTCTAAGCTAGGTGATTTTCTATCTGTTGTCAGATATTTCTGGTTAATCCAGTGTACTACTTAAATCCTTCTCATTTGGCATATTTAAGCCTGTCAGACTTTAGGTTGTAGTGTCAAGCATGAAGGCTGTAGTCTTTTTCTTCAAATTTCATGATGAAGTTTATAACTTAACTTGGATGGTCAGTAGTAGTGGAGCTTGGTTTTTTGCAAACGGTTCTTGGTCCTTAGAAGTTAGAAGGTGAGGTTGATATGTTGGTCTAAGTAGTCAACAGTTCTCTTCCGGTGTTGCTTCCCAGGAAAAAAATTGTTGACACCAGCCAGGTGATGTGCCGAGTGGGAATAGTACTGATGAAAGCAAAGATTTTGGGCCTGTTTGGTAAATGCCTAAAAATGTTTTAATCTCATTTTAGCTAATCATAATTACGTATTAGAGATCATCTTTCTTTTTGGTCTTCATTACTTAGTACTGATTAACGAAAATGTGATGAACTCACTTTTTAGGCACCTACCAAACAGGCCCTTAAACTGCAAAGAGGGGGGTAGGGTCTCCCTGCATTGGTGCTATCAAGCAGGCCCTAAACTGAAAATAGGGATATGAGTCTCCCTGCATTGGTAATTGTGTTAAGTTACATGTCTTTAGTGTAGTTTTGAAGAACCAAGCTACCAAGCTACCAAGGAAATCTTTCAGAGGTTCGTTCCAGGTAAGGGGAATAGTAGTGGTGCCAAATGAAGATTTTGTCATGGAAGATTAGAGTGATGGGGTGCCCAAGACAAGGTGTTAGATTAAGCAGTTTTGAAGGTAGAAGAAGGTTCAGCTGGCAGCATTTTAGGAGGCCAGGAAAGAGGGCTGGACTGGGTCTCTTGTTAGTTTGTTTTCTTTTAGGGTTTTGGGGGACTTATGCGTGCGTATCTTTGTGGTGTGGGATACAGTGATGATTGTCAACCAGTGGACTGTGGGTCGATTCTGTCTCGGTTTTGTTTAGAAGTGTTGTTTCATGTCTTTGCTGGGTATTGACGGCTGTGCCCGGACTCTCGGTATTAGCTTTAAGAGGAATTGAGTGGGAGCAAATGGAACATGCTGTCATTCTTAGGTGGTGGTTTCAACTTGGTTCGGTTACCCCCATGAGAAACTAAATGGCTCTATTACTGCAACAACCACGTGCGAATTTTCAAAAGAGGTGGAATGTCAAAACTTTCCGGTGTCAAAGACACTTGGTCCAACCAGCAAGAGAGGATGAATGTCAATGACTAAATGTTTCGTGGTTTCCACTGGTGGGGCAGAACTGTTCCCTAGTGCAAGTCAACACAGTTTGCTGTGAGCCGTGTCCAATCATTGCCTGATTATCCTGGCGTCTTGCGAGGAGTCATGGGGCCCATAGCTGTTCTCTTTTCAGTTTTCAGCTTGCGTAGCTAGAAGAAAGTGACTTCATCTCTAGAGTCAATGATCAGCTGGCTAGCTTTAGTGTGGAGGGACAAGCGAGCTACAAGCTCATGATGACGGTTTTGTTGGTTAAAGGAGGGATCAAAGATTGAAGAAGTTGAAGGTTGCCTCGGTCGAGGAAGGAAGACCCAAGTATTGGAGGCACGGTTCTGAATATCGGTATCGGGTTGGCTAAAAGCCTAAAATACAATACGATATAGGCGCTTGGTATTGGTATTGGTCTTTATTGGATTGTATCAGCCTATTTTGGTGTTCTTTTTTAAGCCAAAGAATTAAGGAAAAAATATTAGAAAAAATGGAAAAACGAAATATTCAAGAATATATCTTTTTTTTGTTGTTGGTATTTTTGACAGGTATATAATGGCGTATTGGTCCATTCTTTGATAAAAATGTTGTATGTCGGATTGACCTGTTGAAAGATAACCAAATGGCCTTCATAGACCACAAATCTAACATGATTTGGTAAATTAGGGCCCATTAGATTGAAATAGGTCCATTAGATTGATATAATGGTATATTTTTCTTTGATTCGTTGAATCCCACGCAGCTTTTTTGTTTTTATTCCCAAAAAAAGGCTTAAATCTAGTTTGAATGACCTTCTCAATTTCCTCCATGGCCGAAATGAAAGAAGAAGAGGAAAAATGAGAGAAAGTTTGGGGAAAAAAAAATAAAATCAAAATTGGGCCTTTATGGGCGTATCGATCTGTATAGGCTCTATATCGGTTGATACAACTTTTATTTATGTATTTAGGGTAGGCCGATTTGGCCCTGTATTGTGTATTGTATTAGGTCGATAAAGTTATGATACGGCCTTATTAATTGATACAATACTATATTCAAAACTGTAATTAGAGGCCATAAGATCTGTTGATATAAAAGAGGAAGAGAACCTTTGTCTTAAGATCTGTAGATATAAAAGAGGAAGAGTTCCTTTGTATAAAAGATGTCTTGGAGCGGTACATTCTAAAGGTTGAGCTCGAGAAGTACATGATTTAGGAAAAATTAGATGGTGCTAAAGGTTGAGGCAAGTGTGGCTAAAGGAAAGCGACAAAAATACTAAATTCTTACATGGTACAACTATTGCTAGAAGTAAAATGATCGTATCCATAGTCTTGTGGTCAACAATGAAAGAACAAAGGAAAAATATGTTATTTGCAAGTCGATAATTGATTTTATTCCCACATGCTTGCCGATGATGGTTGGAATTGGCCAAGGTTGGACAATCTAGTTTTGATCAAATTGTTGATCTCAAGGCTGCTTGATTGGAGAGGGCTTTTTGGGTGGAGGCTCCAAAAGCAATGAAAGTCTCGGCAAGGATAAAGCTCAAGGTCTTAGATGGCTTTCCTGTCGCATTTTACCATGTACTCTGGGAAGAGGTTAAGGGTGATGTTATGGCATTCGTATTAGTGTTTTTCGAGAGATGAAGATTGTCTAAAGATATAGGTGCATTTTCTATTGCCTTTGACCTTAAAAAATGTGCAAGTGTTTGAAGGACTACTGGTACTGGTAGCATGGTATCCAAAATGCTTATGTAATGGCCGTAACAACTATTTTGTACTGGTAACTGTGGGTACCATTACGCGTTACGGGGCCGTAACGGTCATTAGAGAAAAAAAGGCCTGTAACGGTCTGTTACAGCCCCGTCATGACCATTATAGCCCTATTACGGTCGGCCGCTAAGGCCCATATCGTAACAGTAATGAAGGTGGCCGTTGTCGTTATTGAATACCTTGATTGGTAGATCAATCCGGAGGGTGTCCTGATAAAATATTAGCAAATGTTCTTGCTACAAGACTCCATAAAGTGATGGGTGTGGTTTATCTTGAAAATGCAAGGGGCTCTCACATATGGTAGACTCCTTTTCTCTTTTTGACTCCGGTTGAAGCCCTATCAAAATGTTGGATCGTGCAAGAGATCTTAGCCTAATCAGGGTCTTCAAGGCAGAGCATTGTAATTTTTAAATTCCCCTTCTCCAGTTTGCCCATGATGAGGGAGATCATACTCAAGTTGATATTCTTTGTAAGATTCTCTGTTGCTTCAAGGTAGTTTTGGGGCCAAAATCAATATTTGAAAAAAAAAAAAAAAGAACTGTTGGGGGTCCATATGAGTGAAGATGAGACAACTTCTTATGCTTAGACTTTTCGGTGCAACTGTGCAATTAAGGAGAACCCTTACCAGCATATCATGGCCTCTGCCTGTGTATCTACCATTGGTTAGGCAACCAAACACTTGGGGGATGTAGTGGTGAAAAGGATGGAGCGCAAGCTAATCAAAGTGCAAAAGCTGCATTTATTTTTTGGGGGAAGAAAACCTTCATGAGATCTGCTTTAGCTAGTATGCCTCTCTACTATATGCCCCTGTTTTAGTGCCTTGCTAGTGCGATTCAGCATTTGGAAAGGATTCAAAGGGATTGCCTTTGGCAATGAGCCAAGAATAGAAATAAGGTGAGCTGGGGAGAGGTTTGTAAGCTAGATTATGGAGGGTTTCATATTAAAAGCCTTAGTCTATGATTATGGATCTTTTGGGAAAATAGGTTTGGAGAGGAGGGGGTGGTCTGTGGAAAAGGATGATTATTTATTTGCAAATATGGGGCAGAAGAAGGGTTCTGGTTATCTCAGCTGTCCGTCCTGTACAAGGCTTCAAGCTTATGGAAGACTCTGTTTAGATATGGTTTTTTTTTTTTTTTTTTGCTTTCAAAAGGGAAATCTCCTTTACTCTTGGGGAAGGCAACCTGATCAGATTCTGCTGGAAAGGTGGTGTGTGGATGGAGTCAATGGACCTTTCATGGTGGCTTTCTCTAGTCTATTCAATAGAGTTCTCATTTCTTAGTGTGTCTCTTATTTGGGAGACTCTGGTTAGGGTGCCTCGGTTCTGAAGAAATCTCAGAAGAAACCTCAGAGACGATCAAGATGGAGTGTTTTCATGCCTTATGGCTCGCTGTTGTTGGATTGGTTTTATCTTATTGGGTTAGGTGGGTGGAATCCTGAAAGGTTGGGCTGGTTCTGAGTTAGTTCTTTTTACTTGGTTATTTCATCTCATTCATCACCAGGTGGGCCAGCCTCCATTCATTATGGTTGGAAGTATTTGGGTCCTTGCTCCTTGGTTTGCATGGTTGGTAGGCAACAAGAAGGTGTTGACTATTGATGATTTGGCAATAGGAGGATGATTATCATGAATGCTCGGATAATATCTCAAGGATGTAAAATTTGCCGACCATTTATTTATGTACGATGCTTTTGCCCAAGAGATGTTGTGGAAAGTACTGAGCTTGTTCGGAGTGGAGTGATGCCAGCTTCGATGGTTTTTTAGAGCTTGGCATGGTGGAAGTAAGGGATGCAAAAGGATGTCTGCCCTGTGGAGGATGTGCCTGCGCCCTTATGGGCAATTTGGCATGGATGGAAAAATAGGGTCTTTTAATATAAGTGATGCTCTCCGGCTATTGTTTTCCAGAAACTGAAATGACGGGTCATTGAATGGGGAAGGTTGTTGAAGGTCTTTGAGGAATGAGGATAGACTTGGGGGTTTTTAGGGACACTTGGGAGGACTCTTGTGTATTTTCTGGTTTAAGTTTTATAATTCTATTTGCGCGAGTTTCTTCCTTAGCTAAATAAATTTTTGTTGGCCCTCAAAATAAACATAAAAAACTATACTATTCAAATGTTGTTCTTTGTTAAGCTTGTTTACACATGAAATGATTTTTTCCCCCTCTCTATTCCATCCGAAGTACACATGCCTGCCAGTAAACTTAATTTTAGAACTGTTTTTTGAGATTTGATCATGTGCTTTCATTTAACTTCTTGGAATCCGTGTGTGAAGTTATTTCCATGACTTCAGAAGAGCTTTCTTGGAGTTGACTGTTGTGAAAATATTTCAGTGGCTTATGCCCAGCGAGGAAGGCTATTTGGAGGCTGAAGGTTTAGAGAAAACATGGACGATCAAGCAAGAATCCATTGTTCGTGAAGTAGACATCCTAAGCTCAAGGAAGGCATTTGATATAGTCCTACCAGGTGAATGTTGATCTCTTTCATATTACATCTTGTTGTCACTTTGGGATTACCATAGCCTTCCTTCCCTCAAGTCAGTAGATATCCCAAGTCAAAGAAGGCATTTCATATAGTCCTACTAGGTGAATGTTGATCTCTTTCTTATTACTTCTTGTTGTCACTTTGCAATTACTGTTGTCTTGCCTCCCTCAACTCATAGTATTGGTAACTAATTTGTTTCTCCTATTGGCTTGATAGTTGAGCCTTTCTAAATGAACTTCCCTATGTTATATCGCTTTTTTTGGGGTAGTTGTACAGGAATAAATATTTGATCAAATATGGTGATGCAAATCCAGGCCTTCCGATTTGCAACCGAGGCTCTGATACGGCTGATTGTATGATCATGCTCATTGAACTTTTGACATTGAAAATCTGCCCTATTTAACCATGCAGATAGAAGATCTGGACATCCTCAATGGTTCAGATTGATCCAGTTGATGATCTGCACCAAATTAAGGGCTTTGATGACAGTTCTGGAACAATTCAACAGTTTGATTGGACCGTGGGATCCACAGGTTTAATTGAATGGTATAAATCACTGACTGGTTGGATGCCCAAGAGTCTAAGGGCTCGTTTGGCATCTCTACTCTAATTCAATAAGAGTGTGACACCCCGGATGCCAGGGTCCGTGGTTGCCCTCGGCCCCCGATATCCCGGGGCTCCACATTATGCGATGCATGAGTGCATTATAGTTAACTGCAGAATTGTAGATTTAACCAAGCATAAACAACTTAATCATGGGTAAAGCATTTCCAAAAGAATGAGGAACATGTATATCATATATGGGTCAAAAAAAGTACATAGACTGTATCCCTCATATTGGGGCCCATTGGGTCCCCTAGAACAAGTTCAGAATATACTGCCCCAAAAAGCTGTACAACAATGCCGAACAGGCGCAAAACCCCAAAAGAATACTCCCGACGCCACAACCCTAATAGTCCTGTTCGCCTGTGTACTGAAGATACTCGTCGGCGTCCTCTCCGAGTTCTACGTAGTCGGTCGCTTCGACCGCCTCCTGTATACCTGGGTCACATGGGTCATCTGGTTGGTGGTTTAAACCACCACCCCAGAAAGGGAGTGAGTGGCCAACTCAGTGGTTTCATTTCCTTAGGTTACACATTCACCAATACAAACAATATAGATAATAATTTCATTTTCCAATAACAGAATCAAAGAATAGCACAGCATCACAAGCATGGTTATTAAGTGAGATGAGTGCATGTAATGCAGATGCATGCCCGATCGCCGATGCTTGTCACAGCCGCCAGTGGGTGGCACCACCACTCCACCCGCACAGACAATGTATGCCATGCTTAACTATACATGATTAGCCGAGTAGTTAATTAAGTCATTTTATCACACAGCCGATTGGCGAAGCCCCTGCACCCACGTTCTATCAATTTGGCCGACTGGGACCACCTGACTCCCTGCGGGGCGAACGCAGGTCACAGCCAGTAGCCCCTCGATCCTATCTCGGGTCCACAGCCCCCGAGGTACCTGGTTTGGCCGCGACTCGTCAGACGCGCCCAACACAGGCGGAATAGGGTACATCGCCCTATCCCATAGTCGAGTAGTAGGTGTGTCACCTCCACGGTGCTCAACGGATACTACGGGGAGGCATCACCCCAACGTAGGCCGACAGCACGGGAATAGGGCCCATACCACCATTCCCGGCTCATGAGTCTTGAGGGATCGGTACGCCGTATGCTTTCTAGTGGGCTTATCAAAGGTGCGCAGGTACATGGATTCTACATAAGTGACAGAAATACATTCAAACACTCGGTACATATATTGCCACCCGACCCGGTGGTGGGCCAGGGTCCTCGGCTAGGGGAAGTGAAGGGAAGACCGACCTTGAGCATATACCGCCCGCGTGGTCCTTGACCACAGTCGATCGCCCCATCTTCCGCCATAGTCGACCACCCCGCTCCCGAGGCTGCCGACCTGGTGCGGCCGCCTCAACTACTGTACTTACCGGGTCGGAAGCTACTATCCGTCATCCCAAACACTTCCCGATTCCCTAGCTCATGCATAATCAAGTTACAAAACATATAATACTAAAATCTCAGCTATCACATATTAGTATAATTTCTAAGACATCTGAGCATAGAAGATTTGCATAATGAGAACATGTGTAGGATGATATGAGCATGCAAATGGCCCTAGCACACACCTAGCATCTAAATCCCTAGGCAACGAATTTCCCTAGCTACAATCCATCTTCCTAACTTGGAAATTAAAAGAATCAACTACCATTGTAGGCATTGGTTGCAAGGCAACACATAGGTAAATGATACACACCTTGGTTTGAAGGAGGATTAGCAAAATCCTGCAAGGGGGTGTTGGAAAATCAGGAAAAATGGGAAAACCTAGGTAAGGAGCTAGAGAAGATGGGGATTTTATGATGGACTTACTGCTACAAACGTCCGTGAAGATCTCCAATCACGAGAGAAGCCGGCTTGAGGATGTAGAGGCGGTTAGGTCCGGATAGGGTAGCATGCAAGGGCTTCACTTGAGAAGCCTTCTCTCACAACTCCTCCCTTTTCTCACCCACACACCCCTTTTCTCAGAAATTAGGTTAGAAGTGAGAGAATGGGCTGAGAAAAATAGGTTATAAAGGTTGGGGAATTGGGACATATAGCCCCCAATCTTTTAAGTTGTATAAAAGTGGCATTCTGTGCCCTGATTTAATTATGTGGGGCCCACCTGACCCCTCTGGGCCAATCCAGTCCATTGGATAGCCTTACCATGTTGAGATCCTTGTTTGGGTAAGATTTGGGACCGATCGGACATGGCGATTGCCGGATCTAAAGCGACATCAGTTCAACGGTCACTGGTTGTCGATCGGGGCTCATGTTTGGGGATCATATGCTGGTTTATGTTTGAAATCCATGGCTCACATTTCATGGCCATGCAAGGGTCCATAGGGCCCACACAAGAAAAGTGAATTGAGTAATGATTACTCACTAAAGGTATTGTGCAAGTATACTTGCACTCCCATGTGCAACTGCAAGACACTGCAATTATGATTTCGGGTGCCGATTTCGACGTAACGTTCGCCTACGAGTGTCAAGCCCAGTACGTGGGTGGTCCTCAACAAGTTTTGGGCCTAACAGACTCAGGACGGGCGGCGGAACGAGCTCCTACGCGCGTATCTAAGTTCCCGACACCACGAGACTATAGTTCTCTAAGTCATGTGTGGCCAATTTTTCGTCTAGAGGGTGATACGTGTCTAGTGGGTTCGAGCATGGGTTTGAGTACTAAGGAAGGCGATTTTACGGGGCGTTACAAAGAGCTACTCTAATAAGCTCTTTTCTAGCTCTTGTTTTAAACAAGCTTGTTTGGTAAAATCATTTTTCAAAACTGAAAAAGCTATTATTTGAAATAAGCACGTTTGGCAAAACATTTAAATAAGAGCTTTTTTTAGAGGTTGTTGATGTCATTTTTTAAGGTTACGAAAGCTCCATTATAAGAGCTATCCAGATGGTTATAAGAGCTATCTAGATGGTTGTTTTGGTGGATCATTTTTAAAGATTATGAAAGCTCCATTATAAGAGCTATCCATGGATCGTGCCCCAAATGGCAAAAGACCAGATGGCTACATACAATCTTCACATTTTAAGACATTTGGGCCATCCATTATGTCAGATATTGGATGTGGATCGTCCATCATATGGAGCTCACCTTTGATGTGGACCGTCCATCGTGTGAGCCAAACCTTCAAAGTGGGTCGTTATCATGCAAGGCCCATCTTGGATGTGGATCATTCATCATTAGGGGCCACCTTGATGTAGGTCATCCATCATGTGGGGCCGACCATCAATGCTAATTGTCCTTTATGTGGGGCCCCTCAATGTCCACTACTCATCACGTGAAGTCCACATTTGAGGTCCATAGTGTGGGCCCTACCTTTGAAGTGGATTGTCCATCATGTGGGGCCCACTTTTGATATTCTTCTTTCCTCGGGAAAGAGAGAACCAAATCCTAGGAGTAGGGCTGTGCATGGTTCGGTCGGTTCGGTTTTGAGGGAAAATATCCAACCGAACCGACTTAGTCGGTTTTGGATATTTAACAACCGAATCGAACCGATGAATCATCACCAATCGAACCGAACCGGATAAACTTGGGTCGGTTCGGTTTTGTCGGTTTTATCGATTTGGGCCTCAATCTAAAACTTTTGTGGCCCATAAAATGCTTCTAATAGTTATTCATCATTGTTTCCAATGGTATTGTTTACTTGAGATTTGGATCTTCTCGAGGTTTGGAACCATGTCCTAAAATGATAGATGAAAGCAAATGAATGGAATGGATATACAAAACATACATCAAGGTGGTTCCACACAGTTAGGATAACACCCACTGAACTGTTACCCTAATTCACACCCTCACTGTGCTGCGAAGTTGGTGTCTACGTAAAATTCTTTTACTTGACATGAGGTAATTGGTAATGTAGTTTAAATAGGCCCCACTATCATGCATTTTAAAAATCCACTCCAACTAGCAGGTGACTAACCCAATTTTAGGCCTAAATATGAAAAACCAGCGTCATCTTTGATACAGGCGGACCACACAATTGGAAATAGTGTACAGGCCACATTACCCTCCAAACTCTTTTTCTTGGTATGGCCCACTTGAATTACAGATAAAGATGATATTTCAGTCTTGGGCCTAACTTGGGGTGGCACCCTTACTGGTTAGAGTGGATTTCATGTAAATATTGAAGTGGGGCCAACCTCAACTTCTCTCTCTCTCTCTCTCTCTCTCAACTTCTCTCTCTCTCTCTCTCTCTCTCTCTCTCTCTCTCTCTCACACACACACACACACACACACACACACACACACACACACATATCGGTTCGGTTCGGTTGAAAACGGTTTATAATTTTTACAAACCGACAACCGAGCCGACACTCTCGGTTTTTTATATTAAAAAACCGACCCGACCCGAAATAGATTCGAAAGCCGACCGAAATCGATCGATTCGGTCCGGTTCGGTCGGTTTTATCGGTTCGGTCGGTTTTTTGAACAGCCCTACCTAGGAGAAACTCAACTCCACCCACCAAGAAGCCCTAACTCACCTACTCTCATCCATAACTAGAGGAGAGAGAAGGGAGAAAAATCAGACACCTAGGGTGCCACGTCGCCCGTCTTTTGAGTTACGACATTGCCTTTCTGAGAGAGGACCCGTGGCGTCAGTTAGGTCTTCGACCGAAAGAAGGTTTCCCGTGAGGACAGAGTCCTAGACTCTTCCTTATCGTGTGAGACACACCTTCTATGTGGATTATCCATCATGCGGCCCACTTTGGATATGGGTTATCCATCATGCGAGACCTAGGATGTGAACTGTCCATTATGTGGGGCCCACTTGATGCGGACCGTGTCCATTACAGGGGCCACACTTCGATGTGGGCCATCCATCACTCCGTTCATTATGTGGCCCACCTTGATGTGGACTATTCATTGTGTGGGGCCCCACCTTCAATAGGGTTTGTTCATCATGTGGGCCCACCTTCAATGACCATCATCCATCATGTGGGTCCCACCTATGATGTGGACCGCCCATCAAATGGGGCCCACTTGATGTAGATGTTTCGTCATGTTGGGCCACACTTTGATGCGGGCCACCCATCATGTGGGGCCCACCTTTGATGTGAATTATTCATTATGTGGGCCCATCTTGATGTGGACCATACATCATGTGGGGCCCATGTTCAATATGGGTTGTTCATCTTGAGGGGCCCACCTTTGATGTCCACCATCCATCATGTGGGGTCCACTTGATGTGGACAGTCCATCATGCGGGGCCACACTTTGATCCGAGCCATCCATCATATGGGACTCACCTTTGATGTGCACCATCCATCATTTAGGTCCCACCTTTGCTGTTGTCCTGTGGACCATTCATCATGTGGGGCCCCACCTTTAGTATGGGTCATTCATCATATGGGCCTACCTCGGAGAGATTTTAAAGAGGAGAAGGGGGCAAGATGTGAATTACTTGAAAAGTTTAAGGACAAACTTGTTAAAAAATTAGCCAAAAATGTCCACTGCTTAAGTCAAATAAGCTCTTTTTTCAAAAAATAACCCCTCAACTTATAAAATTGGAGCTTATTTGCTACTTTCTAAACAAATAAGCTCCTTAATTAGACTTTTACCAAACAGTCTAAAAGCTTTTTTTTTTTTTTTTAATAGAAATAAGCCAACAAGCTCTTATTTTTTGAGATGCTAAACGTCCCCTAAATAAACATCTTTTTTCTTTGGGCTTCATATGCAACCCGTATTGGAAATAGGAGGCCTTGTACAAACCGTACAACCTCGGCCATATTGTTTGTATACACACCCTATTTAGTAGGGTTTTGGCTTGCTTGGGCTCTTCAATTTCTTTTATTATCAGTTTGTTTTAGTGAAATTTAGTAAAATAGATGAACCAAGCAGATGAGGGCTTAATTTTATCATCTGAGTTGGGAAGGTGGAGCTTTACCTGGCTGTTATTGTTAATTCTTCAGGTTGAGAATTGGAAGACGAATGGATCTCAAGTTATTCAACTTACCATCTGAGAAGTTGGATTCATTGCTGCACAATAACAAATAAATGAGTCTGATGAGGCCCTTGTTTTTAAGAAGCCTATGGCCTCAGAGTTGGAGGGACTTACTGGTGATAGCAATCGTTGCCCTTGTTTTAATACAACAGCAGTGCAGGACAAGTAGGGTAGCAGAGACCAATCCACCCCGGTTGGGGGAGAACGGACCAGATAGGCCTTCATGGTGGCGGCCTAGCTAATTGATCTGTATCCACTAGGTAACCAGACCCGGGTGGAGGCGATTGACAACATTGCTTATTCTATGAGGTACTGTGCTAAGGAGTAAGGAGAAGAATAATTTGGACTCTATTGAAAATGCAACAATGGGTACTGGTTTGACAAAATTTGAGAAGCGTTATGTATGCTATTGCAAAGTCTGGAAGGCAGAAGCAATCAAAAGATCTGTAAAAGCAAAGCTAAAAGGACAAAAAGAAGTCAGGAGCCTGGTAAACCCCATCAATTATGATAACGAGGTCATGTACTTAGATCAAAAGGGCGGGGATATGCTAGTCGAATTGCCCAATGAAGATTTTATCATGGATGAAGTATAAACTTGGTATTCTTTTGGTTCAAGAAACAAAAAATGGAAAGGTTTCGCAATGCTGTTATTCTTGAGATTTGGGGCCACTGACCTTTCTAATGGTTGTGTTGGCGGGGTACCTCTATTTGGGACACAGAAATGGTGGAGAGGATGGATGAGCTTATCGGAGAATCCTCTATTTCATCAGAATTTAGTTTAAAGGATATGGGTTCAGCTCAAGGGCATCTCCAAGTCTTTGTTTCAAACGAATTCGGAGGAGCTTATCCCTGTGGACAGCCACTGTCCAAAAATCTTTGCTAGATGGTCTCCTTTCCCCCTGCAGATCCTTTCAACTTAATTTTGGTGTTTGCTCTCTTCGCAACCTAGGTCCATCGGGGATAGGAGGCCTTATTTCTACCTCGGAAGGCAGGGCTGCAGTGGAATACTTGGGTCCCTTGGGAATCCAGTGTCAAATCTCCACTTGCTCTAAAAGCTCGAGCCGTTAGAGGATGGCATATCAATGTATATCAAGGGACTTTAACACTCCAACACTTCCCTGCACGTGCGGGGTGGAACTCCGCACGGGAATATATTGGGCAAGGGTGGAGGGACACACAACTCACACCCAGGTGGAGGTACACTCACAACTCACACCATAAACGCTCCCCTGTGGGAGAATATATTACCGGTGGCATATTTGCTACTTTCGGGATTCCAACACAAGACTTTCCGCTCTGATACCATGAAGCTTTTGTAGAGAATGGAGAGAGAGAGAGAGAGAGAGAGAGAGAGAGAGAGAGAGAGAGAGATGGGAAATTAAGGAGCTCAAAACGTTAGCCCCCTATTCTGTCTTATTATCTTTTTATATGTAGGGTTTCCCCTATTTACAAATAACATCCTAACAAACACAAAATTACACATAAGACCCTTACTCTGCATATTTATAAATAAACCCCTACATAATGAGAAAAAAGTTCCAACATCCAAGACTCCAGTTTCTTAGAGGTTGCCTCCCTTCTTCGAGGTTTGAGGCTTGCAGTGAGCTTCAAGCTCAGCCCAATTATCATAGAAGGGGATTCTAGCAACACTATCCGCTGAATCCAAGCAGAGCAAGGTTCATGGAGGTTCACAAATTTGCTCAATGGAGTAGTGGATCTCATGGGAAGGCTAGAGGTGTCTTTTTTGCTACATCCTGTGCTTGCCAACCAAAGAGCTGGTCTCTTGCCAAAGAGTGAGTAAATCATTACTCTCTAATGATTGAAGACGAGAGAGGGAATCATCTATAAGGGGCTTTGTCTTTGTTCTTAGAGCTCCGCTGTGCTTGTGTTTCTTCTAGGCCTGGGTTTTTGTGGGCCTAGGTCTGTCTTACTGTTTTCTTTTAATACAATTTTAATCATTCATAAAAAGAAGTAGAAGATCGGTTTATTTGGGCCTTACAAATGTCCATGGTCCCGTTGATTTGGAGAAAAAAAGCAGTGTTTTGATCAGAAATAGACAAATGTTCTTGTTAGATAGAAGTGTCCTTGGTTGGAGACTAACACACTCTGTTTCTCGCGAGAGGTAGGATTGCTAACAACTTTGCAGAAATTTTCTGATGTAAATGGTAATGAGTTGATAGATGTTGAGACTCAATTAGGGCAGTTCACCTGGTCACTCCCCTAATATGCAATGAAGGCATATCAAATGCAAAGTTGATCATTTTTTGGTCTCAAATCTCTGGGAGGATCATTTCCAGGATGTCTCAAGTGCTATTCTTTCTAAGCGTACTTTGTATCACCACCCAATCTCAAGTTCTATTCTCAAGTGCTACTGTCCCTTTAAATGAAAAAACATGTGGCTTGAAGTCCAGGGTTCCGTGCAGTTGGTTGAGAAGTGATCGAATGAGAAAGCTGTTAGGGATGGGTGGGATTTAAATTCGTCAGAAGCTTCAAGCTCTGAAAGCCAAGATCAAGGTCCGGAATCTTTGACAAAAACAACTCCCTTCATCAAGAACTGGAAATATTTTATAGAGTGGAAGCTTCTGGTGGTGTCTTTCCATCAGGCAGGGATTTCCATAGTGGCCCCCACGATCAATCAGGTTTTCTGTTTATGGTCGATTTATAGTAGCACGCACGATTTGGATGGTTTAGTATAACCTACACTATCCCATGTGCACGACTTTCAGGGACTTGCACATGAATCATTGCACCCTATGGGAGTATAAATTATCTCCACACTATTGTTATCAATAGTGTTGCATGCTAATGGAAAGCATGCCAGTAAATCCCCCTGAACAGTTGCAGTTTATAATTTTGGTCTTTGTTCTCAATTTCAGGATAGTATATTTCTTTACCAAACATGATGAGTACAAGACTGTTCCAAAAAGCAGACTGTTTACTAAACATGAATAGGCTATTCCAGAACAAAACTTTTCTGGTTTTTCTTTTTTTTTTTTTCTTTTTTTTCCAGTTCCAAAATGGTCCCTGTGGCTGTCTGGTGTATCCAAATAGCCCTCTAGGATTTTTTCTTCTGTGTCAAACACAAGCACTGCAAATTTTTTTTTTTTTTTGGAAGGATGAAAGCACTACAAAATTTATATAATTTCTCTCAGTGAAGTCACCTGAGTTTGCACTTGTCTGTGCATCTGTGGAGGACTAGGTGCAGATACTTGATAGAGCTATCTATGTTGGCGCTTTCTTGTTAGATTTGTAATTATTACATGCCTTTCTGTATTCCATTGCTATAATTCTTCTCAGTTGCTGGCGCTGCCATTTCTTCTGTTTTTGGCTGAGGCAATGCTTATGATGCTTCTCTTGGAGTGTGGGATTTGTCTCCTTTTCAGTACTGCCCCATTGGAGGCATATCATGCAAAGTTTCTAGATAGCTTTTCATCATTTGGATCTTTGTTTCTTTTTTTATTTTTTATGTCGCTTGTGGGTATCAACTATATTTGAATTGTATAATGTTTTACAGGTAAACTCAAATTTTTTTTTTCGAAATTAAAACCCACAAAATTTAATATTGGAAGTGTGCCTTGTACAAAATATTTTTAGGTCCAATGAGTTTATCTGTCATGCATTTCTAATGCTCACATTCAGACATCTTGTTTCCTTATAGCTGTTAAGTTGGAAGCCATTATCAATAGCCACTCCATTTTCTTGTTAAATGTGCAGATTTAGGTCCATACACGCTGGACTATACCTCCAATGGTCGGTATATGGCAATTGCAGGGCGCAAGGGTCACCTGGCAATCATTGATACAAAAAATATGGGCCTAATCAAAGAGTTCCAGGTTTGCTTTGGTTGTTAAAAGTCAAGCAGCTCCTCCACTAACTACCATGGTTATTTATATAAGATTTATGCACTCTAGTAGCATAAAACTCAAATCCAGTTATAAATTCAATAGTCACTCTCTATTCGTTGTTCAAAGTTTCTTGCTTTATTGATGTTCTACGTCTTGCTCCCAGAATTATCTAAAATTGGGTGACAAATTGCTATAGAGGGAGTTTTTTTTTTCTTTGTTCTTTTTTTTCTCAAGGAGTAGGTCTTTAATACTAAGCAATATATGCTAGAAGGCAGCTATTCTTGATGAAAAAATGTTTTGGAACTGCTTTTTCTGATCAGAGGAATGTCATCATAGGAGACATCCAAATTTGTAATACCAGAATTTAAATTGTTAATACTAAGTTTCAAAAATTTATCTTTTCTTCTTTATTTTATTTTATTTTAAGAGGTAATGTACTAACAAAACTGTTCTGAGTCTTCTGACCCATATACACGAGCAGTACACTAAAAAGAATTAACTAGAATGAAAATGTTGTATTTATTTTGTTGGTTCCAATTATCATCATCTAAGCCTAATCCCAACTAATTGGGGTCAGCTAAATGAATCCTGTTTCGTCTGGGTTCACGATGAAGTACTAGCATAAGTTTGATGCCGGCTGCCAACCTGATGCAACCCTTCTCCTTTATCCGGCTTGGCACTTCAATGAGAGCTCAAAACTTCCACAGGATGTAATAGACTATTACAAAGGTTGATTACAATCAAGCGCTAGTCTATTACATAGGTTTATTCCAATAACCTACCTGCAATCTCTATTCCAATTTCCAGGTTTTCTTTTATTGCTAATTTGATGCTCCTTCATGTTGCAACTTTGGCAAATGCTGTTGCAGCGTCTTTCTAGGAGGGTTCTTATAACATAAGTTGCCATATAACTGCTACATGGAATGTTAGCAGGCACATTAGTCTCTCAATGCCAGTCTATTCTGTCAAAAAGAAAGGGAAATTTGTTGAAAGATATTGCTAAATGTGTATTATTTATTTACTGTCCATTGACTGGAACTGATTGGCTATGCATGTATTTCCTACCATTATTGCTAAATGCGTATTTTTTATTTACCGTCCATTGACTGTAACTGATTGGCTATGCATGTATTTCCTACCATGCTATTAATTAAAGTCATGTGAGCTTTTTTTATTTATTATTTAAATGAACTTATTTTAAAAGAAAAGTCATGTGAGCTTCTAATCATTTTTTTTCCAGGTTCGGGAAACAGTGCATGATGTTGTATTCTTTCACAATGAGGAATTTTTTGCAGCGGCCCAGAAAAAGTAATTTCTCTTGCTTTGTTAAACTTTATAGTAGACAGTTAACTTGCATTACCTTCTATGCCCAGAACTTTCCAGAACTGTTCGTGAGCATCAAGTTAAAATGGATATGCTTAATTAATGGTGTTGGAGTACATAGCGTTTAGTGTACATGTGGAGTACTGTAATATATGAAGTATTGAACATACTATTCTGTAGTCCCTCAGAGTACATGCCTAAAGGAGATTTTAAGTTTATATTTTTTATTACACCGAAGTTTGATGATGCTTATCTTCTGCAATCCTGATGTGATTTAGAGAAGAGAGACAACTCTCTATTCTCTCTTTTCCCTCATAACTCATAAGTCTCTCTCTTCTTTCCTTCCATCTTCTTGTTTACCTGCAATTTGTTAAAATTTTCTTAGTTCTCTAATTTCTACTGTTCATTTAGCTGAGACATCATGATGGTGCTTGTTAGATTTTCAAAGAGTAACAGGTTGTTTCCCTTGTGATAGTTCGTTCCTACTTTGTAGTTGTGTAGTTGGGGATGGACATCTACACTGTTATATTCTTCATAGACAATATTATCTGGACACTTCCACTTTATGGGTTTTCGCTGTCCTAACACTTGGGGGCACTCGCTGACATGATACAACACTTCAAAGCCTGTGTGAGTGTCCTAGTGATGTTTTCAACAAGTGCTGTCTCAACAGTTTAAGTGAGGTGTCCGGACATTTTTTGTTCTATAGATTTTCTTTCGTCAAGCCAAAGATTTCTTCCTTGACCTCAAACTTGTCTCCACTCCCTTATTGTAAAAAAAAAAAAAAAACCATTCTTGGGATCCTCTCACATTTTTTAAGGTTTTAGTTATCAGGTGTCATCAATGATTTAAAATTTTAAATATCGGTATTGATGCATGTATCACACCCTTGGGATAAGGAAACTTATTGGTATCGCATGAAAATATCGCATTTATTGGAGAATGTTTTGCTATTTGAGAGAAACATTTGGAAATGTTGAAAAATTTTCAGTAAAAATTCAAGATATGTAGAGAGAGATATTCACTTAGAACTCAAAAGATGACAATAAACAAGTACACACAACAAGTTTCCTTTATCATCATTGAAAAGTTATATAAATTTATAATACAAGAATAGGTGGAAATTAATAATCCTGAAATGAGGATGCTGAATAAGGAACAACAATTGAGAGTTCAGGTATCCTTCCAAAAAAAAAAAAAAAAAAAAAAACGAAAAAAAAGATTCGGGTTTGAATTCCATAGATAATATGGATGGGATTGTCCAATAATGATAGAAAAATGAAACACTTCCTCATGATTCTTATTCATGTACTTGATATTTTGACATAGGGTTGGTTGAACTTGAAAATTCACTCGTTGAATGAGTAAATGATTGAGTTGGATTTGGTTGGATGGGAGCGTCCTAAATAGAGTTGGACACAAACCGAGCTAGCTCGGTTAGCTCGCTCAACTTAGCTTAGTTAAGCTTGACTCGGCTTGTGTGGTGCCCTGGATGCCAAGGGTTGCGGACGACCGCGGTCCCTGATATCCCGGGATCCATGTAATGCAAGGTATGCAATTATAGTTAGCAGATTTATATAAGGCAGGTAATTTCGGCTAGAAGGCAATTAAACAGGGAGTAAAACTATATATATATATATATATATATATATATATATATATATATATATATATATATATATATATATATATATATATATATATATATCCAAAATGTACGACTACATAAACTCACTCATAGGACCCCTCAGGGGTCCTTACATCCCAGTTCCAAAAGTTTTCAAAGCAAGCTAGCCAGGACCACCGCCAAGGCATTCGGCTCCCAAAATGTCATCCACTACTCGCGTCTATTCCTGGTTGTCCACGAACTGGAAGTACGAGTCCTCGCCGAGCTCGACATTCTCGTAACGCGTCCACCTCAATGGTACCTGCGTCACAAGTGTTATTTAGTTGGTTTTTTAAAACACTGTCCTAGAGTGAGAGTGAGTGATCAACTCAATGGTTCCATTTCCCTAAGTTACTTATGATACAAATGCAATCATGTGTAGATAATGATTTAACCACCCACAAATAGCGGTCAACAGACATAAGCTAAGTAATACGTCTTGCATACTTAATGCATGAATGCATGAAATGTAGATGCATGCCCAAACACCATTTTGGCCAATAATCGACAGTGAGTGGCTCGTCACCACATCACTTGCATAGACCCAAGCTGCCAGTGAATGGGGCTCATCACCCCATCACCCGCACAGTGCATGCCATGTCAAGTCATGCATGATTAGCTAAGTAATTAATTAGTCCATTTTAGCATCCAGCTGGTTGGTGAAGCCATAGTACCAACGTTCTATCACCAGGCCGTCTGGGACCATCTGGCTTCTTGCGTGGTGAACACCTATCATCACCAATAACCCCTCGATCCGTACTTAGGTTGTGCCCGAGGGTCCGATTTAGCTGTTACTCGTCAGCCACGCCCAACTCAGGCGGGAAAATGGCTCGTCATCATATCGCATAGTCAGATGGTAGGCTCGTCACCTCCACGGGTGCTCACTGGACACTACGGGGAGGCTTGTCACCCCAGTGTAGGCCGACAGCTCGGGCATAGGTGCTATACCACCATGCTCAGCTCATGAGACTTGGGGATCGATCTGCCATATAGTTACAAGTGGGCCGTCCAATGGTAATGCTGGTACTTGGATTCTAGCAAAGTGACAGTCTCACAACACACACAAGTCCAATCCGACGCTGGGCTAGTACCTTCGATTGGGGGGAGGGACGAGAAGGCCGACCTTGAGCACGCAAGGCCTGTATGGTCCTCAAACCACAACCAACCATCCGCCTACTACCTCCAATTGACCTTTCCAGCATAGGGCAATCGACCTCAAGCCGCCGCCTTAAGTCCTCATCCAATTGCCTAGTCGGACAACAAACTAAACAATATTCATGGTCCGAAATAGGGTAGATATCATATAATCATAGGCCCAAATCTCAAGGCATGCAAGAACTATCGTAACCTCGAGCATAACATGAAACCATGTCACCATAGATAGTACATTCAGAGGCAAACAATAATGATTGTAAGCATTCAACACAAAATACCCTATGGGACAACAAGTGATGCACAAACCAAGCAATGAAGGAGACATGCATAGCACATACAAGCATGCGATTGGTCCTAAGCACATGAATTAGGGTCAAAGAGTTCCAACATCTACAATTCAACACATTTGAGACATAACTAGAGTGAGGATATCATCTCAACAAGGGAATTGAGCATGCATGCGAAGAAAACTAGAGCATTATCTAAATCCAATAGCATCTGGAGTCCTAGTAACCTAGAGGTAAATGGTCCGCACTTCAATTCCCGTAGAACTCTAGGAATCCTACAAAAGTAAGGCTTGCATGTTAGGGAAATTGAGAGATGCTAGCAAGACACTAAAGGATTCTGGTGTATGGCTCAATTCCCTCACCTTCAGGGCTGGATTAGTCGGGTGCGGAGTAGCTCTTGCTCCCTATGCGGCGATAGATGCGAGCCAAGCGCAGGGAAATGACATGCACGGGCTCCCCTTCTCAATTTCCTCTCTTCTCTAACTCCCAACTCCTCTCTCAGCTCTTCTCTCTCAGGTTTGCTAGAGAAATGAGGTGGAGCTGGAAATAAGCGCTTATATAGGTTGGGGTTATTGGGGAATATGGCCCCAGTGCTTTTAGTTGCATTAAATTGGCCCGTTGGGCCCTGTTTCAGTCATGTGGGGCCCACCTGGCCCGTCCGACCCGTTCTAATTCACTAGGTAGCTTCCCCGGCACGAGATTTTCTTATGGTTGCGATCCCGCGGAGTTTGGATGTGGCGTTTATCGGATACGGAGGCGGGTTCGTTCAATGGTCATCGATCGCTGATCGGGGCTGCGGGTTTGGGGACATGTTTGATGTTATATTTAGGCCTTAATTTTCTCATCTTATGGCCATGCAAGGGTTCCAATGGCCCACCAAAGAAAAGCACATTTTGAAATGATTACTTAAGTTAATCTTGGTGCAAGTGTACTTGCACCTTTATGTGTACTTGCAGGATGTTGCAGATTCACGGCTTCGGGCGCCGATTCCAGCATGACGCCCATCCAAGAGCGTCAAGCCCGGCATGGGGGTTGCTTAATTCGAGTCTTGGGCCCATCTGACTCGGATTGGGCAGCACAACGGCCTCCCAAGAGCGTGCGTAGTAGTGCCTTATCTAGCGAGGTTATGGCTTAATTAAACTACAAGTGACTAATTAGTCATCCTAAAGTGATGTGTGTGTGACGTGGCCCGAGCACGTGTTTGAGTTTGCGGGTGGGTGATTTTACGAGGCGTCACAGCTTGACTCGAAAGCCGGTTTCGGGCCGAGCCGAGTTGTTTTTTTTTATCTGGAAAAAAATTCGAGCCAAGCTAGCTTGAGCTCGATTCAGTTTAGCTTGGTTCGACTCAACTCAATTTATAACTTATATATATATATATATTAAGATTAAAAAAAAGGCCCACCTGTAAAACAAATAAATAAACAAAAGCCTCGAACTCGGCTCGAAAGCTCGAGCTCGTACTCGGCTCCTCGAGCTGGCCCGAGCTATTGATCGAACCGAGAAGAGTTGGCCAGTACAGCTCGATGACCGAGCTGAGTCGAACTCGAGCTGAGGTAGGTTGCTGGCCGAATCAAGCCGAGTTGTGCCAACTGCCAAGCTCGACTTGGTTCGCTTGGTGTCCAACTCTAGTCCTAAATTATGCGATGTTTGATAGAAGTAATGCAACTAGATTCATGTAAGTCATAAATCATACAATGCAAGTATGAAATCATATTACCCAAACTAATTTGGGAGAAAATGGGCTTTTGGAGTTTTCTTTTTTTATTTGCGATTTTTATTTTTTGAATTTCTAGTGTGGGAATGTATCACCGATGCATATCACAATATATCGCATGCATCAACAATATGAGAGACTTTTATGTAGGGCTTTTAGCAAAATATCACAAAGTAGAAACTGAGTGGCGACCATTGATAAATTGCAGAAACAGGCATTATTCCAAATTGTTGCGATGTGCTCAAGAGACGCGGAGTCAATGAACCACTTGTTCATTCATTGTGCAGTAGCTTGTTCGGTTTGGGATAGGTTTTTAGCAATTTTCCACTCATTGGGTGACGTTAGGATCCATTGAAGCCCTCCTTGAAGCTTGGCATGGGGGCATTGGTAAAGAAGTCTGGAGGCTTGTGTTACTAGCGGTTTTGTGGTCCTTGTAGGGGGAGAGGAACAATAGGACCATCCAGGCTTCTAGATTGACTGGCGCTGTGTGGCACTATGAAGTGCCCCCCAAGTATGCGGCTTTTGGGTGGCTTGTTAGGAGGAAGAAAGTTCTCAGTTCTCACCATTGAAAATCTCTCTAAAAGAAGCATGATCTTATTTGCATCTTGTGTATGCAAAATGAGGAAACGGTGGATCATCTGTTTGTGCATTGGCCTTTTGCGGGGTCGATTTGGGGAGATCTGCTTTCCCGTTTTGGTGTTTATGGTCCTTTCCAGATTCTGTTGATTCTTTGTTATGGGCTTGGAATGGGATGTGTTGGGGGAAGGCTAAGTCTAGTCTTTGGAGGATGGACCTGATTGCGATTTGGTGGGCTTTGTGGGAAGAGAGGAATGCTAGTTGTTTTGACAATTCCTCCAAAATGGTGGTTGGTGTTTCTTCAAGGGCTAGGACGCTTATTGTTGACTGGGCTTCCTCCTTCAATTTCTTGGGGGACTGTTGTATTGATTTTCTAGCTTAGCTTCAGGTCGCCCCTTTGGCATCCCTCCTTTGGTTGTTTTGTTTTGTTTCCTTCTTGGCTTAATAAAATATATATATCTCAAAAAAAAAAAAAAAAAAGACCATCTAGAACTTGCATGCGCCGGAGGTCGAGGTTTTTAAGAGTGCCAAGTTCTTGATCTTGGAATGGGCTGATTGTATTCTTGCTTCCTCGATGAGGATTGGAATGGGCTGATTGTATTCTTGTAGAGTCGGGGTGGTTGTCAATTTCTAACCATTTGGCGATCTTTAATAAAAGCTGTTGTTGATGAAGGGTAATAAAAGCTGTAGTTAACTTAAAAATCCAGGATTTTCACTGCCCGCATCCCTAAATATTACCAGAAGCAAATATACTTCTTAAACTAAATGGGGAGCTCCCACCAGGAAGCATAAGGGAGTACTAATCAGATTTAGGGCCTGTTTGGTTGCAGAAGCTAGATTCTAGAGAAAATCCAAATTCCAGTGTTGGAATCCAAAATTGCAGAAACTAAATTGGAAACCCAGATTCCATCTGGAACTTGCTGTTTGGTTGAAAACTGTGTAATCCAGATTCTGTTCGGTTGAAAACTGTGTAATCCAACCATTGCTTGCGGCATGGCCCAGTTGGGCTTTGGATCCGTCTGAGAACTTGACCCCTGGCCTATAGTAGTCCCGCAAGACAGATGGCCGGGTTGGATGGCAAATAAACATTATAGTGGGCCCTAGGAAGTTTTTAATGGTGGACGTTCAATCAACACTGTTTTCCTGTGGTGCGGTCCACTTGGGATTTAGATCTGCCTCATTTTTGGTCTAATGCCCTTAATTGAGCTCTCAAAACGGATGGACCGTGTGGATATAAAACGCATACATCATAAATGTACAACGCATACATCGAGATGGGCACCACCCTCGGTATTATCATCAATATTGAATGACGCTCACTTCCGCTTCTTTTCCCTTCCGCAGAAATGATCCCCTGCACCGTTTCCACTAATCCGATTCCAGCTAATTTAGGTTTCCAGATGGAATCCTGTTTGGCTGGAATTTGCCGCCAAACACACCAGTTAAAATTGGATTTTGCTGGAATCCAGATTTTAAGCTGGAAACAGGTTTCCAGATGCCAACCAAACAGGTCCTTAATATTTCCATTGCTCCCATATAGAATCAGAAAAGCCCCAAAAGGAATTCTCTGAAGTAGTAGAGAGAGAAAAAAAAGGGACAATCCGAACCATATAAAATTCGACATGCCATGCAATACTAGAAAGATAACAATAATTTCTTTAAAAAAGGAGCCGAACAAAAGCCTGCAAATTACAAAATGGCGCCCAATACAAGGGAGCGAGATCACAATCAGCCCTATACTCTGTTATCCTAGGTCCTTAGCTAATGGATCCAGTCTGGGTATGGCCCTCATGCAGTTCATGGATGGACCTGATAAGCCTCAGGCTGGCCTACCCCATCAGCAGTTTCTATGAAGTCATTGTGATAGTTTATCTGTTTTATAATTGGGAATTTGCTTGGAGGAATCTACTCTTCATGGCTGGCCTAAAGCTTATCAGCTTTTCTATTGGTTGAATATCAGATTGCTATCCTAAGGCTTGCTATGAAAGTATGGATGTCTCATTGGATTCATTTGACGGCTTGCTTAATTGTTTCCCGTTAATCCAATAATTGAGTAATACTGCGTGTATTCAGCTACTAAAAAGAAAATTTGTTATTTGCTTTGTTTTACTCAACATTCTTTATATATCATCAATAGTATCCTTTCCTGGATTAAGTATTGTTTAGTCTTACCTTGACTAATTGACATGGTACTCCTAACTGTGACAGGTATATCTATGTTTATAACAAACACGGTACAGAACTTCACTGCCTTAACAAGGTTAGCAATTTGTTATCATCTGAATGCATGTGATGGTTTTTCTTTTTTAAAATTTGCGTGTAGGCTCTTTGGTCGACTGTGACTTTTATGGATTGAGTAGAGAGATGATCACCTTTTCTTGTGTTCTTTAACCCTCCAAAATTTTAAGCATTGTATTTTCTGTAAAATTCATGTATTTCCAATCCGCAGCAACCTGAAATTGAGTGGATTCTCTAATGCTGAATTACCGGAACCATGTTACTTAGGGTATGTTTGGGTTATCTCAAGAAGCATGTGTGGCTGCATTTATTTCCACCCAGAAATGAGATCTTAAAAGGCAGAAAAGCGGAAGCCCACGTGATGAGGTTTCCACTTTCTGTGCTGCCCCAAACGAAATGTCAGATCAATGAATCCCAGGGGGTGGTCTCACCTCCATCCCACTCAAATCATGATTTGGTTGTACATCTAGATGCAACCCCAGCCATCCTTAACCCTTATGTTTTCATTTCCTGATGAATCTGTGAGGAACTGAATGCTGTTCTTATTGGATCTCTGATACTATGCTTACATCTCAGGAACACTGCAGGGGATCTCTGAAGCTCCAGTTTTTGAAAAAACACTTCCTCTTGGCATCGATTAACAAATATGGGCAGCTCCATTACTACGACATAACTACAGGAGAGACAGCTGGTAACCTTCGGACTGGCCTCGGCCGCTGTGATATAATGCAGGTGAATCCCTTCAATGCGATCATAGGTTTAGGGCACAACTCCGGCAAAGTCACCATGTGGAAGCCAACCAGTACAACTCCTCTTGTCAAGATGTTGTGCCACCATGGTCCTGTCTCTGCAATGGCTTTCCACCATGGGGGCCATCTCATGGCCACTGCAGGCATGGACCGGAAGATCAAACTTTGGGATCTGAGGAAGTTCCAGGTCTTGCACACATATACAGGCCATACCAAGACCTTGGAATTTAGCCAGAAGGGTTTGCTGGCTATGGGAAATGGATCAAGAGTACAGGTCTGGAGAGACTCCTCAGGAGATCAGGACTACAGCCGCTATATGAGCCATTCCATGGTGAAAGGTTATCAGGTGCGAACAGTCTCATTCCAACCGTATGAGGATGTGTTGGGCCTGGGCCATTCTATGGGTATATCTTCCATTCTCATCCCAGGATCTGGTGAACCCAATTTCGATACATGGGTGGCAAACCCGTACGAAACTTCTCGCCAGCGAAGGGAAAAGGAGGTGCATGATCTCCTCAACAAGCTCCCGCCGGAGGCGATCATGCTGGACCCCTCGAAAATAGGTTTGGTTAAGCCAGCCAAGAGAAAAGAACGGCTGAGCAAGCAGGAGAGGGAGGCCGAAATGGAAGCAGCAGTTGCAGCTGCCAAAAATGTTCCCTTGAAGAAGAAAACAAAGGGGAGAAACAAGCCGAGCAAAATGGAGAAGAAGAAGCACGAGGTAGTTGAAAGGGCCAAGAGGCCTTTCTTGGAGCAACATATGAGGGAGGAACAAGGTTCTAAGAAGCAGAGAACCAATGAGGAAGTTGAGGTTCCCAAGTCTCTACAACGCTTCATTCGCAAGAACGTAGAGTGATTGGGTTGAACCAAATTGGCGGCAGTGATGATGTGGGTCAAAACCAAAATGGAGCCCATCAAGATTTTGATGTCCATCGGTTCAAAGAGTTATTTGATACTTTGGCAGTGTGATGGTTCACACATATGGACTCAGCTACCATGTGGCATGCAGGTAACTTGAATTAAACCGCCCAAATCATTGGACTAATGTAGATAGTCATAACCATGAAATTGATTAATTGGATGATCCTAACACCTGATTAATGGAATTCGTTTGTTCCATTAGGGCTGTTGGCTATTTTTCATTTTAACCGTCCATTACATGTCTGCCAATCATTCAGTTAGATCACCAGCTTGGTATAACCGTTGTTTATGACCTATCTAAAGTGCGGTCCACTGTTCGTGGTTTATTTTGAATGACATCTATGCCATGTGTACTCTTGAAAATGCATACATGCCATGTGTGCAATTTCTGAGTGCCTGAGTATTGGACCATCATTCTGCCAAGAGTATAAAAAATTCTCCTATTTTTCCCTGTAATTTTATAAAGCATATCCTGCTGGCTTTTTGTGAGATGCATATGCATGATGCTCCCTATTTTCATGTAAGGCTGGGTTTGGAACTAGAGTTTGAACTGATTGGAGAGGTCCTATTCAAAAAATTGATTTTCTGGCTTTCTTCTGCACGACAGAACTGGAGGTGCCATTCCCTGTTTAACATTTTGTTGTTGTTGTCTTTGCCTACTTAGCTTCTCGTTTAAGAAGGGGATGGTTGGTTGAGTAAACCATAATGATGAAAATGGGTTCTTTTTCTTCATTTACACTTCTTGATTGTAAAATGAAGTTTTGAATTGCAGTGGAGTTCATATAATAACTAATGTTATATCTGTAAAATTTTATGAACCTTCACTGCCAACAGCTTCGATATATTTTTAAAAGAAAGGCGAGGAGCATATCGGTCATCCCACGAGCTCCACACACACAGGGTCATTTTGTATATAAAATTTGTCAATGCATTTTTAGAAATGTGAGCATTTTGAAGGATCTTTTCAGTAAACATTGCTTCTTTCTGTAATTCAATTTAGGGACCCTTTGGCCTCATGATCAAAACCTGTGTTTGGAGATTGAAGCCCCTGTTTTGATTGGAAATGAGTGTTTTGCAGCCATTTGGAAACCCATCTGAAATCATTGTTTTCAAGATTGACTGGAGTCGGAGAGGCAAAAGGCCTTTTGTGGAAGTTGCGTCCAAGCGGGCCCATCGAGACACTTGGGACAACCCTCTGCTCTTTTCCGTTTGGTGTTTTTAAATTGAAATGCTGCCAAGTTTCATCTACCCCTTAAATCAATCCATTTAGGTTATCTATAGGCTGGACCAGCTCACCAGACCTGGAACCCGAAGCAAAATATGAATACCAAGTTATTCCTTCAACCCTCAAACGTTGTAAGACATTGGTGGTGATGGATGTGTTGCTTGGTATTTTCTCTTCATTCTTTTTACAGGGCTTGTTTGGAGGCATGGGGAAAAAAGGGAGAAGAAACAACATTTCCCATGAAATTAGCTTTCCATAGTCCGTGAAGCATTTTTTTTATAGGAATTTGTGGGAAACAATTTCTCATTTAATTTGTCTTTTTGGTTAGAAAATCAATAAATTTAATTTCTCATGGGAATCCTTTAGAAATTTTTTCTTCTTTTTCTTTCAGGACATAAGGAAAAGAGTTATTAAGAGTTTAAAAAAATAAATATGCCACCCGCCTTTAATTGCCTCACATGTGCTGTAGTGCCAATGTAACCTCCAACGAAATTTGGTCTTTGTGATTTGGACGATGCCATTATAGTACCATTTTGTCTATGTAAACCGTGCATTAGCCATATATTGTCACTATAAACTCTACGATTGGTCCCAGTCCCATAATTCAAATATGCCACCGTCCACCTTCAACAGCATGACATGGGCCACATTTTCTAAAGTAACCCTCGACACGATTTGGTCTTAGTGATTTGGACAATGCCGCTATAGCGGTATGTGCGCCAAAATGCCATTTGGTCCCTATTAACGCTGCATGTGGTTTTCATTATAAAGGCAAGAAAGCGAAATTGCCATTGTAGGTTACGTGATTTAGACAATGCCATTACAAAGTCAGGTGCATGCATCAAATGTGGGTCCACAATGACATTGGCAAAGTCATTATTTCACTTAGGGGAATCTTTGCTTTTCACTACCTGTCCCACATCTAATATGAATGCATGAAGCCTTTTTAATAGGTTATGACTGCATGGCGAAGTGGTAAACTCCAGATAGCTTTGCATCATTATAAAAATGTGGTTTTTCATTCTATCACATGTGGCAGTGGCACTGAGTGCACCATCCAAACCATCCATATCATGAAGATGGATCATATATCTAAAAAATCATTTTGATCAATCAATCCTAACCGCAGAAAGAGTATCATGTCTCTTTTCAAAATGGTGATGAAATGTCTGAGGAGTCTAGCCACAGGAAGTGTTTGAATTGGAGGGCTTGGCCTTATATATATATATATATATATATATATATATATATATATATATATATATATGCCAACAAGGGTTCTTCGTGGGGCCCACAACTGAAGGAGCACGATGGATGCAGATTGGGTACTACCCTGGCCCGACCCTAGCTAGGAATGGGCATGGGTCCTAAGGGGCCACCATGACATGGGTCCGTCCATTTTGCCCTATCATTTTAGGGTAAGAGCCCAAAAATGAGGCAGATCCAAGGCTCAAGTGGACCACACCACAGGAGGCAGTGGTGATAATGATACCCGTCGTTGAAACCTTATTAGGGCCCACCATGATGGTTAATTGCCATCCAACCTGTTCATAAAGTCACATAGACCATATGAAGAGAGAGCACAAATATCAGTTTGATCCAAAGCTTCTGTAGCTCCCAAAAAGTTTTCAACGCTAGGTGCTTAATCTCCACTGTGTAGTCCACTTGAGCCTTGGAACTTCTTCATTTTTGGGTATGTACTGTAAAATGATATGGAAAAAATGGATGGACGGTGTGGATAAAACTCATACATCACAGTGGGCCCCCAGAACCCCTGTCCATTCAGTATGACATCCAATACATTGGCAAGGGTTGCCTCGCCTTAAAAGTTAGGCCGCCCCAAAAATCAGGCTGATCCAACCATCATGTGGGGCCACCAGGTTTTGGGTGGTTGTCATTTGCCTCATTGGATACGCCTGATTTGAGGGCATGTGATCATAATGATTAAACTCGTGAGTTTGCTTGTATACCCAAAACACAGTGGGCCCCACATTTGCAATAGTGGATAAGCAAGTGAATAGGGAGGTGAATAACCTAGTGAAAAACTACCCGAATAAGCTTATTCTGCAAAATTGGGTCCCTGGCTTAGTGGTACCCATTGTGGTGTGTGTGAAAAAAACATTATTCTAGTAGAACTGGGCCCACCATGGTGTATGTTTTTCATCCACGCCGTCCATCCATTTTTCCAGAGCATTTTATGGTATGATCCCAAAAACGTCCATCCATTTTTCCATAGCATTTTATGGTGTGATCCCAAAAAATGAGGTAGATCCAAATATCAAGACAACTACATCACAGGAATTGCTTGAATACCCACCATTAAAAACTTCCTGGGAACACAAAAGTTTTAGGGCCCTAGGAGGTTTTTAACGGTGGACATTCAATCACTACTGTTTTCCTGTGGTGTGGTCCACCTGAAATTTAGATCCCCTTATTTTTTGGCATCAAGCCCTAAAATGGTCCGGAAAAATGGACGGACAGCATGGATAAAACACACACATCATGGTGGGCCCACAGAGCAACGACCACTAGCCACCTAGCTGGTGGCAGCGTCACTAGCCAAACCGCGTCCAAGCCTTTAGCACCGTCTGTGTTGTAATCCAACCTATTCCGAAGGATTGCCCCACCATGACTGTTTGGACGACTGAAATATCAGGCCGATCCAACCATCACATGGCCACCACTTAAAGGTTTTTAGGTGTGTTACTATTTTTAGATTATTGTGTGGGGTCTCACTTAATGCACAGGTTGGATGACAGGCACCCAACAAGGCAGGCTCCATAAAAGCGATAGTGGAAGTCTACCACCACATTGGCTTTTTTTTTTTTATACCACAATGGATAATGAACCCATGACCTGATGTTGAAACCCTTGCGAGTCTACCACCAACACATGAGTAAGATGACCTGGGCACACTTGTGCAGGGGCTGTGTGGGACCCATGGACATTTCCGTGACAAAGCCACTCCATCTGATTTTAAAAACCAAATAAGATAGGAGTCTAAAAATCAGGCGAATCCAAAACTTAAGTAGGCCACCAAATGAAACAGTAGGAACAACAACGTCTCCTATTGAAACATTCCTGGAGCTGACCATGATGTTTATGTGCCATCCAAATTGTTCATAAGGCTATTACTATAGAGATTAGATCATCTTAATACAAAACTTCTTTGTCCAATCCCTACTATTTTATGTGGTATGGCCTATATGGTTTTAGATTTGCCTGATTTTTAGATTCTCATTCTACCGTGGTCTTGCAAATCATATGATGGAGTGGATTTGTCACAGACATCTCTACTGGGCACAGGAAAATCTTGTGCCCGGGTCACACGCAATCCACTCCATCCCGTTTTACAAGACAACAATATAATAGGAATTTAAAAATCAGGCTGAAATAAAACTCATGTGGGCCACAGTGGGAATTGAACACCTGAAGTGACAGAAGTTTTGTACTAGGATGATATTTTTTCCTGCGTCTTAATTGCACGTAAACATCATGGTCAGCTCTAGGAAGGTTTCAACAGTGGATCGTTTTGTTCCCATTGTTTCATTTGGCTTGGCCCACTTAAATTTTGGATTCACCTGATTTTTATACTCCAGTCTTATTGTCGTCTTTTAAATCAGATGAATGGAGTGGATTTGTCACGGACATCTCTGTGGGCCCACACAGCCCTGGCACAGTTGTATGTCTGTGCATTGTATGTTATAGTACTCTTAGTTGCATCAGTTCAATTGAAAAATCCAATTGATTGATCTAAACCGTCCATCAAGTTCAGAACAGTGTTCATGGGCTATCATGAGAAAATAACACTGATTGGATGATCTAAGCCATCATTGATTTGCAATTATTTTCAGTAGCCATCATTTTTCCAAGCGTCGGATGGGATGGTTAGGATTACCTAACAAAGGTGGTTCTTTAGAATCATAAGCAATCCATGATCGTCCCTAATAAATAGATGGATCAAATTGTTGCTTAGATTTATTTTTGTGTAAATAACCTGGACCGTCCATGTTTAGCCCACTGATCAAACAGTTAATATTTTTTTCAGATTCGTTTGATATTTCTTGGTAGCTCATTAAATGTGTGTTGGACCTAAAGAACAGTCTAGATCAATGGTTTGGACTTTCTACCAGGGCTGCTGAGGGGCGGCATCAACTTTTCATCAGATCCACTCCGTCCATTAGATGTAACATTCAATCTTAGACCATGAGCCAAAAAATCATCCCCAACAGAAAATCAGGTGGACCACACTGCAAGAAACAGTTGGGACGGGAATTCAACCAACAAAACCTTCTGCACTGTTTGTGGGGCCTACGGTGTGCATATGCTATCTAATAAATTCATCGGATGTGGCCCATTGGGATGAAGGGTCACAAAAAATTAAGCCATTTCATCTACACCGTCCATGCATCTACATTACATCTAATAAATTCATCAGATGTGGCCCATTGGGATGAAGGGCCGATTAGGTTTGGGTGGATCCCCGGAACACTGAGGTCGGTGAATCGCCAACTGTGGGGCCACTATGATGTATCTACATTACATCTACACCGTTCATGCATTTTGAAAGCTCATTTTAGGGCATTATCCCAAAAATGAAGCAGATCTAAAACTTAGGTGGACCATACCGCATGAAATAGCAGTGATTGAATCCACACCATTAAAAACTTTATGGGCCACTGGAGTATTTATTTTCCATCCAACCCGTTGAAAAGGTCAATACCTGGATGAAGATGCTAAACAAATATAAGCTTGACCCAAAATTTTTGTGACCCACGAGAAGCTTTTAATGGCTGAATACCATTTTTACTGTATTATGGTCCACCTGAGATTTGGATCTACTTCATTTTTTGAATCATGCTCTAAAATTAGTTTTCAAAATGAATGAACGGCGTGGATGTAATACACACACATCACAAAGAGGACGGGCAGGGTAAGGGATCCACCAACCTCGGTGGATCCGGGTATCCAGAGAAGCCGCGCCCTTCCAAAACTACCATTATTAAAGATCTCACCTACACATCCTCATAGTCCTTTTTAAAGTGAGAGAAAGCTGAAATCGATTGCATTACTCAGTACACTTTTATTTACTTAGTACATTAGGTGGGGCCACTGTGAATATATGTAGTTTATCCACGACGTCCATCCATTTTTCCATATCATTTTAAGGGTTGAGATCAAAATTGAAGCATATCTAAAGATCAAGTGGACCATACTATAGGAACCAGTGGGAATAATGATTTCTACAGCTGAAACCTTCCTAAGGCCCACAGTGACGTTTATCCTTGTCATCCAACTTGTTCAAAAGATCACACAGACATGGATGAACAGAAAAAACAAATATCAGCTTGATCCAAAACTTTCGTGTACCCCAAGAATTTTTCAACGGTAGATATTCAATGTAGAATCTTTCCTGTGGTGTGGTCCACCTGAGCTTTGGATATGCTTCATTTTGGGGTTTAAGCTCTAAACTTATCTGATAAAATGAATGGACGGAGTGGATAAAATACATAAATCACGATGGGCCCCATAGAGTTTACACAAATTCTCTGCCGAGAAAGACATCCTCTCCTTTTTACAATATTCATCCATTACAATATTCTTTCACACCCTCGTCCTTTTTACAAACTACGGTCATTTATAACCAACAAAAAAAAAACTTAAAAGACAACTATAAAGGGAACCATCATACCTTCATCCCTTTTATAAACTCCCACCATTCATGCGGAAAATAAAAAATAAAAATTGAAAAACAACTATAAACGTAATCAAAGAAGGAAGAATGAAGGAACGAGTAAGAAGGAAAGACGGAAGGAATAAGAAGGAAGAGAACAAAAAACACCGTCTTCCCCTTCGTGGAAAAAAAAAAAAAAACTAATGAAGGAAAAAGGAAACCGAAAAACGACCCTCCAAGGGCCTCATGTTTTGAACCCATTCCACATCTTATGTAGGGCCCGCTGGGTTGTGGTGAAGCAAATCTAACCTGTTCATATATAAGGTGTTTTAATTTTATGTTATCAACCTAAGCTTGAGGGCAAAACTCATCACAGATGGACCATACTGCAAAAAACAATTCAGAATTAACGCATAATGTTGGTGATGTACTTATAGATTATAAAGAACTTCAAATAAAAAATTAAGAAAAACCTTCTTTGAGTTTGAGTTTATGGTTGTCTGATTAAAATGAATAAATCAAAATCAATCAAAGGGTGAGCTGAATCCTTTTGTTTTTTGGGCCATTCTCCATTTTCACAAAACTTTCTCCTTGCAAGACAAGAGCTCATTATACTAGGAGTAGGAGTAGCGGGGCATTTTTGTGTTTGGAAAAATGATTAAGTAACTTTTTAAGGCAAAAAAAAGTTTTAAGTTTAAAAGGACAGGTTAAAGCTAGGGCTACATCATACGGCGGTACTATTGGCCTCAGAATCCAATTGTTTCTATATTTTAAAGATTCCAAAACTACCGTTATTAAAGATCTCACCAACCCATCCTCAGAGGCCTTTCTAAAGTGAGAGAAAGATGAAACCGGATTGCATAACCCAGTACACTTTTATTTACCTAGTAAACTATGTTGGGCCCACCGTGATTATATTGTAGTTTATCCACGACGTCCATCCGTTTTTTCATATCATTTTAAGGGTTGAGATCAAAATTTAAGCATATCTAAAGATCAAGTGGACCATATAGTAGGAAACAGTGGGAATAATGATTTCTACCTCTGAAACCTTCCTAAGGCCCATAGTGACCTTTTTTTTTTTTGTTTTTGTCATCCAACCTGTTCAAAAGTTCACACAGACATGGATGAAGGGAAAACATAAATATCAGCTTGATCTAAGACTTTCCTCACCCTCAAGAATTTTTCAACGGTAGATATTCAATGCACACTCTTTCCTGTGGTGTGGTCCACTTGAGCTTTGGATATGTTTCATTTTTGGATTTAAGCTCTAAACTTATCTGAAAAAATGAATGGACGGAGTGGATAAAATACATAAATCACGGTGGGCCCCACAGAGTTTACACAAATCCGCTGCCGAGAAAGACATCCTCTCTTGTTTTCTCCGCCTCTCTGTTTCTCTTCTTTCACCATCATGGTCCCCACTCTCATCTCTCATCTTCTCTCCTTCCACGTGTATGATACCTCACTGTGGGGCCCACCTAGTCAACTGTTTGAACCCCATAATGTGGGTCCCAATTTGAACGGCCTTGGCGCCTGCAGAGGGTTCCTTGAATGAGTTGCCCCCATCTTTAAAGCGGTGGTGAACTATTACCATAGAACAACGAAAGATTCGGCTCGCACTGGTCGGTGCTCTGTGGGCCCACCTTGATATTTGTGTTTTATCCACACCGTCCATTGATTTTGTCATATCGTTTGAGCATATGAGCCCAAAAACGAGACAGATTGAAATCTCAGGTGGACCACACCACAGTAACCGGTGGTGATTGAAAGGCCACCATTAAAACCTTCCTAGGGGCCACTGAACGTTTATTCGCTGACCAACCCGGTGATTAGACCACACATACCTGTACCTGGATGGAGGGAAAACACAAACATAAGCTTGATACAAAACTGTTTCAATCCCACTATTTCTTGTGGTGTGGTCCACTTGAGCTTTGTATATGCTTCAATTTTGAATTCATATCCTAAAATGAGCTGGAAAATCGGATGGACGGCGTGGATAAGACACATACATCAAGATGGGCCCCACAGAGTTTACTGAGTACGCTATAGCCTACTGAGTTACTCAGCACTTTTCGAGTTTCTTTTGCCCACGTCGCGGCTTACAAGCAGCAGTATATGTCGCCCCAACGGGGCCCACATGCTGTGATGCGCCGAAGATCCGAACCGTCCACTTGGTGGATGCTGTACTATAAACCCTAAAAGCTAAGAAAATTGTGCTGAGCCGATGTATCTGACCATCACTGAGTAGAGACGAAGCTATGAACATTAAAAAGAAGAGTTCAACAGATTACATCCAATGCAAAAGACAAAGACGGAAGCACGATGAGTCGGAGGAAATCATTTGAATATTAACGGTTGAAATCATCTGAATATTTCAGGATACAAGCGTCGCGTGGTGGCGAACCCGACTCGGAACAGATGCAAAACGGTTGATCGTGTCCACACAGATGAGCTTGATGTTTATTTGCCATCCAACCTGCTGATCAGATCTGTCACTGATCTGTGGTAAAACACAAATATCAATGATCAAAGCTTCTGTGGTCCTCAAAACAGTAGCGTTTAATCCCAACTTCTTCCTGTGGTGTGGTCCACTTGAGATTTTTATTTGAATTGCATCATAGCTAATGACCTAAAATGAGCCGGCCAAATAGATAAACGGTGTGGATGTAACAAAAATAGAGAAGTGGCCCTTCTGTTGGATAGGTGGGAAAAAAAAGACATCACATGCAACCACATGGTGTCTATCCACGCCGGTCCATCTGTTTTCCAAATCATTTTAAGGCATGAGCCCAAAAATGAAGAGATCAGGGAGACCATACCGTAAGAAACAGTGGTGATTGAATGCCCTACCATTAGATGCTTCCTACGGCCCACTCTAATGTTTATTTGTCATCCAACCTGTTGATAAGGTCACATCAATCGGATGAAGGAATAAACGAATGAGTCAGGATCCTCTGTTGGGTTCCAAGCAGGAAACCCCTGCTTGGAGCCTTTTCATTGGTCCACATCATCACATAGGTCCGCCACTTTGTCACATCCTTAGTACAACCTGATTATACTTCAGTGCAACCTGGTCACATGATGTAATGCAGTGTGATGTGGACCAATGAAAAGGTACAAACAGGAAATTCCTGCTGGGAAGGCAATAGAGGATCCGGACTCTGAACAAATACAGCTTGATCCAAAACTTTTATGGCTCATTAATGGTTGATCACCACCATTTCGTATGCTCTGGTCCACCTGATAATTAGATCTGCTTCATTTTTTTTTCTCATGTCTTAAAAAAGATATAGAAAAATGGATAGATGCCATCCATATATATATATATATATATATATATATATATATATATATATATATATATATATATACACACACCCCATATCACACCTAATCTGCTCTCTCGCTTGGGATGGGTGTTTAAGAAATAAAGAAATAAAACAGTGGATACATTGTTTTTTTGTTAGTCGTGCAAGGCACCCACACGGTCATTCACCCACCGACAGTGTCTCATAACAAAAGCCAGGTTTCTTTAATATAGGGAATTTTATAAACTAGTACCTCATTAATATGTTATTTACACCCTAGCACCTTTTTTGGTCGTTAGTTTAAAGAGAGATTTTTCCTAAAATAACGAAAATGCCCTAATTAATGAAGTTGCTTAATAAATATTAAATAGGTAAAATCTCTGGTGAATTGCATAGTAATAGTATGCGGTAATTATAGGTGTTCTGTTGAACCCACCATGATCATTTTTGGGCTCTCTATTTTACATCCAACTTGTTAGTTAAGGTCACATAGACCTGGATGAAGGGAAAAAAAAATACCAACTTTATCTAAAACTTTTGTAGCTCACAAGAATTTTTAATGGTGGTCATTTACCACCGCTGTTTCATGCAGCAAGAGTTAGATCTTCCTCATTTTTTAGCTAATGCCCTAAAATAATATGGAAAAATGCATAGACTGTGTATTAAACACATACATCCTGCTGGGACCCACATATTACCGTATGCAATCCAGGTTAAAGCCACGGCGTTCGTGTCTTTGCCTGAGGCGGATTGCCTGTTCCCCTTCTTAGGAAGTTCTTGTAGTTGGAAATGATGCGGGGCCCACAGATGTTCCCTTCACCAATCCAATCCATCCATTAGCTTTTCAAGATCACATTTGGACTGGATTCTAAACATAATTTTTTTTTTTGAAAACTCATGTGGGCCACACCACATTAAACAGTAGGAACACAAATGTCCACTGTTGAAACTTTCCTAGAGCCGACCGTGATGTTTATAGGTTATCCAAACCGTTAATAGGGTTATTACCATTCATATAAACTATAGGTACAAATATCGTCCTCATACAAAACTTCCGAGTCCCTACAAAACTTCCACTAGTGGGCGTCCAACCCCACTGTTTTGTGTGGTGTGGCCCACGTGAGTTTTAGATATGCCTGATTTTTAAATTTATGTCCATTTTTTTTCTTTCAAAAACTTACGAACGGAGTGGATTTTTTTTTATGAAAATCTATGTGAACCCCACACAGCTTCTGACTACACAGGAAAGTGTTGCTTCCTTGCCAATGGCTTTCACATCAACTTCCACGATGGAAGCTAGGTGGGGCCACCGTGATGTTTGTGAGAAATCTACCCATGCATCTGTTTTTTCTAGATCATTTTATAACCTGAGGAGCTAAAGAGGGATCCCACTCTCACTCCCAGGGTGCGGTTTGGGTGGATCCCCAACTGTAGGGCCACGGTAATGTATGTACCTTACATCTACACCGTCCATGCATTTTGAAGGCTCATTTTAGGGCATTATTTCAAAAATGAAGCAGATCCAAATCTTAGGTACATGAAATAGTAGTTATTGAATCCCTACCATTAAAAACTTCATGGGGCCACTGGAATGTTTATTTTCCATCCAACCTGTTGAGAAGGTCAATAAGACCTAGATGAAGATAACAAACAAATATCAGCTTGACCCAAAAATTTTGTGACTCATGAGAAGCTTTTAATGATTGAGTACCATTATTTAATGTATTATGGTCCACCTGAGATTTGGATCTACTTCATTTTTTGAATCATGCTCTAAAATGAGAGTTCATAATGAATGGAAGGCGTAGATATAATACACACACATCACACAATAGATAAGGTATATACCTACCTCGGTGGATCCGGGGATGCAGCTAAACCGCGCCCACGCTTTCCACGCTTCGTGGACGTACGGTGGTCAGGGGCATTTTGGATCGAAAGTTTTGAAATTTCTAATTAAAAGGTTAAAAAAGATGAACCCGCAAGAAATTAAACTTGTAGTAAACATAGCCACACCGGGGGCTATTGCAGTAAAAATCCCCGTCCTCGCCGCTGGGCGTGAATTGGGTGTTACCCCCGGGAACAGCTTAGTGGGTGTTACACATACCGTATGGTCCACATGGATGATATTTTTTATATCCATTCTGTCCATCCGTTTCTACAGTCTATTTTAGTTGAAAATAAAAAAAATTATGCAGATCCAAATCTCAAGTGGACCACACCACTAGAAACAGTGTGATAGAGTGCCCCACCATTAAAATTTCCAAAGATCCCATCGTAAGGATTTGGTAGTATTTATTTGCAATCCAAGGTCTTTATAATGTCAATAAGGTATTGATGAAGGGAAAATATAAATATCACTTTGATCCAAAAATGTTGTAGCCCACAAAACGTTTGTAATAGTTATTCAGCACTGTTTCTAGTGGCATGGTCCACCTGAGATTTGGATCTTCTTAGGGTTTTGGATCACATACTAAAATGATATGAAAAAACCGATAGACAGATTAGATATATAAAAAATAGATCAAGATGGGCCCCACACGGTAGGGGTAACACCCACTAAGCTGTTCCCGGGGTAACATCTAATTCGCGCCCCCTGCCGCTATCCACATTTTTCAATTTCTCCTCGACAGGGAGAGAAGTATGAATAATTTCCGTTAGACAGTCGCGACGGACACTTGCTTCATCCGGCTGTCGGAGATGGGAGTAACTATCGTGAGCCTGGCCTCATACGCAACCTTATCCTTCACCCCACCACCGCACCGCCACCGCCTCCTCCTCTTGTCTACGCCCAGACCCCTCCCTCGATACTTAAACCTCCCTCTCGCCTCCCCACCATTCCTAAAGCCAAAGCTATCCTGCGCACCTACCGTGCTTCGAGCGCCCCGGTGCGCACTTCACTCCCACATCGACCGCTGCGCATTATTACAGGATGCGGGGGCCACGGCTCTTGTTACGGCCGGCGCTTACTTGCTTGTCCTCGCTTTCGATCTTCTCACCAAGCGCAATCTAGTCGAACAGGTTTGATCTCCCTTTCTCTAACCTGCGCATCGGGTGCTTAGTTCCTTATCCTAAGCACATTACGACTGCTATTCTCTGTTATCGCTTGCATGAGTGGACCTGGAAGCTTCGCGGCCCATCCGCATGCGAGATCCACACCGTTCATCAGTTAGGGCATGCTGCTAGCATGTCCTGTACTGATAGTAAATGGTGGGTCCGATCGTCTGTTATGACACGTGTACGGCTAATACGGATCGTCGGTCATTTTCCCTACTCCTGGATTTCTCTTTTCAATACTAGCATCGCCGACCTGATCTTGGTCAAGTGCACCTTACCTGATGAACGGCGAGGATCACACAATCGTTTTGACCGTCCATCTTATGTGAGTGATTACATGAGCATTCAGTATGCCCTAGGTCAGAGCAGCTGTGATCCAGACCGTTCATCAGTTAGGTCACCCTGCTAGCATGTCCTGGTCTAAGAAAAATGAGTGGGTCAGATCATCTATCAGGACACACTCTAGACAAATGCGTATGGCGAACATGGGTCGCCTTCGTTTTCCCTAGTACTGCATTTGTGTTTTGGTTGCTAGTATTGCCAGCCTGATTCTTGGTCAAGGGCAAACTCACAATGCACCTTACCTGATGAATGGCCAGGATCATGCACATATTTCAATGTTGGGTCGTGTTTTGCAATGCCCACCGTCCATCTTATGTCAGCGATTGCACGACCATTCAGTATGCCCTAGGTTAGAGCTGCGATAGTCTAGGCCATTCATCAAGTAGGGAATGCTTTTAGCATGTCCTAGACCAAGAAAATGGGCGGGTCTGATCATTTTTTGGGACATGCGTATAGTGAATATGGATCGTTCGTCATTTTTCCCTATTCCTGCATTTGTGTTTTTCATGCTAACTTCGCCGGCCTGATTCTTGGTCAAGGGCATGCTCACAGTGCACCCTACCTGATGAATGGTCATGATCAGACACATGTTTCAATGTTGGCTTTGAGTTCTGCAATGCCCACCTTCCATCTTATGTACATGGCCACACCAGCATTCAGTATGCCCTAGGTTAGAGTTGCAATTGTCTAGGGCATTTGTCAGTTAAGGCATGCTGTTAGCATGTCCTAGACAAAGAAAAATGGAAGGGTCGGATCGTCTATCAGGACACCTGCTTACTGCGAACATGGATCCTTGATCATTTTCCCTAGTCTTGCATTTGTGTTTTGCTTGCTAGTGTTGCTGACCTGATTTGTCAAGGGCAATCTAACAATGCACCCTACCTGATGAATGGCCAGGATCATGCACACATTTCAATTTTGGGTCATGTTTCACAATGCCCACCGTCCATCATATGTCAGCGATTGCACAAGCATTCAGTATACCCTAGGTTATAGCCACAATGGTCTAGGCCATTTATCTGTTAGGCCAGGCTTACAGCATATCCTAGACTAAAAAAAATTGGGCAGGTCCAATCATCTGTTAGGACACACGTATAGTGAATATGGATCATTGGTCATTTTCCCAGCCATGCACGTCTGTTTTTCATACTGGTATCACCGACCTGGTTCTTGGTCAAGGGCGAGCTCACGTTGCACTCTACCTGATGAATGGCCATGATCCAACACACATTTCAATGTTGGTTTGAGTTCTGGAATGCCCACTATCCATCTTATGTGAGCAATTACACGAGAATTCAGGGTGCCCTATGTTAGTGCCGTGACGGCTTCACTGTTATTTCCACTTGGACTTTGGAGAGAAGCAAAGGGGGCATTTCTAGCCTTTGGCCTGCCTGTTAGTCAAAATTGCAGAAACTGCCATGCCCACCCAATTAGTTTTCTGGATTCAATTAACAGAGGCATTCTTTAGCACTGTATGGGCATTCTAGTAAGGGAAATGAATATAGCATGACCACTGTAGGATTTAATCCAATGGTTGCTCACAAATTCCACCTGATTAATTTCCTTCCTAAAGTTTTTGTGAATTGATTAGTTGTTATCACCAAGTCTAATTAACTCTCTCTCTCTCTCTCTCTCTCTCTCTCTCTCTCTCAGAGCGAGATATTATTTTTTTTTGAAAAGCGACGATCATATTCGTAATAGCAAAAATAAGTGCAGAGTGATGGAGAGCAGGCCCGGCTTGAAAATGACCCTCTTGTCACTAAGAAACTTGGGTCCATCCCTTCAAAACATACAAAACAAAGAGAAAAAAAAAAATACACAAGTCCAGAATGGGAAGGATCGTGGAATTTCCATCCAACCCTCCCCGATCATATATCCCTCAAATTCCCCGGGAGGTCCCTGTGTTCATATATACCTCCAGACAAGACATTACAATGGTTTAGGAACTTCATCCCCAAGTTTGTGCACCAAATGCTAATGCTTCACATGCTGGGCTGATGTTTCGATTGGGTCCATCCATTTGGTGGGTCCTAGCATTGATGGCTTGTCTTTTGGAAATCAAACCTACCAGATAATCCTATCAATCACTTTTCTTGAATTTACCCCACCAAACATTTGTTTCGAGGTTGAGGGTCACTGATGAGACTGATATGATTGTCCACTAGGTATGATTTAAACATAAGCCACCAATGCTAGGGCCCAGTGGATGGATGGACCTGATTGATAATTCATGCTGCCATGTTTATTGTGGATATATGGCTCTACCATATTATGGTTCTTCCAGTTACCTTTTCATCTCCCAAGCTCATATATCTTGTAATTGTCTTTGCCAAGTCACATATTCGTGTAGCCCTACCTATCTGCATGTAAGCGTGTGTCAATATGTTACAATCCAGTCTGCAGTCATATTGGCACATGCTTGCTCATGGATGGCAGGCACTTCACATGTGTGGGCTTATTCAAACCTCTGCTTTTTTTGGTAGGGTGTTGGGGCAATTGCCTCAGCTATCACTTGTGGTAAGACTCAATCCCAGGCTATGGTGCATTAGGAGAGTGGTACATACCAACTCAGATACCAAGCTGGGTGTTTATCTGAATCAGCTTTAGTAAGAGGAATTGCATGATATGTCACCCCATCTTTTTACAGTGTCCACAAGTTTTCAGTTCAGACAAGTGGGGCCTACGGTTGGATAATCTAGACTGTTGGTCTGTTTTGTTCTAACTTGGATAGACTATGCCTGAAACATGTCCTCCTCAACTGTACAATCTTAACCTTTTGATTGTGGCCTACTGAGAGATGGTTAAGAAAAGATGCAACATGAGTTTGTAGTTAACTGAGAAAGGTCCTTGTATTGGTCTTGAGAATCTTTCTATCTGGGAGCATGCTCCATCCACGGTGGTACTCAACAGACCAATGGATTGGATGACTCATGGTTCCCACTTTGTTAGAATGGAAAACCCGTTTGTAGTGTGCAAAGTACATGGATCATATAGTTCCTCCTTTATAGCTTATAGCGACCTAGAGTTATTTTGTGCATTCAAGGTGCTTTCATACAAATGAGTGTAGGTGTCTTGATTCTTTCATACTCCAAATGCTTTCAGTTACCCAGTCAGTGAATCAGGACTGAATATGATGGACCCTGCAACAAATACTGCCTGCGCATAAGCACACCCTTTGGAAAATCCTAGCCAATGCTTGTGAAGTTCTCATTTAGAGTGGCCATACCCATATTTACCCAAACATTTAGAACTTACTACCGTTTTCCGACCTGTCGGGATTCCTTTTGCACCCTGCAACTTGGTTTGCAATGGGGATCCGCTCAAATCAGGGCCCATATCATTTTAGGGGAGAGTCCAATAGGAAGTCCTTGGTCTAATGTACTGAGGTAGCCTGTGGGACCCATTGTCTATGACAATGGGATCCACCGTGAAATGTTAGAACCTATTGTTTTCAGTGACGCCCGCCTACATAAGGTGGGCAGGTTCTCATTGCTTTCTTCTCTTATCTGGGAGAGAAGAGTTATCGAGAAAACTGAAGTAGGTATCCATTAAGGCAATGGATACATGCATGAGAGAGAAGACTTCTTAAGAAAAAGAAGGTACAAGAAGTTATCAATTAAGGCTAGGGATACATGGGGCCGATTCACAAGAAGGTGAGCAAGATGCTTTCCTTTGCAACCACCACAATGGAATTGTCTTCTCTTAGCTACTTTGCTGTAACTTTCTTAAGGTAGCCAAATGCCTTGTCACCTAATTCTGATGCACACCAATTGGTTAATGCCATGGCTTTCCAACTGTGTGGTTTGCTTGGGAATTGCTCCTCCAGGATCAAACTCTACTTGCTTAGCCTTTTTGACATGCATGTAATAGTTGTCTCTTTCTCTGTCCGTCTACCTGTCTATCACATCTCAACTCTCAGATATCTCTGTTTCTGGCTTAAGACCAGAAGCTGAGCAGGAAGCTGGTGCATGTATTATCAGGGCTTCTCTTCATGGCTTCTTGGCCACTTTTCAGGTATTCTTCTCTTCTATATCAATAAACCTTTGATTTTATTTGAGAAGTGCTAATTGCAGAAGGCCCATCTCCAAGAGCCCAACAAAAATTCCCAACACATGCCAACAGTATGTGTATTGGATGCGAGATGTTTATGACATCCCCTTACTGTATGCCCTAAGAAGGCTGCCTACTCGTTAGGTGAGCAATGCATGCATGTTGAATGTGGACTGCTGGTTATTTTTCTAACCACCATTTCTTTGTACTTGTGTGGCCCATCTGATAAATGGACCATCCAGATCTATCGTCCGAGGAACATTCACTATGGGGACCACCCAATGAACATCCTGGATCCTGCACACATGTCACATTGTCATGTGGGGGGCATTTGTGCTTTAGGTATTATATGGTGCTTGACCTGAGAATCTCTTTGGTATGCACAGGTTTTCAGCTTGTGCAAGTGCGAAAAATGGTTTAGATATGCAGACCTTGATACTATGATCCCATTGTGGATGCCACATATCAACCATCTCCGAGATTGAAAGATCATAGCCATCGAATCTTTGGCATTCTGCTGTGGACCATACCAGTATTTTCTTTCTTAACCATCTATTTGCAGGCCACCAATAGAAGGTATAGGATTTTACCATCCAATACATTTTTGGTGCATGGGGCATCCATGGCAGTGCCATCCTATCACTGGTTTGGATCACAGAACCACGTGTCCCACTTGTACAAACTGAAACATGAGCGTACACTATGGATATTCTCAGGTTGAGCACTGTAATACCTTCTTTATTTTTGTTTAGTTCCCATCACTCATATCGTCAACCCTTAGTAAATTGCCGTCTCACCCATTTCTGCAGCACCTCCATAGGGGCACGCTATTTTGCTGCTGTGGTTCCCCTCCTGAATTGCTTAAGGCTTCTTGTTTATGGTCTCTCGATAGCCACCGATGAGGGTCTGGTGAAATCTGTCACACGGGATGGGAAGCCTGAGTAATAACTTCAATTTCCATCCGCCCCTTGATTCTACTACTATATTTCAGCAATGTGGCTTGAATGGGCTGGTTACTTGCAGGGAATTGCTTCGCGGTCCACTGTATTATGTTCTTGTATTGATGTTCTGTGCTCTGGTATTCTGGCGCGAGTCTCCTGTTGGAGTGATCCCCTTGGGTATGATGAGTGGCGGGGATGGTAACTCCTTTCCTCATACCCATATCTTGGTCTTGTTTTTGGCCTTCCACTTATGTGTGTCTCAGCCTTGACTTTTACATATGTAGGATTTGCTGATATCATGGGGAGAAGGTTTGGGGCACTAAAGCTTCCTTACAATCAACAGAAGAGTTGGATCGGAAGCATTTGCATGTGTTTCTGCGGTTTTGCTGTTTCCATTGGGTTAGTTTTAATTTCTCATCCACCATACCAAAATAAAAAGAACATAAGAAAAGAAAGAAAAGTTGTGATTTCTCGATTTGTTAAGTTCATAGGATTTTCGGATTTCTTATTTGTATTAGAGTGCACTCGCTTGTTTGGTGGTCTTGATTGGTTTGATAATGGACTGTTGTAGGATGCTCTACTACTTTGCGAGTCTGGGATATCTGCGGTTGGATTGGGTTTCGACTGTGGAAAAAGTAGCCCTTATTTCGTTTGTGGCTACATTGGTGGAGTCGCTTCCAATTACAGATGTTGTGGATGATAACATATCCGTTCCTTTAACGAGCATGCTGATGGCCTTCCTGTTTTTTGGATATGAGCCACCACACTGAGCTTCGCTTCAGTGATATTTTTGCTTATTCCTTCATAGCTGTTTGTGAGAGAGAGCACTTCCCTTGATGCCAATAGATGTTACTCTTGTTATTGAGTCTGTGTGAACTATGCTCAGTGGCAAAAATGGTCCTGTCTCCTTTCAACCATTGCTGGAAAGGTCATAAGAGTAATTTAAAGGTAATCATAAATTCTCTACTCTTCATGACATCCTCTGATTGCAGCAGCACAGGAGAATAAATACACATTGTTTTCACCTTGTTAGTTCTCTGTATTTTTCCTGGCAATTTGGACCCAATCAAGATAATTTTTTTTCATATTTATTGGTGGGTCATCATATTGAACGGTCCAAATTTGTCAATCCATCTTTTCATGAATCTCCATTCGGTGAGATTTCATGAGAATGGAAATGAGATAAAACAAACTTATTAACCTTATTTCAATATAAACATTTGAACCTGTGGACGATAATAAAACCTCACACTAAGGGATGTCTTGGATGCTCCATACAACAGGAAGAATATTGTTTTTGGTTATTTGTTTATCAGTGACGACTTCAAAATGGTGTCGGAGTCTAATAAGTTTGTTTTTGTTAAAGAGTGGGGCTTTTGTCAAAAATGGATATGTCTGTAATAGAATGCTCAAACTCAGCATTATAAATAATTGATATCCTTTCTATGTATACTGTTGATAGAACGAATCATTAGCACATGTGAATTTCAATTCTACATGTGAAACATAGGGTTCATTGACAAGGTCGATGATGAACACAAAAATGTGAAATTTGTAGACTTGATAAATAGTGATACATGTGATGTCAATGAAAAACTAACTCGAGGTGGTAAATGACTTCATCACTTTTATCAATGACCACTCTTGATGCTTATGTGTATCTTATATTAATAAAAGACGAGGCCTTGGATAAAATTCAAGATATATAAAGCTGAGGTAGAGAATGGTTATATTTAATTCTTACATTAAATAGAGATATTGAATAGCTATCTAATGAGTTCAATGAGTTTTGTGGAACTCATGAAATCATATATCAGTTGTTTGTGCCTTATACCATACAATAAAGGAGTGTCTGGAAGAAGGAATATGTCATTAGTAAAAATGGTAAAGTGCGTGTTTACCATTTCAAGGTTTCCCGTGACTCTCCAAGGAGTCATATATATATATATATTGTGCAACATACAAAATAGAATTTCATTCAGAAAAACCATCACCTCACCAAATGAGATATAGAAAGGCAAAAAGCTTAGTCTTAATTACTTGTGGGTTTAAGGATGTTTTGTTGAAGTTAGATTACCTGTCAAAGATGGACCAAAGTTAGAAACTGATGTAATCACGTGTACTTTCATAGGCTATGCCGTAAATAATAGGGTCCGTAGGTTCCTATACTTATAATCTAATGCTTCTTATGCAATTATGAGTTGGTACATGCAAACTATTTTTTTTTTTTTTTTAGCGCTTTTCTTTATAAAGAGAAGAAAATAATCATAGAAAATGGAGAGCCTAGTGAGACTAAAAGAAAAGAAATAAAAAACTTACAAGTTTTAAAACCTAGGAGAAGTAAGAGGGCAAGAAAGCAAAAGGACTTCAGTCATGACTTTTAAGCAATCCTTTTACTGAGGCAATAAACTCTTTTTTTAATAATACTTGGATTTTGATAGACATACTTTTTATCTTAAAATCTATTAGCTATAAGTAAATCTTCAAAATAAAATAAAATCAAATGGAACAATCAATAAGTGTAAAGCCAAACTGGTAGCGAAAGGGTTCAAACAACGAGAAAGCATAGATTTTTTTCAATAAATATGCCTATGTGTCTAGAGTAGTTACAATTAGACTTCTTGTTGCCATAAGAACATCTACCATAATCTTCTCATTCACCAAATGAATGTAAAAAATGATATTCTTAAATGGCGATTTAGAGGAAGAAATATACAAGGAATAATTTGAGGGAGTTTGTTAAGGGCAAGAGAAGGTTTGCTAGCTAATGAAATCATTGTATGGTTGGAAATGAGCACCAATAAAATTTCCTGAGAAATTCGATCAAGTTATGATTTCTCATGGATTTAAGACATATTGTGTAGAATATTTGTTTATACTAAATTTTAAGAGAACTCTAGTGTAATTATTTGCTTATAGGGGGGTGACAAATTGATTTTTTAAGCTGATTTAGTGAGTTTTAGTGATATTAAAAAGTTTTTGTGAGAAGCTTATGGAATTTTAGGAATCAAAATCATAAGAAAAAAATGGCGGAATTGTGTTAACACAATCCCATTACATTAAGAAAATTTTTAAATGGTTTAATCAATAGATTATATATTAGCTCCCACTCCATATGATTCTAAAGTCAAGCTAATAAGAAATACATGAAGAGATGTATTTTGTTTTAAATATCTGAGGGGCCATTGGCAGCTTAATATATGTCATGTACTATACAAGGCTTGATATAGCATTTGCAATAAGAAAATTGAGTAAACAAATAAATAATCCTAGTAATTAGCACTAGATGGCATTAAGTAGAGTTTTGCGATACCTAAAAAACAATAAGTTATGGTATTCAATGCGAGGGATCCAACTATAATAAAATGTTATAGTGATGTCACTTGGAATTCAGATCCTAATGATTCAAAGTTTACAAGTAGTTATATTTACACCTCGGGGAGATGGATTGATTTCTTAGATATCTAAGAAACAAACTTGCATTACACAATCGATGACAGGGTCAGAGTCCATTGCCTTAGCATTCACATGAGAAAATGTAGATTGGCTTCAGAGTGTATTGGTAGACATATCTATATGGAGTAAGCCAATACCCACTATTTGCACGTATTGTGACAAAACAAAGTTGCTTTATGTAAAACAAACTATGAGTCATATAATAGAAAGTCGAGATAATTGTGACTTAAACATAACCATGTAAGGGAGATTATTAAGAGTAGAATAATCACAAACCAATATATGAGGTTAGATGGGAACCTCATTGACCCATTGACTAAAGGCCTTGATAGAGATCTAATCTCTAATACATTGAAGAGAATGAGACTAGAGCACATACATAATTAATCACCCATAGTGGTAACTCAACCTATTGGTTGAAAATTTAGGTTCAATGGGATGAATTTAATATACGAGTGATTGTTTATATATATTGGCACTATTTATTTTAAAAAGTATTTCACATGACTCTTACCCTTTGTTGTATGTAATGTTAAAAACATCTGTAATAAATGGAAGATGGGATTTTTTTCTTAATAAATTTATGGACATTAAAACGAGATGATTAAGTTAGAAGACCATCGTTGATCGATTCGAAGAAGTACGTCTCTTCATATGAGATAGGGACTAAATCATTGGAGCACCCAATAAATGAGAGATGGTATAAGACCGATTATTGTGTTGACCGGTTATCATTTTTACAAATCTTGAAAAGACTATATATGTGATTTCGATAGTTCCATCAACTAAAGCAACTAGTTTAAAAAACTCACTATATGCCTTGATGAACATTGACCCATCAAGTAAATGTGCAAGTCAGAAAGACGCATTTATTCACATACAAAGCTTCCTTGGATACAAAAAGAACTCATCGGCTTTTAAGATTAAAAAAATAGTGGGAGTTATATTTGCCATGTATTTGAAACAAGTAGGAAATTGTTGCATATGTTTCAAAATTTAATAGTATGTGGCACACGTATCTTGTGGTCTAATTAAATTTCCATATATATTTTCCATAAAATTACATATATATATTCATAATGACACATACATGTATTCACCAAAAGATGCATGGATGTATCCATTCATAATGACACATTCATGAATCCAACAAAAGATACATGGATGTATTCATTAAGAATAATACATACATGTATCTAATAAAAGAAACATGGATGTGTTCATTAATAATAACACATTCATGCGTCCTGTCACGCCCCAAATTCGGTTCTTGACGTTCATTCACCGTAACCTTAATTTAAAGGTGGCAGCCTCCGTAATACCCCGATCTCGTATCCTAACCTCACACGCCAGGGTCCGATCCTGGGATACCATAAGGAGGATTTTAGGGTCTGAATTTTTTTTTGAAACATAAGCATCACCATATGAGTACCATCAAAGACAAACATAATATTTCCACTAAGTCATTTCGTTTACATACAGTACTGAAGGGTAAATACACAATGCGTAAATATAAAAACTGTGCACGATCCGGCACCTCCTGCTACTGCACTCCCAACTCCAACTCAACGTTGCTGATACACTCTGGTATAACCTGCAGCGTAACAAACACGCATAAGCTTCGAACGAAGCTTTGTGAGTGCGTGTGTGCGTGCGCAACGCGTATGACAAGTATGATAAATATCAGAGAGCAGTAAAGCATGATGAGAAATTTAAACCAAAACTTAGCCTAATTAGGTTACACGATCATGTGATATGAATAACCAGCCTACCACGGCTATGCAAGCATGCAATACAGATAACTAGCCTGCCATGGCTATGCAAGCATGTAATACAGGTAACCAGCCTACCAAGGCTATATACTTATACTATGCAATGGCCTACAGTGCCTAATGTCACATGCAATGATCCAATGCATGTATGCAAATCACCACTTCTCAGTACAGTGGTCCAGATACGAACAGTCATATCGTGATCGCTCAAGCAATGCAGGACTTGGAACTGGTAGCTCGCCCAGTGTGGTAACTCGCCCAGGCTTACAGCCCCGCTCACATCACACCCGCCCACGTCAGGACCGTACCACACCATACAGAACATCAGTCACATCACTGATACTAATACCATATCTGAAACGGAACATCACCGGGGTCTCACAGACCTCACTACTCACCAGTAGAATGCCAAAGCCTATCTGGTGCAATAGCGGACTTACTCACAGCTGGTCAAACTCAACCCACTTTGCCAATACTCTTCCGGCAGGTTAGGCCAGACCTCCTTCCAAACTGACCACGTGCAGTGGAAAACATCGCCGTTTGATATTCGGCATACTGGTGTATGATTAAACCACCCGGTCCTTGAATGGAGCACCCACCTTGGTACCAACGGGATCAGGGACTTTCACCCAAGGACATCTTTGGCATCCAGTTTAAAGATCATATATTTTCGGTGTTCTGCAAACCACGATGGAGCTGTGGTTGTAACGTAGTAACCATGCTATATGCGGCACAAGCAGACGGTGCGAAATGAAACCATGCATACAAACGTGGGATGACATGCCCGTGCAAGTCTCCAAATAGCACCATAAAACTATAGGGTCTCAAATACAATGTCACCATCAACTTGTAATGAACTGCACGACAATCGCGGCCGATATGGCCGGTTGATACAAGACAATCAGATGAGCCAAGCATTCATGATGTATGAGCCAAGCATACAGTATGAGTGCCAACAAGTAGTCAATCTACCACGATGGCAACAAATCAATCTAGTCCAACCTATTTGAGATATGATTAAGATGAGGGGACACATATGAATGATCGAGTCATAGTGCGGGATGTCGCTAGCCAGGGAATCTCGCACCAAGGGTTACCAGGTATGCTAAGCTATTCCTACCATACAGTGTAAGTTAGGATGATATACTCCTGTCCTCGAATAGTCCCATACCTATTGGAGAGGTTTGCGATAGAAAGCACGTGAATTACATTTGCGCGACTACATCTCGAATGCTTTATGAATGCGTTTATGCCCTAGTGGTCCCCAACTAACAATGGTGATTCGGGATGCATACTCATTACACATGCATGGTGGTCATCGAAGCATATAATATAAAGATCACATATGAGTATTCTAAACAACACTACGTGTGGCAACGGACATACTAAAAACATCATAAAAAGATAATTCACTTATGACACAAACAAACACCAAGAGATAGGACCCTAAATGGATGGTATACAACAACACAGATGGCCCAACAATTGAACGGTGTGGATTAACCTTCAACATTCAGATAACCCAAATGGAAAGAAAATGATTGAATACACTACCGACACATCGAAGGTAGAACCTACTTGAGCGGCAAGAGTAGAATACCCAAAATCATACCAAGACCCATAATCCTGTAGTACAGTTGAGATAAACACAATAATGGTCCGTAAAAGGAATGTCATAAAACGGGTTGCAAGATAGACAGGTCATGACAGAGAATCATACATGGTAGGGTAATCTGAGATAGATGGTCAATACGCTGAGGTCCAAAAAGCGACGACAGGTCTAACCTCATATTGCAAGATAGGCTCCATATAATGGATGACATAGATAACATACTAACGTCGAGGATGAGCCCCACACTCGCCCTAAAGGTAAACGGACGGTGTAGATGGGATATACACGATATGGTGGTCTTTAATAGTTGGGTACATGGGTAGAAGGGGTGAGTCATATGAGTATACAACAAGCTGAGTTAACAGGATCAATCAACATGGTGAGTCAATAAGGCAGGTTGACAAGGCGGGTCAACATGGTGAGTTAACAAAGTGAATTGACAAGGCAGTTCAACATGGTGAGTTTAAGAAAGTAGCCCTGTGACTTGGATCGAGCAAACTTTAGGGATGACCTTTCAATAAGGGTTTACACAACTAATCATCAAGGTGGATCCACGGGATGGACAACGCGGTCACTCGGACATGCACACTAAGGTGGTCCCAAGGCTATCCTGTACATAACATGCTAGGGTCCATTCATTTGGATGGTTTGGATCAAGCACAAAATTAAGGTGGTCCTATTGGATGGCCAACATACATATCGCACCATAGTGGCCAATGGCTGACGTGGATAGAACACATGCATAACAAGGTGGACCCGTGGTTGAGGATAACCGCACAAAGGAGTGGAGAAGCCATATACATCAATGGACCCCAACAGTTTGGGATCAACCCGATATTTGTTCTTTGCCACTAATTAAGTGAGATGGCAACCAAACACCGTGGTGGGGCCCGCACACCACACGTGTGGAACCCCACCCATGGCTGGGTGACTTATGAACAGGAAGGATGGCAAATAAACATAATAGATGGGTCTTGCAAAGTTTCCAATGGTAGGCGTTCAATCACCCTTATTTTCTACGTGTGGCCCACCCAAAACTGGGCCCACACCCCTGCCAAGAAGAACTACAAGATATACCCAACATTTATCAAGGTGGGACCCAAAGTTGGGCCCCATCACCTTTAGTTAGATGGATAAATAAACATTACAATGGCCCTAAGGAAGGTTTCAAAGGTGGGCATCAATGACCACTATTTCCTACAATGTGGTCCACCTGAGGTTTGTATTTACCTCATTATGAGGGCCAACGGCCCTAAAATAATATGAAAAAATAGATGGTCGGCATAGATAAAACAGATGCATCGTGGTGGGACCCACAGGGTAGGCCACCTGCTAGGCAGCGTGCCAAAGCACGCTGCTTGGAGCATGGCACCCAAATGGGCCCCAAGAGTTTTGAATCAAACTGATATTTTTATTTTCTCCTTCATCCATATACATGTGATCTTATGAACAGGTTGAATGACAAATAAACATCACTGTAGGGCTGGGAAGGTTTCAACGGTGGAGATCATTATTCCCACTGTTTCTCGTGGCATGGTCCACTTGACATTTGGATATGCTTAAATTTTGGGCTCAGCCACTAAAATGAACTGGAACAACATATGGACGGAATAGATAAAGCACATACATTCTAGGTGGGTCCCATGAGTGGGCCACCTGCTTGGCAGACCCCCTTCTGTTGGATGACAAATAAACATCACTGTAGTGGGGCCCACAGAAGCTTTCAATCAAGCTGATATTTTTGCTTTCCCTCTTCCACACGCACGTGTGAACTCATGAACAGGTTGGATCTCAAATAATCATCATGGTGGGCCTTAGGAAGGTCTTAACGGTCTGTCACTATCCCACTGTTTTCTCTCAAATGGGGTCCACTGGAGATTTAGATCTGTCTCATTCTTCAGACCATGCCCTAAAACGATCTCCTCAAATGGATGGACGGTGTGGATATAGCACCCGCATCATGGTGGGACCCATAGAGTGGGCCACCAGCTGGGCAGCGAGCCCAGCGTCCGTGGACGCTGGTACTCCCAGCGTTAGCGACGCCTCTCCTTCTTCTTTTATTTCTTTCTCTCTTTTTTTTCATGGTTTTGATCGAGTGGGGCCCACATAAGGGTGATCCACTCCGTCTATCAGGTTCCCCAGCTTATAGGGGACCCAACGAGCCCAATATTGGGTGGTTGGATTGGTCTACAAACATCAATGTGGGCCGAGGAAGTTTCGACAGTGGGCATCCTTACCTCTACTATTTCATGTGGTGCGGTCCGTTTAAGATTTGGATTTGGTTCATATTCTGGCTCTGGCCCTAGAATGACTTAGGAAAACAGATGGACGGTGTGGATACAATATAAACATCAAGGTGGGTCCCACGAATGGGGACCCCATTCACACGTCCAGGTGACGCTGGACTGTTCCAGTGTCTCTGACGCTGTGAACGTCCAGCGTCTGATGTTCCCCTTTTTCTTTCTTGCTTATTTCAAGTGGGGCCCACATAGGTATAATTCAATCCGTTCATCAGGTTTCCCAAGTCATGGGGAAACCGCAGAGTCCAATATTGGATAGGTAAAAATGCTCACAAACATCACGGTGGGCCCAAAGAGTTTCCACAGTGGACATCCTTATCTCCACTGTTTTCTATAGTGTGGTCCACCCGAGATCTGGATCTACTTCATTTTTGGTGCCCAGCCTTAAAATGGGCTGGAGAAACAGACGGACGGCGTGGATCAAATACATGCATCAAGGTGGGTCCCACGAGTGGGGACCCACGGTCAACGCCCAAAGGGGCTTTCAGCCTAGGCGCTGCTGGGTAGCAGCGTCCTCTGGACGCTGTCTGTCCAGCGGCCATCCTCTTCTTCCCTTATTATTATTATTATTATTATAGTTAAGTGTGGCCCATTCATGGATGATCCAACTCATCCATTTTATTGCCCATCACAAGGTGGGCCCAAGGAAATAAAATGAAAGGTAAACGAGAAAAAGGGGGAAAAAGTTTGCACTCACAATGATGGTTGGACGGTTGGATTGCCGATTGGACGATCCGGATGATGATCGGGGTCCTCCAAGCTAGATCTCCTCCTTCAATCTCTCTCTTTTCTCCCTTCTAATCTCACTCAAAACTCTCAAATCTCTTTCTTCTCTCTCTCTCTCTCTCAAATCTCTTTCTCTCTCCTTTCTCTCTTTCTCTTTCTCTCTCCTTTCTCCTTGGAAATCCTATGGATGAGTGGTGCTTGGGGTTTTTCTAGAGGAGAATGGCTAGCATGGGAGGGGGTACATGAGGTAATGATGATGATGATGAGAGAGGGCATGTGAGGTATGGGTTGCATGATTAGAGTTGACTTTGGAGGTGAGAGAGTGATGAGGTGGGTATGGTGATTGATTTGATTAATTTGACATATTCTTGGAATTTGTGCAAGTGGGGCCTACGTCACATGTGCGTTGCGCGGCCCACCTCGGATTGCGCAAAAGTACGCATCTTTCACACCGGGTATCGCAATGGGGCGTGCCGCTTTGCGTTGGAATCGCAGCGCCTACGCGGTCGCCAGGGTATAGGTCTTGGGTCGATACGGTACTAAAATAGGGTCGTGATCAAGGCTCACTAATCTGGTCCATCCGGGACGTACTGGTACCGGAAGCTAAACGTACGGAGGGCAATTCAGGGTACGGGTCTTACACGTCCACCAAAAGATGCATGGATGTATGTACTACATCCAGCGTTCGAAATATTACTACAAGTTTCTCTGGCTGGGGATATGGAAATAATATCGATGTCGTCGATAATATTGTTGTTTTCCGAAAAATGCGGGAAAACATGAGGAAAATGATGAAATTTCATGATTAAAATACCCATATTTGCATATTTAGAAATAAAAAAGAATGCTTACATAATAAGTTTCAATTTAATGGGACCTAAAAGTTTTTGTTGTAATAAGAAATCAGTCTAATGGTAATATAAGAATCACTTAAATCTCATTAAACCAATTAATAAGTAAATCTATGCATAAATAAGCATATAAACAGAATACAGATGCACGATGATTTAACCATCCATCCATCCATCCCATCCAATCATCCAAACATCCATCCATCCCATCTATCCATCCAAACATTTTTTAATAAACTTATTTTTGGCGATATCGATACATTAGCAATATTATCGAAATATTGCCATTGCACTAGCAATACAAGTGACGCAAAATTTATATAGTCGAAAATTTTGGCACGTTAGCAATATCAATACATTGGCGCTACAAGCAATACTTCGAATTTACACAGTAAAAAAATATGGGCGATACATCGGCAATACTCATACACTGGTGATACTTAGTGATATATCGCCGATACTTGGAATTTATGATAGTGCTAGTGTTATCAATATTGTCAAGTTGGAGATACAGATAATATCGGGGTATTATCGTAGTAACGGAGATACTCTAAATAATGATTACATTAATTCATCCATGTTTAATAATTATGTAACTTTTCATCGAAGGTCATCTAAAGCTTAAATATTTTCAAATTTCAGTTCATTTGGAAGGCATGGATATATTCTCTTCTCATTCTTTCTTTTTTCCGTTCCTCTTGTTTCTTGAGTAAGATTAAAAGGCGATAGTCTATATTCTTCGTAATGCAAACCAATAGGAGACAATTTTGGTCTTCAAACCATATATAGACCCTTTTAGGGTCTGAGCTCGATTAAATCTTGGGGACAATGCTGAAGCGCTCTGTTACACAGAAAGCGTAAACTATCTTCAAGGGACGATATTACAAGGTGCCTGAATCAAAATTCTTCAAGTAGGCCATCCTTGGAACTAACAAGGGCCGGATGCAAATCCTTAGGGCTCGCTTCCATGAGATGGTTGTGTCCTGCTGTGAAGTGGGAGGTTTCCCATTTCCGGCAATAGTAGTTGCAACTTTTAGCATAGGGTCCCACTAGTGTTCAAAGTATTGGTAAATAATAATGTAATCGCCGATAATATAGTTGATAACCAGAAATGCAGGGAAACATGGGAAAACGATGGAATTTTTAGTGGAACTTTAGGAGATGCTAAAATATGTATATTTGTATACATAGGAATAAAAAATTGCAAAAAGAATACATATATAATAAATTTCCATTTAATGGGGGCCTAAAAGCATGTGCCATTACAAGAAATCAGTCTAACCATCACATCCAACCTTCCATCTAAACATTCATTGATATTGCATAATATTGACAAACACACGATGTTTTATCAAGAAATCATCAACAACTAGAAAGGAAACAAAAGATTGTAGTCTCGATATCGCGCATGTTACGGTAATGATAATATCAAGACATTATCAATATTATCAACAACAAATTGAATATTGCATATGACCACGCATCCATAAAAAATTTTGAAATTGAATTTTTTCTAATAAATAAATTTTCAATGACATCGATACATTGGTGATATTATTGAAATATTGTAGATAGACTTGTTATACGTCGCCTAGAATTTACATAGTAAAAAATATTGCCGATACATTGGTGATATCAATACATTGGCGATACAAGCGACAACTGGAACTTACACAGTTGCAAATATTGGCGATTGCGTGGGTGATACAGATACATTGGCGATACTTAACAGTATATTGTTGATGCCTGAAATTTCTAATACTACTAATGTTATCAATATGGCTACCAATATAATCGATATCACCTAGCGGGAGATAAAGATAATATCAGAGATATTTCAATAATATTGGGGATAATTTGTACAATGCATGCATACATATAAATACACGCATGCATGGTCCATCCATCCAACCATACACATCCATGATCCATTTGTACACACATGCATCGGCAGATACATGTATTTCATGATATGACCATGCATCTCATGCAAAGAATAATAGAATTTTTACAAAATCGTACTACGACGGTATTTATATCCCAAGACATTTTTAAATTATGTTTTCATTAAGATAAAAATACCTCATTAATTAAGTTATTGTCAAAGAGGTACTTTCCATTAGTTTTTTTTTTTTTTTTTTAACTTTTGTTATACTTTTCTTAAAATGATAAAAATGACCATGAATTAATGAGGTTGTGTAAAAAAATTAAAAACATACCTAGATATAATCATTAATGAGGCTTAATTTTAAAAAAAAAAAAAAAAAAAAAACCTATACTTTTCCAATTGCATTGGTATGTGGCATCGAGTCCGTACTATATGGGTCCACCATGATGTATGTGTTTTATCCAATCCGTTCATTTTTCAAGATCATTTTAGGGCATGAGCCCAGAAATGAGGTAGATCCAAATCTTAGGTGGACCACATCATAGGAAACAATGGCGATTGAATGTACACCATTAAAAACTTCCTAGGGCATTTATTTTCCATCCAACCTGTTGATTAGGTCACACAGACTTGGATGAAGTGAAAACATAGGTACAGCTTCATCCAAAACTTTTATAGCCCTCCAATAAGTTTTTAATGGTTGGAGTTGAATCATCACTTTCTTGTGGTGAGGTTCACCAGAGATTTTTTTTTTCTTTTTCCCCTCACCTGTATTTTTGACTCATGGGTGGACAGTGTGGATAAAACACAGATCATGGTGGGGCCATGGGACACCATATTTAAACCGCATCCCAGTTAAAGGCGCTACGGAGCAGTTTAAAAGGGTTTCCGGATTGGGTACAAACCGGGCCGCACCCAACATGGTGCGGCCCTGACCATGGGCCCACCTTGATTTAGCCCACAAGAAGTTTTTAATGGTGGACATTCAATCATCCGTTTTACCAGCTCCTTTTAGGGCATGAATTAAAAAATTAAGCAGATCCAAATATCAGGTAAACCATACCATAAGGAAACAGTGCTGATTGAACCCCACCATTAAAAACTTCATAGGGCCCACCATAGTGCTAATCATAATGTTTATTTGCCATCCAAACCTGTTCATAAGGACACAGACCCGGATGAAGGGAAAAATCAAATATCGCCTTGTTCCAAGACTTTCGTAGCCCACAAGAAGTTTTTAATGGTGGACATTTAATCATCACTGTTTCCTGCAGTGTGGTCCACCTGATACATGGATTTGCCTCACTTTTAGATTCATGCTCTGAAATGATTTGGAAAAATGGATAGACGGCATGGATTAAACACATACATCAGGGTATGTATTGTATATCAACACTATTCATCTGTTTCTCCAACTCATTTTAGAGCATGAGCCCAAAAATGGGGCAGATCGAAATCTCAGGTGGACCACATGGAAGGAAGCAGTAGTTATTGAATGTCCACCGTTAAAAATTTCTTGTGAGCTACTAAAGTCAAATAAAAATTATGGTGGACATTACAATGAGCTCTAGGTAAGTTTTTAATGATGGAGTTCAATCAGCACTATTTCCTGTGGTATGGTTTACCTGATATTTGGATTTGCTTAATTTTTTTGTTCAATGCCCTGAAAGGAGCTAGCAAAACAAGCAAATTTTTTCTAGTCACATTTCAATGTTAGCCACCCCCATATTCGAATCGATACCAGGACCTCAGTGTCACGAGGTTATTTTCACTCGGTCTACCACTGTCCCAAAGTTGTGGGTGTAATTTTTTTTGGTTCAGCTAAGGAGCTAGCAAAACGGATGGGCCCGTGAATGAACGGCATGATACACATTACGTACATCAAGGTAATACCTAATCCGAGGACCCTTTGACCTGGCCTCAGCCAACATGATACACATTACGTACATCAAGGTAATACCTAATCCACAGTTAGGGATGCACCATGTTGGCTGAGGCCAGGCCATACCTAATCCGAGGACCCTTTGATTTGGATGTATGGCATACAGTGCTCTGGACCCTACCATGATGTATGTGTTTTATCCACGCTGTCCACCCATTTTGCTAGATCATCTTATGGCATGAGCCGAAAATAAGTAGATCCAAATCTCATGCGGACCTCACCATAAGAAACAGTGGGCCCCACCATGATGTATGCTTTTTAATCCATGCTGTCTGCCCATTTTGCTAGATCATCTCATGGCATGAGCCAAAAATACGTAGGATCCAAATCTCAGGTGGACCTCACCGTAAGAAATAGTGGGCCCCACCATGATGTATGTGTTTTATCCATGTTATCCACCCATTTTGCTAGATCATCTTCTGTCATGAGCAGAAAATACGTAGATCCAAATCTTGGGTAGACCTCACCATAAACCATTTAAAAATTCTCAGGGGCACAAAAGTTTTGGATGAAGCTGTTCTTATGTTTTCCCTTCATCCCAGTATGTGTGACCTAATCAATAGGTTGGATGGAAAATAAACATGACAAGGCCCTAGGAAGTTTTTAGTGGTGGACGTCCAAACAGTCCTATAGTGTGGTCCACCTGAGATTTGGATGTGCCTCGTCTTCGGGCTCATGCCCTAAAATAATCTCGTACCGATACATAATGGTGGGTTCTCATAGCACCGACCCATAGCCACATTCCAACGCAACAAAACCTCTGGGATTTTTTTTTTAGGATTTTTTATAATTCCACCTCCCACCTTAATTTTCTTATGCAACCTCATTAATTGGTGGGCATTTTTATCATTTTAGAACAAAATTATTACTTATGTTAAGAAAAACTAGTGGAAGGTTCCTCTTTGACAATAAGTTGATCAATAAAGTATGTTAATGAAAATCAAGATGTAAATACCATATTAATGAGGTGCTATTTTGTAAAAATCCCGAGAATAATTTTCAAATGGAAATATTTTTCTTAAATGAACTTAATTCCACTCAAAACCATCGCTTGAGAATCATGCCTAAACATAGATTTAATAAGAAATTAAGTCCCAAACAAAATCCCCATGAAAAAAATCTCAAATTTTTAAAAATTTCAGCTTTTTTCACCATTGACACACCTTCCCAACTCAATATTGATTATAATACTGTAGCAATATGTGAAAAAAACATCAATAAATCTGCTATACATCACCAATATCTGAAAATCCTACTATTAAAGTGGGTATCAGCATTGCCAACCCGGTGAGATACTGATGTTATCAGCGATAATATCAATATTATTGCCAGTAACAGACACTGATTTTACCCTTGTTAACTTACATAATGATCATGTAACATTGGTTGTGCTTAATTCAAGATAAACGGTCATCTCAGCAACTTACAGACACAGCATTTCGACAGCCAAACCAAAGGGTAGAACCTCAGACTGTTTGGAAATCTGACAGTCCCTGTTAGATGACCCAAAGGAGTCTGGTCTCACAGCCTATGTTCGACAGTTCTTATCAGACAACAAAATCAACGAAAAACTATCTTCAAGGGCATTTCTTTTTAAATTTGCCTGTGAATAATTAACACACAGCTGTAACAACAGGTAACAGTCATTGAAAAATTGATCTGAATACTCTCTTTAATGGGAAGAGATCATGCTTTTGCACCCTCAATTGAATAGGCAAACGCTGTCATTGTTGTTGATTTGGTGGCAGGCATGGTCTCCATATTGTTCCTTCAGGGACATCCATGAGACCGATACCTTTAAGAGACAAAGCTTTCCTGATCTGGTCAGATTTCCCCCAGTCTTTTTCATTTCTCGCCAAAGTCCTTTCCTCGATTTGCTGCTGCACTTGATCTTCCGTCAAACCTGCTCTCCCCAGTGCTTTATCCTTCAACTGCTGCAGAACCTGTCAAATTTAAATGGGAAAAAAGGAACTAAGGTCATTTTGTTTGAAACATTTATCAGGCAATGACATCACATCCTCCATGCCTAATAAGATTGTAGAGAGATGCCAGAGCAATTTGCAGAGTATGTTGAAGAGGTTATTTGCAGTAAATGTGTCGACACGGCGCATGTCCAGGATCCAAGTCACTCACTGGGTGGGGGGACCACTGTGAATGTGCCCCAGCCAGAAGAACAAAGTCCACGCATTGCGTGGGCCACATGCATTGGTCACATAAGACTAGGGCTGTCGACAGGCAAGGCCAGGGGTTGGCTTCAGCCCAGATTTTCAACTGTTTGTGCCATCCTTGACAGGCCACCCTATTCAAAATTGTCTTTGCCCACCAAGCTAGGCCCATTGACAGCACTACATAAAACTGCTGGTTGCCTTTTTCTCGACCACTACTTTTGCAGTACATGTGACCCACCTGATCAGTGTATACAGTGTCCCCCACTGGGTGAATGATCCAGCACATGTATGCCAAAATTGGCACATAGCATGAATCACCCCTTCAACCTCTCATGTGATCATAGCACGTCACATGATTGTAAGTTGTAACTATAAAATACCTCGGAATAAACCAAAGATGACAGAAGCCCCAGAATATTTAGAACAAATTTTACTTCTTTCTCCAAAGCAACAAGAGACTGAATCAGTAACTGCTGCTGCTGCTGCTGCTGCCGCTTCTGTCAGAGAGAGAATAGTCAAAAGCTCTGCCAAATGCAGCCTACATACTCTAGTACAGGCAAGGCATGTGCATGCGGTTCAATGATTGTCAGGACGTCTTCAAGGGGAAGGAATTACCTTCAATGAATTCAGAACAGAGTTAATGGTCTTCAATGGTTCCAAAAGAGAAGTCAAAACCTCAGAAGTATGCAAGTCATCTGCCATTGAAGTCTGGAAATCTGTTTGAAACTTATTGATGCACTTCTGGGTATCAGGCGTGACCCGATCCTTGAGGTTCCCTTCTCGAAATGGGGATAGAACAACTTCACAGTCATGCAAAGTCTGCACAGATGATACATAAAAACACATTGGTCATGTTATGTATGCCCAAATACATATACATTTCCGTTCGGAAGCTGAACATTTTCAAATATAATAAACTTTATATACCTGATAGATGTAGAAAACACGCTCTGATGCAATTTCTAGCATTTCACTTGAGTGATTGACAGGTGATCGATAATGCGTGCCCATTAAGAAAATTCTCAAGGCCAGTGGATGGTACAATTTGGAGATCTACATCACAATTACTTGGTCATGACATATATCATTCATGCAAATTGCAGTGCAAAGATGTTTGACTCGAACAAATCAACACTCAATTTTTTAGTTACAATAGAAAATAAGAATTTTTCCCAAACACAGAGAATGGGTTTACTTACCTCACGGATTGTGAAAAAATTTCCTAGTGACTTGGACATTTTTTCATTGTTCTCAGTGACAAAACCATTATGCACCCAATAGCTCACATTACTCTCTTGGCACGCAGCACAGCTCTGTGCAATCTCATTCTCATGATGGGGAAAGATTAAATCCATCCCTCCACCATGGATATCGAAGGACGGACTTAAATAATGGGTACTCATGGCACTGCATTCAATATGCCATCCTGGTCTTCCAGGGCCCCAAGGGCTCTCCCAGCTTGGCTCACCAGGCTTTGCAGACTGCAACATGGGAAAATGATTGCAAAATTAAAATAAAGATCTTCATTGACAGCACAAAACCACTCTAAAGAACACAGAGAAATACTGGAGCTGATTGCTCACCTTCCATAATGCAAAATCAGCAGGGTTTTTCTTTCTTGAGTCAACGGCAACTCGTCCACCTGCTCGATTATCTTCCAACTTTCGTCCAGATAAGCGACCATAGTCAGGGAAATTGTCGACGGAAAAATAGACATCTCCATCAATGACATAGGCACATCCATTATGGATAATCTGTATGGAAGCAATGATCATTAGACATGCAAGTTCTGTATAAGTGATGGACACTATAACTGAAAGAAAAGTTTCTAATACACATAACTTAATACGCCCAGTGCCCATGATTGGTATCTATCGCCTACTCTTGCTCAAAGAGATTAAAAAGGAAAAAAACTAAAAGGATAATGAAAGTGCTGTATAAGATTACTGAGCTCAGGTATCATTCAGTATCACTACTAAGAATTCCTTGAAATATATCACTAGGAGAGATCACATAATAACTGGAACTGTGAAGAAATGATGCGTCAAAGATTAATGGAAGTTGCAAGTCTCACCTAAAATCCTTATCAAAGCAAAAAGCCCTGGAGATGCAAATAAAATAAGTTCCAGTTTCTGGTAAAAACAAGGCATTCTGATTTTTTTTTTTTTTTTTTTTAAAGGTGAAGGTTTTATTTTGTTAGTCATGCAACGCACCCACCCTGTTCGTTGCGCAACATACCCACATGGTCAGTCAAACAATGCACCCACTGGTGCAGTTAGCATGTCTCGAACCTGAGACCTGCTGTTTGAAACGCCAAGGCGTCAACCAGCAGACAAACAGGCACTTGAGGCATTCTGATTGTTAAAATGAAAAAAAAAAAAAAAAAAACTTTTTTGTATGTGGACAAAAGAATTTCCAAATGCAACATAAAGAAGGTGACCCACAATAAAAAATAAAAAAACTTAAGAAACCTAGACAATTTGTAACTACTAAATTGGAGAAGTTGGACATGTGAAGAAGAATTATAGATCCATGTTTGTGAGTTTATCAAAACGCGAAAGCAAAAATTGAATTAAATTAAATAAGGAGAAGGCAGAGATTGGGATACTTATCTCATCACTGCAATGGTCTAGATTAAGGTCTTTGGTTCTTACATCATAAGAAAGCAACTAGAAAGGTCTCTTTGCTAGACTACAAAAGAGACAAGACAACCATCTTCACTTGCTTGCATCACTTAATTCATTGATTTCACAAGTACAAGATCAGTGACACACTCCTGAGCAACGATGGATTCAATACAACCAGCAAAATAGATAGGATGTAGAAACCATGACATTGAAGAGCAGTAATTTTTTTTTTTTTAAGTATGACTAAAATCTGCATCTTTATTTCACAAACTTTATAGACAGTAAATATGTCACACTAAGTCCATGTGACATCAAAGGTTTGGAAATTAGGATATCAGGAAGGTACATGATGCCTTTATTTATAACAGAAATAATAGGATTATTCAGTACGATTATTCAGCACGATTATTCAGCACTATGGCACACTTGACTAACCCTTGTTGAGTATGATATCCTTAGGCAAATCTTCGCTCATAAGTCGATAGACTGAATCCCAAATTAGGTTTTTTTAAGTACCAAGATGAAGTTATTTTTTAAGCCCACAGGCACAAACTCCACGCCAAGCAATCTGCAACAACTTCTTTACGTTCCATGGAAAGTACAGTAACTCCAAAAGTCGCCTAATTTTACTCTTTTAAGTTTCCACAAAACATTAGGTCCAAAGTAATTTGCTTTCCAAGCAGGACTGGCATGGGGGTATTGGAAAATCAAGATTTTTAAGAGCCAGCTGAAGTTGCAATCTGCAAATACCACAACTTGGATGATAAATTCCCATGGAGACCCGAGACAGTTGCCTTCCTAGAGGCATAACCTTAACTTTGCATCCATATCTGTATTTAATGATCAACAGCTCATTTTGGAAGTCTCTTCAAGAACCATGATGCTTGATTTCCATGCAGTTTTTGACGTTCAACAACTTGAGCCCAGAATATGGCTTAAATAATAGTGACTAAAATCCTGACGAATTTTGAGCTTTTTCCGGGTGGGTGGGGAAATGTATTTCAAATAGTTAAGAGGTTAGAATAAGAGCTGTAGGCTCAGTATGACAAGTTTGTTTATCCCCCCCCCAAACCCATTTCGCATGCACCTATACAAGAAATCAGTTGTGCCAACCTGGTGGACCATTTGTAAGATACCTGGGATGTGTATCAGGTGGGACCTAGGGAAAATGATCTAAATAGTGGGTCCCACCTTATACAAGGCTTGGTTGGCATGCATGGCTGGTGTACAGAGGTGCTGATGCGGACATCAGTGGTGCACCCTTTAGAGTATACCAGAGGAGGCGACATCGTAGATTGAGTGTTGGAGCAGACGAGTTGATGTGGATGGACGTCGGGCCCATTGAGCCCATTTTCTGACGCGTTACGAGTACGCGAGATGCAGGATCGCGAAGGAGCATCATGACTGCTGGACCATGGAGCGGATTTACGTTTAGGCGCTTTTCTATTTATTTCCTTATTTCTAGGCACTTTAGTGTCGCTATTTACTTTAGGCGTTTTTATGTTATTTCTTTGGTTTTCAGGCACTTTAGTGCATTTTTTTTTTATTTTCGTAGCTTATATATACTGTGAGAAACTCTATTTCAAAATTATTGAATGAATAGAAAATTCGTGAGTTTCTTCCTCTTTGTTTGAGAGATTAGGGTTTCAGGATTGGCCCTCGGGTGTTGAGGATTCCACCCCGTAGTTTCCGTTTTCTTTTCTCTATTTCTTCAAGGTGCGAGGAAAGGTAAGCTTCTTTTGATTCCTAATTCGTGTTTCATGAGAACCCATTGCTTTTCGACATCCCTCGTCCTTTTCTGAAACCCCCCCCCCCCCCCCCCCCCCCCCCCCCCTTGGTACGATCGAAAAAAAAGATGCCTAGCCATGAGAACTGGATCCAAACTTGACTGTGGACTGGTCTATGCTAGATCTGGGATATCCTCATATCCCTAAATCCTCCCTGTTTTACAATTTTACATGGTTTTATATGAAGGGGCATGATCCTGACAGACGAATCTCATCTTCGTGTTGAGATTTGTTAGTTTCCTTTGATTGAAAGTAGTTAGTTTCGTAATTTTATTATTTGAATATCTTCTAACTGAATATACATGCATCTAGGGTTAGGTCATCGCAGCTCGACCCGCGTCCGATTCTGCGTAGAGGTCATAGTTTGTTGAGTCTAGTTAGCCTTTTTTTTTTTTTTCTAGATTTTGTTGATTCCTCATATAGATCTAGGCCATATAGGATAGCTCACATTGCATTGAACTAAGATAGTTAAAACTGCATTTAGATTTTTACCTTTTTACACTTTTGCGCACCTAGATCTAGGGCCTTTCATATATCACTCCTAGTGTATGCCCACGCGCACTGGTCGTGGGTTTGGTCTTCATAATACTATGGACTCTAATCAAATTACCAAAACTCTGGAGGGCCTAATTAAGAGAATGGATCAACAATTTCAGACCTTGAGAGGTGAGATCGCGCAGCAGCTTGCGCATTAGGATGATAGGCTCACACGTTTAGAGGAGAGGGTCACGCGCTTAGAGGATGGCATCCAGACCACCACTTTAGATGGTCCCCAGGCAACCCCCGACACTGGGGCAGTTGATCAGTCCCAAGTTGTGGGCCCTGATCCGCCTAGGGATGATTTGGGCGCAGGTCAGGCCCGTGGGCCTGACAATGAACACGATGGGGCTCATCATCAGCCACCCCCACAAATTCGTGATCCTGTTTTCCCCGCCTAGCGGGCCATGGTGGGGTGCGATATCCGCAACCTCAGAGATACCATGAGCAGGACCCTGTTATTAGGGTCATGAAGGGCATCAAGGTTGACGCTCCTAGTTTTGATGGGAGACTGGACCTCAAAGTTTTTTCCGATTGGCTAGCAGACATGGATCATTTCTTTCAGTAGCACGGTCTGCCAGACCCACAGCGGGTCGGATTCGCCAAGATGAAGTTGGTGGGCCAGGCAAAACTACATTGGGAAAATGTGGAGCGCCGCCGCGAGCGATCTAGAGAGGGGCCAGTTCTCTTTTGGATTGAAATGAAAGAACTGTTGCGAGAGAAGTATGTTCCCCTTTCTTATAAGCAGAGGCTGTTGGATCAATGCCACACTTTGCACCAAGGATCCATGACGGTAACGGAATACATCGCCAAGTTCGATGAATACATGATGAGGTGCGATGTAGATGAGGACCTTGCTGTGGTTCTCTCCCGTTTTCGTATGGGCCTCAGGCTTGACCTCCAGCGTGAGCTCATGCCTCATATGGTCACCAGCTTAAAGCACGCTTACCAGATGGTGCAAGAACTGGAGCACTATGTGCGCTAATCTCCTGTGCTAAAGGGTTTGAGATTCGACCTACTGTGCCTAAAGTAGCTCTGCACGGAGCGAGACCTCAGGTCGGAAATCAACCCAGAGCTCAACCTCGGTACCCAACCAGTCAATAGAAATCGAGGTAACAATGTGGCTGGACCAAGTACTAGGACTGCGATGTCAGGGTAGTGCTACCGATGTGGTGGCATCGGTCACATTGCCACAAAGTGTTCAAATAGGGGTGGGCGTATTGCCTTTGTTTCTGAACACTCTACAGAAGAAGTGGCATATGAAGTTGAATGTGACCAGAATGATGAGGAAATCATCGTCCAATCCCTTGAGCCGACCAGTGATGCCGAGAATGATACTGTGGAGACTACGCCACTTGCTGTAGTGAGATGCGCTTTGGCCCAGGTGAAGGAAAGCGAGGATTGGCGCAAAACCACTATCTTCCACACTTACGCGAAGTGTGGAGATAAGAGCTGCAAAGTGATCATAGACAGCGGGAGCTGTGAGAATGTAGTTTCTCCGAGTACTTTGAGTCGCCTGGGGTTGAGCCAATCCCTCACCCCAACCCATACCAAGTTTCTTAGGTTAATGCGACATCCCTTCCTATGACTCAACGATGCCTTGTTCCAATTGAATTCGGACCATACAAGGACAAGTTGTAGTGTGATGTGGTCACGATGGACGTTAGCCATATCATCTTGGGAAGGCCATGGCTCTTTGACAAAGATGTCACAATATTCGGGCGTACGAATAATTGTGTGTTTAAGCATGAAGGAAAGAAGCTTGTCTTAAGCTTGTCTCCCTCCCAAATCGTCCACAGGAGCGAAAGATGTTGCGTCTCTAGGCAGTTCTAAGAGTTAAAGGGCACCTCAGTCGAAGTCTCTCCACATCATATATGCTAAGGAGTTTGAGAGAGAGGCCAAAGCTGGGACTATGGTGTACGTTTTACTGTCTAGAGAGAGTACACCCGAGGTTGCCATAGGGTTACCCTAGGAGGTTCGTTCAGTCCTAGAGGAGTTTCGGGATGTCTTCCCTGAGGACCTTCCAGACGAGCTTCCACCGATGTGGAACATTCAGCATGCGATAGATCTTGTCCCAGGAGCGACCCTACCAAACCTCCCTCACTACAGAATGAATCCCACCGAACATGCCGAGTTGAAGAGGCAAGTGGATGAATTGCTTAAAAAGGGATTTATTCGTGAGAGTATGAGCCCGTGCGCCGTGCATGCGCTTCTTACGCCAAAGAAAGATGGCACGTGGCGCATGTGTGTCGATAGTAGAGCCATAAACAAGATTACTGTCAAGTATCGGTTTCCCATCCCGAGGCTTGATGACATGCTTGACATTATGACCACCTCTACTATCTTTTCGAAAATTGACCTCAAGAGTGGTTATCACCAAATTCGTGTTCGCCCAGGAGATGAGTGGAAGACTGCCTTCAAGACGAAGGACGGGCTGTATGAGTGGTTGGTTATGCCCTTCGGGTTAACCAATGCTCCAAGTACATTTATGAGGGTGATGAACCAGGGGTGCTGTGACCCTTTATGGGTAAGTTCTTAGTTGTGTACTTCGATGATATTCTTATCTATAGTACTTCTCCTACCCAGCACCTTGAATACTTGAGGCAGGTCTGCAACGCCCTGCGAGCAGAAAAGCTTTATGCGAACCTCGAGAAGTGTTCCTTCTTGACTACCAGAGTTATCTTCCTGGGGTTCGTTGTTTCGTCAGAGGGTATGTCTGCAGACCCTGAGAAAGTCAAGGCCATTGTCAATTGGCCCGAGCCGCGTAATATACACGACATGCGGAGCTTTCACGGCCTAGCTACGTTCTATCGGAGGTTTATCCATGGATTTAGCTCTATTATGGCTCCCATCACAGATCGCATAAGAAAAGGGGAGTTCCAATGGACTAAAGTCACGACACAGGCTTTCTCTGAAATCAAGAAGATGACGGAAGCGTCTGTCATGCGTCTACCCGACTTCTCTAAAGTCTTTGAGGTGGCGTGTGACGCGTCAGGACTTACCATAGGGGGAGTGTTAAGCCAAAAGAGACATCCTGTGGCCTTTTTCAGTGAGAAACTGAATGAGGCTAAACAACGCTACTCCACCTACGACAAAGAGTTCTATGCGGTTGTGCAATCATTGCGCCATTCGCGACATTATTTATTACCGCAATAATTTGTCCTGTTCTCTGATCATGAGGCCTTGAAATATTTGAGCTCTCAAAAGAAGTTGAGCCCTAGGCATGCCAAGTGGGCTCAATTTTTTCAAGAGTATACATTTGTACCTAAGCACAAGGCCGGGAAAGAGAATAAGGTTGCTGACTCACTTAGCCGTCGTGTCATGACGCTGCGGTCCATGAGCGTTGAAGTTACGAGCTTTGAGCAACTCAATGATGAGAACTCAACTTGTCCTAACTTTAGGACCATCTATGCGTCGTTGTCTAGTGACCGGCCCTCGAGGAGTGCTGAGTTTGTCCTTACAGACAGATATCTTTTTAGAGGGGACAAGCTCTGCATCCCACGCACATCCCTCCGTGATTTTCTAGTATGGGAGCTTCATGCTGGAGGGATGGCAGGTCACTTTGGTAGAGATAAAACAGTTGCCCTGGTTTCTGATCGTTTCCATTGGCCTAATCTCCAGCGAGATATGGCCAAGATTGTAGGGCAGTGTCAGACATGTCAACTGGCAAAGCAGAGGAAACAGAATACAGGCTTATACACTCCTTTGCCAGTTCCACATGTCCCGTGGCAAGATGTCAGTATGGATTTCGTGCTTGGGCTTCCCAAGACTATTCGTAAGCACGATTCCATACTCGTGGTCGTTGATCGGTTTTCTAAGATGGCCCATTTCCTACCCTGTTATAAGACTTCAGATGCCTCCCACATTGCTAAGATATTCTTTCAGGAGGTTGTGCGACTTCATGGGGTACCTACATCCATCGTGTCTGACAGAGATACTAGGTTCACTAGTTATTTTTGGAAGACTCTCTGGCATCTTTTGGGTACGAGACTTCAATTTTCTTCAGCATATCATCCTCAGTTGGATGGTAAAACAGAAATAGTGAATCGTAGCCTAGGGAATTTGTTGAGATGTCTAGTTGGAGACCACCACAGGACCTGGGACACTGTTATTCCCACAGCAGAGTTCGCTTATAACTCTTCAGTGAACAGGTCCACAGGAATGAGCCCATTTGATATTGTTTCAGGTCTTAGACCCCGAGCCCCCATAGATTTGATCCCCATGGCTACCCCACAGCGTCCTTCAGAGTTAGGAGAGTCATTTGACCATCATATACATGCATTGCATAGTGAGATTAGAAGGAAGATTAATTCAAGTAATGAACATTATAAACTTTCTGCTGACACTCACAGGAGATTTAGGGAATTTCAACCTGGAGATGACGTCATAATTTGTATTAGGTCTGATCGGTTTCCACCTGGATTCGTGAAGAAGCTTCATGCCCGTAGCATAGGCCCACATAAAATTGTGAAAAGGTTGGAGTCTAACGCTTATGTTGTCGATATCCCTCCTACCATGGGCATCAATTCCACATTTAATGTGGAAGATCTAGTTCCCTATCACGAGCCATTACCTCTATCCAGTGATTCTCATGTTTCTTCCCAGACCTCCCCTATATATGGACCTTGGCCACAGCCTGACCTCCCTATACCCATCTAACCTTCTCTTCCTTCTGCACCGAGAAGAGACGAGATAGAGGAAATTTTGGACTCCGAGTTGGTTTCTACTCGCTCAGGGGGTTACCAGAAATTCCTAGTCAAGTGGAGGAACAGGCCTATTACAGATAACTCCTGGATTACCGAGACAGAGCTACAGCGTATCGATCCAGACATGCTTGAGCGGTACAGGAGTTCACTTTCGCCAGTGGCGAATCTTCCCACCCTGGGAGAATTGATGCGGACATCAGTGTTGCACCCTTTAGAGTGTACCAGAGGAGACGACGTCGCAAATCGAGTGTTGGAGCAGACGAGTTGATGTGGACGGACGTCGGGCCTACTGGGCCCATTTTCTGACGCGTTACGAGTACGCAAGATGCAGGATCGCGCAGGAGCATCATGACCGCTGGACCATGGAACGGATTTACGTTTAGGCGCTTTTCTGTTTATTTCCTTGTTTCTAGGCGCTTTAATGTCGTTATTTACTTTAGGCGTTTTTATGTTATTTCTTTGGTTTTCAGGCACTTTAGTGCACTTTTTTTATTTTCGTAGCTTATATATATTGTGAGAAACCCTATTTCGAAATTATTGAATGAACAGAAAATTCGTGAGTTTCTTCCTCTTTGTTTGAGAGATTAGGGTTTCAGGATTGGCCCTTGAGTGTTAAGGATTCCACCCCGGAGTTTCCGTTTTCTCTTCTCTATTTCTTCAAGGTGCGAGGAAAGGTAAGCTTCTTTTGATTCCTAATTCGTGTTTCATGAGAACCCATTGCTTTTCGACATCCCTCGTCCTTTTCTGAACCCCCCCCCCCCCCCCCCCCCCCCCCCCCCCCCCCCCTTGGTACGATCGAAAAGAGGGATGCCTAGCCATGAGAACCGGATCTAAACTTGACTGTGGACTGGTCTATGTTAGATCTGGGATATCCTCATATCCCTAAATCCTCCCTGTTTTACGATTTTACATAGTTTTATATGAAGGGGCATGATCCGGACGGACGAATCTCATCTTCGTGTTGAGATTAACGTTTCCTCTGATTGAAAGTAGTTAGTTTCGTAATTTTATTATTTGAATATCTTCCAACTGAATATACATGCATCTAGGGTTAGGTCATCGCATGCCCCTGCATCAGGTGCACAGGATGGGTGCGTGCGGTACTAACAAACATTAACAGTTGAAATTACGAGCGAGAGGAGTGCATCTTTTAGTTTTGGTAAATAATTTTGACGTAAGATAAAGAAAAAGAACAGCTTTATGATTTGTGTCTCGCCCACTAGCCCAGCTGGAAGACGCCTAGGCGTTTCAACAACAAGTCTTAGGTTCAAGTGCTAAGGAGACACACTAACCCAACTAGTGGGTGGGTGCATCGTGTGACTAACCAAGTGGGTGTGTTGCCCAGCTAACAGAGTGAGTGCGTTGCATGACTAACTTAAAAAAAATTAAAAAAAAATAATTAAAAAAAAACCAGCTTTATGATTTTAAAGTACGAGACATTGTTCTTGTGACTAGAAGTTCACTGTCTGTCTGTTACTATAGTGCGCGTGCTTGGGACGTCTGTGGTTGCCCGTGCAGGAAGTTTAGCTAGGTTATCATCTACAAAAACTAAGCTAAACATGACCAGCATTCTCATCCCCTTCTTTCTTTCAACAAATAGTTTGATTGCATGGCCAGGAATTTCTTTTTCTAAGCTTACTCTAAAAGGTATTTGACCTACAGAAACATCAACATGAATGGACAGCTCTAAGGAAGATGATCCTCCCAAATGTGTGTGTGATGTGCTATCAAGATGAGGAATCGATTGATCATCTTTTTATCCATTGTGTGTTTGCTTCGCTGATGTGGGATAAGTTCTTCCTCCTTTTCAGGGTTCGATGAGTCTCGCCTAGTTCCATTGGTCTTTTCTTCCTCTCTTGGCATGGTGATCCGTTCTCAGGTGTGGGTTGGAAAGTTTGGCAGCTTGTTTTGTTGGCCGGCCTCTGGTTCCTATGGTTGGAAAGGAATAATAGATGTTTCAGAAGTCGCTCAGGTCAAGTGGAGGAAGCTTTTCAGATGGCGAAGAGGAATGTTATAGATTGGGCTATGGCCTCAAAAGTAGTAGCTCAGTTTCCAGATAGCTGGGATGCCCTATAAGGGGTAGCAGGAGTTGTGTAGTTTTTTTCTTTCTTGCTTGTTTCTGTTTCTTGGCTTCGGCCTTTCTCTTTAATAAATCTGTTCATCGTCTCAAAAAAAAAACATGAGTGGACAGCCAAATAAAGGATGCAACGTCAGCAGAGCAGATCATTTTCAAGAACAAAGATAATAACTTAAAACTCATGTATGATATTGAAAACTCCGTGCATGCATATTCTACAAAAACCAAATTGACAATTTCACCATAATACAATTTAAAATAAATGTCCAAATAAATTATTTCATCAACTGTTGATAGCTCAACAATAATGGAGAAAAAAACAGTTTCATATTAATTGATATAATTACCATTCTAAAAACTACAATCAGAAAAGGAGGCAGAGGATTGCCTGGGCTATCATATCTTTTATCTGGGTCATGTGATCAGAAACACGCGGTTCTTGGGTAGGAGGGAGGCACTGAAGAGCAGCCATATCATCAAGAAACTCTTTGGAGAACCGCCTACTCAAACTTAATGGATCCTCCCCCAACTCATTTGCTCTGCGTATTATCTGTAGAGGTCCAGAAATTAGACGGTTGTACCATACTGCGCAAAAGATGCAGTTTGAACAAAATACAGAAAACCAACTATAGAAATATCCAGCAATCTCAGGGCCTCTTCGGATTCAGGGAAAACAGAAGAAAGAAAGGAAAAGGAAGCATTTTTCCCATTATGAGAGGTTTCACTATGTTCGGATAGCAAAACTAGTTGCAGATTCCACATAGCAATCATTACACTTTTCCACAGTCAATTTCCCCAGCACAAGGAACAAGATGAGCGTTGTCTCACAAAAAATGAGATTTCCACTTGCTATCCAAGCAAGATCTGCAAAAACAGAATCTGTGGTTCAATAGTTCGACGGAATCCTTGGGAATCAATAATTGGATAATCATCACTTCTCTTTCCCTTTTTATTTTGTTTTCCATCATTTTCTCCCAATCCAAGCTGCCCTTATAATATTAGAGTTCAAAGTAAATAAGATGGGAAGAATGATTTATCCAAGATTTTGATTAAACAGAATTCCATACAAATTAATAATGAGTTCACTGTGCTTGTGTTTCACGAAAACTAATACAATCCGGGGTAAAGCCCATAGTTTAATTACAAAATGGTTTCTCTCAACCTTGCAATGGCCTGTTAAGCCCACCAACCAAGAAGAAAGGAGAGTAAAACATACATAATGTAGGGTTTGTTAGAAATGATCAGGATATGTTTTTCTCAGTTGCAAATTGAAGAGTTCCATTAAGTTATGTTGTTCCAGAAACAATACAGCAAGAAAAGATAAAATCTAGATATAAATATACAACAAAGATTCATCAACAAATTTTTTTATTTTTTATTTTTTCGAAAGATGCTGATCTTATTAAGACCAAAAGGTGAAAAAGCAACAAACAAAAGAAACAAAAAGAAGAAAAGAAAAATACTGATACAATGAAGACAGCCCTAGGTGGCCCCCTCAATACAATTTTTAACCCTAATAACCCTTTGAGATGATCTCTTCGAATTCCTAAAGCACCGCTTATTCCTTTCGAGCCAGAGATTCACAGGGAAGCAAAACTCCATTGAGAAAAGGACTTGTCTGGACCTGACGAAAACCAAACTTGGAACAGCCTGTCCAGCAATGCCAGCATCACCCATTTAACTCTGAACAGATCCAAGAAGCTCAACGGGACTTCCCACATATAAGCACAATGACTGAGAAGGTGACTCACAGATTCAACATCCTTCAAGCAAAGGACACAAATATTGGGGAGCACCATAACTCTATTGCACAGGTTGTCAAGAGTCAGAATTTTGCTTCTGCCAGCCAATCAGGCAAAGGCCAACCTTGTGGGGAGCTCCGCAAGACTGGAACACCGCTGTGAAATGCCGAATTGCCGATGCATCAGGGAGAAGGTCTTGATATCTAAGAGATGAAGGATCTAACTGAGAAAATTCCTGATTTACCCATCCTACAAGCCAAGGAATCCTTCTCGCCTGGATTCAGCCTAATCCCTTCTAATTGGAAAAGGAGGTCCACCAGCTCCACAATTTCCTCATCTGTTAGATTTCTGGAGCATGGGGGAACCCACACACCACCTTCCCCGATAGGCAAAAAACAACTAATGGCCAAGATTTTTGGGTCCCAACAAAGAGAAGCAAGCCTAGGAAAATCCGACCTTAGGAAGGAATCCCCACACCAAATGTTGTCTCATAACCTGACCCTAGAACTGTCCCCAAGAGAAAAACCCACTCCCACAAAGACTTTTGGCACAATTCTAGCTACAACTTAACAAATTAGGGAGGCATGATAAAGAGATGACTCTCTAATCCACCACCCAAACCAAGAGGAGCCATATTTAGCTATCATCCTCGACAACATACCTCCAAACCCATTTGCCCAATAACACTATATTCAAATCCTCAAGCCTCTTACTTCCCTGCACCCCCTTTTGATTTCAGCTTGCAAACCTCCTTCTAGCATTCGAAATATCAGTATCGCATTATGTATCCCATCCTTGGGATACAGATACATAACGGTTTTTGCATGTGATATATTGTTTGTATCAGGTAATTTATCGCACTTTTTGGGAAACATGGGGAAACATTGGAAAAATGGTTGAGTTTTTCAATGGAACTTCAAGGAGTGTTAAAAAAGAGCTTAATACACACTTTTAAATCATAACATCTCAAAAAAGAAGTGCACATAATAGGTTTCCTTTGTATAGGGTCCTAAGCTATGCGTTGTCTGATTGAACCAATGCAACTATATTCAAATTAAATGCATAACATTTAGAGTGTATGTGATATTCATTTCATCAAACACTCCTAAATACTTCGAAATTAGTTTCAATTGACAGCTGGTTGAAGGGTAATTTTGAAAAAAAATTAATATTTTATATTAATTTTCAATAAAAATAATAATTTTTATTTTGCAAAAAATTGACAATGACTTAACAAATCAGTAGATTAGCCCTCATACATGCTTGATTTTATGTTTGGAGTGCAACATTGCAAGCAATTTGGGAGAAATTGGGGAAATTTTGAATTTTCCCCAAATCAGACCACCTACACTCAAATTTCAAAATTAGGCTATATGTGATGATCATTTCATCAAATACTCTTAAATAATTCGAAATTAGCCTCAATTGACAGCTGGTTGAAGGAAAAATTTCGAGAGAAAAACATGGAGAACATGAAGAAACAATGGATATCGAAATCAACGCTCCAACTCCATGTTTTTTCATGCAAAACACAAAGAACCAATCGATTGGTAGCCATTTGACACTGATTTAACATAATTTCGACAAAAAAACAAGGATCGGAAATTGAAAATACGCACCAGGATCAAACATGTGGGATATATCTGCACTACCTATGCATTTCATATTGCATAGGTGGGATACAAGATATATTGTGGGAAAAATCAAACGATATCGTCAATATTTAAAACATTGCCTCCTTCCAATTTAACAAATGAAACTTTCAAGTATGAGCCCTGCCCTGCCCTGCCATAAAAAAATCGTGCCTCAATTTGGAAGGAGAAGATTTTATCAAAGTAGGCTGGTATAATGCTTGAACAAGTTAAAACTCCTCTAAATTAAATTTCATATAAAATTTTCCTGAAATATAAATCCTATATAATTACTAACTGCAACATTTCCCTACAAACTGAAATTCAATAAAGCAACCAGAATATTGTTACAAGATAAATGATCCGATTACCCAAAAATCCTCCAATAACGAAGCCAAGAACCAATGGGAGGAATTCCTACCAAAAGATTAGTAAAAGAGAACAAAAATGATGTTTTGTAGGTTTCGACATAGAAGCAATCAAACGGTTAAAATATGGTCTTGGGGGAGGGAGGAGGCTAAGTTAGCCGAAAGATGGTTATTGGTTCAAGGACACAAGTGACCTTACTTTTTCAAGGCATGGTAAGAAGGGGTAGAGGAAATGCCTCAAGCCAATGTCCGAGTATTAGGCATTATGACGTTGTAAGTAACCCATGCCATACTCCCAAGAAAACCTCAAACGACCTTCGACAAAAGGCTACCTGTACCTGAAACCGGCATAGGTAGATAAGTAGAGAATACCTTGGGGTGTGAGATAACTCCCTCCAAGGAACTCGATAAAATAGCCCCATAACTTCAGGAGAAGGGATGCCTCCTCACAAATGAGGTCGCAGTGAGATACTACTCTGGAAGAGCTAGAATCCTAACCTTATGCCAAGACCTATGGACCAAGGCACAGTATTGAGTAGACAGTTTCAATAGGGTGTAGGCCTCCCAAAAGGTAACAAAGGCATGCAAAGGTTTCCTTAGACTAGACAGAGATTGACCCTCACGTGCAAAAGGCAAAAGGGAGCTTGATTGCAAGAACCACTCGTCGAGGAAAGACGAAAGTTGAACTTAGTGATCCAACAATGCCGAGTGAAAGAGTAGTCACTCAACAAATAAAAGTTACTCTAGAGATAACAGGTTGATCTTCCACAAGAGTTCACATCTACGAAAAGGTTTGGCACCTCAATGTCGGCACTCTTCGCCACTTGGGGCTGTAGTATGTTCCAAGAGTTGGGTCGTTCGCCCATTTAAGGGTACATGAGCAAGGTTTGGAACATTGTGAGACAATTCGGTCCATAACTGGTGCGGGAGTCGGAGCATTGAGAGGACCTTTCCCTATTACATACAAGAGGACCGGGAAGGAGTCCAATTTTCACAAGGCAGTCCTAGGATATATACTTAACAAGCTTTGTTCAATGAAGTTTTTTAATAAATAACTTCATTGTGAGTTTGGAAGTTCAAAAAAAACTAGTATAACCATGTGGAAAACAACATAACCGGAGGCAATGTTGCCATAATCATTACCATATTGCAAATCGTAACAGGGATTGAATAACATCAGATCGCAAATTGTATCATTAATCGTGCGATTATATTTTTCTTAAGAATCATAAGAAAAAAAATGAAAGAGCACCAAAAAGATAATAGTTTCAAGGGATTTTCAAGAAAATTACCTTGAAAATCAAATAAAACTACAAGAAAATATTTCTTAAATATTATATGTTCCTTTGTATCTTCCTTATGTACAAACATGGAGGCTAACACCATCCAATTCTGTTCTAGACATGATAATGATATGTGGGGTTCTGTGCTTTATGCTTTGGATATTAAAAAACTCTAATTCCTCCCCTTTTTCCTCTCAAAAGTTGCAAAAGAGCAAAATAAAGCCATATTTTAAGAGGGTAGGCTTTATATAAGTTTTAGAAACAAAAGGGACAAAGAGAAAAGAAAAGAAAAGAAAATAATTTTTTGTTGAATTTGGGAGCCCATTTGCAGCAAAAAGCGAATCATATCAATCATGTGATTCACTATATGAATCGTACGATTCATACAATTCATGTACGATAATTGTGGATCTGTGATTTGGCTGTACGGTTCATATCATACGGTGCGAGATACGGCATGAACCGTACGATTCACACCGCAAATCACACAATATGATAACACTGACCTCACATAAGAATGTGTATGCGTGTGCAGTCTTTTATATGTGTATGTATGATAGTGTCATTTATATATTTGATTACATAGTCTACACCATAACAGTAACAATACGTATCATGAGCTCACCTTGTCATCCACATCAGTGAAGTTCCTTACATAATTCACTTCATATTCCAAGTGTTGCAGGTATCTGCTTAGATTTAAGAAAGCAAAGATAACATCACACCTCATCAGCATCACAACCTGACCAGGAACTAGGTAACATAATCCATTCACTGAGAATAAACTATAGAATATTAGAATGTGCATCAGTGCCCAAATGAATAACGTATATCAGAATCCATTCAGTGGAAAAGTAGTATGACCTGTGTAAATAAGGTTGCATTGGAAGTTCTTTGCTCGATGCCAGACAGATAGGTTCGAGTCAAAATAAAAGTGAAATAAGCTGAGGACTTTGCAATACATATTCACTTCCGACTTGGAGGAGCAAGCATGGAAATGAAACCAACTTAGGTCAGATTCCATGCATGGTTGCCCAAATTAACAGCGCACCTTGTTGGCTTGAGTAAAGTCACGCCATCACAATATGACAAGACATCCAAACACACCCTAAATTCAGATCTAATAACCACTAATTAGAAGGTTGGGAAAGAGTACGAATAAAAGATTATCCTGTACGTACTGTTAAAGATGCATGTAAAGAACCATCCCATCGGAATAAGTGACGCAATCTGGTTATCGACTAAGTAGGATATCGATAGCCGAATAGCAGCAATGGCCACATCAGTGCTAAAGTGAAATATCTTTTTAAGTTGAAGATTGAGAGAGAAAAAGAAGAAGAAGAAGAAGAAGAAGAAGAAAAACAGTTAATACATATTTGTCTGTGAAAATGAAATATATGACATATATATACTACACATCTGTAATTCTGCAATACAAGTCTAACTATACAAGTCTACACTATTTAGTCTATAGACTATCATCACCATCACCATCACCATCACCATCATCATCATCATCATCTAAGCCTTAGCCCAACTGGGGTCAGCTACAACAATCCTGTTTTGCCATTCCACTCTATCACAGACTATATCCTCGGTTAAACCATAGGTCCTTGGGTCTTTTCTTACTACCTCCACCCATGAGTCTATACACTCTATAGTACAAATAATGGGCAATAAAAGATCATCATCATCATCATCTAAGCCTTATCCCAACTAATTAGGGTTGGCAAAGGACAATAATAAATAGTTAAATAAAAGATACTATTAACACTAGATAATATTTGATGCAAAATATAAGTGGAATAGTTAAAAATTAAAAAATGAAAAAATAAAACAGAATGGACATACACATTTAACATTATATTGGTGCAAAATATAAGTGAAATAGTTAAAAATGAAAAATGAAAAATAGAACAAAGTGGACCAAAGTATGAAAATCATGCAAAACACTATCTCCTAGAAAATAAGCATAATTCGGTGCTTCATGACTTACTTTTTTGGTCAGACACAAGAATATAACAAGAAAAATGGATAAAGACCATGGCTAACCTTTCATGAAGGTTCTCCCCAAAACGGTGCTTCCAACTTTGATCTATCAAAATAGACTTCAGATTTGCTTTTTTTTTTCCTTGCTCAAATCTAGTAGGGAATGATCAAAACCCCAAAATCCCCCTCCCCCAAGAGAGAAAAAGGAAAATAAATGTGAAAGATAGAAAAAGAAGGAGCTTCTGGTGCTTGTATCAGCCAATTTGGTGTGAATAGCGAGTCCCCAGAGTCACCCAAAAATATAGTACCGGTGACCCCAGATAAGATACATATTGGACAACATTTAGAACTAGGAATCCAAATCATCCGACCTATTGATGCAAGCTCATGGCCCAGTCAGGCCCATCCAGGACCAGCCCTTATTATTAGGCTTTTACCATGTTAAGGGCTTTTTAAATTGGTTTGAAATAAATTGTCATTGATTTGAAATCAATCTTATAGTTGGGGCCGTTTCAATTAAAGATTCGTTTAAGATATATAAATGGAGGTGGTGGTGTAGGAGTTAAGCATTCGAATATTTTTCTAAGTGTGAGTTTTCTTTAAGTTTTTGTAGGAGAAGAATGTTGATATCAATAAATCTCTCCCTCTCTATTCCATTGTTCTTGTAGGTATACTTTTTTTTTTTTTAATTTTTGCAATTTAGATATTGAGACTCATTGACTCAATAACCGAGTGGCACCACCTTTGAAATCTATTCAGCATATGCCCAAAACGATACGTATCGAATGACACATTGACGCATAGAATCGTGAATCCAAGTAATCTGGCCTAAGAAATCCATCCCGCATATAAAAAAGTAGAAGACAAATAGTAAGAATGTGAAGAATTATTAAAATTTCCTTTTAGTAGGTATTCAATGAAATAAAACCCAAGCTCCACAAACATAGAATTATCACAACAGCAATCTCACTCAGAAGAGCATATAAAAATGAGTCATTTCTTTTAATTAGGTAATTGGTACTACGTCCTGACACGTTTATAAGATCTAGTTCATTCTTCTTGTAAGCCCCTCCACCAGGCATAGGTCCTCTAAGAAAAGTCATTAGTTGCACAATCTAAATTTCAATCTACTTCTGTGGGGCCCATTCTCTAATAGAACATAGAGAAACATGTTTTTTATAGATGATTCTGGGCAAAAAAAATTTGCATCTTTGTTGTTAGTTATCGGAGAAAACATATCAGAAGAAGATGTAAGGTAAAACCATAAGGGATTTATGTGCCCATACTAAGTGATTGTTTGGATGCCTGTAAGTTGGCTAAAATGTAAATGACTTACAGGGAAGTCACTTCCAGGTAAGTAAGGAAAATCTACCAAAAAACTGCAAGGGGATGGGGGTGAGAAGTCACTTCCATGTAAGTGACTTGCAGGCCAACAGTCTGATTTTTAAAAGGGGGGAAGAGGGAGGACACACAGCTCCTTTGCAACAAGCTCCAGCTGCAATCGGCTCTCTCTCTCTCTCTCTCTCTCTCTCTCTCTCTCTCTCTCTCTCTCTCTCTCTCTCTCTCTCTCTCACACAGCAATCGGCTCTCTCTCTCTCTCTCTCTCTCTCTCTCTCTCTCTCTCTCACACACACACACACACACACACAGAGTTGTGCGCCTCTCTCTTCTTCTCTCTTTATGGTGTTTGTACCCTGCATAATTGGTCCTTGTGGTGTGGCCCAGCTGAGTATCGTAATGGCCTGATTTTTTGCATGCCAATCATCTTGATCACTTGAATCATCTGACTTGATTAGTTGGTATGTACAGTTCACAGTAGGCCCCACAAATAATCATAGTTTTTTAATGGTGAGCGTCTCCTATCCCAACTGTTGCTTGTGCAGGACCCACCTGGTCCTTTAAATGGCCTTTTTTGAAGAGTCCAGTGAGTCAGGTGTCTAGTCAGATCCATAATCTGATTGAATTGGATGACATATATGGTCCATTGTGGGGCCCACAAATAAGTAGAATTTTTTAATGGTCCCAGATTGTCCACCCTAGCATCTTTGTGAAGTACATCATGAATTGGCAAGGATAATAGAATGGACCTTAAGACAATATGCCAAAGTTTACCTCTCCTACCTTCCTTTTTACACCTAATTGCACCTGAATTTTTAGAATTTTCTCTCATTTCCTCAACTTAATTTCCCTTTTCCCCCCATCTGGGCCTTCCCTTCAAGTAGCTCCAACTGCAAAGAAGTTTATGAATGGTGGTGAAATGGATGTGTCAAAATGGCTCTCTACTAGTGACGATTCACTGGTCAGTCGGGATGTTGATGTTGTTGATTGTGGCATTGCTATCATTAGTGGTGGGTGATGGTAATAACCAGTGTGGGACTAATCTCTTGGCCTATCCTAATTCCTGTACACTCAAAAAGCTCGCCTTGTCGTGAATCTCGGGACCTGCAAAACAACCATAGAGATGAGAAAGAAATGGTAGGGGAAGTAGGCCCATTTAACCTCCATTATTTCCTTGCTTTTTACCTTAAGTTATTGCTTCACATTATAGATATTTTGAATATGTGGACCCACTTTTATGGTCCACCTGATGATTGGTTCAGCCTAAGAATCAGCTCAACTATTCATCTAGATGTGCTCAACAAAATGGCATACTTCTTACCAACCTTTCTTATGTGTCAATTAGATTTTGGAACGATTTCACACTCATTTCTACTCGCGAGAATCTTGAGGAAAATAATTTTCTTTCCACGGAGCTGAAAAAATATGTCGCTGCGATCGCTCTAGTAAACCAAAGTCATCGTTTAATAGCTATTTTGCCTCCCCTAGAAACCTATAGGAGGTTTTCTCCTCGTACAGCTCGAGAAAGAAATTATTCGAATTTATGTATATAGGGGTCAATGGATCCATAAAATCATCAATTATTAGATTAGGATTTGAGTCTTTTTTCTTTTTCTTTTTTGAAGCTATGCTTGATATGAATATACAGCTTCTTAGTTGTAACCGACTTATACCCAAACACAAAAACCAACTTACCTGTAAGTGACTTACAGCTTACATCCAAACAAGAATGCCTATAAGTGACTTTCACCTCCTGTAAGTCACAACTTAAAAAACTTACAAGCATCCAAACAGGCCCTAAGTCTCAGCGATTTTCTAAGGGGGCGTCGCATCCCATTGTTCTGCATGGGGGGTGCAGACCTAGATGATTGGATCGCTACGAATTTTGTGCCACCCAATAAAGTGACTGGGCAGGACCTGATGGACGGATTGGATACTAGGCACACACCACGTGGTGCCCATTTTCAAATATAACACAAATCACTTATTCTTGACAGACGATTGTAAGGGGGGAAAAAAACTCATTTGTAGCAAATATATCAGAAGAAGATGTAAGTATCGTTGAAACTGGAATTAGCAAACATCTGATTAAATTAGGTGGAGGAAGGGAAAGAGGCAGGGAGAGAGAGAGAGAGAGAGAGAGATACCTGTGGAGGACGTCGAAAGCGACATAGACGCGAGCGTGGCCGATGTGGCTGAAATCGTAGGCGGTGACGCCGCAGACATACATGCTGACTTTTTTAGGGATTTTTGACTTGAAAACCTCCTTCTGTTTGGTCATGGTGTTGAAGATCTGGAACTCCGGATTTCCCATCCCCTACCTCCTCCCAAAATCCCTAAAACCCTAACCCTAGAAAGAGGGAGAACTCTTTGTTCTATGTAGATACGTCCCCGCCAATCTCCCCTTTCCTATTTTATTTTTAGGGATTTTAATGGATGAGACAGAGAGAGAAGAAACTGTAAAAGTGGTAGCTTGCGATGGAAGCAGGTATCTTAGGGGTGGCTTGAGGCTGGTAGAATCAGGACCGTCCAGCTGGTTGGATTATATGTACAACCATCTTGATTGGATTGTTCAAGCATTCTGACTATCAGACATTTCCCCTTTGAATCTGGATCGTTGACAAGTTCTGTGGCTAGACCATTACTCAGTGGTAATGATTTTTTCTTTTTCTTTTTCTTTTTTTTTTAAAGATAAACGGTTACGATTGTCTCCTCACTGGGATTTTGGGGTTTGAGCGATACCCAGGCCGGGTTGAGAGATGGCCTTATGCTTGAAGCGCGTGAATTCCGCGTGAACTAGGGAAGCGTACTGAGTAAACTCAGAGGGGCCCACCTTGATTTATATATTTTATCCACTCCGTCCATCCATTTTAACAGAGAATTTAGGGCTTGATCCCAAAATTTAAGTGAACCAATGTTAATGTAAGTGAACCACATCATAGGAAACAGTGTGAATTGAACATCTACCGTTGAAAAGTTATTGAGCCCATAGAAGTTTTGTATCAAGCTGATATTTGTGTTTCCCCCTTCATCCATGTCGGTGTGATCTTATGATATGCTTGGATGGAAAATAAACGTCATTGTGGGGCCTAGGAAGGTTTCAACGGTGGAAATCATTATTCCCACTGGTTCCTATGGTATGGTCCACTTGAGCTTTGGATATGATTTAATTTTGGTCTCAACCGTTAATATGAGATGGAAAAACGGATGGACAGAATGGATAGATCACATACATTCATGGTGGGCCCCACAAAGTTTATTTGGTAGGATTAGGATAAGAGTACAGTCCGATTTGTAAGGGATACTAACTAAATTGACCCTAATGTTAATCAAGTCAACAAAAGGGTGCTATTTGTAATAGGATGATAAAATTTTAACCTTGGATCATTGTTCAGTACTATTTTGTCCGTATTCTACTTTTTTCAGATTTGAGTGACCCGTAAGTTAAAGTCAGTTTTAGACTAATTGAGGGAGTGTGTTCCAACAAAGAGTTAATGGGTCTTTTATACAAAATCGGATCCGTTCATTTGAACCGGTCACCCTTAGAACCTCAGGTGAGACCTTACCAGATTACCACGCAATCACTCAATAGCCCATAAAAGTACTAATAGTCTACATTAATTTCAGTCATAACTCCCTTGTTACACTGAAAAGGTCCCACGAAAACAGCCATAACTCCCTTGTTGCATGTTAAATTTGGGTGATCTTATACTTGTTGGAAAGCTAATTAAACGAGCTTTCAAATGGCTTTGGAATCACCTCATTTGGACACCATTTGATTGCTCAAAAGTAAGTTCAAATAACTATGGATCGCAGATAAAAACTGTGAATCGTACTTAGATCATATGTCCCACGAAAACAATCATAACGTACTCATTACACACGTTTGATTTTGGTGATCTTATACTCATTGAAAAGCTAAATGAATGAGTTTTCAAATGGATTTGGAATCACCTCATTTAGACACCGTTTGATTTCTCAAAAGTGGGTCCAAGAAACTATGTTTTGAAAATGAAAATTGCTGATCACACCTAAATCACGTGTCCCACGAAAACGGTCATAACTCCCTCAGTCACACATCTAATTTAGGTGATCTTGTATTCGTTAGAAAGCTAATTGAATGGGCTTTCAAATGGCTTTAGAATTACCTCATTTAATTGATCAAAAGTGGGTTTAAGTAACTATGGATCACAGATGGGACCCATAAATCGCTGATGAAAATTGTGGATCACAATTGGAAACCATAGATCACCAATGGATCGTAAATGAAAACTTTGGAGCACAAATAAAATCTATAGATAAAAGATGGAATATGTGGATGGCATGTCAAGGGCCTGTGAGGCCCACCTATATTTATTTGTTATCCACTGCCATCCATCTATTTTAACGTATCATTTTAGGGTATGATCGAAACGTTGGCACACAGATATCTCAAGTTAACCACCTGAAGCCTACGATTGAAAACTTTTTGGGGCTATGTGGTCCACTTGAGTGGGGCCACCACAATGTCAGTTTAGTGGACCAGTTCACAAAAAAGAGTGGGGTCACCAACACAAGTTTTCTATTCCTACTGATTTCCTGTAGGCACCCACAACCCACTAATGGGGTTAGTGTGTCTCCTTAGCATTCGAACCTAAGACATGCTGTTGAAACGCATAGGCACCTTCCAGCTGAGCTAGCAGGCGAGACTTGATCTCATTGTTTAAATTTCTTTCTAACGTAGCTGATGAAAATGGACGGAGTGGATGCCACGTGGGATTTCCAAGTGCCATACTAATAAAGTAAGATAAAAGTACGGTGAAAATAGGTCGGGTTGACCTGATGGATTAGGCTTCAAAATTTTACCTCTGGAGTGGGTCTGGATTTAAAAATGTTAAATCTGATTACTAAATGGGTACGTTTGGGGCCTCTCAAAGCCAAACCAACTCGAACCTGAACCTGATTGTTAAATGGATCCACTTTGAACCATCCTGGAGGGGGCTTAACCCAGGCACAGGCCTGACCTTGACACATGAATGTAGTTAAACGTTCTAATTAAGTAATTATATTGGCCAGGGAAAGTGAGCAATGCGACTGTTTTTGAAGTAAGCTAAATCTTTTTCTAAGATATAGTATAGAACCTTATGCTCTTAGAGTTCATTTGATTTAAACACTAAATACAAACAACATACTCACGCTATAAATTTTGCACCCGAAATAAATCTAACTCATGAGATAGATGGGCCGGATCTAGAGTGGACCTCCTCTGCCTAGACTACCATGAAATATATGGGTTGGCTTATTTTAATTTCGACTCAATCCAGACCCAATCCATATCTTAATGAGTTGGGTCTGCACAAAAATTCTGGTCTGGTTGTTAAGTGGGTTGGAGCCAGTATTCCCCTTGACCGGACTGGCTTGAGCCATTTGCACCCCTAGATTGAAGGGGAATGGTAACTTTCATGTGAAGTGATTGGTGGCTTTCTTAATGTCCATTTATTAGACGGTTAGGATGATCTGACCAAAGAAATTATTTTACTAATGGCCAATCAATGGTGGGGCACGCATGATGGGTGGTTCAGATCAACATACACATGCCACACGTATGGTACGGATGATTCTGGAGGCATGAAAATGCTGATGCGTGCAAAATGATGAATAATCACCTACCTCCTGGCACCAACATTAGGGATTCTTAAACAGAGTTATGAAGTCAAAACACTGCAAAATTCACTTTACCCAGGAGCTCAAAAATTACAATTTCTACAATTACAAATCTGTGGTTACAATAGGAGACAGAACTGCTGGCATGCTGCCGCAAGCTCTTTCTGCTTTGATTGCTACACGAGTTTCTTACTACCCCTGCAGTATTTTACCAATTTGAAATTTAAAAACAAAAAAAGAAGAAACAGAATTATGAGCTTCACATCAAAGGATCCCAAACACCAACCACGACCCTTCAAAGCCCACCGCAGATACATGTTCCAAACAGACGCCTTGATATTCCTGATAGCAACTGCTGCTGAAGCCCATGAGCCACTCCCGATATGCAACACCTTGTTTACACAGTTGTTTGGGTTCTTTTTTCTACATCACCTTCTCCGATGGATTGGTGTGCCAGACCTCGACCGCCTCCCTCTGCAATAAGATAGAAACGGTGTCAGATAGGATGGAAACATTCTTGAACTAGTCTAACAATGGCCACCCAATACTCCCAGTTTGAGAATCCGAAGAACCCATGCATTCAATTCACCTGGATGTTAGTGTTATGATGCACGGATGCCTCATAAACTTTTTTTTTTTAACACAACCTCAACCTTAAAAATGGAAAGGTCGGCATCTTACCTGGCCTCTTGAGAAGAGTAAGGGGAATGCCTGCGCTGAGAATGCTTGCTATGTGGAGACCGCGAAACTTGTCTAGAAATAAAACATCATCATACTGATATGGTGAGTCATACATTTCAAAATATAAATCTTAACCTGTATATAGTCTAGCCAGTCAGTACTCCATTAGAACCGACCTGTAGAAATATCATCATTTTCTTCAAACAGGCTACAATGAGATCTTTTAGAATCAAATAATGCAGGTATAATGACTCCAAAGAGGAGGGTAAAAAAAATAAAAGAGGATCTCTAGTCCCCAGAGACTGCTCCAACAGATTTCATGACATGACATGTTCCACCAAGTCAACTGTAGGAGTAATTTAGCTTTCTATAGATTCAATTTGGGCATAGTTCATTCCTTGCATCATGTATTCAAATACATACAATTCCGAGATGATAACGGAAGAAACCCATCAAAACAGAAATGAAAAGGGGGCGAAGAACAAAGAGACGTCGAGATTCAAAGAAGATGGAGGAATGTCAACAAGTGAGCTATGCTCTTCTTTTCAGGGGAATAGGGTTGCAGTTCCCTATGCCTCCAGGCACCAACATACAGAAGATGCGAAGAATGTGACACAATGCATTTTGACAACGTTTAGGTTCAGGAGTCATGACTGAAGTTCGGAAAATAAAAAAATAAATGATAAAAAAATTCTTCAGCTCTTTTACTTGTAATTCTTATATCATATCATTTGCCTCTGCTGGAATTACACGAACAATTACAACAAAACAAAGAGCTGGCGTTCTGATCTGAGCAAGGGCATAAGCATATTCCCAAGGCCCCATCTCTGATAAGAAGATACTTTTGACAAAGCTACTAGGTCTTCGCTAAGGCTCTGGAAAGCGAGTTGGATAAAATCTTGAACCCCTCGCAGGTGGTAGGAAGTGATGCCGTTGAATGGAAGAAACCTCAAACACATGGTGCGGAAAACGATGCAACCTTGGAATTGGCTTTGCTAGCAATGCAGTTGATCTTATCTCTGAGGGGGAGTTCAACCTTAACTCATCTCTACCGTATACAACACGAATAGCAGACAAACAATTTTGACCACAATTAGTTCTATGAGGGTAAATTTTAGAGATTTAATAGGACATTAGAAGGTATAAGGCGGGGGTATTTAGAGAGTTCTAAAATGTGTGAGCCTGTCAACTGACGGCTCTAATTTTACTCGCCCAGCACAATCGAGCAGTGAGGATTTCTTTTACGTTCATGCAAGTAGCCCGCACCTTTTCTCCCCCTTCTATGTGTCTAGCCTGCACCACAACCTATGTATAGCCCACAAGCTCTCTCCTCTCCTCTCTCTATATGCCATAGCATATTTATCTCTCTCCATCTGGCTGTAGCATCTTTCTCTCCCTCTCCCACATAACCTAGCAACCGCATAGCATTTTGAGAGTCTTGATCACTAAAGACCCACAAAAAAGTGATCAGGAAATACTGAAGTGTCGACTTTGACCACAAGTAGTACCGCATGGTCAAGTACCAATTTACCAGCCAGGCCAGTGAAGAATAATTAAAAAGTGCTGCTGAGGGTGGTCTTATAGAGAAAACTTTGAAGTCATGGCCCACCAACGTGAGGCCCAATTGTAGCTAAAACATGAACAAAATAGTCATGGGATAACTCTAACCGTCAGCCCGAAATCAATAGAAAAAACACAACTGTTTTCTCTGAGATTTTTCAATGTGGAACATTTTATTGATGGCATCACCCTTTCAAATGAGGTCCGTCAGATAAAAGGTCTGGATCAGTAGCCATGGAAGAAAATGCAGAGAGAGAGAGAGAGAGATGATGGCGAGGCAATGAAGAACGACGACAATGCTGCCGCTGTTCTATGGTATGGGTGATATAAGGGGGAGAAATTATAGAAAAGTAAATTTAGAGTTCTCATGACTTCTGCACCAATGATATTAATGGGCCTTTTGGAGTTTGAAACTAATCATTTTATTTAACAGTGGCAACCAAACGCCCAATAACCCACGCTTAGTGCCCAAATAATGGGCGGAAATGATTATTAATCATTTTCGCTCTGCAGCCAAACAGGCCCTCAAGCCTTTTCCAAATCAAACCTTGCAAATAATATTACAGGAACCGCTTCTTTTTTCAGGCATCAATACATTCAATGGCAATGGGAATTTCATCGATAATTTGATGGCCTTTGGCAAAAGTGCCTCTGAATGGGTATATGATTTGAATAATCACCTCTAAAAGCCCATCAGCAAGCACTTACAAGCTTCAATATAATAAGCCTAAAGTCCAGGATTTCCTAAGCTCTGTTTTTTTTTTCTTTAATTAGAGTATTGACTCAGTCTCTTATACATGAACCTGTACCAAAATAATTGGGAGGAAAGACAAGTGAAGATGTCATGTACGTAAAGTCCGAAATTTAATGAAATATCTAGCAAGATGTTATTCATACAAGGATACTATCTCCCTTTTGTTGTTTAAATGTATAGCAAACCTGGTTAGTTAATACACAATTCAGAACAGTTAGAAACAGATAAAGTGTAGGTTGCTAACTTGCTATTGCAGGTTGCTAACTTGCTATTGCCAACATAATCTAGTCACGGAAAATTTCCATCATAAGAGCAAATTATAAAAAGAGAGGGATTTCCAAGGTCAATAGTAGGATAAATGAGAACATGCAAATTTATGTTCTACGAATAGAATGATGGGCCATAAGATCATAACCACATGTATCTTTGAAAGAAGTCAGAGAAAAATTTTCAATGCAACCTGCACGAGTTCTTCATCCAGAAAAAAAAAAATGTAAATCCACACTCTTGAGAAAGAATCTGATACAAAGATGTAGAGGATCATCACTCAACATATTATTTAAAGATGGCCAACTTAATACTGAATGGATCTCCCGAATCATGAATTATACACTCAATAATCACTGGGAACGGTTCAGTAAACTGGTTGAGTGAACTTGCATTTTCGGGCCCCTTGGTGGGTTGATGACTCCAACCAAGCTGGTGGACTCGCGAATCTTCCGCCTATAGATCCTCCGCTCTTTGGAAAGGAGTTCTCGCATCAAAGATGAACGTCTTGAAAGGAATCACTTTCGCCTTAGGGAATGGAGAGAGAATTCGGTTTTGGGAAGACAATTGGGTGGGAGATGTTCCGCTAAAGGTGGAATTCCCATGTTTGTTTCATATTTCAACTGATCAGGCCGCTATGCACGCTGACAGTGTGTCGTTCATCAGTGACAAGGTCGTCTGGGAGCCTCCATGTAGAAGCTTCCTTCGGGACGAAGACGTAGACGAATATGTATCGCTCCTCAATCAGATTCACCTCTATCGGCCAGATCTTTCCATCACGGATAGTCTTATTTGGAGGCTAGACAAATCCAATGTGTTCACAGCAGTGTTTTAAATAGCGAATAGTGTGTAGCGTAGCATTCACCCTTCTAAAGCGTGAGGCGTAAGCTACATAGTGTGTAGCGTAAGCTACACGTTACTTCTAGATTTTTTATTAAGGTTGTTCTTGATTGCACTAATTCCATGATATTCACCAAATTAGACTGATTAATAATGAAATTTAACAAATTTTCATGATATTTGGTGCAACCTAATGTGACTTAAAGTAATAGAAAAGGGTAATCATTGAGTATAAAGGTAAAGAAAGAGCAACAAAATTAATTTAATATTGTTGCTTATATTATTTTTACTAAAAGCATTAAATATTGAAAATAGAAAAATGTTACAGATCATTGAAAATATTATTTGATTTTAATGTTGTAATGAAAAATAACTTATAATGTGAGGTACGTAACGTGTAGTCCAGTTTATGTAGCGTGTAGTGTATGCAAATTATCATGTAGCATAGGCTACACGTGACTTAAGCTATTTTCATGAGCTACGTAGCGTTAAGGCTAAGCTACGCTACGTAGCATAAGCTACACGCTACATAGCATAGCTATTTAAAACATTGGTTCACAGTGAAATCCTTCTACACGTTTCTCCAAAAGTAGACAGCCCGAGAGTAGAGGTTAAAACGGAACATGTGTGGCACTGCCAAGTTCCCCTCAAGTTTGCAGCGTTCGGTTGGTTGGTTGGTGGGAAACTAGAAAGTTCTAACAGTGGATAATCTGCGCAAGTGGGGACTGATCATCCCTAACATTTGCTTGTGTTGTATGGGAAATGAGGAAACGGTGGTTCACCTGTTTGTCCATTGCAGCTTTATAGGCCGGGTTTGGGCAGATATCTTGGCTCGGTTTCAAGTGGATTGGTCTTTCCCTTCCTCAGCGGGTGACCTGTTAAAGGCTTGGCATGGGACGACAATGGGAAAACAAAAGACGGCCTTATGGAGGATGTATATCTTGGCGGTGTGGTGGGCTGTTTGGGAAGAGAGGAATGGCAGATGCTTTAGAGGCGAAAGTAAAGGGGCGGAGTGCGTCTCTCGTAGGGCAAGGATTTATATAATCGAATAGGCGACCACTTCTGATAAGATCAAGGATTGTAACGTCGCTTTTTTGGCTTAGTAGGCAGATCGCTATCTCAGCAGTTCGGGCTACTGTTGTAGTTCTCCTTTTCTTTCTCTAATAAATTCACATTATCTTTCAAAAAAAAAAACCGAGCAAAATTGAAAGAGATAAAGACTGGTCTGAAATTTATTAGATTTAGTGGGCTCCTCAGCTAGAATTGTCAAAGGTGATCCCAGATGCGCTATCATGTGGGTCTTTCAGTCTGCTTCAACTCCTTGGAAGCAGCAGCTTACTATAAATGAAATTAGAGGGTTGACGATTTCTTTGCACTCAGTTTCTTTTAATTTAATTCCCAGATTGGCCAACTCCATTGCTGTGAGCACATGAGTATATGTATGCTGGAAACACTTATCCATTCCCTTAATGGATAGTGTCCCCGTTTTGACCTTCTAATATAGTTCTGTTACTTATCAGGAAAAAAAAGAGAAGAATTTTGTTAAGTAGGTAACAGCCATCACTGCAACCAATCAAGAAAATTGCAGGTGAAAGTCTACCAAAAAAGCCTTTGGTTGGGGGAAAAGGGGGGGTTTTACCACAAAATTCCTCGATGATTTGGATTTTACCAAATAGTGCCTCAAGGAACCAATGTTCCCAGGCAGTGCTTTTTCAGAGGAGAAATTACATTATGCCCCTCCTTTACTTTCTCTTTACAACAAAGTGGATAGTCAAGAATTGTGGGGCCCATCTGATGCGTCTCACATCCAACCCGATCAACAAATGCACACCAACATCATTATTAAACGAACCAACTACAAGGCGAATCCAATCATAAGGTAGGCCAATAAATTAAAAAAAAAAAAAAAAAAACAATATACACCATTCAAATATCCCAATTCAAGTGTGCCCATAAGATGATCTAATCAACCTGATGTTTTGTTTGTGTTATCAACATGGTGGGGTGCATACGTTGGACAGGTTGGATATTACATACATACCAAGTGGGCCCCACAAATCTCGACTTTCACTCCTTTCAAAGAAAAAATTATATGGGGGCAGTTTTGTAACATCATCCCTCAAAAAGCACCTCCATGTAATTTCTAATCGTCCAGGCATCATTTGGTAAAATATAGATTCCTCAGGAATTCTATGGTTAAAATCCAAAAAAAAAAAAAAAGAACATAGAATTTAACGGTTCAGAATTTCAGAATAGATAAACTCTAGTTGAATTTATCATGTAAATTAATCATCAAAACGAAAGGTAGAAGTACCTTTTCCTAGACCTGGTAGGTGATGGGGACAAGCTGCGCCTGTTTGACCGTGACTTCCTGCAGTAACTAAAGCTTCAAGAACTGCAGAATCAAAACAAATACAACAATACAGGGATACAATGAAATGTTCTTAAAGTTAAGAAATGTGTACCTGTGCCTTGAACTCTCTGAAGCTTCATCATCTGAACCACTTGCATGACTAACCAATGAATTGTCCTTGCTATCTTTACCTCTACTGCCATCTGACGAAGAACGCTGCCTCTTATAGCGGTGTGAGTCCTTCGCATCTCGATGTCTTGATGTATCTTCCATCTCGTCCCTTCTCCTTTCTCTTTTCCTGCTACTGTCTTCTTTCACACTAATCCTTTTGACTTTCTCAGTTTCTTTCTTGTCATCCCTACTATCTGCATGAGTAGAACTTTTCCTTGATTCGGATGCCCTTCCCTTTTCTCCTGGTAAGGGACCTCGATCCTTACCCTTCTCCTTTGAGCTACTATTCCTTTCATTTGCCCCTTTATCCTTTCGTAAATATCTGCCTTCCTCTCTCCTGGAGACACCAGAGGCAGAATGCTTCTGGTTGGCCTTAACTTCAACAGCATCTGGCCCTTCGAAAAAATCTTTACTTGCCGAACTCTGTTTACCTTCATGTCCGTCATCCTTGTCAGATCTGCTTCTAGCTTCTCTAACCTGAGAGCCACCTACCATTGATTTTTCACTGGCAACATTCCCACACTCCAGTTCAGATTTCATAAAATCTTTTCTTTTAACATCATCCTTTGACTCAACAGCATCTGTGCGTCCATGGGAAAATCCCACCATCTTTCCACCCTCAATAGGGATCTGATCTCTGGAAATTCCTGGAGCCCCTCCGCGAGCAGCTGTAGACCCTCCATCATCATAAATGAACTCACTATCAGCACGTGGAGATGCTTTTCTTGTCATATCACTCACACTGTTTCGCAAAGACCCATTTGCGCCAGCTCTGTCGGTATCATTTTGCACATCCCTTTGACCTCCATTAGGATCTTCTGGTGAAGTCCCCTTTTCCACAGCTTTAGGTGCACCTTCCAAAATCCCAGCATCACCTGACTGCTGATGAGCAGCGCCATTTATCTGCCGAGCAGACAGTATGCTGGAGCTTTGAACTTCATCATCATCGGAGGCATAATTGGCAAGACCCAGTACATCTCCAGGGGAGCTGGAGGTAGACTTTTCAGTGGCATCATCAGTTTCAGAATTCTTCACTTTAACTGGAATTAGAACCTTGGCAGATGCTTTGGGTGTTGGAACAGCATGAGATGGTGAAGACACCTTATGGTTTGCAAGGTCGGTACCATTGTTGACTGCAGGATGAACACAACAGAGCTTACAGGAAATCCCAAGGCAATTGGATTGCCTACAACTGTATTACTCAGATAAACAAACAAAGAAAACATAGGAGTTCACCTTCAACCATCAGATCATCATCTTCACTCAGAATTTTTGTTGCAATCTCATCAAAGAGCTCATCAGTAACCTGTTAAAAACATAGGATCAGCATAAAGTACAAGACTGTAAGACAACAAGAATATTAGAAAAGCCGCTACAACCTTCAGAAGAACTTCAGTCAGGACGCGCTTTATTTCCTTGTTGATTGCAGCTGATCTTGCTGCTTCCACATCATCCTATAGAAAGAAAAATATAAAGGTGACGTGGAGTATAGATCAGGAATAAATTATCCAACTGGTTTTAGGTCCAATTTTGAAATGCAAAGAAGACAGTAGTGGCAATGACATTCAAATGCTAAGGGAACCACGATAACCGAACTCAATATGTAACATAAAACAAGCAATCATCACATGCATGCAAGTCAGCAACTTCAAGCTAACGATGTTACGCATAGCCATGAGTGTGTGACCACATTGATCATCATCAAAACTGCATTAGCAGCTGAAGTCAACCACGTTAGTTTATCATAGCATGCACAATAAGAAAAGAACAGAGCATAGAACAAAGTAATATATCAGAATTAGAAAATGACAGTGAGGAAAAAGAGAAACTGACATGACATTGGAAAACATGCCTCAAATACTGCACCATGAAGGAATCAGGAACTATTAACACAAGGGAGACTATTACTCGAGAAGAAATCAGCCCAAAATGGCTTGAGATAGGCAATGATCACTACCATATCTTTTATAGCCTCAAGTCACATAGTACAACACAACCTTCCAAATTAATAGCCTAGGGGCTGATCTCAGAACCATTCTTAAAGGTGTTATTAATTAATAGAGTGAGGATGATGCGGACATCACGACTTTCAGTCTATCAACGTCAGAGGCGAGCATTGCCCATCTCACTGTGGTTCAACGATGTTTGAGGAGTTTTGGCGAGCACGTGATAGCAGTACAACAGCAGAAGGAGCAGAGGGAAGGCCAGGTCAAGATTACAAAGCAATCTGTAATCGTGACCGAAGTAGGTTTCGGCCAACCGAGGAGAGCTTCAGTCGACCAACAATCTGACGCAAAATTTAGCAGAAAGACGCGATTTTTCAATTTTTTTAAGTTTTCAGGGATATTTTAGTCATTTTTTTAATTGCGGAATTATTAATAGGGCTGCGCCCTAAACTCTTTTCATTATGTTATATTGATTAAAGTCAAGAAAACCTTTGGTGGCTCTTCTCTCCTCTTCTTGATGGATCTTCTTCTCCCTCACTTCTCTTCTTCTCTCTCTCAAATCACCTCTTCTTCTCTCTCTCCCTTCTTCAAGGTAATCTCTAACCTTTTCTTCCAACCTTCTTCTATCATCAACACTTTGTTTTCTTTTCACATCCTAGATCGGCCATCTTTGATCGCACAATTTTCAGATTTTCTGAGTTTCCCATTCCCTTAATCCAGAAAATTCCGATTTTCATGGATTAGAGAATCGACGTGGGTGATTGGATGAACCCGTGCAAGATTGAGAGTTCTATCTCTCACAGGATCCAATCCCCACTAGGAATTGAACCTATTACTGCTTGTTTGTGATGACTGGCCTTAATCATTCTACTTTCCCTTATTTAATTCCTGATTTATGATGCACATGGTGAATGGTTTATTTTATTGCTTACATGATTCCGCATGCATCTAGGGTTAGATTAGGCCGTCCTGCGTCAGAGGATTTCAAAACTAAAATGCAGTGAAGTAACTGATATGCTTTGTATGGCTTTCTTTTGTAGCAGAGGACAACCTGGAATCTGGGGATTGATGCCAATTTGACATTACAATGGAACAGGATCACTGCCTAAGTAGTGATGGAAAGTTCTTAGTGACCCTAGTTTTTTTTCTTTTTGCATTTTTCCATCTTTTTTCCTATTTAGGGTAGTACTTCTATTGTTGCTTGCACAGTGCCTGTATGGACATTGGCCTTATATGTAAGTTTTGTTTTCTTCTTTTGTGTTTCTTCTTTACATAATGCCAAAGCAGATTTGTACAACTTTTAGTGGTGAATTACTTGCTCATAATCATAGAGCTCAATACTACTCGAAAGGTAAAACCACTATAATTTTCAATGTATTGGAGGGAGGAACATCGTGTGCCTTATTGTCAGCCCAAGTGCAAGGTTGATTACTCTTTCTTTCTTGGGGATTTGCTAGCTCCACCAACACTGCTTCACACGCACCCATACTCGCAACAAAATGTGCCAAAGTGACGCTTTCATAGGATATCCAAACCATGTACTAGGTGGAAGTCACTACGTAGACCCTTATGTCAAAAACCTAGTCTCTTTAACTATCAGCGGTGTAACGGTGTTTAATGCCCAGTTAAGGGGTCTCCCCATGGCTTCTTCAAGTCTTCTATGGGTCTGAGGCAAGGTGACCCGCTACCTCCATTTCTTTTCGTTGTTGTGGTAGAAGCATTGAGTGGGATGTTGTGAAGAGGGGTTAGTCAAGGGTTGTTTAGTGGATTCAAGGTGGATAGAGGGGACTTCCAAGTGTCACACTGGAAAGCTATCTTTTGCTTTGAAACAGTTTCGGGTCTTTCAATTAATCTCCATAAATCTGAGGTGTTGTGTATAAGTTTGCCTAAGGAGGAAGTTGAGCCTTTGGCTCAGTTGCTTGGTTGTAAGGTGGACTCGTTCCCTTCTTCTTACCTAGGCCTCCCTCTGTGTATAGGGAAGATAAAAATAAAAATAAAAAAAAGCAAGTACGGAACCCGGTTATTGGAAGGTTTGAAAGAAAGTTATCTCTCTAGAAGAATAGGCACTTATCTTTGGGGGGGGAATTGCACTAAAGCAATGCATTCTAATCTTTTGTTGCATTTTATGTCCTTATTCAAATGCCCGAAAGGGGTGCTCTCCAAGTTGGAGAAACTTCCTAGGGATTTTTTGTGGCAAGGTGGGGAGGCAAAGAAGAAATTTCATCTCATGAAGTGGGGTGATGTGTGTAGGTCGGAGGAAGGGGGAGTGGGTATTCGTGATCTAGGTGTCATGAACAAGGCTCTTTTGGGAAGTGGATTTGGAGGTTTGGGCCGGAGGGAGGTGGATTGTGGAAGGAGGTTTTGGTGAGGAAGTATGGGGTAGATCGAAAGGAGTGGTGGCCTAAACATATCCCCTTATATAGAGGGCCGAGGGTTTGGAGGTCCATTATGAGTCTCAAGGATGTGGTATTAAAGGGGGTGAGTTTTATGGTGGGCGATGGTTCTAGAGTTAGATTTAGGAGGTATACATGACAAGGAGGGGAGAAACTAGCTTGATCTTTATCCTCAATTAGCTTAAGTGGTGGTGGACCATGATATCTATGTTAATCGTTGTTTCAATCCGCATGCTTCCGGTGGGGTTTGGTCTTCCCTTTGTTAGAGAGACCTTGAGGATGAGTTCGAAGAAATGTTGGCCCTGTTACAGCAACTTTCGGGAGTATCTCTATCAGAAGGTAGTGACTCGGTTTGTTGGCCTGACTCGACGTGTAGCAAGTTCTCAGTCAAGTCTCTACTCCCAGATCTCAAGCGGATCTTGAAGCGGCGTCAAGGTCCATATCTTTCCCCCTTCGTTCTATGGCACTCCTTCAAAGGTCAGCTTTTGCTTGGCTTGTGGGTTGGTATAGAGTGCTAACTACAACTTGCGGAAAGGGGATCTTATATTAACTAATGCTTGCTCCTTATGTTGGCAAGATGAAGGATCGGTGGACCATCTCTATATTCATTGCCTGTTTTCTAGGGAGGTGTACAGTGTTTTGGGCTCTTCAGTGTGTCTTGGGTGCACTGTTGCAATTGATTGCTGACTTCTTCATTCATTGGCGTGGTGGAGGACTGGATTCTTGATGTAGAGGGAGATGGAGAATGTATCTCTTGGCTGGTCTTTGGGCTCTGTGGGCTGAAAGAAGCAATAGGTGTTTTCGATATAAGAGTGGTACTTCTAGGGGTGCTTTCCTACGAGCACTCTCTTGTCGTCGAGTAGGCTGCCGCTGTGTCCCCATAGCGGCTGTTTTGTTTCTTGTTTTGTGTTTGCTGCATTTTGGGCTTTTTCTTCTATTGTATTCTTTCGGCTGTGCTGATTTTTAAAAAAGTTGTCATCCTTCAAAAAAAAATCGACCAATATTATCGATATTGCACCTGGGCAATATGAAACCCACAATTATTCGCAAAATTACGGCGTATCAACAATATTATCATCGATACATGCTGATGTTTTGCAATATTGAAAATATCGCAATATCTGCTTGAAAGCCTTGAATAAGTCGAATGAATGCATTGTATCAATTGATAATTGCGACATTTCACTAGTATTGATTAATACATGGTGCTAAATGCAAAATTGGTGCAAAAATAGGAGCAGCACTGAAATAAGGATATTGAGATGGCAAGTGGCAAGACGAGGTAGGATAGAGTTAGAAATGAATGCATTCGAGGGAACTTAGGAGTAGCACAAATAGGTAATAAGATGAGGGAAGTCGACTTAGATGGTTTGGTCGTGTGCAACAAAGGCCAATAACCACAGGTAAGGGGAAGACCCAAAGAACATAGATAGAGGTAGTAAGAAAAGACTTGATGACCTATTGTCTAACTGAAGGTTTGGCCCTTGGTAGAGTGGAATGGCAGAATAGGACTCATATAATCACCCACACTGAGTTGGGATGAGGTTAAGATGATGATGATGAAATGCAAAATTGGAGTAAAAATAGGAAAAATCCAGAAATTTTAGAAAGAATAAAAACTCCTTTTTCCTGCCCAAATTTTGGAGGTATTAGTGTCTCGGCATGTCTTAACAACTCCACTGAAGGTCTAGCCCTTGGTAGAGTGGAATGGCAGAATAGGACTCATATAGTCACCCACACTGAGTTGGGATGAGGTTAAGATGGTGATGATGAAGTGCAAAATTGGAGTAAAAATGGGAAAAATCCATAAATTTTAGAAAAAAACTCCTTTTTCCTACCCAAATTTTGGAGGTATTTGTATCTCGGCATGTCTTAACAACTCCACTCGAGTAGTGATGAGGACATCAGAGCACTGACCAAGACATCTACATGGGGTCCCGGACGACGAGTTGAAGACCCCACGTGCATGGACGTGCATCTGAAATACCCCACATTGGGATGATGCACGTGGGATGCATTTGGAGGAGTATCCGACCGTTGGATCATGATTTCGGGTCAATCCAACCAGTGGATTTCACGGAGGACATCATCGGGCCATCTAGGCTATCCATCTTGATCCACCTTGATTGTGGACACTCTAGGATTAGTTTGTTTTCTGTTTTAGGTTTATCTATTGGTTTAGATGCATTTTGAAACATTTACATTGCGTATTTTAAGTATGGGATGCATATGGAACGTTTCTTGGAGTTTTTACACCCCAAACTCAATATGAGGGGTGGACATCCAACCCTGAAGGGGATGATGAATGGTGTTCTGAGACAAGTTTGTTGCTCTTTGTTCTTTGGGAGATTCTTCTCTACTTCCTTTAGGGTTTGTGAGAAAACTATCCATTCGAATTGAAATGTGGAAGGGTGGAAACACATCTTCGTGGTGGACTCCTCCAAGAAAATCCTCTCTCTCTCTCTCTCTTCTCCATACCAGGTACACAACTTCTCTTCCCTTTTCTTCTTCTTTCTCCATCAATAATCCAATCAAACCTTACCCCTCTTCTTTCCACACCCCTTTTCCATCAAACCCTCTCAAATCCCACAACCCACACAAAATCCAACAGTCCTCATAGTGTAGCAGATTCCTACTACTGCATGTACGACCGTACAGTGTACGGACTGCCCCATTTGCTGATTTTTTTTTTTATCCGCCTTCTTCCTACCCTAAACCCCAAAACCTAAATTCCACTTTCCCCAATTTCCAAAACCCTAATTCCTCAAATTCGAGCCTAATATCAAATCTCCCAAATCTCTAACCCTAGAAACCCTAGATTTCCATAATTGAAGCTGATCTACATGCCTATGCTAATGTGGAGGTCCTTACTTCCATAGATCCATTGGTTCAAATGAATATGTGTTTATGTGCATGGGTGGATGACCATTAAATTATTAACTTGCTGTTCAGTGCAAATTTCTGATTTTATTTGCCTATCTTTTCTTAACTATGAGGTAGAAACAGCGAAATTTTATGTTCTTCATTGCTTATACTAACTCTACTTCCTAATTTACCATAATTCATATCATATTCATCCATCCCGCATCAAGTTGTTTCACATGAAAACACGAATTTGATAGGGAAATCATGATCCAAGAGCAAATTTGAGCCAGAACCTCAAAGGTGAGGAAAGTTGGTAAGTTCTTTCAGCTGATTACCAAGAAATGTAGTAAAACTTCATATATGTGCATGTATTTCATGCATGGAAATGAATTTCGAGCAAGAAGTTTAGATTTTGAAGGTGAAAAATGGAAGAAACTGGGGAAGTCCGAATCTCTCCCATGTTCACCCTTCAAAATCGACAACGTAAGTGTGGAAAAATATATATGTTATCGTCACTTAATGAAAGCAATCAAGAGCTCAAACTTCAACCATGAAACTAAGTAGGCTAAAAGCGTATTAAAACATCTCAGGAAGGAAATGACAGGTGCATTCATTCAATACGAACCTTTCTATATAGGGCTTCTTGCTTGTTCATTTAAGTGGAAGTCGACGTTGAAATGCCTAGGTTAGTCACCACCCAGGTGATCAAATTCCGAACATCTTTCTTAAGTCTTCACTTCTTCATCGATTGAGATCCTTCTCCATCCTCTTTGTTAGTTTGGATGGGTGAATGCCAATCTACAGATTGGCCATGCTCTTTTGTTTTTTAAAGGTAATGATTAATTCATTAACATTAAAGACCACAAAGGCCCCATTTTTAAGAGTCTTAAGTCCCTGCTAGCAAAGACCAATCATTTGGATCAAAGTCTTTTGTATAAGAAATTTACCCTATTACATTCATTTTGGCCCTCTCATAGACATCCATCTTTGATTGGCTTTGGTTTTGAAAGCACGGTCATTCCTCCCCCCTCCAAATAGCCCATATAACCACCATCATTTCTAACCTCGACCATCTAACCTCCTTTTTCCTAGTACCGCCACCAGGCTAGGCTAGTAGAAGGTCGACATCAGATCCCAGAATCATCCACGGTGTACCAAGGAAAGCAATAATCTACAGTGGATAAATAAATGATCTACAGTTTCCTTCCCCCAAACACTCCATTTTTTTTTAAATATTTATTTAATGAAAATAACAAAGAACATATTTCAGGAAAAAATAATAGAGACCTACAGCAGGTGACCCCTTGCATATTTCTATTAAATAAGCAAATTATTTAAAAAATAGCCCGGTTAGAAGGGAATTCGTACAAGTTGAAGGCCCAAAAGAGCAAAGAGAAGGCCCAAACAGATGTGGGCGGAGGTAATAAGAAAAGACTTAATGGCCTATGGTCTAACTGAAGTTGTGGCCCTTGATTAGAGTGGAATAAAAAGGTTTCATGTAGCCAACCCAATTCGTTGGTATAAGACTTAGATGATGATGATGATGATGATGATTTAAAAAATAGCGCCCTATCAACATAGATACTAATTAAATATTGGAAGAAATAAATAAAAGTTCTTATTATTTATTATATAATATGTAATGGGAATGGGCAACGCATCCTCACACTATCATCCATTGATGAGGAGGCTGACGACCTCACCCTCGTTCGCTTATTGCAAAGGCTTCACTATGTCTCTCCCTCCCCGGATCAATAGGATTCTATGGTATGGACTATGGATGGATGCGCCTTCCGGGAAATTCTTTGTCAAGTCTTTCTATAAGAGACTCTCGGGCTCTTTGGAGCGAAGGGAAGCATTTTCACGCATTCTGGTTTTATGGAGCCCCTCCTAAGGTGGCTTCATTCGCTTGGTTAGTAGGGTGGAATCGGATCTTAACCATAGACAGCCTTCAGCATAGGTCCATGATCCTTCCCAACATGTGCCTAATGTGTTATAGCGATGCGGAATCGAGTTACCACCCCTTCATCCATTGCACTTTCGTCAGGCATGTATGGTCCACCTTTATACAGACCTATGGAGTCGAGTGAGTTATGCCCCGATCAACTGGGGACTTGTTTTGGTCATGACGCGGAAACCCCATTACCAAAAATTGGCAAGTCCCGTGGCGAATGGCTATTCTAGCCATTCTTTGGAACACTTGGCGGGAACGCAATCAAAGATGCTTCCTCAACAAGCAAGGCTCATGGATTGATGTGTCATCGCAATCCAGAAGGGATGTTATAGGGTGGGTGGCTGGGGCAAAGGGTGTAAGCTTCGATGAAATCTCTCTTTTGTTTGGGATGTGAGACTAGGCGTTTGTTTGTCACTCTTTTGTTGTTTGGTCATTTTGTCTTATCATTCTCTTTAATAAAGCTCATTTTATCCTTTAAAAAAAATGTAATGGGAAGATCATTGGATATTTGACTCGTTAAAAAGATTGACACTTGAAAATATTTAATTAATTAAGATACAAGGATAGAATTAGAAACGAATGCATCCAAGGCAAGTTGATGGCTTGATGCAACCTTCAAGGGTTTTGAATGTTGTTTTGTGGCTATGAGTTCTTAGCTTTCACTGAACAGAACTCCTTGGTTCCTAGATGGCAATAGAACCACCACAAGGACAGAAAAGAGGATGAAAGGAAGATTTAATAGAATCTGGACCAAGGTAGTCGGAAGGGATATGAAGGCTAGTTAACTTACCGAGGATGGTGTCTTTGATGGGATTCATTGGCAAAATAGGATTCATAAAGCCCAATAGTTGGGACAAGGCTATGATGGTTATGATGATGAGGATGATGAGGATGTTTATGATGATCCACTAACCCCACAATCAAAAAATGATTCAAAATCTGACCAAAGAATTTAGGCTATTTTCACTTATTTTTATCAACAATGATGTGGCCATGATGTAGCGGCAGGTAAGTACTACAAATTCTACTAATTCCACATGGACAGACTAGAACCATGGGCAAAATTATCAGCTGTAGGGTATGGAAAGTCTAGTGTAAAAAAAGCATCTATTTTGCTATTCATGCGAACTTTATCAGGGCGTGGTCACTATATGCAATGCCAGTCCCAAAATTAGTATATCTTTATATCCTTGTTAACGAAAATTTACAATGTAATGCCAGAGAAGGATATGGGGCTCTGCACAAGACAGATGAACATAGAATATAGTTGGCAAGAAATATTGTCACTATATTCAGTTGATGAACAGCCAATAAGCAAATTCTGGACAATAAAGAAAAGCGACAGTTGGCATATGTTTGTACAAAGAACAGAATGAAGAATATTTCAACCTGCAAGCTCTACGCTGATACTATCCCACAAAATTAAACATCTAAAGGCATAGTGTGAATAAACATGAAAGATGATTTTCAACAAATCGTCATAACTAATTACGCTGCAAAATGTATAGTTATCAAGAACAAAGATGAATGACATGAGCACACCTCATCATCTTCTTCATCCTCATTCAACCTAGTAGAATCAGCACTTTTGTTGTCTGCCTGATCAACTTTTCTAAGGGATTTATCATCGCCTTCAGCTCCAATGGAATGAAAATCATCCTCCGTGGGATGGTCCTGAATAGATGAACTTGCAATAACAGATTTATTCTTGATGATTTCTTCTCTAAGCCAATTAGGTACCGAAGCCTGCAGAATATTCACAACCTGAACTTAATAAAACGCACCCTTTCACTCAACAAAAAGAAAGCACAAGAAGAAGAGGTGATGTTACCAATAAAAAGCACCCTTTCACTCAACAAAAAGAAAGCACAAGAAGAAGAGGTGATGTTACCTTTTTGGGGCGCTCAGAAACATTAAAAACTCCATTTGCATCTCCAGGAAAGGCAGCCGGGGAATGAAGTGCAGTTCCTGCATTTAAGCCAAAGGTTGCACCAACCGGAGGTGGAATACCTGGGCGAAAGCTAGGTCCAGGGATCCTACCAAACATTTGTGCTCCAGAAGATGGGAGGAAAGCAGGATCGAACTGTACAGGACACAAGTATTGAAATTTTCATATCAGCGCTCCAGAATAAAAAATAAAAATAATTAAAAAAGATGTTTCCAACAAAGAGAGTCTAAGTGCAGAGATGTACAACCTGAGGTCCTGGTGGGACTGGAGGGATTGGAGGAAAGACAGCCCCTGGGGTAACTCCTGGAGTCCATGAATGCACGGAGGGCACTGATGCAATATTTTCCACACTTCCAATGGGGGCTGTTGGGTCAGGATGCATGTAATTGGCTGGCTGATGTAGGCCATGTTCGAAATCTGAAGGCTGGTCATTGGCATCGGTCATAGACTCAGCAGACTGATCCTCGTGCCTGAAATGAGCCTGTTCCACCGAAACTGATCTGCCAATAGCAGGTAAGGGGGGCGGCCGTGGATGGGGTTGTGCTTCTTTATAGGAGGACATGTGCAGTTTCTCATTTTGATTCCCAGATCCCCCGTGACCTGCTGTTAGAAGGAAAAATCAAACTGCTGAAAGATAATAGCATGACTTGCAGCCCGAATCATCCACCTAAACATCCCTCTGCTCAGCACCAATACAGACAATCTTCTTGCAAATATTATCATCTTCCACCATGATATCATGCAGTGATGGAAGCATAGGCTTCTCATTTCTATGACAGACTGTAAAAATTGCAGCAATTGGTCGGGCGATAGAAACACTAACGCCTAAGTATCCCCAAGCCCACAGCAAAATGCATCTTTTAATTTATAAACTTACAGAAAAAGTAATACAAATGTTAGCAGGTACAAATCATTAGGATGTGGGAGGAAAGGGACTTTGAAGCAGGATCGAACCTGGGTAGAAGATTCCAAGAACTATGGGTTAGAAAACATATAATCTGTTGAAAAAGTCTTGGTCGCACCAAGTACAGTTACAAATCCTACTTCTAATCTACAACACACCAATCTTGACATCACTACTTCAACTTCTTTCATGCTAGGGAATGTCTAGTTCTAAAGTGAAGAGTGTGTGTAAGTTGGGCAACTTATTCATGCTGCCTTCAAATGCTTCTAGCTAAAGAATTTTAAAATAAAATAAATTAAGGAATTTAACCACTGCATTAGCACTTGAAATCACCCCATTAAGCAGGAGAGATTGGCCCCATTTCTTCATGCCTAAAGGGATACTTTTTAGTTAACAATGTACAACTTTGACTAGCAAAAGAAACAAATTACAAATCTAAATTGGAAATGTGGAATAGAATGAGATGATCCAGTGTAACTCTCATCAGCATAGGTAAGATAAGAGTAAGGATGAGCAGATAATAAGCAAAGCATATAGTTTGCTCTTTCCACAAGCATAGTGCTTCAATGTGTATAAGAGCAGCTCGCTTTGATTACAGTGAACTGGTGATGAAGTTTCCGGAAATATGTTTCCTTTCTCCCAATCTAACATAATGTCATTATAGCCTAGTCAATGTCCATTCATAAATTACAATGGGCTCAAAAAGCACAAAACCTAATACTTGAAGGAGATCAGGGATATATGTCACTGTCAGATATCAAAGCACAACACAAGCCTAGTACTGCATCCAATTCATAGTTTTCAGTTAACCTTAAATACACCAAAGCTGCTTTCTATTTGGATGTCATTTTTTTCTTAAAGATATTTGGTTTTTACATATTTATTAGAAGACAAACTGCTCCTTTTATCTCTCCTTAGCTCAAGAGATACATCTATCAGCATGACCCACTTCATTGCTAGTTGAGAATTGCAGATCCTTTCCACTTTCACCCTATGACTCTACCAGTAGACAATTCCGAGAAAACATTCCATACCGCAATAGGCTAGAAAGGGGAATTTTATGGATGTGCATATGGACTTCCTAACATTGGCAACCATCCACCGGATCAACAAACCATCATCTTCAAACTATGAAGGCTTCGAATATCACCAACAAACGTGCATCCTTCTCAATTTCTGTCACCTAGAAGCCATTATTAATCTGACCGATCTTAGTATCATCCAAACTCATACTAGGCTTTCATGTGAACTATTGGTGGACATCTCTCAAAACCCTAAAACCACAGATGAACACTCATAGCGGGCCTCACCTTGGCCACAATTACTTATTTAACTACATCTTCATCATAGATGGGCGGCCTTTCCAGATTCCCAAGCAGAAAATGAGAACATCCACTTTGAAGGAAGTCCCCCCTTCCAACTTGGTGCACGAATCAAAGAAGAGCATTCTCAAGTGAAATTGTATCTTCACTTTGGTAGTTCAATCATCATTGTGATTGAAAATACTGAGACCAACCCTTGTTGCCGCCATGCAAAAAAATAAAACCACAATTTCAAACAGAAGTAACTTGCACTGATGCCAAATGGTGTAGGAGATTCAACAATTAATGCCCCCACACAGAAAAACACCAAAAAATAATAATAATAATAATAATAATAATAATAATATATAAATAATCAAAAGCTGACTTAACAAAGCATGTCCCACATGCTTAGTTATTCATTAAAAAAAATCTTAAATTCAGAATAAAATTAAACTGATTTTATGTAAAAGAAAGCAGAAGAAAAGAGTTGACCAACTTAAACGATAACCCAGTTAAAACTACAAGGCGATAAGATGACAACTACATCTCTTATACCATAACTAAAAAGCACCCTAGAAAATAATGTCTAAATGAAGTTACTTTGTGAAATTTTCACTAAGACAGATCTTCATCTGCTCAACACATCCAGTGAGCAAATTGGGCCCTAAATTGCCTTGCATTCAGTAGGTCCAGTACCATTCCTTGATTTAAGGTTGTGATCCAAAGAAAAGAGGTTCACAGACAACAGGTTGCAAAAAAAAAAAAAGGCATCACAGATAATTAGAGAGAGAGAGAGAGAGAGAGAGAGAGAGAGAGGTGGCTCCTGATTTTGCTGTGATTCCGATTGGACAGCTCAAACTTCAACCGTGGTTGTTTGATTTTGCTTAAGAACAGACCTGGTTACCTTTTTTTTATGATAACAGTCCTGAATACCTACTCAAGAGCGATGTTCTAGTGATGCCATTTTCACATGCTAATTTCATTTCAACATGTTTTGTAGAGCAGTTTTTTTACATATGGGATTAGGGATATAGTTGGCATCTAGTCACTATATGGTATTGGTAGGACTGGATTGTTTGTGGTTTCTTTTAGCTAGAGTTAGTTTTTCATTTTACATTGAATGAGTTTTTCCTTCTTTCTGTTTTAGTGTGCTTCTCATTTGTTTTGGAGTTCTTTCATGACTTCAAAAAACTCTTACACAATTGATATGTTTAGGGATTTAGGTTAATCTCTTAGATAAGGTCGATTTCGATGTAATTGTGATTGGATGTGCTGGCAGTGTCCAGTTTCCTTGCACGAGTAGTCCTTGCATATCCTTATATATCTGCTCAAAACACCTACTTGCAACTTTAAAACTAGACATGTGATATATTGATTTAGGTGCCTCGAACAAACAATATCATATAAGCCAGTTAAAACTTTGAAAGAAAAAAAATGCTTCCCCATATCTGCAGTTAAGCACTGCTTGCTTCTCCGACCCGGTGTTATTCCACTGGGTTACAGTTCAATGGCTAGTAATATCACAAGAGTGTCATTCATTCTCTCAAAAAAAAAAAATCCCAAAAGTGTCATCCATTCTCAGAGAGACGCCAAAAAAGAATGTAAGCTTTGGAGAGAACAGGGCAGTTTAATAGACCGCTAATTCAAGATAGAAATCAATTTATCATCTAGTTAAGGAATAAGCAGCAGGCACATTGTGCTCTCAGCCTCTCATGTTTGGCAATAGCTCTTTACATGTATTGAAAAATACTGACTCCTGGCGTAGCCACGGAAACGAATGAACCCATTCATCCAGTAATTAATATACTGTCTTAAGAACCAGGCATGAGAAATAATGGATAGTGAGGGAGACTATTAAAAATCACAATGTTGCAGAAAGAAAATTTCTGACTGAATACAGATAAAGATCCCAGGACGATTCACATTCATGAACATATGAAAGTGGGTCTTAATGCTAGCTCCCTAGAAGGAATCAGCTCAAATCAATTAATTGAATCCAGAAAACATTTGGAATGAGCTATAAATAGTTTGAGATGACTTAGAAAAGATAATGTGTAACAAAGATAAATAGGAGCACAAGCCTTGCATGCAAATGCAATAACTGAAGCATTACCTGGCATAGAAGAATAACTAGAAGGTACCTCCTGCTGATAAATGGATGAGCTTGTAAGAACACTTCCTTGAGGGGGGGAAATAGGGCGTGTATCCACAGCTCCATCTCTAGCACTGTACGACACAGGTCCATCTGAAACATAACCAGGAGGAGGTCCAGAGCCAAATGTCATGGATTCTGGCAAAACTTGTGCAGATAGTCTGTGAGTATTTATCACAGAAATTGGCAACTGTGGAGGGCTCGATAATGGAAGTGATGATTTCTGAATATCTGTAAAATGAGGGTCGACAGTTTGTTGATATTGATCGTGATAGACATGATTGTGCTCTTCCATTCTGCCAACAGGAGTAAACTGTGATGGTGGATGCTGATTCTCCATAGCAGCTTTTGCTGCTGCCCATGCTCTGGCCCTGGCAGCCCAATCTTCCTCATTGTTGTGGAGAATGTTTCTATCTGTCATTTCAAAGATCCAAGGAAACTTCAAACCAAAAAATCCATTCTCTTTTTGCAAGGAGAAATAGGTAGTCCAAAGAGAATGCAATGCACAAATGAGAAATAAACCTGAATAGCAAAACTTTATAAGAAAAGATGAACCATAAAAAGCAAATAACTGTAAATCATCAGGAAGTAGCAGTCCTGCAACTTTAAGACTGCATGCAGAATTAGCTAAGAGAGTAACCTTTTAGCAGGCTTCTAAAGTGATATGTATGTAAATGCTAGATCAGCAAGATACAAAAAGAATGATAAGCGATACCAAAAAATAATCTAAGAAAGCAGATTTTCTAGAAGAGAAAACAACATAGAACACAAGTAAAATCTGTTTATCCCATAGGAAACAGCAACTTCTGCAAAATTCATTTTTGGAGATGTCTCCTGCACATTGGAGAAGATTCAGCCTCAAAGCCACTAGGAAGAAAACAAGGGAACTCCCAACAGCATGTTATAACAACTCAAAGAAGCTGTACGATTAAACAAAGGCTGCTTAATTCGAAGCAACGAATGAATAACGCTGCGCACTCTCATTAGAAAAGCTCCAATCTCCTCAATCTAATCAAAGGTCTAGATCTCATCATCATAGCCTTGTCCAAACTATTTGCGGTTGGCTTTACAGATCATGTTTCGCCAATCATCATATCTAAGGCCCTATCCTCAGTAAAGAAAAAGCCTCTGTAACCCTTTTCATCATGTAAATACAGTCCCTTCCAAGTCTTCACATTATCCTCCTTTCAGGTCCTTCAGCCCAAATAAAAGCTTCCCTCTTTTTTTATCGGTAATGAAGAATATTATTATAAAAAAGACCTGGAGGACAGCAAATCCGAAAGGATAGTAAAGACCCATCAAATAGAGAACCCATTTCCACGGGTGTATGAAAGATAAGTAACCTGCCTATTGTGCCCAGAGCGAACCAGGAGTTTAATTCTTATGGATAACAGCAGAGTTTGGCATTCAGATTCCGTTGAAAGTGTGATCGGCCGTCTCCTTCCAAATAGCCCGGATGACAGCTGCAAAGCACAGCTCCCAGATTCTCGTCTTTTCTTTAGGAGTGACAAATATTACATGCTTCGAACATCTGTTGAATGGATTTGGACATAGACCACACCACATTGAATTGGTGAAGGACCCAATCCCAGACATTTTTAACATGGTCAGAGTCGATCACTTATCTCCTAGTGGGGCTATTCTTGAGCCAGAGGATTTCTGGTGGCAGCCAATCGTAAAACTTCTGCCAATCTACCATTTAAAGCCAACCCCAGTTTGCTAGGAGAAAAGCTAAGATGGTGGTGATGGTGATTCTACTCTTATTGGTGACCTCATTCTGATTCTATCCTTCAAAATCTTCCACTGATCCATCTCAACATCTCATCTCTACAATGCTCATGTTGCTTCCAAGTTGCCCAATACTCTGCCCCATGTGGCATAGCTAGTTGAATAGCAACTGACATCTAACAACCCTGCTAAAAATGGAAACTGATCATTATCATCATCTCATCTGAGACTTCTTCCCACAATTAGGAGTCAACTTATGTAGTAGATTAGCAAAAGTTTTATGATCAGCTCCTACCAAACATCAACCTTCCTCTTTTACCCGAACTCTAGAACCAGCCATGGCAAGGCTTATATTGATAACACCCTCATGCCAACATGTCCCCATCTAGTACTAACCCTAGCCCAACACTCACATGCCAACATGTTCCCATCTAGTACTAAACCCTAGCCAAACACTTGCATGCCAGGATGTTTCCATCTAGTGCTAAATGGCCATGGCCATGGACAGTCTTGTAAAGAATTTGTTCATTGTACCACAATCCTGACCATCCTAAGGAAGCCAAAAATGCATTTTTTTACGAACCAACGTCACAGGTGTTTAGTTCACAAGATCATCACAGATGGAGGTAGCAGTATGTACGTAGCTTCACAAGAAATGGAGATTAGTCAAAGCTGAAGGTATAGATGCACCCAAATCCTTACAGGATTGCTCAAGTGAATGATGCATCCATCAAGGCATCTTCTTAATATTCTGGCGAACTTTTCAGTAGGAAAACACTACTCATCACCTGTATGGTGTAATACTATCCAAGAACGTCACACAAATCCTACTAGGACTACCTTAGCATTGTTAGAGTCCCTTGATATACATTGATACGCCATCCTCTAACAGCTCGAGCTTTTAGATCAAGTGGTGATTTCACATGGTATCAGAGAGGAAGGTCCTGTATTCGAATCCCGGAAGTAGCAAATATGCCACCGGTAATATATTCTCCCACGGGGGGCCGTTAATGGTGTGAGTTGTGAGTGTCCCTCCACCCTTGCCTAGTATGTTCCCGTGCAGAGTTCCACCCCACACATGCAGGGGAGTGTTAGAGTCCCTTGATATGCATTGATATGCCATACTCTAACAGCTCGAGCTTTTAGATCAAGTGGTGATTTCACAAGCATTACAATAGGAAGGCCAACCATATTTGAACTTCCATGCATAGGTGTACACGCATCATGCAAGCTGATGAGTTTTTGGCCAGAGAAGAAAAGGGAACCTCTAAGGTCCTAAGCATGGCAACGTTCATTGAGGAGATCCATGAACATGGTGTTATGTACTCAATGATGGGACACAAGTGAGGCTTTAAGGGTTTAAGATGATGGAAGATATTCCCACATAGTCACCAAAGCTTCAGAGATAATATCCCAGTCACAGATGGAGGTAGCAGTCTGTACGTAGCTTCACAAGAAATGGAGAAAAGTCAAAGCTGAAGATATAGATGCACCCAAATCCTTAAAGGATTGCTCAAGTGAATAATGCATCCAACAAGGCATCTTCTTAATATTCTTGTGAACATTTCAGTAGGAAAACACTACTCATCGCCTGTATGGTGTAATACTATCCAAGAATGTCACACAAATCCTACTAGGACTACCTTAGCATTACAATAGGAAGGCCAACCATATTTGAACTTCCATGCATAGGCGTACACACATCATGCAAGCTGATGAGCGATTGGCCAGAGAAGAAAAGGGAACCTCTAAGGTCCTAAGCATGGCAACGTTCATTGAGGAGATCCATGAACATGGTGTTATGTACTCCATGATGGAACACAAGATAGGCTTTAAGGGTTTAAGATGATGGAAGATATTCCCACATAGTCACCAAAGCTTCAGAGATAATATCCCAGTTTCAGGATCTGATTCCAAAGGAGCAGCCAAATGAGCTTCCAACAACGCAGGACATTCAAAACATGATAGATTTAGTGCCAGGGGCCTCTTGACCGAATCTACCAGTGTTTTGTATGAATCCATAGAGCGAGGCAAGCTTCATTGAACAAGTGGAAGAGTTCCAAGAGAGCATAAATCTCCATCACGCCCACTTTACCAACACTGAGAAAAGGATGGCAACTAGAGGATGCATAGCAAGAAACAAACGGCCTTATCAGCGTGAGCAACTGCTGACTACTCACATTATGTTCTCCATGATTGTTATCTACTTACGGAGTTATGTCTTCCTAAGGGTTCCTTGCAAGAACTTGTTGTCAAGGAGTTGCATTGCAGAGGATGGTGGTACTAAGGACAATACAAAGTGATTGCACTTTCCCGAAGATCATTTCTATTGGCCAAGTTTGAAGAAAGGTCTAGTAGCAATCATAAGTAGTTTACAGCTTGCCATTTTGAGAAAGGATAAAAGATGAACATGAGACTCTAAATGCCATTTCTAGTAGCAGATTCTCCATGGGACATCAGCCTGTACAGTCTTGGGATCACCACAAATGCAATGTGGTTGTGATTCAATACATAGTGGTCGATCGATTTCCAAGACAACCCAATTCTTCCAAGAAAACATCGGATATGTTGTATATCATTAGCATCTTCTTCAAGAAAAACTATCGTTTTAGATTGAAATGGGAAATTCACGATCAACTTCTGGGACTCTCTAGACAATGATATGAGTGATTCTCTGGCATGTATCATCCTCAAACAGATGGTCAATATTGGTGATGAATCATGGTCTTGGGAACCTCTAATGATGCCCTATTGACAATCTATGTCCTCATGGGACCTCATATTACCGCATGCTGAGTTCACGTACAACATTTTGTCAATTACATGACTAGTTTGACATTGCATGTGAACTTAAACCTCTACAGCCAATGATCTTGTTCCTTAACCTATCATCACTAGAACAAGTGAGGATGCCAAAAGTATCTTGCTTCTTTTTTAATGGTAATGCTAAATTTATTAAAAGAGTAAAAAAGAAGCAGGGGAGTAGAGGACAATGAGGGACCATCCCACTGCTTCCACCACCCTAGTTACACCAAATTAGTCTAATCACCCACCAAATCTCCCTTTTCTACAATTTACAACACTCTTTTGGCCCATCACCCAAGAAATGACTCTGGCTTTTAGCCTTGAAGAAGAGAGCATCAATGGTGGCCAATGTGTTGTCAAGAATGCGGTCATTGAGCTCTTTCCAAATCAACCATATCACAGCTGTAAAGGAAAGCCGCAACAGAATTTCCAGTCTTTTATTGGGAACCTCCCAATTCCAAGCTAAAAGGAGATCCTCAACAGAGCTAGGCATAAGCCACATAACCCATTTCAAACACTACCTCACAATGGATGAGGAGGTGATCAATAGATTCTGCATCCTTCAAATACATGATGCAACTGTTTGTTATTATCATATTCCATTTCCTTAGATTATCAATCGTAAGGATCCCTTTTCTACCGTGACCATCCAAATGCAATGACCCTAGGAGGCCCGCTAAATTTCCATATAACACTCACCGGGGTGGCAATGTCACATCCAACATCCCCATGGAGGAATGATGAAGGATTCAATGGAGAAATTTCCCAATGGTTCCAGCTTCCACCATCTATGTTTGCAATAAGAGGGGCAACACTCTTAATGTGGGCTGCCAAAGCATAGGACTCAGTTTTTTCCCTCCCCAGGCTACCAACAAAATCACCATACAAGACCGCTTCCAGAAGTGATAAAATATTGGTATACCATATTATGTTGATTTTATGCGACTCTAAATAATCTAGGGAAATCTTGACATACCCTAAAGCGTCCACACCATATGTCAATCCAAAACTTTGTTTTGATGCCATTAGCCACCTCCAGAATCTTCCTTCAAGAACCGAAACGTCACCAACCATGGCCTTCCAGATGGCTAAGGCTACATATAGAGATGATAGTGAAGTAGACCAGTGTTCGAAGTATCAGTATTGCAACAAGTTCCGTTGGCCGGGAATACAGAAACGATATCACCGATAATCGAAAATGGAGAGACATTGGGGAAACATGGGAAAAACAGTGAAATTTCAGGAGATGCTAAAATACACATATGCAAAAAGAATGCATACATAATAAGTTTCCATTTAGCAGGGGCCTCAAAGCATGCATTGTCGTAAGAAACCGGTCTAACCATCCCATCTATCCGTCCAACCATCCAATCTATCCATCCAACCTTCCATCCAAACATCCATCAATATTTCAAAATACTGACAACACATGATATTTCGTCGAGAAATCATCGACAATTGGAAAGGAAACAAAAGATTGTGGTCTCGATATCGTCAATTTGCGATAATGATGTTATCGCAATAAGATCAATATTATAGTCAATAATTTGAACACTGCATACAACCATGCGCCCATAAAAAAATTTTGAAATGAATATTTTTTTAATAAACAGATTTTTGGTGATATCGATACATTGGCGATATTATTGAAATATCACCAATGCACTAGCAATAAAAGTGACACCTAAAATTTACATAATCGAAAATAGTGGCAATATTGATACATTGGCGATTCCAAGCAACACCACAATTTAAATAGTAAAAAATAACAGTGATACATTGAAGATATCGGTACATTGGTGACACTTAGGTTACATCACCGAAACCTGGAATTTCTGAGACTACCGGTGTTATAGGTATCGCTACCAATGCCATTGGTATTGCTGAGCTAGACATACAAATAATATCCGGGATACTCCAAACAATGAAGTAGACCACTCTCACAGACAAATAATTGACGTTTTACCGTTTCGATAGTAATATCCCATTATTACTTAGTCGGCTTTCCAATGCATAAAGTGAGCCTATGACAGTTGTCAAAAGTTTGCCAACCTTATAGCCAAGCTCAGCGACTAGGGCCCTCAAACCATCCACCACCAATAAAACGCCAATGAACTCGTGTAAATTAGTTCTGACCAAATACTGCTTTGAAGCAAAGCCCAAACCCTATGAAGGACAACAACCTAATCCAGTTTTGACTTACAGAAGAATAGTGTTTCATCATCATACTAAAAATGGACCACCTACAAATCATCCTAACCCACTTTGAAGCCTCTAAACAAGCCTCTTTGTAGTTAAAGCTATCATCCTAATCGTGGCTCAAGTCACACAGCTGAACAACATCACGGACATCGCCCTAACAAGTACATCTGTTACCCAAAAAAAATCATTTCAGAGATCCATTTATAAGAATCGAATAATGAGTTGAAGCAACACAATTTGACATCCACTTCCTCCATCTCACCTAGAAGCCCATTCTTTAGAGTAATGAAGAATATCCCAGTTCACATAGTCATACACTTTTTTTATCTTGTAGCATATTAAAAACGGTTTCCCTCTCGGTATCTTGAATCAATGACTTCACGCGCAACAAAGCCCCCTCCATTATTTGTCTTCTAGCAGGCCTGTTTGTTTTGCATGTAATTACCTATATTTTGATTGATTTTGGCATTTATTAATTACAATGTTAAATGTCAATTCATGATGTTGACATCTTTACTTTTTTATAGGTCTTGGCTAAAAACCGAGGCAGACTATTTGGGCCCCATGCGTTGTATCCAATGTTTTAAATAGTGAGTAGCACATAGCGTAGCATTTGGCCCTTTATAGCATGTAGCATAAGCTACATAACGTGTAATGTAAGCTACACGATACTTAATATTTTTTTAATTAAAATAAAAGAAAAATATGATAAAATTTACGAAATGCATAATGCCTATGAGTTCTTGAGTCTTGACTATGAATCTGAATCATCAACCACATATTTCCATGCAAAATTTGTCTCTTTGCCTTCAGACATCTCTAAGTGTGACCTCTTTTTTTATGTATTGAAACATCACAAATTCACAATATGGACCACAATTTGGATGATCTGGATTGATCTAAGTGCTCTATCCACGATATGGACCACAATTTGAATGGTCCAGATTGATCTAATGTAGTGCCACGTGTGATGGGGATGAGTCACCACCATCTTGAAATAGGTGTTGAACTAGCATTAGAAGAAAAACGTAAACACTACACATAGCGTACGCTACATGCACTGTAGCTTATGCTACTAGGGAGTTATGCTACATAACGTTTTTAGCTACACTACAAGCACTACCGAAAACACTAGTTGTATCCATGCCGTTCATTCATCTTTCGGATCATTTTAAGGCCTGAGCCTAAAAATGGGGCAAATCCAAAGATCAAGTGGACCACATCATAGGAAACAGTGGCCCCAGTGACACCACCATCGAAACCATTGTTTTCTTTGGTGTGGTCCACTTGAGCTTTAGCTTTGTCCCATTTTTAGGCTCATGCACTAAAATGATCTAAAAATATGAATGGGCGGAGTGGATATAACACATACATCGTTGTGGGGCCCACAAAGTTTTCATAACGAAATAATGTCGAGTTTTTTTGGTGTAATTCCGTTATTTTCAAACAGAGGACTTATGTAATTATTATGCTTTTACAATACAAACACAGGTAATTACATCAAAACAAACAAGCCCAAAGAACAACACCCTAATTCCACGTATTAACCTTTTTGGGTATCTTGGTCCCTGAATGGTTCCATGTTGGACCTATTTGTGGGTTGGGCAAGTCGCAAATGGACGCTTCCATCCTCACAGGATATCCCGTGGAAGTTGGTCCATCTTGCCATCATGTAGGGATTATGGAACCAAAGTAACTCCATAACTTTTGCAGAGAATGGCTCTTCAGTGGAAGGAAGCAAGGAATCCATATTATGATGACAAGTTGTCTCAGCCCCAGTTCAAAGTAAGCTCCATGATGTAGGACGCGTAAAACTAATCTAGAATGAAAGTCGTGAGACCAATCATGCATCAATTTTAGCATTCAACGTAGAAAATAAAACAAATTCACACCACAAAATAGAAATTTCAGATTAACAACTAGATGGTCTTAGGTTAGTCACATGCACGGTGCACGAAATATAAAATGCTTCCAGAATGGCCCACTTGGAAGATAGAACTTCCAATATAGCATAGGTATTATCACATCCACATGAATAAACAATGATGCCAATAAAATTCAGATGTAGGGTGAAGGGTTTGTTCAAATCTGAATTTTCCTAAAGGGGTTTTAGGTTTTGGAATTGGGATTTTGAATATTTTAGGGTTAGGTTTTAGGTTTTGGAATTGGGATTTTGAATATTTTAGGGTTAGGGTTTAGGAAAATTGAAAATTAGGGTTTGGGAGATTAGGATTAGGGATTTAAGGCCATGGGAAGGCTGAAATTCGGATTTTGGTGAAAGGGGGTAGTCGAATTTGAGAATTGGAGTGGGATTAGGTTAGGTTTGATGGATTCGGATGGGAAAAGGTTAGGGTTTTGGAGAAAAATGAATTTTAAGGTCGCGTGGGCCTATGCCGAATGAAAACGGTTCAAGGATCAAGGGTTTTGTTGGGTTGAATGGGGAAGAAGAAGAAAAGATGGGAGATTGTAGGTTTTAAGATATGGGTTGAAGAAAAAAAAAAGGGAAGGTGTTTGAGTACCTTGAATGAAGAAGGAGAGAAGAGAAGTTGTAGAATCCACCACCAAGCTAGATGTTACCCTTCCACAATGTGATTGGAAGGAAGGGTTTTCTCACAAACCCTAAAGGAAGATGAAGGGGAATTTTTGTCAGATAATAAGCTCCAAGCTTTTCTTCTTTTTTTATGCTCAAATATACCATAGGGTTGGACGTTCCACCCTTGGCTTTTTATAATAAAACTTTAAAGAAATTATAAGTATGCCCTTACTTAAAGTTCAATGACCCATACTCAAAACTAAACATACAAACCAACTAAAAGTAATCCAAATCGTCCAATAAATCCTAAAATAAAATAAAAGAAAAATAAAGGTCCAAGGGGCCCAAATCTGGAAGATCTGACGATCTGATGGCCCGATCAAGTCTGATGGACCCAAAACTGAAAACAGATGGCTAAAAACTCTTAAAAAGCAACCCACGTGCATCATCCCAATGCGGGATTGGGAGAGATTATTCTTATCATGTCTAGATCCTGCGTATCCCATTCGTAGTTGCTATCTTCGTATGACGTTGTGTAACGTGCTCAGATCCGAGGACGTCTGGTGCGGTTAGCACTCGGCATCCTCAGTTGAGTTGTCAGTAGTACAGCAAGTGTCAATGCCTGAGGCTAAGGCCTCAGTTCTCTGTCCGTTACCTGAGGCTAAGCCTAAGGCCTCAGGTCCAATTCCACTATCTGAGACTGAAGTTAAGTCTTCAGGAGTTTGCCCAATATCTGAGGCCGAGCCCGAGGCCTCAGAACTGTATTCCTGGCTGTAGTTGAATATGAAGACTTTTCGCCTTCACAAACTTGGATCCTTCACTGACACATGTGATGAGCTGATGTCGGTGGACCACATTTCGTCGGTTGCACATCTTCCACGTCACAATTAGAGACAGGCTCAGAATTACCCATAATAGCATTCCCCCAAGTTCCGTGGTTAGAGAATCTGAGCATGGAACTTGAAATATGGGCTCGGGTCATCTAATAATAACTTTCTTGCGCCTGACTTCAAGTATAACAGTCGCATTTCGGTATGGCACTCGAAATGTCACTGCATTAAATGGGCGTGGAGCGAAGCGTCACAATCATTCCTTTTCCAACGAAAAGCTGTGACACTTTAAATGCAGCGTGCCGCCTCATACGTCGTAACGAACAGGGTGATGCCAAGTGTCGCATCTTTGGGAGGAGGGAAACGGAGGCATGATTGCCTATAAATACCCTCCCTTCTTCGTAGTTAAGGCACGAAACCCTGAGATTTGCGTTGAGACTTTGCTCCTCCATTCCTTTCACTGCACTTAGAGAACCCAAGCTTTCGAGCCTTCACAGCGTCCTCCATTCTTAGGTATTCTTCTTTCTCACTGTCAATTTAGGGTCATGGCCAACCGCCCTAATAGTTCTAATTCGGAGGCAGAAGCCTTGGGGGATCAAACCCCCGATTCTTCTTCTACTAATTTCCCAAACCTCAGCATTCCCGCAGAGTCATTCCGTCAATCGGCATACATCCACTCTGACTAAATTAGATTTAGAAATATTCGGTCCACCTTTCACATCCCTAAATCTGTAGAAATGCACCTGCCTCGAGCGGGCGAAAATCCAAGTAGGCCACCCTTTGGCAAGGTGGCCATCTATACTTATTTGTTCCCAGTAGGATTTAGACTTCCCTTACATCCTTTTGTGAGGGAGGTCCGAATCTGATTTGGGATATCCCTTGGACAGCTCTAGTTAAATGGCTGGAGGGTGATGCTAGGTACTTACGTACTCTGGAAACGGGCTGGCATTGGAGAACTCAGTGCTGAGGAGTTCCTCGGGATGTTCTGATTAAGGAACCCCACGTACAATGGGTGGTACTACCTCACATACCAGCATGGGACCAATTTTGTCCTTGGCAACCCGTCAAGTAATAGGGGCTAGAAGAATGAGTGGTTTTTCGCCTCGAGCACCTGGGAGACGGCTGAGGCTGAGGAGGAACCGGGTCAGGGGCCCGTACCTCACGCCTCCCTCCCAGGTCAAAGCCCTTAAAATTTCTTTCATCTTTTTCTGATCTTCTGAGCATTCTTTCTTAGCAGAATGGCTAAGCACTAACCCTTCTCTTTGTTCTTTGCAGGAATATCGATTGAAAAACCGAACCTGAGAGGTTGGATCCAGGAGAAGATTGTGAAGGCTTTTCGAGTGCTTGCGGACACCCGAAATATTAAAGTCCTCCTCGATCCTTCTTCCCTTCTGTCCAGCGACCTCATCAAAGGTAAAATTTTGTCCTTCTTTCTTGTTTTGTCGTTTGAATGATGAATTTTCAATACATCTGACATGATTTTTTTTTTTTTTTTTGGCAGTAATGGCTTCTGGGGAGCCCAGTAGGAAGAGGTCTGCCTTCTGTGCCCGATAGGACTCAGAAAAAATCAAGGGGGGCAGGCCCTTCCTCCTCGTCAAACCCTCCATCTTCATCACGCGTTCCGCCTCCACCGCCGCTGCCCCCTGTGAGGGCATCAGTCCCTTCAGGGGCTCAGAACATTGCCCCCTGGGCTCAGCACACTGCCCCCCGGCTCGGGGGGGGGGGGCTCAGACTTCCATGGCTCCTCCTTGGGAGCCAACAATTTCTCCCTGAGCCCCGATGCAGGAGGGAGCTCAGACTTCTTTCAGGCAAGAGTTGGTTCTTACCCCTACCTCTGCTGGGTCCAGTGAGTATAGGGTCCCAACCCATTTGGTCCCAATGTGTCGATTTATGTTCGACTACATCGGGAGATATATTCTTAAGCCAACTTGTCAGTTGGCACCCAAGCAGACAACGATCCTCGCAGGAGTTCAATGCATCTAAGTAGGGCCTCCTTTCCGCTAGCTTGAGGTTTCAATTCATGCACTTGTATTTTTTTGATAACTTGGTTTCCTTTTGGTATATGCAGGCACTGGATGTTATCCTCAAGTCCCACAAGGACGTTATTGAGGCTAGACAACTTTTGGGCGAGAAGGACCGCCTCATAGCTGCTGCCAAGGAGAAGGCGAAAACTGCAGAGGCCAACGCCCACAAGGACAAACTAGCCAAGACCTTCGAACAACGCAATAAGGAGCTGGAACTCAAAGCTCGGGACCACGCGAAGAAGGCATAGGAGTTCGACACTCGTTATGAAGTGTTTTGAGTAGCGGTTCTCTCAACTCCAGGAAGCGAAGCAACAGCTGGAGTCGGAGAAGGCCTCATGCAAGGCTGATGTTGCTCGGCTTCAGGCCGATTTGGAGGGAGAGAAGGCCGCCTGGGCGTGGGAGAAGGCCGACCAGGAGGGGAGGCTTCAAAGAGAAGGGGCCCGGGCAATGGAGGCCTACAAGGACTCCGAAATCTATGAAGAAGATGGGCTTCTGGTATATTCTACTGCCCGGAGTCGAGCTCTGAAGGTTTTCCAGAGGCTGCATCCCAGCCTGGACCTCTCGAGCTTCGACGCCTTGGAGGAGACAATCGCAGCAGAAGAGCAGGCTGTTAAGGAAGAAACCACGATAGTTACTGAGGCCCCTGATGTTGGGGAGGAAGTTACCACCGAGGTTATAGTTCCAACTGTTGAGCCCTCTACTTCTTCTGCCCCTGTTGCTCCTGTTGAAAAGACCTCACCGACTGATGAAGACCCCAGCGCCATAATTATCATATAGCAGTTGTATCTTTCTTTCCTTTTGTTGTCTTGAATATACTGCCTTCAGGCATATTTTTTAAATCAATGAAAAGATCTTTTCCATATTTCGCCTTGTCTTTATTTTTCCTTGATTGCGCTTTGTGGATGCAAGATTTTCTTTTTGAATGTGAAGTTTTACTTGCTTCTTTTAGCAGTAGTTTCACTGATTGCTTAGCCCTTGGCCTTTTAGGCTTTATTGACTTACCCGTTCAACAAATAAGGGTTGGCTCGTTGAGCATTTGAACATGCTCATTCATTGAGTTGTTCGTCAATCTATCTAGGTAGACTGTGCTCAGTCAAAGGGTGACGTAAGTGGCATACTCCCTCCCTATGGGCAAATTGATTTGCCGACTAAGTCTTTCGAAACTGTCCTTTTTTAAGACAAAGCACTCAGCTAGGGAACGCCTTGCATTCCTCCTGAGGCCTCATATCCTCGGGGGAATAAGGGCGGCTGAGCGTTTCATTTTGTGAACACACTTTGAATGAAATGGCGGAAGCTTTATTAATTCAAAAATGGCATAAAGTGCCTTATTATATTGTTGGCCGTCTAGTAGCCTATTTGATTACTGATAATACCTCCGCATGTTCGAGGTGATCCAAGGGCGACGAAGGACCCTACCTTGCATGTTTTCGAGATAATAGGTCCCTAGTCAAACTGTCTTGAAAATCTTGTATGGGCCCTCCCAGTTTGGTTCGAGGGCTCTGGGCCCTAGCTCCTGTGTGTGAGGGATGATTCTTCTGAGGACGAGGTCCCTTACTTGAAAGCTTCTAACTTTGACTCTAGAGTAGTAGTGGCGGGCCACCCTTTGCTGTTAAGCTGCAAGCCGTAGTTGTGCATTATCCCTCTGTTCTTCTAGCATATCGAGATGGAACCTCATGGATTCCTAGTTCTGATCAAGTTGAAAATGTTCCATTCGGTATGAGGGCATCTCAATTTCCACGGGGACGACAACCTCAGCACCGAAGGTGAGTGACAACAGGGTTTCTCCTATAGTGGTCCAAGCAGTCGTCCTGTACCCCCAGAGGACTTCTGGCAAGTTCTCAGCCCATGCTCCTTTGTGCTCTTCCAACTTGTTTTTCAACTAATGCTTGATGATTTTGTTCACTGCCTCAACTTGCCTGTTGGCTTGGGGATGATACGGGGCAGTGAACACATTTCTTATCTTGAGACCTTGGCAGAATTTTTTGAACTTCGCATTGTCAAACTGCCGTCCGTTATCTGTGATGATGGTGTGCGGGATTCTGTACTGGCAGATGATTGACTTCCAAATAAATTTGGCCGTCTGTTGTTCTGTGATGGTGGCCAAGGCCTTAGCTTCGACCCACTTCGTGAAATAATCGACAGCCACTATAGCAAACTTGACTTGCCCCTTTCCCTTTAGCAAGGGACCAATGATATCAACCCCCAATTGAGCGAACGGCCACAAGCCTGACATGGGGTGATCTTCTCGGGAGCTTGCCGCGGGATTTTAGCGAATCGCTAGCACTTGTCACACTTATCTGAAAAGTGTATCGCATCCGCATTCATGGTAGGCCAATAGTATCCTTGTCTAACTGTTTTATAAGCCATTGCTCACCCTCCCAAATGATTTCCGCACGCACCTTCATGAATCTCCCTGAGGACGTATTCGGCCTCATCTGGGCGAAGACACCTCAGATGGGCATAGAGTATCCTCGTTTGTATAAGACCCCTTCTTTCAAGAAATATCTCAGTGCACAGTACTTGAGCTTCCGGGCCTCTTTCTTGTCCTCAGGGGGCTGGCCAATTTGGAGAAACTGGATGATTGGGTCCATCCGGCACGGGGTCGGGACTACTAGAAGTACCTCTGCTGATGCGTTCTGAGAGATGCTAGGCTCAGCCAGGTACTCAATAGGAACGGTTCAAACAAGGTTGTTGTCTGATGATGAGCCCAACCTGGCCAGGGAGTCGGCCAGTCTGTTTTCTTCTCTGGGGACTTGAATGAGCTTGTATTTCTCGAAGTCCTTCAGTAATTCAAGCGCTCTGGTCTGTAGGCCGCCATTTTCTCTCCTTTTGCTTCAAACTCGTCCGTGACTTGATTCACTACGAGCTGTGAATCACTATGAATTTTCAAGTTGAGGATTCCCATCGTCTTGGCTAATCTAAGGCCAGCCAAGAGAGCCTCGTACTCCGCTTCGTTATTGGATGTTGAGAATCCGAAACGGAGCACATATTCGAATTTTGAATTGTCAGGGGTGGTTAAGATCAGCTCGGCCCCACTCCCGCGAGAACTGGAAAAGCCATCCACGTGGAGCGTCCATGGCGGGTGCTCAGAAGATGATGACTCAGAGGATGAAGGCTCAGAGGGTGAGGGCTCTTCTGGTTGGATAGGAGCGGGATACGTAAATTCCACAATGAAGTCCGCGGTTGCTGGCCCTTTTATCATTGTACGATGGCAAAACTTGAGATCATGTTCACTTAATTTGATGGCCCACTTGGCCACTTCCAGATGCTTCAGGCTTTTGTAAGACTTGCTTCCAATGTTGGTTCGTTGGAACCATAATCGTGTGCGCTTGGAAGTATGGCCGAAGTTTTCTGGCTAAGACCACCCAAGTCAGCGCCAATTTCTCTATTTCTGGGTACCGTGTCTCCGCATCGACCATTGCCCTGCTGATGTAATAGACTAGCCTCTGAGTACCCTTGTCGTCCCATATCAGTGCAGAACTGACGGCTAATGGAATACACTGCCAAGTATAGTAAGAGTTCTTCGTCGTGGATGGGCTTTGAAAGCACTAGCGAGGCTCCCATGTATTCTTTGAGACGAAGGAAGGCTTGTTCACATTCGCACGTCCACTCAGCTGTCTTCTGAGATCCCTTCAAGAGCTTGAAGAAGGGCAAGCATCTGTCCGATGCCCTAGAGATGAATCTGTTGAGGGAGGCTACCGAGCCTGCTAGTCGTTGTATCTCCTTTATAGTTTTGGGAGAGCTCATCTCAAGGAGGCTTGCATTTTCTCTGGATTGGCCTCTATTCCTCGCTGGCCAACCATAAAGCCGAGGAACTTATTAGAGGCCACACCGAATGCACACGTTGCAGGGTTCAACTTCATCTTATGTTGGCGCAGGATCTGAAACATTTCCCGAAGATCTAACAAGTGATCCTCGACTCTGATGCTCTTGACGAGCATGTTGTTAACGTACACTTCCATTGTCTTATCAATCTGGTTGGCGAACATTTTATTGACAAGGCGCCGGTATGTAGTGCTAGCATTTTTTAAGCCAAACGGCATGACCTTGTAGCAATAGCGTCCTCTGTCAGTGATGAAGTACATCTTTTCTCTGTCTGGTGGGTGCGTAGAGATCTGGTTGTAACCGAAGTATGCATGCATGAAACTAAGCAGCACATATCCGAACGTGGGATCAACCAGTTGATCGATCCTCGGCGTAGGGAAGCTATCCTTTGGGCACACCTTGTTGAGATCTGTGCAGTCAACGCACATTCGCCACTTGTCGTTGACTTCCTTCACAAGCACAACGTTGGCTACCCATTCTGGGTAATCAGCTTCTTCAATGAATTGGGCTCAGAGGAGCTTGTCGACTTCATCCTTTATGGCTTCCTGTCTCTCCAGATTGAATGAACGCCGCTTTCGCTGTATAGGCTTGCAGCGGCGGTCCACCTCCAGACGATGGACGGCAACACCAGGGTCAATGCCGGCCATGTCCTCATGGCACCAAGCGAAGACATCCTGATACCCGGCAAGGAGTTCTGTGAACTGAATTTGCGTACCAAGGTCGAGGGCAGACCCTATCCATACACATCTTGTAGGGTCCTCGACAAATATCTGGACTAAGACCAAGTCCAAGTCCTCGGCCAGGGAGCCTCTTCGGAAGTCATCCTCCCGTGGATCTAGGGAGGAGCCTACTTCAGACTGTGGTTCCTGACGAGGAGTCGTTAAGGCCACGATGGGGGCGACCTGCTTTGCTTTATCTTCCCAAAGTACCATCTCGTAGCACATGCGGCCTCAGTCTGATTCCCTCTGACTACTCTGACCCCGGTTGGAATGGGGAACTTAATGCATAGATAGCATGGCGACAGTGCGACTTTGAGCTTTGTCATGGATGGGCGCCCGAGGATCACATTGTATGTAGATTTTCTATCCACCATCAAAAAGTTTATCATCAGATTTATTTTATTCAGGGCCTCACCAAAGACGACTAGGAGGTCGATGTTTCCTTATGGCTCGACGACTTCTCCCTCGAATCCAACCAACGGGGTCTTGACTGGCTGGAGCATATTTCTTAATAGGTTCTTCCTATCGTAAGCAGCAGCATATAGGATGTCTGCCAAACTTCCAGTGTCCGGCATTATCCTATGGGTTTTGTAATTCGACACCCTTAGTGTTACCACGATGGCACCATCGTGGGGGAAGTTGATTCCCTTCGCGTCTTCCTCGGAGAAAACGATGACCTGATTTTCTAGTCTGGGCTGTTTACTAGGTCTCTCCGCCGAGCATACTGATTGGAGCTCAACCTGAGCCTTCCTCGTATGGGCTTTCCTAGCATTCTAGGAATCCCCACCTCCGGTCGGCCCGCCAAAGATAGTGCGGATCTCTCCTGCGGGCTCAAAGGGCTTGGACTCCTCTTGCGTCTGGCGGTCTTGCCGCTGAGGCGATCTGTCCCGCTATGGTCAGTCTTGCCAACAAGGGGATCTGTCGCGTCTTCTGGGGGAGCGGTCTTGCCGCCCCACGTATGTGCGGAGGTGGCCCTTCTTGATGAGGGTCTCGATCTCATCCTTGAGGGCAATGCAGTTCTCTGTGTCGTAGACATGATCCCGATGGAACGAGCAGTACTTCCGCTTATCCCTCTTCTCGGGATCTATCCTCATCATGGGCAGCCACTTCTTGTATTTCTGATCCCTAATGTGCATGAAGATCATTTCTTGCGTAGTGTTTAGGAGGGTGTATTCTGAATAGCGGCCCTCAGGGGGCCCTCTCGGGAATCGGTCTCCCTTATCCTCCCTTTTTTTCTTCTTATCTAAGGACGAGGATTCCTCAGGTTTTTTCTTCTTGTCACTGGACCCAGCCTGTATAGTAAGGGGCGTGTTAGATCGATAGTGTTGTTCTATGGTGGTGAACTTCCCCTCGAGCTTCTTTCGGTCTCTTTCCCACACCAATGTGTGATTAGCGCTAGAGACTTCAACGGCCTCGCCCTGACGCTGACGTCTAGCATCAAGCGTATGACGTAAATCTCCTGCAAGAAGATTATTCCCTCCATGCTGTGCGAGGGCTTGGATGGGTGGTCCAGCCCGACTTGCGGCCGGTTGGTTTGTCGTTGGATGATTCTGTCCCTGCTTCTCTTGAGGTCGAGGGGAGTAAGCAGAATGTGCTAATGCGTTGGGTTGTGGAGCAGCAGCAAGGGAAAGCAGTTGTTCGAATTGTTTTGCTATGTTAGCGAATTGAACGATCTCGGTCTGCATTGCTAGCACATTATCTTTGAGGATACCGATTCTGGCGGTATCGTTGGCCGGAACCAACAGTGGCGGCAAAGGCTGTGGAGAGGCATGTTCCCCCTGGGTGGGACAGATATCCTCCACCAGAGGTTGCGAGCCTACCAGGCTGACGTCCGTGAAGAAACAGATGCCCCGGCCGCCAACTTATTCTTAGGACGAATCTTGAAGATGGGGGAAAGATCCGAACAACAAAGAGAGAGTGAAGCGAGAACGATCTTGTCGTTCCCACAGATGGCGTCAATCTGTTAACGTCCAAAATTGGGTAACAGATGTTGATCAAGGATCAACGGTAGATCTCCGTTGCTCGATGCAGACACAAATGAACGGTGTAGATTGTAGGACCTGAGATCACAAAGAGAAGGTCGTGAGGGGGTGTCGGTTGTGCCAGCAGAGGACCCTTCGATGCTTAAGTCAATAGTGGAGATGATTGAGAGCAAGAGCTTTTGGATTTGTTGCGTATGAATGCGTAGTGCATACTTGGAGATGATGCGGAGGTGTCCTTTTATAGATGGTGATCCACAGCCGATGGCGGTGGATCTTCTAAATCCCATCTAGGATATGTTTCTGTATTAGATCTCCTCTAGGATACATCTCCAAATTAGGAGAGATTATTCTTATCATATCCAGATCCTGTGTATCCCAGTCGTAGTTGCTATCTTTGTATGACGGTGCGTAACGTGCTCAGATCCAAGGACGCCTGGTGCGGTCAGCACTCGGCATCCTCGGTTGAGTTATCATTAGTACAGTAGGTGTCAATGCCTGAGGCTAAGGCCTCAATTCTATGTCTATCACCTGAGGCCGAACCTAAGGCCTCAAGTCCAATTCCGCTATCTGGGACTAAAGTCAAGTCTTCAGGAGTTTGCCCGATATCTGAAGTCGAGCCCAAGGCCTCAGAACTGTATTCCTGGCTGTAGTTGAATATGAAGACTCTTCGCCTTCACAAGCTTGGATCCTTTACTGACACGTGTGATGAGCTGATGTCGGTGGACCACATATCGTTGGTTGTGCATCTTCCACGTCACGATCAGGGACAGGCTCAGAATTACCCATAACAATTGTCAATGCATGGAAGTCCTCATCCTCTCCAAAATGAATTGTGACTTCTTTACCAACATTAATTAGCCTCACGTATGCCCACGGAACCTTTTGTGGTCTTTCTCTAAAGCCACACCTTGTCCTTTATCAAAAGACAATAGCTAGGCGGGATCCCCTTTTTCAAACGCCTTACTAGTTGATGAGTTGCACTACCACTTGGACATGCCACTTCATGATGGCCTAGTTTGAGATGTCGTTGTCACCAGGCCGACATGCCACATCCTCTTCCTCTTAGGTACAAACTTTGATAACAACATCGCAAGGCTTAAATCACCAACAAAGACTACTTATGTTGATATTTCCCTTCTATTTTCTCAACATTGGGGTTTATGTAAGTACCATTTTGATGCAGGGGGCATATGATGACTTAACTCTAAATGCACGTATAATCAGATTGAAGAGATTCAAGCAATAAAATTAATTAACTAACTACTTTCAATGAAAGGGATTAAGCAAACCTCAACAATGAGATGAGATCAATTCATTAGGATCATACCCCTTTGCATAAAATCACAAAAACAGTAAAAAATGAGGACCTGGGGATATGAGGATATCCCTAAATCTAGCACAAACCAGTCCACATTCACGTTTGAATCAAATTCTCATGACTAGTCATCCTTCTTCTATCGTTCATATCAAAAGGGGAAGATTCGGAGGAGAAGGAAAGAGATGAAAAAGGAAAAGATGGGTTCCAGACAAAAGAAGCATGGATTCTCCCAACAAAAGTATATGAACCTTACCTTCTCATGCACCTTGAAGATCTAAAAGAGAAAACATGAAATCTGGGGTGGAATCCTCAACACCCAAGGGTCAATCCTGAAACCCTAGTCTCTTTGATAAAAAGAGGAAGAAAACATCTTTTTTTTTATTCATTCACTAACTAAAAATAGGGTTTCTCACAGAGTATATATAAGCCACGAAATAATAAAGTGCACTAAAGAGCCTAAAAACAAGAAAAAGAACAAAAAAACACCTAAAACTAAACTAGAGCACTAAAGTGCCTAAAAACAAGAAAAAAAACAGAAAAACGCCTAAAAACTAAACCACCCGCACGGCAGGGCATGAAATCCGCTCCATGGTCCTGCGGTCATGCTGCTCCTGCGGTCCTGCTACTCCGTACTCGTAGTGCGTCAGAAAATGGGTTTGATATACCCGGCGTCCATCCACATCAACTCCTCTGCTCCGGTACTCTGTCAGCGACACCTCTTCCTTTAATACACTGTAAAGGGTGCACCACTGATGTCCTCATCACTTTCTCACCTTCTCACATGGCTTTAATGTATTCACACGTGAATGAATTTCTCCAAACACAATGGTGACATCACACATATGCCCTTAGAATCATTATCACATCTACCGCCTTTTTTATTTATAGCCCTCCTAATAGCACCACTTGCAGTTGACATGATTAAATTGACCCAAGTAAAACACGAACCACCCTAAACCTTTTGCCTCGTCATTATGCTAGCCCATTGAAATGAAGAAAACCCACTTTCCTTGGCTACCTCATTTAGCATGCGAGCTAAGCTGCCACATTCGAAACTTGAATAGGGGCAAGAGGTTGTCCCATCACCTTTATCTAAATCAGGCTCTACAACATCCTCCCCTCCTTAACAGCATCGACAGGAACAACATGATCCCTTCGTATCCTCTCTTGGATTTCATTATCACCATGGAATTTTATGGAGCTAGAAACCCAACCTTTAGAACATGCTCGCATGACTAGAAGCAAATCTATTATCTTTCTCAATATTAAGCTTAGATATTGAAGCTAATGTCCTTAATCCAACATTTAACTATCTTCATAACTTCCCATTGTCGAGCATGGAAAACTCTAATCCTAGCATAGTCAACAACCTCCATGGCCTCGGACTTGGAATCTAATTCCACAAACACCTAAAAGCACCCTCTTGGTGCAGAGAATGTCTCTGATGCCCAAGCCACTAACAAGATATTCCTCGATCAAATTTGACTCGATTAGTCTTTTCTCCATTCGTCAAGTCTCTCCAAACACAAAATGATTCCAGAAAGAGGTTCATCGAAGAACTTCCCTCCCCAAAAAAGCAACTCAACCTCCACTAAACTGGACAACTAAGTCAATATTCTCAAGTTCCATATATGTATAACCTTTGGATTTTGGGTATGAGCTCCCCATCTTTCCGATTGCAACCTCTTTGCCTCGTTGATGGAGGTTCCATCATGAGTACAAATGCATTGCCAACAACTCTCAATTCAAAGGACAACATATTGAGGTGATAAATGAAGACTTGAAGCGAAAGCCCTTAATAATGAAAATTACAAGGAACAACTTGGCATATGAAGACACTATGCGCACTTCAAATAAGGAGATGAAGTGATAATGCAGCTCAAGCCAAAAAGTTACCAGTCACAAGTCACTCTCACACACGGTCCTCATCTTTTCCAAAAGAAAATTAAAGATAACGCATATCAAATTTCGCTTCAACCAAAATTGAGTATTTTTACCATCATTAACGTGGAATACATCATTGCCCATCTTGGCGACCATGATGATGAAAGCAAAGATGAGCACACGATGCAAATACACAAGCAACGCAACGAGTCAACAGAATTATTAAAGATATACTAGACAATCATATTGTCTTTATGCGACATGGAGGGTACCAAAAGTTCCTTGTGAAATGAAAAGAAATAACAAGATCCAATAGCATATGATCAAAGCGGAGGATTTCTAGTGCATCGACCCAGAGCTATATAAGGAGCCATAATACAACAAGGCTGAGTTCTTCCAAGCCAAGGGGAATTGATGCCTTCAGGCCACACATCACATGTGTGTACACAAGAAGGTCCAAAAATGGAGCCGACTAGCACACAATTAAAGGATAACCCTTTATAAGGGATCCAGTTGGATTTTCATACCCGCAAATCAAATCAGATGGCTCAAATTACAATCCGCCTAGATTATAGCACCAGAAACTCCAACCCTACAAATTACAATCTTCAAAGCATCGTGTACAATCTGTATAAGTTACTTTCAGATTCTTATACAAATTGTACAACGCCTAGGGCCATAAGGTAGTGTATACATGATTATTTTAGTAAATTACGGTTTCATTATTTGCTGCTTTACTTAGAACTCTTTCCCTTCTTTTACTGCAACTTCGATAACTGATAGTTTGGATTGATTTGAGAAGCTTTATATAAGCCCTACAAGGCCATACTATAATATAATCTTATGCTATTGGCTATTAAATGAAAGTTAACATATTTTCTTAGGAGGAAAAGAGTTGATTTTGTGGGATTTTCTAGTTTTTAGTATAGAGGATTGTCGGGTTCTCCCAAGTTTGTGGCATCTAGTAATAGAAATAACACTTCTAATTGGTACGTAAGATATGATCAAATGCTTCAAGTAAGTTTGATTCTCCACTTCCTACACCAACTTTTTTTAAGGTAACAGTACCAGGGATTGAAGCCTGGATCATTCACACACACTACACTGTCTCTACCAGCTCATCTAACGAGCAGGAGACACTACACTTCCCACGCCAACATTTCAATTTTGAATCCACAAACTTGATCTTCATATCTTTCCAAAACTTTCCATTCAAAAAACTCCTTGATTGGCTCCATACAATCCAAAAATTTATCCACTGCAAAGTCTACATGGGGAATCCACTGCATAAACACGGATTTCATGGTCTCTACCTTGCAATGCTCTTTCAATTTTCAATCCAGTAACTTTGACCCCTAAGGAATCTTTCCAACTCTCCACATCACCATTTGTTTGACTTAATCCACAAATGGAGGAACAATTATCTGCCCATGTTCAAACATATGTTGTTAATGCTAATAGACATGATGTAAGTACTAGTTGATCCATCAATGTTTATAAGTATCAAAAGAATTCCTTCCATCCTCTTCATCTTAACCTTACCAGCAACTCTACATGTTGCACTCTCAAAATTGGTATAGCAAACATACATCCACAGCCAGTGCCATTGGAAGTGACTGCGACACTTAAGGTGACTACTCAGTATCTACCTATGAGCATACTGGTTCAAATTACTGAAGATGGATACCATCAATATGTTCAAGAGTACATGGCCTGGTATCACAACATAATGGGCTGGGCACAGTTCTGCAGCTATGCGGAGCAGTATTATATGGCCATCCCACTATGGATAAGAACAGCAACCTTGCGCTGCCCTGTAACTCCATATGGATCAGAGAAAAAGGTATATTTTTTGTTGTTTTTAGTTCTTGGTTGTGTTGCTTGTGTTTTATGCCCGACAACACATAGTTTTGCTCCTTAAACAATGGAAAACTATTAAGCATTTAGTCTTTTGTAATGTTTTGCGTTCTAAGTGTGTTATCATGTTTGCATCTCCTGCAGCCATTTCCCTAGAGTTTCCCCAAAATTTCCCTTAGACTGCAATACTTTCAGCAGCGATATTTCCCATTCCTTAAGGTGTGATATCATGTGCTATGTTGTTACTTAAAATATTGCTACGACGGGGCAGCTAAACTAGCATCTATCTCCATGTCAACATGTGTGTCCAACAGGCATGCCCATCACACATTTGATTGGAAAAATGACATTTTCTCGTTACATGGTCGCAATCACTATGAGGTGTAAGAGTAATAAAACCAGCAAGGGAGCCAGCTCTTATCCTCAAAGCCAAGAAGGAAAGATACTGACCTTCACCACCTCGGTAGAGATGTATTGGATTTTATGTAGTGATCGTCATCATGAGGTTCAATTTTAAAGAGGTTTGCTGATACCACAACGAGTACTGTACAACCCCCATAACATGCCAACACGCATTTAAGATATTCAAGCCCTCTATCAGGGATCTCAATTATTTAGATGGCCTGGCACATAAATCAGGGTGGTCCAAGTGGACAAAACAAATGGATAGCCAAAGCAATTGTCCATTAGTTTTGTCCACCTTGGCCCACTGGATGACTGGACCACCCTTTTTTTGGCAGGAAATCTACACAGTGGACCCACTTGACGGAAGAATGGATGTTCGCCACGCATACACTTGCTGACTACGTGGCTCCACACACTCGTGTGACTACAGAACCTCTACAAAATGCTCTACATTTGTTTTATCTTATGAATTGAAGAGAGATGGAAAAGAATTGCAGGTAATATAAAAAGACAAGTTTATCTTTTAGACTGATCAGGCAGGAACTCAGGATTCACTTTACCACAAAAAACAAAAAAACAAAAAAACAAAAATGTTCTAATTGGACAGAACTATTGTTTGAAATATTAGAATATTCATTTGATTTAACGATATCCCAATTTTCAATGTGTTTAACGAGTTTTTATTTGCTAAAGTTCAAAAATATCTTACATATGAGAGACCATTCGATTCAAATTCAATCCGGCCCTCTTATCCAATTCAATTTCAGTTTTTAGAACTACAGACTCAAAAGGTGCTAGCTTGGTGGAATGGCAATTCATAATCTAACTTGAATAATAATGGAACTTTGGACTCAAGCTTGGGCATGAGCACATCATGCGCTAATTCTGAGTCCCCAAAAAAGTAAGGCACTTCACATATGAGTGATATTGTAATTCCATTTTATTAACATTCAGCACTAAAAACACATGATCAGCCTGAAAAAGGAAATGAAGAGCTCGGAATCTTATTGTAGAAAAATAGGTTGCATGATTTAAGTTTGAAGCAAGAAATAACCAGAATGCATCACAATATAAAAGCCATGCAGTATAACCAGGGAAGCTCATTAAACTGATTTAAAGATAACAAAAGTTACAGGACATCTAATATTAACAAATTATCAAATTATGAAAAGGTATAATAGATCCTCAATTAATTGGGATAAGGCCTCGATGATGATGATGATGATGATGAAAAGGTAAAAAAGATGTCATCTCATTTAGCTGAAAGCAATATGATGAGATGATGATGATGAAAAGGTAAAATAGATGTCAAATCCCATTTAGCTGAAAGCAATATGATGAGTCATTTTCATAGAGTAAAGAATTAGAACAAACCTGGATATTCCCAACCTTGATGGCGGACCCAATTTGGATTTCCCCATGGCTGTCAAGATTTTGTTTAACCAGAAATTAGTAAGTACACCACCCAACAAAAAAAAAGTAATGAAGCCTAACTGAACAAGTTGTTCTCTTGCACATCATTCAATACACCTCATTTGGAAAGGCACAGAAGTAGTATGTATAAATCAACCAATGAAAAGAAAAAATATTGGACCATATGAAATATATATATAACGACATCACTTGTTCCACGTTATCAGATTAGGCTTTACATAAACTCACTTAGCAAGTGTGCACCAATAAACTTGAAAGAAGCATTAGGATTTTAAACCATTTGCAAAAATCCATTTCAAATTCCAACAAGCCACATAAATTCAAGTGGAAATTATTTAATGCACCCACATGAAGACAAAACCAATCCGCCTCAAAATACTGATATGAGCATTTGGGGAAACAGTCCTTAAGGCTGTGCCAGAGGAAATTACGTCTGTTTGACCTGTCCAGGTAAATTCTCTTGTTGCTTAAACTTTAAAGTGGATATTACTTTATCTTAAACTTATTTTTCCATTATTATTCAAAATGAAAATTGTTGGCATTACTTGTGATGGTTTCCTCTTGTAAAATTTTGCAATCAGATCATCATCATCTATGCCTTATCCCAACTACTTGGGGTCAGCAAAATTTCGCCATCAGATGGAATATACAAAGCATTTGCGCAGAATTGTTTGGTGACAGCAAGAGCACTTCAAATAGGCGAACAATTTATCTGGATCTATACCGGACATCATGCTTTTTTTCCTTTGATCCAAAACACAAGATCTCGTAAAGAAGAATACATATAGAACGCATTACAGAAGGAAAAGCTCTCACCAAACCAATTCCAATCTATCCCTTCCTTTTTCGCTAATAAAACAATCTCCCCGTTCTCTCTCAAAAAATTAATTAATCAATTAAAAGTCAGGCTCATCATTGCCTTCCCTAGGTAGATAGTGGAAAATGACTGAACACCCTTGCCAAAATTTTCAGCTTTCTGCCAACCATTTTGGTAGTCACCATAGGATGAGGATCCCACACACCCGAAGACCCACCTTATTCCGCACACCACCCCATTTGGGGGGCAAATCCTAACCAGGACCAAAAACACTTTCCTAAACTCACCAAACCCTTCTTAATGATGCGATGTTTAGGATTTTGATAGTTCCAACCAGTTGCAGTCTTCGTTTGCAGTTTTACAGGATAGCCCAATGATCTGTTCTGCTGCAAAAATTTATTTGCTAGAATCCCTAGCAAAATAATGAGTAAGCTTAAAATTCCAGGAAGTGAAAACAACTCTGCACTTAAAAATGTAGGAAATATTTGGGCACCCCATCTGATAATTTAATACCACGACATAACTGCTTGAAGTTTGTACAATAATGGAATAATACAATTGCATCCTGTTAAAGCATATCTAATGAGCATCCACTGCCAGTATGGATACCGACATAGTATGGTACCAACTCATTTATGTGATAGAACTGAAAGATCATCTATGGACACACCAAAAGTATCACTGATTGGATTTTTTATTTTTTTTTATTTTAAGGATGCCCCTTTCGAAAACTAACCTCTATTTGATGGTCCATACAGCTGCTGAAGAAGTGAAGGACCATATCCCTCCCACCATAACCATAAAATAAATCATCAATAACACTTCATACTAAAGCCTGACCAAATGAAGGTCTGTTCAATTTGTATTTGTGTGCAATTTTACACATCTCTAACAAATCAGCTATGATGGGGTGTCCGGGAACATTGAATACTTTGGAAATGAAAATGTTTTCCATGGTGTCTAGTTTCCCCTTAAAGGAAAGAAAACTAGCAATGAAAATCATTTTCCATTTCCAATGTTTTACTAAAAAAAAAAAAAAGTCGAGATTGATTTCTTCCAAGAAAAGAAAACCTGTTATTCCAAGGTTATGGGAGACGGCTCACACCATTTGATAATTGACATTTTAACATTCCCATGCTGTCTAAACCAAACAACAGAATTTTTTTTTGGACCACAGTTTCCATATCCTGATTATTCCATGTTGATTTCCCATATCTCACTTTGGTCTCTTTCTATACAAACATCCCACCAAAGGAATGAGCAATTCGATCAAGTAGTGACCCCACCACACCCCCAAATTCTCATCAGCTATTCAAAAGCTCCACGCAAAACAAGAAGCAGAATAAGGACAACCCGCACAGAACTCTCCCCTTTCTTTGCGATTTTAGAAAGAATTCATGAATTCACCTTCTTGTAGCATTTGTCTTTTCTAATTCTAATAAAAATTCCATTTTCCCAACAAATGCCAATTAGTTTGTAAGAACTGACAGCCTACACACGCCTGCACAATTCCTTGTGGTACAGAGTGTTTTCAGCCATTGGATGCATTAAAGTGGGGGAAGATAAAAATCAATAAATAAATAAATTCAAAGTACCTAACGGTTGAAAACACCCTGTACAACAACAAGTGCTGCAGGGGCCTGTAGGTGATCAATTCCCTCTGTTTATCAGAACGTGGTGACGGGAGGATGCCTCCACCAATCATCACTATTCTCAACGAAACATGTCAGGAATATTTACAATCCACAAAAAAGGGGGAATGAGAAATAGAAACGAGAAGGGAACGGAATAAACTTCGAAGGGGAAGAGGAGTTACCTGATTGGGCTGAGGAGGGTAAGGCTGTTGATGAGGAGGCATGTGGAGGGGAGGACGAGGAGGAGGGGCGTAGTGGTGGGGAAGAGGGTGGGGCGCAGGATAAGGAAGGGGAGGTGAAGGATAAGAAGGGGGTTGATGTTGGTACTGAAACTGGGGTGGAGGATGTGGAGGTGGAGGAGGGTACCAGTGAGGATGATGATGAGGAGGAGCTTGTTGTTGTTGATGATGCTGTTGCAGTTGAGGATCAGGTATTGGAGGAGGACCCGCTCCCATGTATCTGTTTGGGGGTTGCATGGCATCCATGCCTCTCTCTCTCTCTGGAATCTCTCTCTCTCTCTCTCGCTCTCTCGCTCTCGAATTTCTCTGTTTTCTATTTTAGCTGGGGTGGGTCTGATTTTTGAGACAGGGCAGAAGTCGGTGTGGAAAGGGTTCGAGAGGGGTGGTGAGGAAGAAGGGCAGCGATTCGACGAGGGACCGAAATCGTCTACAACGCGGAAGCAGATAGCTTACTGAGTAAACTCTGTGGAGCCCACCGTTAGTTATGTATTTTATCCACACCGTCCATCCATTTTACCAGATAATTTTAGTAGCTGAGTCTAAAAATGAAGCATATCCAAGGATCGAGTGGACCACACCACAGGAAAAAGAGTAAATTCAATGTCTACCATTGACATATTTTTGGGCCCGCAGGAGTTTTGGATGAAGCTAATATTTGTGGTTTCCCTTCATCTATGAATTTGTGATATTATGAACGGTTTGGATGACAAATAAATATCACTGTGAGCCCTAAGAAAGTTTCTACGGTGGAAATCATTATATCCTACTGTTTCCTGTGTTATGTTTCACTTTTGTTTAGATGTGCTTCAATTTTGGGCTCAACCCCTAAAATGAGCTGGAAAAGCAGATGAACGGACCAGATAAACCACATATATTCACAATGGGTTCAGCAGAGTTTACTCAGTGCGATAAAAGCGTCCTGATTAACTCACTACGCAATCCGATTTCCTACCACGCCTGTTTACGCCGCAGCAGCACCCAGGCTATTTGGGACGGACGTGGATTGGGTACTACCACCGCTGTGCTGAGCTCGGCACAGGCTGGGGTCTCTGAGGGGCCACCTTGTTGTATGGTTTTATCTAACTGGCCTTCCATTTTTCATATCGTTTTAAACCCCAAAAACGAGGCAGTTCCAAGGAAGAAGGGGTAATAATGATGCCCACCTTTGAAACCTTCCAAGGGCCCACACTGATGTTTATTTGCCATCCAACCTGTTTAAGGTCACATGGACCTTGATGAAGGGAAAATACTAATATCAGCTTCATCAGGAACTTTTGTGGCCCTCGGGATGTTTAAAAAATGGTAGGTGTTTAATCTCCATTGTGTGGTCAACTTGGATATGCCTTATTTTTTTGGATTATATCCTAAAATAATATGAAAAAATAGATGGACAGTGTGGATAAAATCCAGACATCAGAGTGGCCCCTCAGAGTCTAGCCTGTGCCGAGCTCGGGACATGGTAGTAGTACCCAATCCACATTGCTGGTAGGTGCAGGCTCATAATGATGTATATGTTTTATCCATGCCGGCCATTCATTTTTCGATATCATTTTATAACATGATCCAAAAAACGAGGCAGATCCAAGTCTCAAGTGGACCACACAATAGAAAGTGGTAATTGAACTCCCACCATTGTGGTAGGTGCAGGCCCATAATGATGTATATGTTTTATCCATGCCGTCCATTCATTTTTCCATATCATTTTATAGCATGATCCAAAAAATTATGCAATCCCGAGTCTCAAGTGGACCACAAAGTACAAGCCCATAATGATGTATATGGTTTATCCATGCCATCCATTCATTTTTTCATATCATTTTATAGCATGATCTAAAAAAATGAGGTAGATCCAATTCTCAAGTGAACCACACAATAGAAAGTGGTGATTGAACTCCCACCATTAAAAACTTCTTTGGAGTTCATGAGAATTTTGGATTAAGCTGATATTTTTCCTCTTAATCCAGGTCCGTGCGACCTAATCAACAGGTTGGATGGCAAATAAACATTACGGTGGGCCTTAGGAAGTTTGTAATGGTAGGACTTCAATCATCGCAGTTTCATGTGGTGTTGTTAACCTAAGACTTGAGTTTGTCTCATTTTTTTGGCTCATCACCTATAATGATGCAGAAAATGAAGGAAGGGCATGAATAAAATACATAATCATTGCGGGCCCACGAAGCACCAACCAGTGGTGGGGTAGTAAGTAATCCGCATGCAGTCATTTGGGCCAGGATATTTTGTATCTAAATTTCACTATGCCCATGGTAAGAAGCTACATGGGGCCGCATTGATGTTTGTGAGGGACCCTCTCATTCATCCAATTCCCAATACATTAGCCCAAAAGTGAGGCAGATCCAAAAGTGAAGTGGGCCACACTACAGAAAAAGATAAGTTCAACTTGCCACGAAGCAGTGAGCCCACTAGGGTCAATTGGATGGTGAGTTTCTTGTTCATGCCTCAAACAGCTTATTTTGATTTTTACTTGGTCAAATAAATATATTTAATAAATAGTATACTTATTAGCTAAAGAAAGGAGAAAAATGTGTTTGGCTTCCAACATTGCATATCCCTCAAGTTTGTTCAATCCAACCTTTGTATCTACTATCCACCACATTGGCCCAATATTTGATGGAGACAATTCATTGTGCTGGGCTGTCTTAACCTTGTCTTCAATGTGAACCATCAATCGTGTGGGGCCTACCTTCAACATGGGTCATCCACCTTGCGAGGCCCACCTTCCATGCGGGCTATCCATCGTATGGGGTCCACCTTAGATGTGGGACATCCATCATGCGAGCCCTCCTTTAATGTGGACTGTCCATCATGAAGGGCCCAACTTCAAATTGGGCCATCCATTAAGCTCGGATGTGGGTCATTCCTCGTTAGGAGCCAACCTTCGATTTAAACTATCCTCGTGTAGTGCCCACCTTGATATTATATAGGTCATCTATCATGTGGGGCCACCATCAATTTTATTGTCCATCATGTGTGGCCCACCCTTAATATCCACTGCCCATTATATGGAGCCCACCTTTGATGTGGACCATCCATCATGCGGGTTGTCCATCATGCATGGCCTACCCTGGATGTGTGTCATTCAACATTGACGCCTTTTGATGTGGACTGTCAATTGTGTGGGGCCACCATTAAAACAATTTGTCCATTATGTGGGACCCACCTTCGATGGCCACTGCAAATCATGCAGAGCCTACCTTTGATGTGGACTCTCCGTCATGTGGGCCCCACCTTTGATGCGAGTCGTCCCATGCAAGGCTTACCTTGAATGTGGGTCGTGCATCATGCATGGTCCACCTTAGATGTGGCATTCATCATTAGGGCCGACCTTTAAAGTGGACCATTCATTGTGTGAGGCCCACCTCCAATGTTATTGTCCCTTATGTGAGACCGCCTTCAATATTCATTGCCCCTCGTGTGGAACGGGAACCCACCTTTGACATGGACCATCCATTGTGCGGGCCCCACCTTCAATATGGGTCATCCATCATGCAAGGCTCACTTTGGATGTGGGCCATTCATTACTAGGGGCCTACTTTGATGTGGACAATCCATTATGTGGGTTCACCTTGATGCGGGTCATTCACAACGTGGGGCCCACTTTTGATGTGGACTGTCCATCATGTACCCCACCTTTAATGTTGACCATCCATCATATGGGACCTCCTTTAATATGGCTCGTCCATCACATGAAGAGAGAGTTGATGTGAATTTAAACCAACCTAATTAATAAGTTAATTTAAATCAAATTAAAATCGCAAGTATACGAATCGAGTGTAGACGCGACCCGTATTACGAGGTTAATTCCACGAGGATTGGTTGTACAAATCGAATGTTAGAAATTTACTTAACTAATCCAACAAATAGTTGAGATGTTTAAACTAAAATAATGGAAATAATGGAAGAAATAACTGAGAACAATGAGAGAAATTCATTCAGGAAAAAAAAAAAGCATTAGGACTTTTGAATCCACCCCTAATTATCGTAACTCCTATTTTACTTGTTTATTCACCCAAATTCAAATTAATATAAAATTCAAATAAAGCACAACCTGTATCCTTGTTCAGGCATACAAGATGTATATTCCCCAAAAGCTCAAGTGAGTTGCCCCTTAACAATAATTGTCCCTAATGTATTGATGAGTACCTAATATTGTATAATTAACATTGTATAATTAACCCTGGTTGTTAAGGGCATTATAATTGTTTTTCTGGTTAATTATCCCTCATTAGGTGAATTTTCTGTCTTCAGGTGATCATGAGAAGTTGGACAAGGTCTGAACCAATCAAGGCGTTTAAAGGCCCAGAACAGAGTAAGATCAACTATCGGGGCAGCCCTGAAGGAAACCAGACTGTAAAGGTGAAGGATGGATCATGTTCTACGGTGGACTGCATCACAACCGCTCATTAGAAATCCAGGTTGTGCCTGTTTGAACGATTGTGATCAAGCAAGCATGCAAGTTTGAACGGTCAAGATTGTATGTCCACATGAGGGACCAAATGTGCATCAAGGCTGGCCACTATTTCATGAACATCATATCAATGGCCCTTATCATCTAGCATTATGGACCATACCATCATCACCATTGTCCAACCAACAACACATGTCCCTCTCTCTCTCTCTCTCTCCTTCTCTCTTCCCAACACATGGAGTGCCACCTAGGCTTGGGTGCCACCTAGGCTTGGGAGCCACCTAGGATTGGGAGGAGGCTTGGGAGCCTCTCAAAAGTCTATAAAAGGAGGCCTCTCCTCCTTATTTCAATCATCCTATTCTCTACAACTCCTCTCTTCTCTTCTTTAGTTTTCTTTCCTTCTTTCGTTTGTAGTATAAGAGTAGTGTAGAATTTTCTCTTTTGTAGAGAGTTTTAGTCTTCCATTGTAGCATGGTTGGCTAAACCTCTAGCTAAGGCTAGGGGTGAAGCCGTTGAAGAAATTTGCAAGCTATGGTTCTTTTGGTTCAACATTGTATGGTGTAAATATTGGAGTTCTCTTTGGTTGATTGGTTCGGTTATCCACCTCGGCAGACGCTATTGTTGTGCAAGCCCCTTGATCCATCGTCGACTCCGGGCACATTGGATGCTTGGGATCCCTTGCACACCAATTGGCTAGTTCATGATCGATAAAGTCCCTTGATCCATCGTTGACTCCGGGCACGTTGGATGCTTTGGATTCCCTATGGTCATCGAGCTAGTGCAGGTAAAGTCATCGATTTGTAAAATCCCTTGATCCATTGTAGACTCCGGGCACATTGGATGCTTTGGATTCCCTGCGATCGATAGACGAGATCTTAACGGTTGGATCGGTCAATCAAAGCCTCCTATCTTGTAAGTATGCATTGGATCGTATGAATTGTGATCTTATCGGTTGACTTGTTGGCAAAGTTATTGATCTGTACAATTCCTTGATCTATTGTCGACTCCGGGCACAGTGGATGCTTGGAATTCCCTGCGATCAACTAACGAGTGCTTCATGGTCAAATCAATCGGTTCAGATCACCATCTTTTATGAAATATGCAAATGGTTTAACTGTTTCATCTTCCGATTTGAATGAATCTTTATTCAATTCCAGTTGAGTTATAGTTGGACCAATAAATCGAATATTGTGAATGAATCAAAGGTGGATCCCTGATGCCTTAGCCCATTTTCTATTTTTGTCTTTCACCACACACAACTTGCTCCACTCTCGTGGATAAACCAGATTTCATCTCACTCACCTAAACTAATTCCTCTAAGTGTTCTTAACCCCAATCCCCGTGGATCGACCTCGGTCTTACCGAGTATTTTACTACTTCGCTACCTGCACTTGGGTGTGCATTCTTCGGGTTGTAGCAAGTTTTTGGCGCCGTTGCCGGGGATTGGCATTGGTTTAAGAATATTTTTGGAATTGGTTTATGTATATATATTGTCAATAGTATACTAACTTCTTTTATTTTGTTGCTCTCAGGAATCACTCATAGCCAAGTGTTCTTCTTTCCGGGTAACCTCTTTCCTTATCTCCTTGTTTAGTGTTTATGCGTAAGTAGACTCGTGATCACACAAGACGTCTTCTAAGCGACGGAATTTTGGTTGAATGTCTATCCAATCACTGTGTTAGAAAACTTCCTGATGCTTGTGAATTAACCATAAACATGGCCGAGAATGAAAATGAATATGATCAAGATGAGAATAAAGTACACAATGAGCCACCATTTAGGAGTTTACGTGATTACTTGCAACCTGTAAGAACGAGTACTCCTTCTTGAATGGTTTTTCCGGTGAATGCGGGCAACATTGATTTTAAACCTGGAGTGATACAATTACTTCCTAAATTTCATGGACTCAACACTGAAAGTCCCTATTTACATTTGAGGGAATTTGATGAAGTAATCGCTACTTTGCATTACGACAACGTTTCTGATGACGTGGTTAGGTTAAAACTATTTCCTTTTTCTTTGAAGGAGAAGGCCAAGTCTTGGTTGCACTCCTTAAGGCCCAGAACCATAGGGACATGGCAAGAGATGACTAGGGAATTTCTTTAAAAAAAATTCCCTATTCATAAGACCAACACCCTGAAACGAGATATAATGAATTTCTCCCAAAAGGAGAATGAAACTTTTTTTCAGTGTTGGGAACATTTCAAGGAACTCTTACTTGCCTGCCTACATCATGGCTACGAAACATGGCGCTTGATTAGCTTCTTCTATAATGGATTGAGCCCAGTCATGCGCCAATTCGTAGAAATGATGTGTAATGGGGAGTTTATGAGTAAAGGTTCTGATGAGGCTATGGAATACTTTGACTTCTTAGTAGAAAATTCCCAATCTTGGGACACATCTGACAAACCCGCTAAGACCAAGCCAGGGCCCAATGAAAAAAGAGATGTTTATCTTTTAACCGAGGATGACGATGTCAATGCAAAGATAGCAGGGCTCACACGTAAAATAGAAGCCATGGAATTAAGGAAGGTCAACGCTATTAAAACCAGGGAAACTGAAAGTGTTTGTGACATTTGTAAGAGCGATGCACACTTTACCAAGGGTTGTCCTACAATCACATCTTTTCAAGAATTATTGCACGATCAAGCCAATGTCATGAATACTTATCAAAGGCCTTTCAATGCCCCAGTGTCAAACACGTATAATCCTAATTGGTGGAACCATCGAAACTTCAGTTGGAGAAACGGACAAACTGCCAATGTAGGCAATAATCCTCAAGTGCCTTCCACCAGCACACCGTATGTGCCCCCACCAAGGAAGACCCTAGAGGATACTTTGCATACATTCATGGAGGGACAAGCTCAAATCAATCAGAGACAAGATCAGAACATCACGCACATCATGCAAACCCTCCAAGAGCTCAAAACTTCCGTTGAAAGAATCGAATCACGACAGAATGTTAAGGAGAAAGGGACCTTTCCGGCCCAACCTCAACCTAACCCGAGAGGATAGTATGAGGTGAATGATTCGGGTTCTTCCAACCCTCATGTTGAGCACACTAAATCTGTCACCACCCTAAGAAGTGGTAAGGTGATTGAAAAAGATATTCCTAGGACAGTTGATAAACCTAAGGAATCATCTAAATCGAAGAGTGATGACAGATCTAGTGATGACCAACCTAAGAAGGAGACAGAGCATGTTTTCGAACCAGTGGTCCCGTTTCCCCAACGCCTACTCTCATCAAAAGCAATGGTTAAAGCTCAAGATGTCTTGGAAGTTTTTAAACAAGTGAAAATCAACATACCCTTGTTGGATGCAATCAAGCAGATACCTTCATATGCCAAGTTTCTGAAAGATCTTTGTACTATTAAGCGCAAGCTCAATGTACAAAAGAAAGCCTTTTTGACTGAACAGGTCAATGCTATCATTAACCAGAACTCTCCCCCAAAATACAAAGATCCAGGTAGTCCTATTACTTGCATAATAGGGAACTTCCGGGTCGAACAAGCACTTCTTGACTTAGGGGCGAGTTTCAATCTTATACCTTTCTCGGTGTACGAACAGCTGGGACTCGGTGAATTGAAATCCACCAGGACCACCTTGCAACTTGCCGATCGATCTGTACGGATACCAAGAGAAGTAGTGGAAGATGTGTTGATACAAGTCAACAAATTCTACTTCCCAGTAGACTTCATCGTCTTGGATACCCAACCTGTAGCAAATGTTAGCACCCAGATACCTGTTATTCTTGGCCGACCATTCCTGGCGACTTCCAATGCTGTGATCAACTGCAGGAATGGGGTCGTGAAGTTTTCATTTGGCAATATGAAGTTAGAGCTAAATGTTTTCAACATGTGTAAACAACAAGGGAATGATGATGAGATCCATGAGGCCAACCTGATCGATACCCTCATGGAAGAAGAATTCCTTCTAACCTCTTTGCCCGAACCCTTAGAAGCATGTCTAGCCCACTTTGCTGATTCTAATGATGACACAATTTTGGAAGTGGTGAATGGATTGTTAGAATCCACCCTTGTGCATGATATAAACCAGTGGAGGCCTCATTTTGGAAAACTCTCTCTGAATGATTCACGACCTCTACCATCAATTGTTGAAGCACCAAAGCTTGACCTGAAGCCATTACCTTTGGAACTGAAATATACATACTTGGGTCAAGGCAATACTTTTCCTGTGGTTATTTCATCTCACCTTGATAAAGACCAAGAGGACAAATTGATCAATGTTCTCAAGGAACACAAGGATGCTATAGGTTGGACAATTGCTGACATCAAGGGAATTAATCCCCTGATTTGTACCCATAGGATACACCTCGAGGAGAATGCTAAACTCTCTAGACAACCACAAAGGAGATTGAATCCAAACATGACTGAAGTGGTTAGAACCGAGGTCCTCAAGCTATTGGATGTGGGTATCATCTACCCAATTTCAAATAGCCAATGGGTAAGTCCAACCCAAGTGGTACCCAAAAAATCTGGAGTTACCATAGTTGCGAATGCAGACAATGAGTTGATTCCAACTAGAGTCACTACTGGTTGGAGAATGTGTATCGACTATAGGAAACTGAATACTGTTACTAGGAAGGACCACTTTCCTTTACCATTCATTGATCAAATGTTAGAGAGGTTAGCTGGTCACTCCTATTACTGTTTCCTAGATGGGTACTCTGGATACAACCAAATAGAGATTGCCCTAGAAGATCAAGAGAAAACCACATTCACTTGTCCATTTGGCACCTTTGCGTACAAGAGGATGCCTTTCGGACTGTGTAATGCTCCTGCCACTTTTCAGAGATGCATGCTCAGCATTTTCTCTGACATGGTTGGACATTTCTTGGAAGTCTTCATGGACGACTTCTCGGTATTTGGTTGTTTCTTTGATGAATGTTTGAACCATTTACAATTGGTCTTGACAAGGTGTGAAGAAAATAATCTTGTTTTGAATTGGGAAAAGTGTCATTTTATGGTTCAAAAGGGAATTGTTCTTGGACATAATATTTCGTCCACGGAATAGAAGTAGACAAGGTAAAGATCGACTTAATTGCCAACCTACCAGCCCCCATAAGTGTACGAAACATTCGTTCTTTCTTGGGTCATGCAGGATTCTATAGGAGATTTATAAAGGACTTCAGTCATATCTCTCGTCCATTATGCAATCTCCTGCAAAAGGATGCTTCATTCGAGTGGACCAATGACTGCCAAGAAGCTTTCACCAAGCTTAAAGGCATGTTGACCAGCACACCAATAATGCAACCACCCGATTGGACTATACCTTTTGAAATCATGTGTGACGCAAGTGACTACGCTGTTGGAGCAGTTTTAGGGCAAAGAAAAGACAAGAAGCCCTATGTTATATACTACGCAAGTAGAACCTTGAACAGTGCGCAAGTAAACTACTCTACTACGGAAAAGGAACTCCTTGCCGTAGTCTTTGCACTTGACAAGTTTAGGTCCTACTTGATTGGGTCCAAAATTGTGATTTTTACTGATCATGCGGCTCTCAAGTATCTTCTTTCTAAGAAAGATGCTAAGCTTCGCTTGCTCAGGTGGATCCTTTTGCTCCAAGAATTCGACCTTGAGATCCGAGACAAAAAGGGAGTAGAAAACGTAGTGGCTGATCACTTGTCTCGCCTAGTACTCTTTGATTCCGTAGAGACGACACCGATAAAGGACACTTTCCCTGATGAACAGTTGTTTGAAGTCTCTTACCAACCTTGGTTTGCTGACATTGTTAACTATATTGCTGCAGGAAGAATTCCGAGTCATTGGACCCCACAAGATAAAATGAAATTTTTCACAGAGGTACGTAACTTTTTCTGGGATGATCCGTATTTATTCAAATACTGCCCAGATCAAATCATAAGGAGGTGTGTTTCAGATAATGAACAAACCAGTGTCATCTCCTTTTGCCATTCTTATGCATGTGGTGGTCATTTCTCTTCTAAGAAAACCACTGCCAAGATTCTCCAGTGCGGTTTCTACTGGCCTTCAATATTCAAGGACACCCATGTTTTTTGCAAAGCATGTGACCATTGTCAGAAGTTGGGAGGAATCTCCCGTAGAAATATGATGCCTTTAAATCCGATATTGATCATCGAAGTTTTCGACTGTTGGGGCATCGATTTCATAGGACCATTCCCTTCCTCATTTGGATATCTGTATATCCTATTGGCTGTCGATTATGTCTCCAAATGGGTTGAGTCAATCCCGTGTAGAACCAATGATCACAAAACGGTTCTACGATTTCTGAAAGAGAATATTCTATCAAGATTTGAGACACCTCGAGCCATTATCAGTGATGGGGGTACACACTTCTGTAACAGACCTTTCGAGGCTTTGATGAAGAGATATGGTATCACACACAAGGTGAGTACGCCCTATCACCCACAAACAAGTGGTCAAGCAGAAGTTCCCAACAGGGAAATCAAACACATCTTGGAAAAAATTGTGAATCCAGACCGCAAAGATTGGTCTCTAAGACTAACTGATGCATTGTGGGCTTACCGAACAGCATACAAAACCCCGATTGGAATGTCTCCCTATAGACTTGTCTATGAGAAAGCTTACCATCTGCCGTGGAGTTGGAGCATAAAGCCTATTGGGCTATAAAGAAATTCAATTTCAATCTTGACAAGGCCAGCTCGCTTCGCAAACTCCAACTGAATGAGTTGGAGGAAATTTGGAATGAGGCTTATGATAATGCCAGAATATACAAGGAACGAACGAAGGTATTCCATGACAGGAATATCCTTCGAAGATCTTTCAAACCATCTCAGAAAGTTCTCTTATACAATTCTAGGCTACATCTGTTTCCAGGAAAGCTGAAATCTCGATGGACCGGCCCTTTTGTAGTCAAAACTGTTTACCCTCATGGGGCTATCGAGATTGAGAACCCCAAAAATGGAAATGTATTTAAAGTGAACGGGCAGCGTTTGAAGCCCTTTCTTGAGGAATTTGCCCCAGAGGAGGAATCCACCCCTCTGGAAGATCCTGTTTATCAGGATTGATCTCCTAGTCTGACGGAGATCCTCTTTTGTATACTAGTAGGTTAGTTTGTTTTTTGTATTTTGTTTTGGCAACTTGGAAAATTCCAGCGCTTACAAGTATTTATCCTCTCAGGTGCTCTTTACCCTCTATTCTTTACCATTTTGTTCTCATGTTGTATTTGTCTATGCATTCATTTTTCAACATTGAGAACAATGTTACATTTAGGTTGGGGGGTGTGGAATTCTTATGAAAAATCTTTCCAATTGTCTATCTCTTTGCTATTTTGCCTATCTCTTTGCTATTTTAGGCCAAATTTTTTTTTTAATTTTATTGGAAACATCCTGTTCGTGTTGAACGCACCGTGATAGAGGACCTTAGTTGGAAATCGCTGTTGAAACCGACAGATATTCCCTGTTCCCATAAATCATAAAGGGGATTAAGGCAGTTGGGAGGTGAAGCACACTCTCATGGTATTATGAGCAGCGTAAGACCCTAAACTGAATTGATCATGGGAAATGTGAGGATGTGGCTCATCTTGTGGCCGAAGGAGTCTGTCGGATGATACGTGGTCTATGTGCATTGCACAAAAGGAACAGGGATTTTTGTGGTTGTATCGTCTGTAAATTATTATTTCTTTAGCCCCAAAAAAAAAATCTAGAGATTTATGTGATTTATGTGATTTTGAAATAATTTGAATAGTAGAATGAAAAGGCATTTAGTGATGACAATGTTAAAGTTTAGAGTTTAGTCGCTTCAGTAAATTTCAAAATTGAGTTCTTTCCATTAATTTTCTATTAGAAAATGATAAACATTGATTGAGTCATGAATTTTCACAAGTTCACATCTAACTTGCATTGTCAAGATTTGAGTTTGATACTATAATGTTGACTTGATGATTGTTGAGAGTGATAGACACCAAGCCTGAAGATCCTTGTCTACTTTGGTTAAAAAAAAGAAAAAAATGAATATTCACAGTAATTTGGGGCAAGGATTTTCATCCATTGTCGTTACCATTACAAAACATTATCATAGTACGAAGTGAGCCTGTTTGAGTCTTCGGCTATCGGTTCTTGGTTCAAAAAAAAAAAAAAAAAAGGGAGATCAAAAGTTGAAAAAAAATATTGAAAAGAACAGTAACAAGGTTCGGAATCAGTGACTTGGTTAATTTGACCATTCTCTTCAATCATCAGTGTTAACATAAAAGTAGAAGACTGAACCCCTAGTTGTGTCAAGGCTAGACTTCGCAGTGCACCATGGAACTCAATGTTTAGAACGCTTCTATTGAATGATTAATGCTTTGAACTCAATTAGGTTGTTGACTAAAGTAGCTAGAATCTAGGTTTATATATTCTCAAAACTATATGCCTTGGAAATTCTACTGTTTAAGAAACTTGAAGGATCACATAAATACATTAACCATTTTTCTTTTCTTTATCTCGTTAAGTCTCGAGATGGTTTTGATTGGTGAAAACTGTCAAGGATAAGATTGATTGTAGTATTTTGAAAAATCCTTCGATGATTTTCGCATGTTTTGCTAGAGACTAGTAAAATGCTGGTTGGGGGGTGTGATGAGTACCTACTATTGTATAATTAACCCTGGTTGTTAAGGGCATTATAATTGTTTTTCTGGTTAATTATCCCTCACTAGGTGAATTTTCTATCTTCAGGTGATCAGGAGAAGTTGGACAATGTCTGAACCAATCAAGGCGTTTAAAGGCCCAGAACAGAGCAAGATCAACCTTCGGGGCAGACCTGAAGGAAACCAGACCGTAAAGGTGAAGGATGGATCATGTTCTACGGTGGACTGCATCACAACCGCTCATTAGAAATCCAGGTTGTGCCTGTTTGAACGATCGTGATCAAGCAAGCATGCAAGTTTGAACGGTCAAGATTGTATGTCCACATGAGGGACCAAATGTGCATCAAGGCTGGCCACTATTTCATGAACATCATATCAATGGCCCTTATCATCCAGCATTATGGACCATACCATCATCACCATCATCCAACCAACAACACATGTCCCTCTCTCTCTCTCCTTCTCTCTTCCCAACACATGGAGTGCCACCTAGGCTTGGGTGCCACCTAGGCTTGGGAGCCACCTGGGATTGGGAGGAGGCTTGGGAGCCTCTCAAAAGTCTATAAAAGGAGGCCTCTCCTCCTCATTTCAATCATCCCATTCTCTACAACTCCTCTCTTCTCTTCTTTAGTTTTCTTTCCTTCTTTCATTTGTAGTATAAGAGTAGTGTAGAATTTCCTCTTTTGTAGAGAGTTTTAGTCTTCCATTGTAGCATGGTTGGCTAAACCTCTAGCTAAGGCTAGGGGTGAAGCCGTTGAAGAAATTTGCAAGCTATGGTTCTTTTGGTTCAACATTGTGTGGTGTAAATGTTGGAGTTCTCTTTGGTTGATTGGTTCGGTTATCCACCTCGGCAGACGCTATTGTTGTGCAAGCCCCTTGATCCATCGTCGACTCCGGGCACGTTGGATGCTTGGGATCCCTTGCACACCAATTGGCTAGTTCATGATCGATAAAGTCCCTTGATCCATCGTTGACTCCGGGCACGTTGGATGCTTTGAATTCCCTATGGTTACGAGCTAGTGCAGGTAAAGTCATCGATTTGTAAAATCCCTTGATCCATTGTAAACTCCGGGCACATTGGATGCTTTGGATTCCCTGCGATCGATAGACGAGATCTTAACGGTTGGATCGGTCAATCAAAGCCTCCTATCTTGTAAGTATGTATTTGATCGTATGAATTGTGATCTTATCGGTTGACTTGTTGGCAAAGTTATTGATCTGTACAATTCCTTGATCTATTGTTGACTCCGGGCACAGTGGATGCTTGGAATTCCCTGCGATCAACTAACGAGTGCTTCATGGTCAAATCAATCGGTTCAGATCACCATCTTTTATGAAATATGCAAATGGTTTAACTGTTTCATCTTCCAATTGGAATGAATCTTTATTCAATTCTAGTTGAGTTATAATTGGACCAATAAATCGAATCTTGTGAATGAATCAAAGGTGGATCCCTGATGCCTTAGCCCCTTTTCTATTTTTGTCTTTCACCACACACAACTTGCTCCACTCTCGTGGATAAACCAGATTTCATCTCACTCACCTAAACTAATTCCTCTAAGTGTTCTTAACCCCAATCCCTGTGGATCGACCTCGGTCTTACCGAGTATTTTACTACTTCGCTACCTGCACTTGGGTGTGCAATCTTTGGGTTGTAGCATGTATGCATCACAATGGTCATGTAGACACAAACATTAAAATCAATCAAACCATTAAATCATCTTCCACAATCTATTATCTTCGTTACGAATCACAGACAATGAAATTGGGGGAAAACCTCAATAAATACATCATCTCATCCATGATCAGGCATGGAAGATGTAAATCCTATTTCTTCTCTGTAGGTAAACATGTTCATGGTCAGACACAAGCATACCTAATATAAAGTTCCAAACATCACCCACACCTAGACAATGGTCAAGCTCATAAATGAGAGAAATCTAAAAATTTCTAATAAATCACATAGGAGAAAGAAATATTTAAATAAAATCTGAAATTGAGTGAATCAACAATGTTTAGACAAGGATTAGTCCAATTAGGGGCTTCATCTCAGCCCTAGCAAATAATTTAGCCACTCATGGTGTAGATTAAAGAATTAAAAGATAAGAAAATTGAAAAAATAGATTGAGAAATCACATCCCTTGAAAACTCCAGCCTTGTCTCTTCTTCGTCTTTATTCTCCTAGCACCACCAACAATCATCTCTCTAAAATTCATCTTCAAAAAATCTGTAGAAAAAACTTGCTTTGAGAATGGCTTTAGCTTCCTATTTATAGTGTAGACATGAAGACAGCAACAGAGCATATTTTATTTTATTTGATACGGGATAACCAACGGTCGGATTGCCTTAAAATTTGATATGAGCTTTCTTGACATATTTACTTCCTCATGGATGTTTTAGATCTACAAAATTATCTTTTGAGTAGACCTACGAATCATATCACCGATCGTCTCTCAAAATCAAGCAATTCGGGTACCTCCAGAACCAGTCATATTGCTTTCAACGCTACAGAGTGTATAGAGGTTTGATTGGTCTCAAATTTTGAACATTAGTAGAAAAGTTATTCCTCTACATGATAGATGGCTTAGATTGTCCAAGAAAACTATAGAATTAGATCTAAAAATTAGAACAGCTAGAGCTTTTTATAAAATTTGCGTAGTTAGAATCTTTCTGAATGGTCCATCTTTCTTCAACCGGTACGATCAAACTACGCATCCGTTTGATATTAAACTTTGTGGTTATTCATATATCAACGTTCTCTAGAAGATGGTTAGCTTGAATTTTTCATATCAGTATTGGTGGGCCACCTAGACCAGCTTCCAAAACAGGATCAGTCTTGCTGTTTGAATTCTCAAAATGGAAACTTCCTTTTTCTTTTTCTTTTTTTTTTCTGGTTAGAAATTCCCAAAACTAACAGCTCTCATGTTTCTTTTTTTTAGTTTCTTTATTGGGAGTGCTTAACACATGTGCACAGTGGACATATGATAGATGGCTGAAGATGTAGTTGCATATGCACGTTGGTTGAATGGAGGTCCACTTGACGGAGTAGATGATGCATGGCTGCTGGCTCCTTCATAGATGGTTGCACATGTACTAGACGAGATTGCAGCATATGAGGTTAGACTTTGGACTGAAGTGGGGTCCACCTGCTCGATTGTTGGCTGGAAAGCTGATGATGAATGGGGGCAACTGCTTGTGTTGGAGGTACTTGGTTGTCCAATCATCTAGATGGTTATATTTTATGCACGTGTGATTGAAGTGGGACACGGCTGAATTTTGCTTGGACGTTGGCTGATGCACACGTGTTGAATGTGGACGGTTGATGATTTGCATGCTGTCCATTGGAGGATGAGTGACATCCTTACTACCCATAAATCCAAGCCATTCATTCACGTGGTAGCACATACGTGTACAAGATCCATGCTTTAATGATGTTTGGTCCAGATCTAAGAAAAGTACATTCTTCTGCACATTTTCCATCTTTTCAAATCTTCTTTCATTAACTACAAAAAATCATGAAAATCACCGAATCATATGAAATTAAGCTAAACTAATACACTAACAATCATAAATTCAGGAGTATAAACCATTAATTTTGCATGTATATCAAGAGTGGGAGAGAAATGAGTTGAAAAGCTAACAAAAACTTACACCTTACATAAGTTACCTTCACGGTGGTGTTAAACAAAAAAGTAACTCATTGGCTTACACAAGTTAAAAAGTTGCTTATTTAATGGCATTCAAATGCAACCTTAAGGTCTGTTTGGGAGCTTAGATTTGGAGTGCATTAAAATCTAAATCATAATTACGAATCCTCATTTGTGTTTGGCTGAAATGCACTGGAATCCAGATCTTCTAATTGGAAGCTTGTATTTGGTGGGCATTGGATGTGACTTAAATTTGATTAACTAAATTAACTTTTATATCCAAAAATAGTATGTGTGTGTGTGTGTGCACGCGCATGCGCGTGCGTGTGATATTTAATATAATGATTGTAATAAGCCCATTAAAATATATACTTTGGCCAAAAAAGTGGAAATTTCAAGCTTTGGGTGGGCCACAAATGTGAGGATCACAAACAAGCAACTCCTCGATGTTTTTTAACCGTCCATTTACATGTCCGATGTTTGGATGGTTCAGATCATTCTATTGATGTGATTTTAGGGTTGTAGTTGATAATTGAATTGTTTTGGAGTATCATCAGCATGCCATGTATCAGGTGGATTAGTAGCTTATAGCCGACTTTGTTACATGCGCAACTCTCCACCCCTTAAAAATAAAACAAGGCAATTCCTTTGGATTACACCTCAAAACCCACAAAAAAACTTAGATTTAAAATGCCTCTGATTCCACTTACCTCCAAATCCAAGGCTGCCAAATGCAAAAAGTAGCCACTTGGATTTGAAATACCCCTATTTACCACCAAATCTAATGTATCGAACATGGTGTTAGCTTCCCTTGTAAGAAATGTTTGTTTATTTTTTTGCACAAACAACGATGTCCCCTAAGGAAGTTCCTGTAAAGGGAATCTATGTGGGGCTTAATGGGGTGTTCCTCCACAAGAGCAGGGAGAGAGTGCCGCTTGGGGATCGTCAAGCGCTCGAAACTACCCCGAATGAGATAATTGTGTTGCCAGACTATTTTGGATAAGTTATGGTGGTCAACGGATTGGTGATCGGGCGGCCAAGGCCCAAATCGAGCGGGCAAAGGAGAAGCTTGGGCTGCTGAAACTCGAAAGGTTTTCTCAGTTTACTCTCTGGACAATTTTTGGCATTATCGAGCGCTCGATGACGCATGCAGACTGCATTACACAATTTCCTTTTTTGGCTCCAATTCTTTCAAAATGTTGTATAAGCACATGCAAATCGGAATTAGGGTATTGGAATAGAGATTCCACGTCCAGAGAGACAGAGAGATAAAAAGATAGAGAGAAGAAGAAGAAGAATAAGAGATTGAGAGAAAGAGACAAAGGAAGATCGAAGGGAGAGAGTTTTAGGCTCGTGACACTTCATCCACGAAGTCAATTCGTTCTCAGTTACTTCTATGTCCTCGAAATCGATGAGATATCTCGTGTTTCTGTTATCTTTGGTTGTGTCGCCCTTGCAGTGAAGATTTATTGGCTCCGAGCTTGCGTTGCTTGTGGTCATTGTGTAATAAGTTATTACATAGTGGATTTGTTTATTTGGACGAGCTCCCATGGTTTTTACCTCCGTTATAGGGTTTTCCACATAGAGACTCTTGTATGCCATGGTGTTTGATTGTTGATTGTATTTTCCACATTATCATATCTCATAATTCACAGTGATTTGGGTGCGAGATCCTGGGGTTTTGTGCATCCACCCCAACAAGAGTGGTATTAGAGTGTCCATGTTGTCTAGAAAGAACAATGAGCTCTATGTGAATTATGGAGGGGGGCTCATCAAAGACGATCAGCCTCAATGGGTCTAACTGACCCATCTGGAAGGCTAAGATGGAAGATCTACTTTATTATAGAGACATGTATGCGTCAATCACAGGTGAAAAGGTTAGTTCGGAGAATATGTCCGACGAAGATTTGAAGAAATTGGACTGGAAGGCGGTGGGGTTCATCAGACAGTGGCTAGATGATACAGTGTTCCACCACGTGTCTACGGAGACCTCAACCGCTAGCCCAAGGAAGAAACTAGAAGGGTTGTATGAGAGGAAGACAGCCGGTAATAAAATCTTCTTGATAATAAGACCTGTGAACCTGAAGTTCAAGGAAAATAGTTGTGGCTGAACATATTAATGAAGTCAGCAACATCGTGAACCAGCTCTCCACCATGAAGATGGTCCTGGACGATGAGCCACAGGCTTTGCTATTGCTTAGCTCGTTGCCTGATAGTTGGAAGACATTAGTTATGTCTTTTAGCAGCTTTGCGCCAAATAAGAAAGTATTCATGGAACAAGTTACATGTTGTCTCTTCAATGAGGAGACGATGAGGAAGTCACAGGGGTTGTCTCGACAAGAGGCCCTTATATCAAAAGAACGGGGGAGAGGAAAGCAGGGGAATGTCGATAATAACCACGACAAATCTAGAGGCAGGTCTACAAGAAGGGCCACTACAAAAATGAGTGTTGCAAGGAGAAGAATGACAAGAAAGCAAAATGGAAGGAGAAGAAAGATGAATCAGCTACTACAGTTGCCTCCAATGGCGACGTGGTTGTTATACTCTTGAAAGATCACGATGTTTGCCCCATTGCTACGAGTCAAGACACAGACCGGGTGATAGACTGGGGAATGTCATATCACTCTACTCCATGTAGACAATTATTCACAAGCTACAAGTCAGGTGACTTCGGTACAATGAAGATGGGGAATTTTGGTATATCCAAGATAGTAGGAGTTGGTGATATACATATAAAGACCGATGTGGGTTACACAATGGTACTGAAGGATGTGAGGAATATTCCTAACCTTTGCCTCAACTTGATATCGATGGGAATGTTAGATGATGATGGCTATGAAAATCGGTTTGTTGATAGACGCTGAAAGCTTAACAAGGGTTCATTGGTTGTGGCGAGAGAAAATAAGTGTTGCATCTTGTATAAGACAGGTGTAATTGTCTTAAAGGGTGAACTGAACGCAGTAGAAGATTCATCAGTGGACATGTGGCACAGGTGGCTAGGCCACATGAGCAAAAAAGGGCTTCAACTAATGGCAAAGAAGCGACACCTTTCAGAAATTACATGTATACTTCTAAAAACCTATATTGACTGTTTATCAGGGAAACATCATAGAGTTTCACTTGTTAAAATTGTTTCTCATGTTAATAAAGACAATGCATTAGTTTTGGTTTATTATGATGTGTGTGATCCTATGAGGACAAAAACCTTGGGTGGGGCACTGTATTTTGTTATATTTACAGATGATGCATCTAGGAGGGTTTGAGTTTATGCATTGAAAACCGAAGACCCAGTCTTTGAGGTGTTTAAAACATTTCATGTTATGATTGAGAGAGAGATAGGAAGACCATTGAAGCGCAACTGCACTGACAATGGAGGTGAATACGCCGGGGCGTTTCATAAATATTGTAAGACCTTAGGCATACGACATGAACAGATGGTGCCCAAGACCCCCAAACACAATGGTGTAGCTAAACGTACAAATCGCACCATTGTAGAGAGAATTGGATGCATGTTTTCCCATGTCAAGCTGCCCAAGACGTTCTCAGGAGAAGCAATGTACACAACAGTGTAATTTGATAAACAGGTCTCCGTCAGCCCATCTGAATAGAGAAGTTCTTGAGAAGATAAGGACTAGATATGATGTATCGTACAGTCATCTCAGAGTGTTTAGATGTCGGGCATCCGTCCATGTTTGTAAAGACGAGAGGTCCAAGCTCGATGCAAAGATTAGACAGTGTGTGTTTTCGGAGTACGGTGACGAAAAGTTCGGTTACAGGTTGTGGGATCCGATTGAGAAGAAGCTCGTCAGGAGTGGAGATGTGGTTTTCTTTAAAGATCAGTGTATTAAAGACATTGGAAAGCTAGAGAAGACCCAGTCAAGTTTAGGTGAACTGGTGGATATAGATTCGATCATTCCTCCCGTGGTGCCTGATGGCAGGGGAGTGCTATAAGGTGCAGAGGAAGAAAGCATTTCTACAACAGACGAACCAGGGAAGCAACCCCCACTTGATCCACTCATCGAGCCATAGGTGAGGAGGTTATATAGGGAGAGACAACCGTCCAAGAAGTACTCGGTCAATAGGTACATTATGCTTACCGATGAGGGCAAGCTAGAAGACTATAACGAGGCTCTATCCAACGTGCATAAGACTGAATGGTTGAAAGTTATACAAGAGGAGATGAAATCCTTGCATAAGAACCACACGTATCAATTGGTGAAATTGCCCAAGGGCGAGAAAGTTTTGAACAACAAGTAGGTGTTCAGAAAGAAGGTAGAGCAGAAGAGTTCACATCCAAGGTTCAAGGCCAAACTAATAGTGAAAAGCTTTGGATATAAAAAAGGGAGTTTTTTTTAATGAGATATTCTCACCGGTTGTGGAGATGATATCCATACGGGTGTTGCTTGGTTTAGCCGCGAGTATAGACTTGGAGAGGGAATAATTAGATGTAAAAACGACGTTTCTTCATGGTGACCTGGAAGAGGATATATATGAAGCAGCCAGAGGGGTTTGGAATCAAGGGCAATGAGCACATAGTGTGTAAGTTGAAGAAGAACTTGTATGAGCTGAAACAAGCTCTGAGGCAATGGTACAAGAAGTTCAACTCGTTCATGTTGAAGCATGAGTATGATTGTTAACGTCAGATTTTGTAATAGGATTCTCTGGTCGTTCACCTTCTTTCCCACAGAGCCTTCCTCCGCCGGACCTGTAAGAAGACAGAAAGCAACTAAGGGTGGCTGGTGTCCAGCCGTTAGCCCTCCGATGCTTAAGTCAGGCAAAGCAAGAAGAATAATAACCAGGCGAAACCAGGCTAGAGATTGAATATTGTGTACCTGTATCTTAATGGAGTCATCTCTTTATATAGATCTGAGGTGATCTATTTTGTTACGCAAGATATCGAGATCCCGCCGATTTCGTGGAATAAGATCCTTATCCTTAGATAGAGGAATGATTTAATTCAATTACTCATTCGATAGTTACGTTCCTTGATAGCAATCCCTTGAGATTCGGAACCATTGAAGAAGATAAGCCCAAAATCGGCTTATACGGGCTGTTGGAACTATCATACGAAGACCGTCCAATCCAAAGGCAAAGATTCACGACTATTCAGATGTCGGGAGCTACTCATATCAGGAAGGCTCTCATACAGAATGCGCGACTCCTTTCGTCGAGCACGAGGCGAACTGCTCGCATTCAAGCGATGCGACCCCTTCTCTCGAGCACGAGCCGAGCTGCTCGCATTCAGGCAATGCGACCCCTTCTCTCGAGCACGAGCCGAGCTGCTCGCATTCAGGCGATGCGACCCCTTCTCTCGAGCACGAGCCGAGCTGCTCGCATTCAGGCGATGCGACCTCTTCACAAGTAATTTTGCCTATAACAGATGCCCCCCAAACCCTTGGTATTGAGGGACTATGCCAAGGGTTTTGTTTATATGTGCAGCTAGTTACTGGAAAGAATCGCGCATGATTCTCTTAACATGCTTCCGTATTTATGATGGGCAGCTTTTACGCAGCTTTTTTTGCCGCCAGAAATGAGGCGTCGGACGCCACGTGTCTCCGCTTTTAATGCTAGTGCCCGTTCGTCTGGCGTGCCGGATGAGAAGCTGCCGCGTGTACACCAAATCAAAACGGGATGATTGCATATAAATATCGGACTTAGCAGAATTTCCTCCATTTCCGATTTCTATCTGCTGCGGAGCTTTTCTTCTTTCTTCCTTCTTTGTTTTTTGAGTAAAAAACCTCTTTGCAGAGGTATTCTTTCTTCTTACTTACTTCTTCCATCCACTTTTTCTTTGTAATGGCGAAGGTCTTTGACGAAGAGATTGTCCCTCTGGGAGATGAAACCTCGGATTCTTCTGAATCCAACAACGCCAGAGTACTGGCTGGGAGATATTCCGCCTCCGGTTACTCCTCCATCTTGACAGAGGAAAGACTCTCTAACCTTAGAGAGACGTATCGGGTCCCGGACTCTGTTTCGTTTAAATTACTGGGGAGAGGGGAGACAGCCGATGCACCACCACCAGGGTGTGTGGCTTTCTATGAATACTTTTTCAAAGTGGGTGTACGCCTTCCCCTCCATCCTTTCATACGAAACTTCCTCCGTCTCTATAAGATTGCTCTGGGCCAATTGATAGTTAATGGCTGGCGGGTGCTTCTGAGCGTTTTTATCCTCTGGAAGCGGGCAGGTAACGATGAGTTAACCGCTGAGGAGTTTTTAAGGTTATTCCAACTGAAGAAGGCGCCAACTAGCGAGGGTTGGTACTACCTATGCTTCTGGCACCGGAATAACTTTATCCTGGGGAACCCTTCTTCCAACTGCCCGGGATGGAGAAAAAGATGGTTTTATGTTTCCGGCAATTGGGAGTCCGAAATGGGCTCCGACCCTAAAGGTCACAACGTTAATCGCCATTTTGGCGAAGGTGGGTTTTGTTTTCGCCATCTGTTTGGAAGGAACAGAGCCTTTGCCCTACGATGATTAATATGCCCTTTTTTTTTTAGGGATCCCAACTGGTGTGAAGCCAAATCTGCGAGGAGGACTCAACGAGAAGCTTGTTAGAGTCTACAAGCTCTCTGCGGCTGCACGCCACATAAACGCTGTTCTAGAGCCTCGTTGTCTCTGTGCGGCGGGTCTAATTTCTCCAGAAGAAATGACAAACGTCGGAGACAAGAGAGGAGCGCTGGGAGTGCTCCCTCGCTTAAAAGGTGCTGCCTCGAAAAGGCAGAAGAAGACTGCGGCCGGTCCTTCATCTGCGCCTATCCCGACGGACGGACCTGGTCGCGGACCACAGCCACGCGCTGCTGAAAAAGGGGGTGCCGCCCCGACTTCTCGTGCGACTACGACTCCTCCGGCTGCTGCGACTCCACCGCCGGGTGCTCGCGGCCAGCCAGTGATCGAAGTCGCTGACAATTCGCCGAAAGGCGATCGGAGGGAGGGAGGCCTCCCTCCAAAGGAGATAACATGCGGGCCTACTGGTGCTCGCGAGTCTGCGACATCTTCCTTGGGTGCCGTGGGTGCTCGCGAGACGGGCTCAAGCGAGATGGTAGTGGCCCAACCTTCTGGGTCGGGGGTCTTTGTTATCCCCCCACACTTGCATCCGATATGCAAGTTTATGTTTGATAACATCCCCCCCAACGCCTTCGGGGGTTTGCCTGAGCCAAGCCCAGAAGCTCTCTCCACTGATATCGGGGTGAGGTTGGTTCAGGTAACAACCTTTTTCCTTTTTACCAATCTCTCCATGATTTAATAGGATGACTAGCAATCTAATCCTTCTTTCTTTATTTATATTAAAGCCTGGATCTCACGCTCCGTGTTAGGCGGGATGTCGAAGCAGCTCGCCGCAGCGTGGAGGATGCGGAGAAGAAAAAGAAGACAATGGAAGCCGAGGTCCAAGGGCGGGACCGCTTGGTGAAGGCTCTGGAAGTTCAGATCGCCAAGCTGGATGAAGAGAAGAAGATTCTCCTCGTCAAAATCCAATCCCTGACTGAGCGTTTTCAGTCAGTGGACCTCCAACTCGCAAAGCTTCAAGAGCTTCATATTAAGAGCGAGAAGGAGAAGGAAATCTTCCGCCAGGACAAGATCCAGCTTGAAGGGCAGTTCAAGGACGCTCGGACCAAGCTTGGGGAGGCCCAGCAGCGGCTTAAACAGCTAAAGGATGACTCCATCCACTGGGAAGAGGAGCGGGTGGCTCTCGTTCAGATGGTATCTGACGAGGGTCCTCGTGCTGTCCAGGAGTTTCGTACTTCTCAACTTTATGATGAAGAGCGATATGAAGCGTATATCGCTGGTCACAATTTTGCGGTCAGGGTTATGCAGCAGATCGCTCCGACTTTTAATGTTGAGGAGTTTGACAGGATGACTTTCGAGGTCGCAGCCAGAGAACGAGCTGCCGCTGAGAATGAAGTCACCGGAGCTACTGATGTTGCTCCCGCGCCCGAGGCTGGTCCTGAGGCTGAGAGTCGCGAGCCTGCCCAAGAGGGGGATGACTAGCCCTGATTTTGTTGCCTTCCTTTGTCTTCATCGTGTATTTTTTATTTTTATTATACTTTTGAGAAGAAATTTATATGTAACGACTATGTAATGACTTGACCTTTTGGTCCGTTATAATGAATATCTATTTCTTCAATGTCGTGTATTTTTCCTGGTTTTTACTTTTGCCTTATGTCGATCACATGTTGACTCATCAGGGGATGCGACCCCTTACTTCGAGCGCGAGCCGGGCTGCTTGTATTTAGGAGGTGCGACCCCTTACTTCGAGCACGAGCTGCGCTGCTCGCATTTAGGAGGTGCGACCCCTTAATTCGAACACGAGCTGCGCTGTTCGCATTCTGGAAGTGCGACCCCTTTCATCGAGCACGAGCATCTAACTCATGAAAAAGTGAATTAGACTCAATCCGGGGGTCGTGTGACCGTGTCCGCGTTGAGATAGACTGATCTATAGATTGAGATTTTGATTCCACCAAGGGCAGAAGATTGGTCAAGAGAGCACGTATGCTCTCTTCGGAGCCATTTTTAATCCATAGAATGGAGAAGCAACCAACTAGTAATAATTTCGATCCTACCAAGGGTAGGCAATTGGCCAAGAGGATGTGTATATTCTCTTCGGAGCTATTCGAGTCCAAGTAAATGGGGTAGCGACCAAAAGATGGTTTTAACCCTACCAAAGGTAGGCGATTGGCCAAGAGAATGTATGTATTCCCTTCGGGGTTTTTTAGTCCAAGTAAATGGAATAGCGACCAAAAGATGGTTTTAACCCTACCAAAGGTAGGCGATTGGCCAAGAGAATGTATGTATTCTCTTCGGGGCTTTTGAGTCCAAGTAAATGGAATAGCGACTAAAAGATCCTTAATTCATTTAAACATCATTTAAGAGTCACATCGCATCAAGGGAAGTATTGCAACAAGTGTTCCACATGCCAAGGGCGACGTACGGGTCTTCCTTGCATATCTTCAAGATAGTACGTGCCGGGTCGCACGATTTTGATGACTCGATACGGGCCTTCCCAATTCGGGTCAAATGATCGAGCAGTGACCCCAAGGTTTTGTCTGAGAACCAAATCACCTAGTTGGAAAGCTCTGGGCCGAACTTTAGCGTTACGATAGCGAGCAATGCGCTGCTGATACGCTGCTGCTCGTATTTGAGAGGCAATCCTTCGTTCTTCCGAGAGATCGAGATGAAGTCGAAGATTCTTTTGGTTACAAGTAGGATCGTATTGCTCAACCTGGTACGAGAGTATTTGGATCTCAACTGGTACTACCGCATCGGTACCGAATGCTAAGGAGAAGGGAGTTTCGCCCGTGGACATACGAGCCGTAGTCCTATAAGCCCATAAGACTTCTGGCAAGAGTTCTGGTCACATGCCCTTACACTCGCCGAGCTTGGTCTTCAAATGATGCTTGATGATTTTATTCACTGCCTCGACTTGCCCATTTGCCTGAGGATGATACAGAGAGGTGTAGAGGTTACGTATCTTCCATTTTTCACAAAATTCGTCAAAGGCTTCGTTGTCGAATTGCGTTCCATTGTCGGTGATTATAGTGTGGGGGAGTCCGTAACGGCATATGATATTTCTCCATATAAACTTAGTAGTTTGTTTCTCAGTAATCTTGGCTAATGGTTCTGCCTCGGCCCATTTGGTGAAGTAATCAACCAAATGATATCGACCCCCCACTGAGCGAAATGCTAAGGGCTATCAACTGGAGTCATCCGTTCGGACGGTACATGAGGTATAGGTGAATATCGTTGGCACTTGTCACATTTTTTAGAAAATTCAATTGCGTCTGATTTCATAGTGGGCCAATAATATCCTTGCCTCATCGCCTTATATGCTAGGGATCGCCCCCTGGGGTGGTTACCACATGCCCCCTGGTGTACTTCGTCTAGAACACGAAGTGCTTCTTCTGGATGAAGACACCTTAAATAAGGCAAGGAAAAGCTTTTGCGTAACAATATTCCGTCTTGCAAGATATACCTGGCAGCTCGAAGACGAATTTGTCTTGCAGCTTTCTTGTCCTCTGGTAGGTATCCATCTCTGAGATAAAGGATGATGGGATCCATCCAGCTTGGAGATGATTGTACCGATATTACTTGCTCAAGAGTCGCTTGGCCGATCCTCAGGTTCTGACGATGCTCGATGGGGATCGAATGTGATAACTCAGATTCTGGTGTAGAGGCGAGCTTTGCCAGGGAATCGGCAAGTTGGTTCTTCTCGCGATGAATATGAATTATTTCATAAGTCTTCAGTTTCGCGAGCAGGATGAGGACACGAGACTTGTATAAGGCCATCCTTTCTTCTTTGGCCTCGAATTCACCAAGAACTTGGTTGACAATGAACTGGGAGTCGCTATGAATTAATAGATTTTGAATTGCAAGGACAATGGCCAGTTCGAGGCCAACGATCAGGGCCTCATATTCTACTTCATTATTTGAGACGCGAGAATCGAAACGTAGAGCATATTGGAAATGCGACCCGTCGGGAGCCACTAAAATCAGGCCCGCTCCGCTGCCCATGGCCCGCGACGACCCGTCCACGAAGAGTGACCAAGGAGGCTGGTCGCTGGTCATGGTATTATCATCGGAAGAGTATGTGAATTCGGCGATAAAGTCAGCCACGGCCTGGCCCTTGACTGCGGTCCTAGGACAGAATGAGATATCGTGCTCGCTGATCTCGACCGCCCATTTAGTTAAGCGTCCGGAAGCCTCAGGTTTTTGAAGGACTTGCCGTAGTGGATGATTTGTTGGTACTAGAATAGCGTGGGCTTGAAAGTATGGTCGCAGTTTCCGAGCTGCCGTGACTAAGGCTAGGGCCAGCTTTTCCATATCAGAATACCTAGTTTCTGCATCAACCATTGCTTGACTGATATAATAAACGGGCCTTTGCACCCCGAAATCTTCTCTTATCAAAGCGGCGCTAACGGCCGTAGTGGACACAGAAAGATAAAGAATGAGTTGCTCATGTGCTACAGGTTTAGATAAAATGGGAGGTGTGCTCATGTATTGCTTCAGTTGCTGAAAAGCTTCTTCACACTGTGGTGTCCATTTCCAATCAGACTTGGCCGTTGCACGAAGGAGTTTGAAGAATGGTAAGCACTTGTCAGATGCTCGCGAGATGAATCTATTCAACGATGCGATGCGACCAGCCAGACGCTGGACGTCCTTTAAAGTAGTGGGGGATTTCATCTCTACCAATGCTTTTATCTTTTCGGGATTTGCCTCAATTCCTCGCTGACCGACCATGAATCCGAGGAACTTTCCAGCAGATACCCCGAATGCACACTTTTCTGGATTCAACTTCATCTGATATTTCCTCATCAGATCGAATGCTTCTTGAAGATCAGGGAGATGATCATCTTCCACGATGCTTTTCACGAGCATGTCATCGACGTAAACTTCCATATTTCTGCCGATTCGGGCAGCGAATATTTTGTTGACGAGGCGCTGATAGGTGGCCCCTGCATTTTTAAGACCAAACGGCATTACCTGGTAGCAATATAGTCCCCGATCTGTGATGAAGGCGGTATGCTGGCTATCAGGTGGATGCATCATGATCTAGTTGTAACCAGAATAAGCAACCATAAAACTGAGTAGAGCGTGTCCAGCTGTTGAATCGACCAACGGGTCGATCCGCGGTGTCAGGAAGCTATCTTTGGGACATGCTTTGTTCAAATCTGAATAGTCGACGCACATTCTCCATTTGCCATTAGCTTTCTGGACGAGAACTACGTTCGCGACCCACTCTGGGTAATCAACCTCTTTTATGAAATTGACCGTGAGTAGCTTCTCGACTTCAGCTTTGATCGCCATTTGCCTTTCTACAGTGAAGGCATGTCGACGCTGGTGTACGGGTTTATGCTTCGGGTCAATATTGAGACGATGTGCGATGACATTGAGGTCGATGCCTGGCATATCTTTATGAGACCAAGCGAACACGTCCTGGTATTCGGTGAGAAAACGGACCAAATCTTCACGATGGACACTGGTTAAAGAGGATCCAATGTATATGACCCTGGACGGGTCGTCTTTAGTTAAGTGAATCGCCACTGTTTCTTCCCCAGGAGTTCCTGATTGGAGAACGTTCTCTCTTGGATCCAACGAGGTGTTGGTGGAAAAGTTGGGTGAATCTTGTGCTATCTCCATAACGGGTGTCGCTTGAGCTTTCTTTCGATCTTGTAGGGCTATCTGGTAGCAAGACCGAGCCTCCTTTTGATTTCCTCGCACAACCCCAACACCATTTGGGGTAGGGAACTTGACGCATAAATAGGATGAGTGTAAGGCTGCCCCAACCTTATTAAGCGATGGCCGCCCCAAAATGGCGTTATATGCTGATTTACGATCCACCACGAGGAAGTTCACGAAGACGGTAGTCTTCGCTGGACTTTCTCCAAAAGTAACTGGGAGATCAATGCTTCCTTCAGGTGTTACCACCTCACCTCCGAAGCCGACGAGAGGAGTCGAAACTGGTTTGAGTAGGCTTCTGGCAAGTGCCATTTTGTTAAAAGCCTCCAGATACAGAATATCCGCTGAACTACCTGTATCCACCATAATTCGATGAGTCAGATAATTCGATACCTTTAATGCGACTACGATGGAGTCTTCGTGAGGGAAGTGAATTCCTGCTGCATCTTCGAGGGAGAAGGAAATTGGAAGATGGCTGGCTTTTGACACACTAGATGCCTGTTCCAGCCAATAAATATGCTGGGGTTCTTTAGACGCCTTCCGAGTGTACGCTTTCCTTGAAGCTTGAAAGTCACCCCCGCAAGCTGGTCCTCCGACGATGGTACGAATTTCTCCAGTAGGCTCAGCGTCCTCTTGGTCAGTTTGATGATGAGGCGGTTCCTTTTGGCGAGATGAAGCCTTCGCCCTTTCAGGTGATCGATTTTTACGAGCGACATAATTCTGGAGATGGCCTTTTCGAATAAGGGCTTCAATATGATCTCGTAGAGAAATGCAGTCTTGGGTTCTATGCCCGTGATCTTTGTGGAAGTAATAGAACTTGCTCTTATCTCTCTTCTCGGGATCGGATTTGATCTTTGCAGGCCACTTTACACATGGCTTGTGTTTGATCTCCATTAAAACCTTTTCATGAGACCGATTGAGAGGAGTGTAGTTATGATATTTACCAGAATAAGGTTTCTTGGGAGAACAATCGCGTTGATCACGACGATATTTTTTATCTGCAGAAGAGGTTCCCTCTGGCTTGCGTTTCTTACCCTGGGCTCCATGGCGTGTCAATGCGACTTCTTCTGCATTGATATATTTCTGAGCTTTGGCTTGGAATTTTGCCATAGTTCTCGGCGGGCTCTTATCTAAGGCAAACCTGAATTTCTCGCTCGTTATTCCGGCTATGAGGGCTGTGAGACCTTTTTCTTCAGTATAGCCTTCAGTTTGAACGGCTTCGGCAGTGAACCGTACTGTGAACTCCTTTATTGTCTCCTCATGCTGCTGCCTCAGATCCATCAGATGGGAGGCTGGCTTCTTAATGCGAATGCTTCCCATGAATTGAGAAAGGAATATCTCCGATAACTGTGAAAAGGAGCTGATGGAACGAGGCTTTAGTCCCCGGAACCATGTACGAGCAGCATCCTTTAAAGTTAAGGAAAAAGCCCTACACATGATTTCTGAGCCATGTCCCTCCAATTCCATAAGTGACCTATATGTTTCCAGGTGTTCAAGAGGGTCGCCAATACCTGTGTATGGGGTGATAACAGGCATTCGATACTTTTTAGGTAACGGTGCTTCCATAACTTCGCTGGTGAAGGGGGACTCGGATTGATGTATCGCTGTCATGACGGCAGATGGTCGATTCATCTGATATCGCTGTTCCATGACATCAAAACGATCATGGATTCTTTTGAGATCTCCTTCCCATGGTAAGGTATAGCCTGATGTTTCGACGGTGGAGCCCTGAGGTTGAGGTTGTCGAGACGTACTAGAATGTATGGAATGCGGAGGCGGCACAGGGAGATGGTTGCCGAGTGGTGTTTGATTTGATGGAGGAGGATGTGGTGGGACCTGTGGTTCGTCCACAGAATGTCTGGAAATCACCGGTATGGGTTGCGGTGGTAACCCTTCGGAGGGTTGTCCCTGTGGTTTGGGAAAATGCTGATCAAGTCGATTTGACAGGGCCTGAACTCAGGCATTCAGAGTTAGAAGAGTATTTCCGAGGAAACGCAGGACGTCGTGTCACGCCCTGAAATTCGGAACCCGAGTACAACAACTCAAAGCCCGAGTTCCAGGGTGTGAATTGAAAATTCGAGCATAGATTCCTTGAAATTCCATTCCACACATAGCATAACTAAAATAAATCCCAAATATAAAGTTTCTTTTCACTAATATCTTATTACATTAAATTTTACAAGATAAAATAGATCAACTACGGTTGGCGTTTGGGTAACACGTGATCATCTGAATACTCTGCTCCGTCTACGTCTTTTCCTTCCTGAAAACCTGCAAAAACTGTGGTGATTTTGGTGAGCTAAAAGCCCAGTGAGGTCATTTCCATCACAGGTAATATTCCAGTTAATAAAATAGGATGAGAATCATCAACGGATAAAATAGTATGAAATATACGAGGATAAGGTTGTGATTAATACACTTATGTTTTATCATGAATGGAATATGATGTCATGTATGTTATGATACATGTGAGAGCAACAAACGTCTAGGAACTCGCTGCCACTGAACATTAGGAACCTGTCGCAAATCAACCATGCTCACCTAACCGGTACAGCGAGGCGGCAAATCAACTATGCACGCCAGTGGGCAAATCAACCATGCACCACTGATCCAACCGAGCAAATCAACCATGCTCAATAAGTGAAACGACCAGAACTCGCTGCCACTGAACATTAGGAACCTGTCCCAAATCAACCATGCTCACCTAACCGGTATAGCGAGGCGGCAAATCAACCATGCACGCCAGGAGTCAAATCAACCATGCTCCTGTTCTGTCGCAGTGTATAAATGTATGTATATGTCATGAGTTATGGAAGCATTCTTCAAGCATACAATGCATATCAACTCAATTCCAATCACGCCATGCATGGGTTATCTTCATTTATATAATTCTTTATCTAATTTTGGTTAATGCTGATCGAGGAATTTGAGGAGGTCGTTGTGTAAGGTTTAGTATGTTGACAGGCTAACATTGTTTCAAGAGTTATGTATTGTATACTGTCGAACCCTAAGTTGTTGTTTATCGGGAAGTTTGAGAATGATGACACAGGGGATCTTGAGAATACTACGTGTATTTAGTGTTGCATGTTGGTTATGTCATATGTAACAAATCCTAAATCGAATCGTCATAGATTTCTGACATGTACATTAGAACGGAAAACTTGAGAAGATTAATTAAATAATAAAAGGATAACTGACGATAACTTTTATGAATATAGAGATAGGAGATGGTTGGATCCCTTACCTAGGATTCCACGATAAGAAAGAATGTCTAAATTTCTAACTAGAGAAGGAGTCTTTATGAATTGAACGTAAACAAAGAAAAACGCTAAAGAACATTAACCGAGAAAGTTACATGAGATGAATCACTCACTTGTGATGAACGATAGGCTCTATACAAGCCCAAACCTGAATATGGGTTGGCTCAGCGAGTCGACTCGGTTTGGATGTCTAGAAAAGAAGGTCCTTCTTCTCTCATCTTTCTTTCTCCTTTTTCTTCCTTCTTTCTTCTTCTTTTCTTTTCTTCTTCTTCTTCTTCTTCTTTTCTTTTCTTCTTCTTTTCTTCTTCTTTTCTTCTTCTTTTCTTCTCTTTTCTTTTCTTTTCTTTTCTTCTCCTTTTCTTTTCTTTTCTTCTTCTTTTCTTCCTCTTTTCCTTCGTCTTCTCCTTTCTTGCTGCCCTAGCCAGAGCCACACGGCAGCAATGCCAACAACAGCAGCACGTATGCTACCCTCCCCCCCACTCTCTCTCTCTCTCTCTCTCTCTCTCTCTCTCTCTCTCTCTCTCTTTCTATCTCTCCAACGACCTACTCCCTCTCTCCCTTTCTCGCAGCTTCTCTCTCTCCTTCTCTAACAGTTCTCCCTCCCTTTCTCTCCCACTGTTTCTCTACCAGAAAACACAGCAGCAATCCGACTTTTTATAGCCAGCATACACGCCCGCACGCACGCTAGGTGGTTCCGAATCCGACTTGGATTCGGACTCCGAGACTTGCAACCCAAGCTAACTTGAAACGTTGGAGACCTATGTGGGGTCCACACGACTCTAACGAAACAATTCCCAAGCTACCATGAACAACAATGGCCCGGATCTTGGCCTCTCTTGATTTGAACGGTGAATCCAAACGGATCGGATGGACCACCGATGAGGGAGATTTTTAAAGGGGTTCCGTGCGTGAGGGAGAGGAAAAGAATGGATGGTTTGGATGATGAATGTGGGGTCCACAGATGGACGGTGTGAACGGTTCGTTGGGTCGGGCGAACGCTGTTGCAGCGGACGCTGCAACAGCGTGCGTTCGAAATCTTTCTTTTTCTTTCTTTTTTTATTTTATTTACGTGCGTGGCACGTGCATGATGAGTGCACGCCGTCGGACAAGTGGGGGTCCACCGGTGATGGCCCATCGACGGACGGCATGGAGGAAACAGCGGACAACGTCCGCTCGCTGCGACCCTGCAATGAAGAAGAAGAAGAACTCTTCTTCTGATCGCGGTCAACGCTGGTTGACCGGACCAACCGACGTGCACGTTAAGCACATGGGTCCCATCCTGATATATATGCAAAATTCACTCCAATCATCAGGTGGGCCACATGATTTTAGGGTATGACACCAAAAATGAGACAGTTCTGAGGTTAGATGGCCCACTTATGGCCCGATTTCTTATTAGGGTGTTTGTAGGACGATCGAATGGTTGAAATTTGACATGTATGGTTGGATCGTGTTCTAGAACTAGTACATGGAGTTTTGTATGATAATAATCGCCGGAAATCAATATACTTGGAATGGTTCTATAACTTAAGTTTAACTAATGGCATTTTCGAAACTATTGTAAATTTATAAGTTTTGCGAAATCTGACAATTACATGCTATTCTAGGATTCCTGTTGAGCCATTTTAATGAAGGGGCCATACTAAAATTTCTTACAGATTATTTAATACTAATTTATCAACATTAAAGTTATTTAATTTCTTAAATAATTAACTAATTTATAATTTAGATTATTCTAAAATCCTAGGGTGTTACAAACACACCCGAGCATATTTATAGGGTCGAGAACTTGCTGATTTAAGCACATGTCCGGTGACGGACACGATATACTAATTAGATTTATATACGGACGTGAGTACAGGACAATATACGGCGGTTCACATTGATCGCGAAATTTGAAATCATAATGGAAGGTTAGATCTTCCGGTCTAGTAACGATAATTGCTTCTAACGGTCAGTTTGTTGACTTAGTTAAGTATACTGAGTTTTCAAGGGTCTTAAAAGGTGTTGGAACGCGAATAAAAGTACATACGTGTGTGTATGCGAGTGAACAACACGGCTTAGAATTTAAGTTCTCGCGTCTGAACATGCACTCGTGTACTTACTCGTGCGTTCAAATTTTCGGGGCATTACATTCTACCATCCTTACACAGAATTTCATCCTCGAAATTCGATCCACCTACTAAGCTAACTAATGAAGATATTTTTCCTGAAGAGTCTAACATGTGTATGAATCTAAGGTTCGAGAGCGTACAAGTGTGTATGCTTGCTAACACGAATGTGGGTTCTTATACGTCGTCTTGATTTCCAGGATTTCCAAAGGCCTCCAATAATGGGTTTGCTGATAGCATATTTGGGGCTCCTTGAGGGATATTCGACGAAGTGGGTGGAAGGACAGGTACGGATTCCGTCTCATCGGGCGGAGGTGGTGCCTGCCTTGAAGTCGAAGGATGAACAGCCTTTTTAGGAGGCATCGCAGAAGGATTTCGATCGGTGGTTAGAACGATTGATTTTGACGATCAAGTCGTTCCCACAGACGGCGCCAAACTGTTAACGTCAGATTTTGTAATAGGATTCTCCGGTCGTTCACCTTCTTTCCCACAGAGCCTTCCTCCGCCGGACCTGTAAGAAGACAGAAAGCAACTAAGGGTGGCTGGTGTCCAGCCGTTAGCCCTCCGATGCTTAAGTCAGGAAAAGCAAGAAGAATAATAACCAGGCGAAACCAGACTAGAGATTGAATATTGTGTACCTGTATCTTAATGAAGTCATCTCTTTATATAGATATGAGGTGATCTATTTTGTTACGCAAGATATCGAGATCCCGCCGATTTCGTGGAATAAGATCCTTATCCTTAGATAGAGGAATGATTTAATTCAATTACTCATTCAATAGTTACGTTCCTTGATAGCAATCCCTTGAGATCCGGAACCATTGAAGAAGATAAGCCCAAAATCGGCCTATACGGGCTGCTGGAACTATCATACGAAGACCGTCCAATCCAAAGGTAAAGATTCACGACTATTCAGATGTCGGGAGCTACTCATATCAGGAAGGCTCTCATACAGAATGCGCGACTCCTTTCGTCGAGCACGAGGCGAACTGCTCGCATTCAAGCGATGCGACCCCTTCTCTCGAGCACGAGCCAAGCTGCTCGCATTCAGGCAATGCGACCCCTTCTCTCGAGCACGAGCCGAGCTGCTCGCATTCAGGCGATGCGACCCCTTCTCTCGAGCACGAGCCAAACTGCTCGCATTCAGGCGATGCGACCTCTTCACAAGTAATTTTGCCTATAACAATGATATAACGGAGTCGGACCACCATGTGTTCACGCAAAGGTTCTCGAATGGTGACTTTCTCATCCTTTTGCTATATATTAATGTTAATGACATGCTCATCATTGGGAAAGACATCAAGAAGATTGATAGGCTAAAGAAGGAGTTTGGCAAGTCCTTTACGATGAAAGACTTGGGCTCAACCGGATAGGTTATAAGAATGAAAATCACCTGTGACAGAAGTAACAGTAAACTATGGCTGTCACAAGAGCGGTGTGTAGAAAAGGTCCTATAAAGGTTCAATATGAAAACAATGAAGCCAGTTAATTCTTCACTCGATGGTTACTTTAAATCAAGCGACATGTAGTGTCCCAAGACCAAGGAAGAGATGAGAGAGATGCAGAAGATACCCTACGCTTCAGCGGTAGGAAGTTTGATGTATGCTATGGTATGTACGCGCCCATACATAGCATATGCAGTTGGCATGGTGAGCCGATATCTTTCTAATCCTAGCAAAAGTGCATTGGACAACAGTGAAGTGAATATTATGATATCTAAGAGGGTCTTCGAAGTTGAACCTATCCTTGTGTGAAGGAAAACCTATGTTAAAGGTTACATAAATGCAGATATGACAAGTGACATAGACTCCAGGAAGTCTGCATCGGGCGTTCGAAAATCACCGACTAGTTAGCAAACCTTCTAAGTGTTTAGATGGATGTGGAAGCGGATGTGGAGGCTCCTTGATCGCTCTTCTTCTTCTTTCAAGCTTCCTGACTTAGTCCCACGGCGGTCCTCTTACTTTCGGTGAGAGCAATAAGTAAAGGAATCATGAAAATGGAAGCTATGGTAGAGGTTAGAGCCGTCATTGAGATTTTGGGCCTTGGTGTTGAGTTGGGAGGTGAGAATGGAGGGTTTTAGGTTTAGAGGGCTTAGGAAAGAAGAGAAAGGGCTGAAAATGAAGAAATGAGGGTTGACGCCCCCTTTTAAAAAGCCCCATACACATAATTTGGGACTGTGCGGTGGAACTATGCCACTCTGTGGGTGTTAGGGTCCAGTAGTCATGACGGCATCGTGCAAGTCATGGTGGCACTGTGCCACTCTGGACAAATTTTATCAAATATGGGTAGTCCTCTACGGTGGCACCGTGGGGTTTACGATTTGGCGCCATGTTGCACGGCGGTGGCACTGTGGGGTTTAAGTTTGGCGCCATGCTGCACGATGGTGGCACCGTGCCACCTTGACCCTTTTCCATTACTTTGGTCAGCGAACCACGGTGGCACCGTGAGTCTCTGAACATGAGTTACCTATTTTAGTCAGTGGTCCACGGTAGCACCGTGATAATCTTGATAGTTCTTTTTTTTTTTTTTGGGGGGGGGGGGGGGGCTCACGGTGTCACCGTGTAACACCCCGAATTTTTTGAAAATTTATTTTGATTTTATATCGACCATATACTTTGATTTAAGAATAGTGGGACATCTGTAGAAAATTCGATAGGGTACTCCTTACAAAAGTTACTTAGAATAATGTCATTAGCGACGTAAAAATGTTAGATTTTGCTAAACTCACATTTTTCAGATAATTACGATAATAACATTAGTTAAACTGACACTTTTAAGTATGATAGTTTCCCATGATCTTTTTGATGCAAAAACTTTAAATATATACTTTTGGACACATTTTAATCGTACACGATGAATTTCACCCATTAGATCATCCTTGAAAGGAGCCAATTGCAAATCAGCCCTTTATGCCCCCCCTCCCCCCTCAAGTTTCAAATCTGTGCAAACCAAGTTTCTATATGGTTAAAATAGCGAGACTGACCTAGTGTTGGGGTTGGATCTCATAGGAGAGTCACTATATAGACCCCGCTCGAAATTTGCTCAAAATGAGCAATTTCCACATTAAAGGCGATTCACGCTGTTAGCGTGTTCACCACGCTGTTTCAACATTAAGCCAAGGGGTCCACTTGACGCTCATGCTACCCCACCTTGGACCCACCTTTGATGATCCAATCCATCCATCATGTTGACCATGCGATCGTCTACTCATATACCAAAAATCTCATATATCCATTGTCGATGTTAGTCGCGACGACCCTCTAAAGTTAACAAAAATCGTAAAGGTGCATTGTACAAAACTTGACCATTTGATGCGTGGTGTGAACCAAACCTCGATCTGACCTAGTGGACCCCACCAAGGAGTGTTTAACTCCAAACTAACTACCATAATGCTGAGAATTCCAAAAAAAAATAAGATTTCTTTTCCTCAAATCTTGTCTTTTATAAATTTCTATTTTGGTGATATCACGCAAGGTAGCCACTTTGGCCTTCCTCACATTCCAATATGGGTCCCATCTGAAAAAATCCAGACCAACCATCTTGTTTTCAGAATGGCCATTTTCTTATAACCCAAATGTTCCTTCAATATAACGTGCGTGTAATCCATAATCTTAGCTAAAAAATGACTGTTTTCATTGTTTTGCAAAAAGGACAGATTTACAGCATTGTTGTATTTTGTGTATTGCGAGCTCTTTATGTACTGACCCAGGTTTTTAGGATAATTTAAATAATAATTTAATTATTTTAAATTTCTAGAATAATTTAGATAGTGATTTAATTAATTATTTAAGTAATTAAATAACATTAATATTGATTAATTAATAATAAATAATTCATAAAGAATCAACGTAGGGTCCCTTTGTTAAAGTTGTTTAAAATAAACCCTAGAACAGCATGGAAGCATTAGATTTCACAAAACTCACAAATTTACAATAATTACAAAAATGCCATTAGTAAAACTTAAAATAAATGACCATTTTTAAGTTTTATAATTTCTGACAGTCACTTTCACATGAAACTTCATACACTAGTTATAGGACATAATTTAACCGCACACGTCGAAATTCAGCCCTCTGATCATCCTAGAAATGCCCTAATCAGAAATCGGACTGTAAGTGGCCCACCTTAACTCGGATTTGTCCCAATTTTGGTACCGACCCCTAAAATTCCATGGCCCACCTTCATACCAGAGTGGATTTCATATAACCATCATGGTGGACCCAGTGTGTGGTGCACACTGTCGGCCACGCGGTTTGGTTTGACCGCGTTGCACACGATACGGACGGATCGTTCGTCTTCTTCTCGGATGCTGCAGCAGCAGCGTTGCAGCTGACGCCGTGCATGATTCACGTCGTCCATCCGGTGGGCCCCGTACATCAAATCCCATCCATTCATCAAAACCATACGCCTATCCTCCATGGTCTGTTGAAATTTTTCGGCCATTTGTCGATCCTATGGACCACCAGAAATCACCATTTAAAGCCCAAGAAACCAAGATCTGCCAATCCGTTTTGCATGGACGGTCGGGGATGCTTCTATACCCATCTTTTGGACTCCACCTACCCTCCCAACAGTCCCAAACGTTGTAGGTTACATGAAAGAAGGAATCGAATCCTTCTTAAAATAGGAAAGCTCATTGATCGCACGTCCGATCGTGGGGCTGCTTGCACAACTATAAAAACCAATCATCTGCCTCTTCCTCTCTTCAGAAAAACGTTGGAGAGAGAGAGAGAGAGAGAGAGAGAGAGAGAGAGAGAGAGAGTCCACTGGTCCACTGATTGTGGGTTGTTGCCAGTGACTTCTCCAGCAAAGAAGAGGAAGAAAGAAAGAAGAAGGAAGGAGAGAGAAGGAAGAAAGAAAGAAGAAAGAAGGAGAAATTTCTTCCTCCAACCGAGTCCACTCACTGAGCCGACTTAGACTCGATTTGGAGATTAGGACCTGCCATAAGTGAGTGATTCATCTCAAAAACTTCTAATTGATTTCTCTTTTCATATATGTGTTATTCTTTACGTTCAAGTTCCAACTCTCTTTATTGTTTCATGTAATGGATCTTTGGTAAAGATCCCTTCCTCAATCTCTTTCTAAAGCGAGTTTAGAATAGCATCCTTGATCCTAGGTAAATGATCCATCTTCGTTTCCATTCTCCCAGTCCTTCCTTCCATATTTCCTTTCTAGTTGGCTCTTTTCCTCAATTTCTCTTTCTTGTTGTGCAAATCAAGATTTTAGGAATACGTTTGACTTAGGCTATATACTTTCGATATCAACGATGTACAACCCTGGGTATTTGTGATATTATCAAAATTCTACACAGTATTATCCTTACACTTTCTAATAGACAAAAACTTAGGGTTTAAGTAAAGAGACACCCTTATTAAGTTAATGCATGCATGGTGTGAATTGATTGAATGGTAATATGCATTGTATGCTTGCAGAGTGCTTCCATAACTCATGACATATGCATTCATTATACACTACGACAGAACAACAACATGGTTGATTTGACTCCTAGCGTGCATGGTTGATTTGTAGCCTCGCTGTACCGGTTAGGTGAGCATGGTTGATTTACGACAGGTTCCTAATGTTCAGTGGCAGCGAGTTCTGATCGTTTCACTTATTGAGCATGGTTGATTTGCTTGGTTGGATCAGTGGTGCATGGTTGATTTGCCCACTGGTATGCATGGTTGATTTACCGCCTCGGTGTACCGGTTAGGTGAGCATGGTTGATTTGCGACAGGTTCCTAATGTTCAATGGCAGTGAGTTCCTAGACGTTTATTGCTCTCACACGTATCATAACACACATGGCATCATGAAAATCATGTTCCATTTATAATAAATCATAAAGTGTATCAATCATAACCTCATGCTCGTATATTTCATACAATTCTATCCGTCGATGATTAGCATCTTATCTTTTATTAACTGCAATATTGCTTGTGATGGAAATGACCTCACTGGGCTTTAGCTCACCAAAATCACTACAGTTCTTGAAGGATTTCAGGAGGAAGAAGAAGCGGTTGAAGCGAAATATCTGAACGGCTACTTCTATTAGAAGCTTTATTTTAAATTAGGTTGTTTAAATTATTTCCCTTTTAAGTTGATGTAAACAGACTTTAGTAGACTTAATTAATTCGTAGAGTAAATGTAATTGTCTAATTTAATTTACAGCTTGAAATTCAAACTATGATAAATAAAGTACCTTAGTTTAGTTAGTATTGTGGTACGTGGAATGGAATTTCTCTAAAGTTATGCTTGAATTGAGTTCGCACCCTGGAACTCGGGCTTTGGGTTGTTGTACTCGAGTCTCGGATTTCAGGGCGTGACAGTTTGGTATCAGAGAGAATTTCGAGATTCCAGTGCCTAGGTTTATGGGTTAGGTTTAGATGAAAGTGAATAATCTAGTCTTTTGATGGCACCAACCCCATTAAGTATTAACTTATGATTCTACCTAGCTCGTAGATTAACCATGACGGGGCTTGACGAGCGAAACGGGACGCCCTCCACCCCACCCGCTACCAACAATACAACGACATCAGTCCCAAGTTTGGCTGAGCAAAACCAACTGCTGCATGAGATGATGAAAGTGTTGGGAACCATGGTCAACGTTATTGGACTTCAGAATAACCAGAATAATCCGATACCCCCTCCAACCACTCATGAAAATTCAGGAGGGTTACTGGAAATATTCAAACGGTTACGACCCCCCTCATTCAACGGATCACCCGACTTGAACGAAACAAAACATTGGCGTTATGAGATAGAGAAACTCTTTGAGGGAATGGGATGCAGAGACGAAGAGAAAGTCACTTTAGCCACCTTTGTACTCGAGGGAGAAGCATATTATTGGTGGAAATCCATGGCGAGATCAGTTGTGCCGGGCACTGTATGGACCTGGGACCTATTCTGTGACAAATTTAATAAACAATACTTTCCAAAAACAATGCGAGATCAGAAGATAGTGGAATTCATGAGATTGGAACAAGGGAAACTCTCAGTCAGACAGTATGAAGCCAAGTTTACGGAGTTGGAGAGATATGCCACTTCCATGGTACGAGAAGAAGAGGATAAGGCTCGGGAATTTGAGAGCAGCCTCAAACCACCTATACGCAGCAGAGTGCGGGCCTTCGAACTAACGACTTGCATGGAGGTCTTTAATAAGGCCTTGGTGGTGGAGAGAGACTTTGAGGAGTTTTGGAAGGATCGGGAACAGAAAAAGTCTGATACAGGGTCGAAAAACAAGGCGTCATCCATCGCACTACCCCAATATTCGGATAAAAGACAGAAAATGATGAGAAATTCTGCACCCCCACCTCCATCGGGCAACAGTCAGTTCCATGGGAGATGCTATAATTGTGGTGAGGTAGGTCACATGCGACCTTCATGTCCTCTATTGGTCCAGGGGCCATCTCACCCGGTATCTCAGCCACGCATTCCACCATCTCAATATGCAAGGCCACAACAAACACAGGCACAACAGCGTTCACAAATGCAACAACAAAGGCCTCCACAATACTCTCAACAGCCCAGGTCGCAACAAACACAACCCTTCTCAATTACGAAACCTGGTAACCAACCACCACGACAGCAAGCTCAAGAACGGGTTTACGCAGTAACCCCTCCAGTGGGGGAGCCTGAAGCACTACAAGAATATGAAGAAATGTCACATGAAGAAGAACTAGTTCCAGAAGAAGCAGCAGCACAGTGCTACGCAATCACAGATGCCCCACCTGATCACAATGCAAATGGGACAGTGGTCGAAGGTACGCTTTTTATATTTACATCACCTGCCAAAGCTTTATTTGATACGGGGGCCACATACTCATTCATTTCTGCAGCCCTGGTCACTTCTTGGGAGTTGTTAGTGAGAACATGGATAAGAATTTAACTATTGCTACACCCATCGGTAGATCGGTAGTGTTAGATCGAATATGTAAAGACTGTCCCATCTTGATAGGTGAGGCATGTCTGCCAACAAATCTAATCGTCATGGATATGACAAGATTCGAGATTATCCTTGGAATGGATTGGTTGGCCACACATCACGCTACCTTAGACTGTTACGAAAAGACAGTAACCTTCTCCACCCCAAATCAACCAGTCATCATATTTCATGGGGGCAAACATGTAGATCCAATAATAAGCGTGGCAGCGCTATCTGAGACGGAAGACCAGGAAGCCCATACAGAATAGATACACATAGTTAACGAATTTCCTGATGTGTTCCAAGAAATCCCAGGATTGCCCCCTCGGAGGGAAATAGACTTTTCTATCGAACTGGTACAAGGAACTGCCCCGATTTCTAGGGCAGCATACCGCATGGCCCCATTGGAATTAAGAGAACTAAAGAAGTAGATTCAAGAACTGTTAGATCAAGGATTTATAAGGCCCAACACATCACCTTGGGGAGCTCCGGTCCTATTTGTGAAAAAGGACAACTCGATGAGACTATGCATTGATTATCGTCAACTTAACAAGGTCACAATTAAAAATAAATACCCCCTGCCTCGTATCGATGACCTGTTCGATCAATTGAGGGGAGCTCTATATTTTTTCAAAATAGATTTGAGATCAGGATATCATCAGTTAAGAATCAAAGATCAAGACATATCTAAAACCGACTTCAGAACATGTTACGGTCACTATGAGTTCCTGGTTATGCCTTTTGGGCTCACGAATGCTTCGGCGTGTTTATGGACTTAATGAATAGGGTGTTCAAGCCTTACCTCGATCAGTGTGTCATAGTTGTCATTGATGACATCCTCATTTACTCCAAGACCTATGAGGAACACAAGGAACACCTTAGGACTGTGTTACAAATCCTCGAAGACAACCAACTTTATGCGAAGCTCAAAAAGTGTGAGTTTTAGAAGAAAGAAGTAAAATTTCTAGGGCATGTTGTGTCGGAAAAGGGAATCTCAGTAGAACCGACAAAGATCGAAGCCGTGATTAAATGGGAATAACCCACAAATGCATCCGAAGTACGAAGTTTCCTTGGTTTGGCAGGCTATTACAGGAGGTTTATTTACGGGTTTTCCAAAATTGCGAGACCGTTAACCAGTCTGACGGGAAAGAGTAAAACCTTTATATGGGATGACAGTTGCGAAGTAGCATTTACAAGGCTTAAGAAGCATTTAATGTCGGCACCAATATTAACGATTCCAGCGGAAGGAGAAAAATTTGTCGTCTACACAGATGCCTCTCACCAAGGGTGGGATGTATTCTTACACAGAATGGAAGGGTGATCGCCTACGGCTCCAGGGAGTTGAAGAAACATGAGCAAAATTACCCTACTCACGACTTAGAGCTAGCTGCGGTCGTTTTCGCTTTGAAAATATGGAGACATTATTTATATGGAGAGAAGTTTGAACTATACACAGATCATAAGAGTCTTAAATATCTATTTGATAAAAAAGAGTTGAAGATGCGGCAGAGAAGATGGCTAGAGTTTTTAAAAGACTATTACTTTGACATCTGTTATCATCTGGGCAAGGCAAATGTGGTGGCCGATGCTTTGAGTAGGAAGAAGCAAATACTCGTTGCGACCCTCGCCATACAAGAATGGAAATTGTTAGAAAATATCAAAGACTATGAGATCCAACAGTGGGAAAATAACACCATGGCTTTCCTTGGGAACTTGACAATTCAGCCAACGTTGGTAACCCGAATCATAGAAGCTCAAAAATAGGACACGTGGCTCCAAGATCGAATTTCAGTTATAGGTGCCGATGCAGCAGTTGAATGGAAAGTAGGGGTAGATGGAGCAATCAGGTATTGAGGAAGATTGTGCGCGCCTGACATCGAAGAACTAAAGAAAGAAATTTTGGAAGAAGCCCATAGATTGAAGTTTACAATACATCCCGGTAGCACAAAGATGTATTGCGACGTTCGCAGGACATATTGGTGGAACAACATGAAGAAAGAGATCGCGAATTTCGTGTCCAAATGTTTCACCTGTCAACAGGTTAAAGCCGAACACCAGAGGCCTTCTGGTCTACTACAACCATTAGAAATCGCAGAATGGAAATGTGAACGTATATCCATGGATTTTGTTATAGGACTGCCCAGGTCAGGGAAAAATCATGATGCGGTGTGGGTAATTGTAGACAGACTAACTAAGTCGGCACATTTTTTACCAGTACGAATGAATAACTCCTTAGAAGAGCTGAGTAAGTTATATATCAAGGAAATTATGAGACTTCATGGGGTGCCTATTTTGATTGTTTCCGATCGTGACCCTAGGTTTGTTTCTCGATTCTGGAAAGGTCTTCAAGCAGCATTGGGAACTAAACTGGATTATAGTACAGCATTTCATCCACAGACTGAGAGCCAGACAGAAAGAGTGAATCAGATATTAGAAGATGTGCTCAGGTGTTGTGTTCTCGATTTCAAGGGAAATTGGGATGATCATCTTTCTCTAATAGAATCTGTATACAATAATAGTTATCAGTCGACTATCGGAATGACACCGTTCGAAGCGCTCTATGGTAGACCGTGTAGATCTGTAACGCCCCGGATTTTCGCTAACTTGGAAATTGGAAGTCCTTGGGCATTACCTTCGGTTTGTCGGTTATAGTGCGTACCTGCACATGTGTTCACATGTGTTGGGGACTAAAATGAATGTTTTTACCAAAGAAATGATAGAATTAGTTTAGGAGTTGGAAGATCACATGGTTCGGAAGAGTTTTCCGACGATTGGGTTGACTCAGATATGTCGTTGTCTGTAGAGACTAAGTAAAGAACCCTGAATTATCAATCCACTCGTAGATCGACAAGACCATCATGAATATTTTACCGGACCTTGGTGTTTTAGCCTATTTTCGGTATTTCAGATCTTTTGAACGGTTTATATTTGGCAAAACCCCTCTCTTTTAAAAGGCGTTATGTTTTGAAAATGCTAAAAAGCTGCGATTTGTACTTGGAGGGGAAAATCAAAATCTTTATTATTGAGATTTCAATTTTTTTGTATTTTTTATTGAATCCAAATGGGGGTACTTCCTTATTTACATAAATTAAACATGACATTTACTTAAATGTTATTTTGTAAATAAGGCTGACAAGTAGCCTGGACTGTATGGGAACTCAAGGTGCAGGGGAGAAACCCTGAATTTTCAAAGAAAATGGCCAAGGGACGACCGGCCGACCGGATTGACAACCGGCCGACCGGTTTGACAACCAGCTGACCGGATGGGTAGCCGGCCGACCGGATGGGCAACCGGCCGACTGGTTACTGCTGCACCTTTTGAAGAAGAAACGGATGGACAATGTGATCCGACCGACTGGATCCAGGACCGGCCGACCGGTCGTGGCTGGACGGCTTTAAGGGGGGGGGGGGGGGGGGGTTTCGAACCCCATTCTCTCTCTTTCTTTCTCATTTCTTTCTCTCCTTCTCTCATTTCTCTCCTTCATCTTCTTCTCTCCTTTGCTCCCAAGCCCTCCTAGCTCTCTTCTTCTCTTCTCAAACCCCATTCCTTCCTCAAATCCTCCGCCATGCCCATGGAAATCTCGGATTTCCAAGATCTCTCCGGCCTTCATGTCCGTTCTCGCGTTTCTCCAGCCAAAATTCAGTGGCTTTGGGTCGGATTCTCCAACCTATGCTAGGTATGATGTTCCTCTACCTCTTCTTCTATCTCTTCTTTCCATTTTTTTCTTTTTATGCCATTAGGGTTGGAAACCCCCATTTGATTCATCCAAACCCTAACCTAGGGTTTGCTCATGTTAGGGCTCGGGGCCCTGGCTGTCATATTGGTGCGACCCGTGCGTTGTGGAAGCCATGATCGGGCAAGGCCCCATGTGGATGCCGTCGTGCTCCAACTCCGACCCGATTCACCGAATTGATTTGGGATTTTCCCAAATCCGAGGTCATTGAGGTATTCCCCAATTTTCGGCATTTGGACCGTATTTGGATCGCTCATACCTCATCCGAATCGAGCAATTTCAATTCCAAGGTGAAGATCTAACCCCAAGCTTTTCTCAAGAATTGTTAATGGATGATTGTTTAATTATGTTGAATTTTATTTTTTTTATAAATGTTAAAATTGTTTTAAATTATAATTTATTGTAAATTAGTGATGTGCATATAATATGTTTGATGAAATGCCTCTATTGTTGTTTTAGATGATAACATGCTTGATAAAATGCCTCGGTTGTAGTTGGGTGAAAACATGCTCGATGAATTGCTTGAGTGATATGAGAAACATGATATTATATTTCATTTGTGCTTTGTTGGTTTGTGACGCCCTATGTCATCCAGGCTATGTCATCTGAATCCTTTGGATCGGTCGGGCTAGTCGGTCGGGCCAGGTATTTTAATAAATCGGGTGATAATGTTTTCTATATTTGTGCTATTGATGTGCTCTGTTGTAGTAAATTTATGGCTGTCTGGATTAAGCTCTGACAACCGTTTGACTAATGTACTACCTATCATTCAATTGGCATTTACGAGCCTATTCAATCAACTAGACGGAACACGATCGACAGATAGGGACCACTATCGGTTTGTCGCGATCCACTTAGGTTGACTGAATAGGTGCCATTCAGAGTTAATCATTATTATGGTTGATTGATTGAATCACACTCTATTGTATTTAGAATACCGACATTACCAAAGCACAGTCAACTTAAAACCGTATTGCGATACGATCTCCAAGTCTCATGAGCCAGGCATGGTAGTATGGGACGCCGTGTCTGTCGGCCACGCTGGGGTGATGAGCCTCCCCGTAGTGACCAGTGAGCATTGACAGAGGTGACAGATCGTTGTTCAAATAGCCCTTTTGACAAATGTGACCCTGGCCGATGTTAGCGTGCCTGTGCACTGTTCGAACAACTCGGGCATATATTGGTTTAGTTTTTATTGATTAGCCCGCACCTCTGAATTGATTAATTGTATTTGATATGTTGGTGACGAGTCCTTTTGCTTTGATTTGGGCGTGGCTGATAAGTCACGGCTAGACAATGCCTTCATGGAAGGATACTCAACTTCGGATCGCGGGGTTACTGGCGATGATTGGCGACGCATCGCAGGGAGCCAGATGGTCTCAGTTGGACTTTGTGATACAATGACGGTATTCTAGCTTCATCGAATTGGACTAATAAATATTTGGCTATCCATGCACTTGTGGAGGACGGCATGCACTTGTGGAGGACGTGTGGGTGCTTGGTTGCTTGCTGTGCGCCAGTGCTACCTTTTATGTCCTCATTGATCCCCGGGACATGCATCTAGGTGCGCATCATAACATACATGCATTTAATCAACTCGTTTATGAAATGTATTGTTTTGTATCTTCATCGTTTGCGTCTGCTTGTGTGCATAACATGTGTAATTTGATTAATATTTTTGCGTTAGAGATAACCATCTTAGGAGTAGTATATATATACATTTATTGTGAACATGTTCATATTTAAAATATCCCAAGTAAAATCTTGGGGATATTTCTTCACTATGTTAGCGTTTGACGCCTTCCATTTGACATATGCAGATGATTCCAGTATAGAACCGGATGGTGGTGCATTCAGAGCGCTCTTGTAGCTTATAGCATCGTCCATTTGGTAGTGTACTTTTCTTTCTTTTACATTCATTGCGATTCGTATAATTCTCATATGGGCTTACACTGAGATTGAACTGTACCATTTTAGGTGTTGGCCTTTATTTCTGAATTTAGTTATCTCCGCCTTGCTTTGATCCGCTAGTTGAAATGCGCTACTCTGATTATCTGAGTATGGAATGAATGTAAAACTGATTGAGGACACACGTGGGTGCTTTTCTCACATGTGACATTCCTAAAATAGCATTTTATTAAGTTAACACTTGGGAACTTGGGATCAGAGTCTCCGTACTCGGGTGCCGAAATTTCGTGTCGTTACAAGATCCCCTAGCTGTTGGACAGAAGTAGGTGAGAAAGCTTTGTTAGGACCTGAACTTGTACAACAGACTTTTGAGAAGATTACAATTATTAAGAAATGTATCCGTTCGCCCAAAGCCGACAGAAAAGTTATGCAGATAACCGAAGAAAAGATTTGGAATTCTTCATGGGCAACCACGTGTTTTTGAAGGTTTCTCCGATGAAAGAGTCATGCGGTTTGGGAAAAAGGGGAAATTAGCTCCAAGGTACATTTGACCATTTGAAGTATTAGCTAAAGTTGGCGTTGTGGCATACAGACTAGCCTTACCCCCTCAATTATCGAGTATTCATAATGTTTTTCATGTTTCTATGTTACGAAAGTATGAACAAGATGTTTCTCACATTATCGACTATCAGCCTTTGGAAATTCGAGAAGATACTACATACATTGAGAAGCCGGTTAAAATTCTAGACAGAAAAGAACAAGTACTCCGTACTAAAACTATATCACTTATTAAAGTACAATGGAGTAATCACGAAGTTGATGAAGCTTCTTGGGAACGTGAAGATGAAATCCGAGAAAAATACCCAGAATTATTTTAAGGTACGTTTATTTTCGAGGACGAAAATTTTCTTTTATGAGGGTAGAATGTAATGACCCAGGTTTTTAGGATAATTTAAATAATAATTTAATTATTTTAAATTTCTAGAATAATTTAGATAATGATTTAATTAATTATTTAAGTAATTAAATAACTTTAATATTGATTAATTAATAATAAATAATCCATAAAGAATCAACGTAGGGTCTCTTTGTTAAAGTTGTTTAGAATAAACCCTAGAACAGCGTGGAAGCATTGGATTTCACAAAACTCACAAATTTACAATAATTACAAAAATGACATTAGTTAAACTTAAAATAAATGGCCATTTTTAAGTTTTATAATTTATGGCCATCACTTTCACATGAAACTTCATACACTAGTTCTAGGACATAATTTAACCGTACATGTTGAAATTCAGCCCTTCGATTATCCTAAAAATGCCCTAATCAGAAATCGGATCGTAAGTGGCCCACCTTAACTCGGATCTCTCCCAATTTTGGTACCAACCCCTAAAATTCCATGGCCCACCTTCGTACCAGAGTGGATTTCATATAACCATCATGGTGGGACCCAGTGTGTGGTGCACACTGTCGACCACGCAGTCAAATCGCGTTTGACCGCGTTGCACGCGATACGGACCGACCGTCCGTCTTCTTCTCGGATGCTGCAGCAGTAGCGTTGCCGCTGCCGCCGTGCACGATTCACGCTGTCCATCTGGTGGGCCCCGTACATCAAATCCCATCCATTCATCAAAACCATACGCCTATACTCCATAGTCCGTTGAAATTTTTCGGCCGTTTGTCGATCCTGTGGACCATCCTAAATCACCGTTTAAAGCCCAAGAAACCAAGATCTGCCAATCCGTTTTGCATGGACGGTCGGGGATGCTTCTATACCCATCTTTTGGACTCCACCTATCCTCCCAACGGTCCCAAACGCTGTAGTTTACATGAAAGAAGGAATCGAATCCTTCTTGGAATAGGTAAGCTCATTGATCGCACGTTCAATCGTGAGGCTGCTTGCACAACTATAAAAACCAATCCTCTGCCTTTTCCTCTCTTCAGAAAAATGTTGGAGAGAGAGAGAGAGAGAGAGAGAGAGAGAGAGAGAGAGAGAGAGAGAGAGAGAGAGAGAGAGAGAAGGGGGGGGGGGGGGGGAGAGTCCACTGGTCCACTGATTGTGGGTTGTTGCCGGTGACTTCTCCAACAAAGAAGAGGAAGAAAGAAAGAAGAAGGAAGAAGGAGAGAGAAGGAAGAAAGAAAGAAGGAGAAATTTCTTCCTCCAACCGAGTCGACTCACTAAGCCAACTCAGACTCGATTTGGAGATTAGGACCTGCCATAAGTGAGTGATTCATCTAAAAAACTTCTAGTTGATTTCTCTTTTCATATATGTGTTATTCTTTACGTTCAAGTTCCAACTCTCTTTGTTGTTTCATGTAATGGATCTTTGGTAAAGATCTCTTCCTCAATCTTTTTCTAAAGTGAGTTTAGAATAAAATCCTTGATCCTAGCTAAAGGATCCATCTTTCATTTCCATTCTCCCAGTCCTTCCTTCCATATTTCGTTTCTAGTTAGCTCTTTTCCTCAATTTCTCTTTCTTGTTGTGCAAATCAAGATTTTAGGAATACGTTTGACTTAGGCTACATACTTTCGATATCAATGATGTACAACTGTAATACCCTAAAAATTTGGGCGCACGAGTAAATACACGAGTGCGTGTTCACATGTGAGAAATTAAATTCTAAGCTGTGTTGTTCACTCGCATACACACACGTATGTACTTTTATACGCGTTCCAACATTTTTTTAGGGCCTTTGAAAACTCAGTATACTTAACTAGGCCAACAAACTGACCGTTAAAAGGATCTATCATTACTAGATCGGAAGATCTAACTTTCCATTATGACTTCAAATTTCGCGATCAATGTAAACCGCCGTACATTATCCTGTACACATGCCTGTCCATAAATAAAACCCGTATATTGTGTCCATCATAAAGTACATCCTTAGACTAGTGATTTCTTGGCCCTATGAACCTGCTCGGGTGTGTTTGTAACATCCTGGGATTTTAGAATAATCTAAATTATAAATTAGTTAATTATTTAAGAAATTAAATAAATTTAATATAGATAAATTAATATTAAATAATCCGTAAGAAATTGTAGTATGGCTCCTTCATTAAAATTGCTCAACATGAACCCTAGGATAGCATGGAAGTGGCAGACTTCGCAAAACTCATACATCTACAAGTATTAGGAAAGTACCATTAGTTAAACTTAAGTTATAGGACCAATTTCAAGTTTTATGATTTCTGGAAATCATTTTCACGCAAAACTCTATATATTAGTTCTAGGACACGATCCAACCACACATGTCGAATTTCAACCCTCCGATCACTCTACAAATGTCCTAATCAGAAAATGGGCTATATGTGGGCCATCTAAACTCGGATCTGCTTCATTTTTTTTGTGGCACACCTCAAATTGAGTGGCCTAACCGATGGTCGGAGGGGATTCATCAAATACATCAAGGTGGGACCCACGTGTACAGTACAGCGGACCGGCCACGCGGTCAACGCGCGTTGACCGCGTTTCTCACGTGTTACAGACGGAACATCCATTTCGGACGCTGAACAGCGGCAGCGTCACCGCTGCTGCCGTTTGTGGCTCACACCATCCATCACAGTGGACCCCATTAGCTGATCCATTCCGTCCATCTGGAGCGTCCCTCGCACGGACGTAGGAGGTAGGTGATCTCCTCAGCTTCGAGCGATCGTGCGGCCCACTTCAGCTTCCCAAACGCGAGTATAGGATTCAAGAAACCCCAAAATCTTCGATTCTACCATGCATGATTGGGCCAGACCTCTCCCAGGCCTTCGTGTGGACCCCACCTAGGTTTCCAACGGGTTGCTTGTGCAAAGGAATCCCCGGACTATTCGGTCTCCTTCTCCAACTCGAACCGGGATCTCTTTGTCGTCCGCGTCTTCACAGCTTCTCCACCGCCTTGGTTGTTTATATGAGGCGTCGTCCATCGATTCTAAGCTCCTAAGAAACGCAGGAGAGAGAGAGAGAGAGAGAGAGAGAGAGAGAGAGAGAGAGAGAAGTTGTGAGAAGGAGAGAAAGGGTGTGGGGCGTTAGAGAGAGAGAGAAAGAGAGAGAGAGCGAGAGAAGTAGCAGCACATGCTGCTGCTGCTGTTGCTGCTCGTACTGCTGCTACTATTGACGCTCGTACTCCTGCTGCTGTTGCGGCTGTTGTTGTTGTTGCGGCTCTTGCTGGGGCAGCAAGAAAGAGAAAGAAGAAGAAGGAAAAGAAGAAGGAAAAGGAGAAGAAAAGAAGAAGAAGAGAAGAACGAGAGAAAGAGAGAGAGTGGAGAAAGAGAGAGCTGTTAGAGAGAGAGAGAGAGAGAGAGAGAGAGAGTTAGGGCCATTGGAAAGAGAGGGCAGCCGTGGGTCTCTAAAGCAGGGGGGTATCCACCCACTGCTGCCGTCCCCATTGCTGAAGGATACTTCAGCAAGGGAGAAGAAGAAAGAAGAAAGAAGAAAGAAGAAGGAAGAGAGAAAGAAAGAAGGAAGAAAAGAAGGTTGCTAACTGAGTCGACTCAGTGAGCCGACTCCGATCCGATTGGAGCATAGAGCCTACCATGTGTGAGTGATTCATCTTATGATGTTCTAGTTGATTTTCCTTGTTCTCTGGTGGCTATATTCTAAGTCTTATTTCCTTCTCTGTTGCTTAATAATTGGATTTTGGGTAAGGAATCCATTTTTCAACTCGCTTCCTTAATCAAGTCTATGATATGGTCCTTATTCTTCTTTGTCAATTGTACGGGAGTCTTAGGTATGGGACTCACTTCGATCTCTGTTCTTAGGTATCATTCATTCCTGATGTCCTTCCCCAAATTATCCTATCTAGTTGTACATGTCAAAATATTAGACGAACTCGACATAGGTCACCTTACATAGTTTAATAATTTTCCAAATTATCCTTAGCTCCCTTAATTTACTACGAACTAAATATTTAAGACAAAGAACTAATTAAACAAAGATGACACATGCATGGTGTGATTGGAATTGAGTTGAGATGCATTGTATGCTTGAAGATATGTTTCTATGATTTATGACATTCATATACATTCTTATACACAACGACAGAACAGGAGCATGGTTGATTTGACTCCTGGCGTGCATGGTTGATTTGCCGCCTCGCTGTACCGGTTAGGTGAGCATGGTTGATTTGCGACAGGTTCCTAATGTTTAGTGGCAGCGAGTTCTGATCGTTTCACTTATTGAGCATGGTTGATTTGCTCGGTTGGATCAGTGGTGCATGGTTGATTTGCCCACTGGCGTGCATGGTTGATTTGCCGCCTCGTTGTACCGGTTAGGTGAGCATGGTTGATTTGCGACGGGTTCCTAATGTTCAGTGGCAACGAGTTCCTAGACGTTTGTTGCTCTCACACGTATCATAACATACATGACATCATGATAAGCATGTTTCATTTGTAATAAAAAATAAAGTGTTAAGCATCACCATATCTTCGTATATTCGTAAAATCTTAGCTGTCGATATTTTACTTCTAATATCTTATTAATTGGAATATTACCTGTGATGGAAATGACCTCACTGGGCTTTCAGCTCACCAAAATCACCACAGTTCTTGCAGGTTTTCAGGAAGAACAAGACATAGGCAAAGGAGAGTATTCAGGGGGTCTCATCCTTCTCGAGCGTCAATCGTGCCAGATTTATTTTAGTTTTGTAAAAATTTAATGTAATAAGACATTAGTGGAAAAGAAATTTTATATTTGGGGATTTATTTTAGATATATAATGTGTGGAATGGAATCTCAAGGAATCTATGCTCGAATTTTCAATTCACACTCTGGAATTCGGGCTTTGGGTTGTTATACTCGAGTCTCGAATTTCGGGGCGTGACAACAACCCTGGGTGTTTGTGATATTATCAAAATTCTACACAGTATTATCCTTACACTTTCTAATAGACAATAGCTTAGGGTTTAAGTAAAGAGACACCCTTATTAAGTTAATGCATGCATGATGTGAATTGATTGAATGGTAATATGCATTGTATGCTTGCAGAGTACTTCCATAACTCATGACATACACATTCATTATACACTACGACAGAACAACAACATGGTTGATTTGACTCCTGGCGTGCATGATTGATTTGCCACCTCGCTGTACCGGTTAGGTGAGTATAGTTGATTTGCAACAGGTTCCTAATGTTCAGTGGCAACGAGTTTTAGTCGTTTCACTTATTGAGCATGGTTGATTTGCTCGGTTGGATCAGTAGTGTATAGTTGATTGTCCACTGGCGTGCATGGTTGATTTGTCGCCTCGCTGTATCGGTTAGGTGAGCATGGTTGATTTGAGACAGGTTTCTAATGTTCAGTGGCAACGAGTTCCTAGACGTTTATTGCTCTCACACGTATCATAACATACATGACATCATGAAAATCATGTTCCATTTATAATAAATCATAAAGTGTATCAATCATAACCTCATCATCGTATATTTCATACAATTCTATCCGTTGATGATTCGCATCCTATGTTTTATTAGCTGGAATATTAGTTGTGATGGAAATGACCTCACTGGGCTTTAGCTCACCAAAATCACCACAATTCCTGCAGGATTTCATGAGGAAGAAGAAGCGGCTAAAGCGGAATATCTGGACGGCTACTTCTATTAGAAGTTTTATTTTAGATTAGGTTGTTTAAATTATTTCCCTTTTAAGTTGATGTAAACAGACTTTAGTAGACTTAATTAATTCGTAGAGTAGATGTAGTTGTTTAATTTAATTTATAGCTTGAAATTCAAACTATGATAAATGAAGTACCTTAGTTTAGTTAGTATTGTGGTATGTGGAATGTAATTTCTCTAAAGTTATGCTTGAATTAAGTTCGCACCCTGGAACTCGAACTTTGAGTTGTTGTACTCAAGTTCCGGATTTCAGGGTGTGACACTTTAGAACTCCATTTAGGGATGTAGTCCGTCCCTCTGATAGTCTAAGATGTCCTTTAGTAGATCCCAAAGTTTTGTGCAATTTCGATGGGTAACATAATTGTGAGAAGCGTCGGAAGTCAGTTTGTCCAAGATGTTAACTTCTAATCCGAATTGTATTAGATGTACTTTTGTACTAATCCGATTTTAAGGTTTAACACTTCTTATCTAAGCATCTTTTAAGGTTAAGAAGGCACATTTAAAACCCCTCTCTTCATCCCCAACCATTTAAAGAGAGAAATAGAACGAGCCCACCACTCTTTTATAATTATTCTTTCATCTTCCTTTTTCCATCTTCCACTCCAAGCTTTCAAATAATTCATCATTCTTCTTTGAGTTAAGATCTTCTTCGAGTTTAAGGTGGGGACTTCTTTAAGATTGGTATGATGGTTACATGTCTTAGTTAGGTATGTTGTTTCATGCGTGTTATTGTTCTTTAATATTATTATTATTATTATTTTTTTTCTTCTCACATGATTATAAAGATGCTTTAAAACCCCTTATTCTCATCATTTGATGATGCAGACATATATTGGACTTGAAGAATGGACAAAACACTAGATTGTTGTTATACATATGTGGATGTGTAATCGCCTTTGAAGAAACCATCATCTCTTCCATATAATATTGAAAGATTGATTTGTAAGTTCCAGTGAAGATCCTCTATTATGTATTTAGTTATTAAAGTAATAAGGATGAACCCTGATTTGCGGTGATGAATATCAGGACCACCCCGTTAAGAGGTTGCCCTAACCTGAGACGATGCTATTAGACTGTCCGGTTAAGTGGTCGCCCTGACTTGTGGTGGTGATATCAGACCGCCCGATTAAGAGGCTAATAAATCATTTTCATTCATTCTTTAAGCTGTTATGGATCTTCATAAGGTTTGAGTGTACATGTGTTGTCACGAACCTTAGTGGTACGACCCATCATCCATGGTGGAGATGCGTAGGGATGCAGCTACCTTGGTGAATGATAAACCATGGGGATGGTGTGGTGGTGCCTAAAGCAGGTTGCATATTAATTGGTTGTGTGTAAACCAATAATAATAAAGGACTGGTTAATCTCATGCATTCACTTGGCTCCATGTGGGTATACAAAGTTTAAAATAGGTTAAAGCGTCCTATTTCTCCCGTACATGTCTCGTGAAGATTTCGGATATGAGCATCCCACTTCTCACCTAGTTAGGCAAAACTATGAGCTTGCATGTCTCGAAACCCCTGACGGCATGTTTAAGGAATCCTATGCCAGGTCATGCATATAATGCGTTGCATTAAATGAGAATTATGATTGTTTTGTTATGTTTTCATGTAATTATTGTGCTAATCTTAAAGAATTTCTTCACTATACCGCTTTTGACGATTTTTTTGGAAAAACAATTTAGATCATGCAGGTGACGATCCACAAGAACTCAAGCCACAAAGAGATGATTACGATGGCTCGTGGGAGCAGATGGTGAAAGATGAGGCCGATGTGGCCTGAAATTGAATTAAAATTTCATTAGTTAGAAGATATGAATTTGTAATAAGTCTTAGTAGGTGGACATGATTGAGAACAATATGATATTTTATTTCTTTGAACATGATGATATTAATTGATGACTTAGATTTGATATAACGAAATAATATGCATGTTCCACCATTCTACTCATGATTGCCAAATATGATGTATTGTGTGTGATTGTGAGTAAAATATGTAGAGAGTATTATCTTCACATATTCTAAGAAATCCTTGTGAATTCGGCTGGCGTGTTATACACGGAAGTCGAAATCTCGAGGCATTACACATTGTGGGGTTTACGATGACATTGTGGCGGTTTATTGAAGTTTCTCTGGATTCCTTCTTTTTACACTTTGGTTAGGTTCTTGGGCCTCTTGGTTCTTTAATGCACATGTGCCCTCCTAGAAGGATGGTTCTACCCTATCTCATGTAGACTGTTTCGTCTGGTCGGGGTCTTTAGGTTTGGGTCTCTAATTTTTAAGGTTTCACCTTTATCAACTAGTTATATTTTGACGAGTCCTTATTCCACGGTTCAATTTATTCCTAATGTCAGGCTCTAATACTAGATTTTGTGGTGCCCCATAAATCAGGGGCCGTGGACAACCTCGGTCCTCGATATCCCGGTTTCAACATTATGTCGATGCATGAATGATAATCAAGCATGATCAATTATAGTGAGGTTAATTCCCGTCATAAACAAACCAGTCATGAAATAAGATCGTAAAAAAAAAAAAAAAAAAAAAAAAAAGCAGGCGAATCCAAAATATACAAGTAACATCTCACTCAAAGGGGCCCCACAGGGATCCCCGAAATCTCATATAAAAAATTGTAATGTACAAAGATGCGTTAACTGGGGTTACCACCAAGGCTCCCAGCTCCCAAAATAGATATGTCATGGCCCTCCTCTAAGCCTGATTGTTGATGAATTGGAAGTACGAGTCCTCGTCAAGCTTCACCTCCACGTACTTCGATGACGTTCCGCCTTGAGCGTACTTGTGCCAATCGCATCGTCTGGTTGTTGTTTAAAACATCGTCCCATGGTGGGAGCCAGTGATCAACTCAGTGGTTTCATTTTCCTAAGTTACTCAAGAATTAGATGTCATCAAATGTAGGTAATGAGACACACTCAGCCGGCATTCAACACAGATCAAATCTTGTTAAATTAGTGCATGTGTGCATGAGATGTAGATGCACGCCTGAACACCATTTTAGTCACAATTGACAGTGAGTGGCTCATTACCACTTTACCTGCACAGACTCAGGCCGCTAGTGAATGAGGCTTGTCACCCAATCACCCATACAATGCATGCTATGCGGAACCATGCATGATTAGCTAAGTAATTAGTTAATCCAATTTCATCCAGTTGGTTGGCAAGGCCACTGTACCTTAACTTTATCATCAAGCTTGACTAGGACCATCTGGCTCCCTGTGCTGTGAATGCCCATCATCGCCAGTAACCCCTCGATCCGTGCTCGGGTTATTCACCTAAGGACCTAGTTTAGCCGTGACTCGTTAGCCACGTCCAGCTCAGGCGGAAAAGGGATCGTCCCCTTTTCCATAATCAGGTGGTAGGCTTGTTGCCTCCATGGGTGCTCAAGAATTACTACAGGGAGGCTCATCACCCCAGCACTAGGCTCGTCCCATACCACCATGCCTGACCCACGAGACTTTGGAAATTGATTCGCGGTGCGATTTTAAGTGAGCAATCCCAGTGGTAATGTCGGTATTTTGGATTCGACGGTATGACGACAAGTAACAAGATACACACATCCAACCCGATGTCAAGTTGGTATATTCGACTGAGAAGAAGATTGGGATGGCTGACCATAGGCACGCATGGCCCGCGTAGTCCTCAAACTACAACTGGTCACCTGCATTCTACCTCAAATTGACCATCCCATCCCAAGGGCGGTCAGCCTCAGGCGGTCACCCCAATTCTTGTTTAATTACAGAGATAGATCAGCATACTAAACCAATCCTATAGATAGAATAAAGTGAATTTTCAGACATTTCAAATACACTTCGGGTATTATGCATGCAAAATTTTATTGCAGTACATTAATGGCATGAAGCAATAGAAGATTTAAATATTCCGCCAATATAGAGCAAGATCTACATCATACCACCCTAAGAGCATTTCTAGCACAACAACAATTTCATATCATGATTCAGGAGGAGGTCTCCATTACCTTCAAGTTATATCATATTGTTCTCTAAAGTATCCATGATCCAGTGATACCGAACTTCTATGTGCTTCGACTTGGAATGTTGGCTTGGATTCTTGCTCAAGTTATCGCATTTTGTTTGCTACAATAAACCACGTGCCTATCTTGCTTCAGGTTGAGTTCTTATAAGAACCGTTTCATTCAAAACATCTCGTTGCATACTTCTATGACTGCAATATATTCGATCTCTATTGTAGACAATGCTACACACTTCCGTCGCTTGCTCTGCCATGACACTGTTTCCCCTACAAACGTAAATGTGTACCCCTGAAGTCTATGTCGCTTACCATGTCTGTATTTGTATAGCATTTCAATACATGTTTTCCTTTACCGAAGCATAAGCTAAACTTTGATGAGCTCCTCAGATATTGTAGCATCTATTTGACTGTTACCCAATGTTCTTTGTCAGGATTGGCAATATACCATCTCACTACGCCAACCGCATGTGCTATGTCTGGGCATGTACACACCATAACATACATCAAACTTCTTACTGTTGAAGTGTAAAGTACCTTTTCCACCTCTTCTAACCCTTCCTTGGTCTTAGGGCATTAACTGCTGCTTAATTTGAAGTGACCATCGAGTGGAGGATTGACTGACTTCGTTGTCTTCATATTAAATCTTTTGAAGTCCTTTTCAACATACCTTTCCTGTGATAACCATAGCTTCTTGGCGCTTCTGTCACATGAGATTTTTATTCATATAATCTGTTTGGTCGGGCCAAGTCCTTCATCGTAAAAGATTTGCCTAACTCTTGTTTTGGCTTGTCGATCTTCTTGATATCTTTTTCTATGATCAGCATGTCATCAACATAAAATGAAATAATGAGAAAGTTACCATCCGGGGTGTAAACACACAATCATCTGACTCCATTCTGTCGTACCCATGGTTTAATATGAATGAGTCAAACTTTTTGTACTATTGCTTAAGAGTTTACTTTAGCCCATAAGAGCTCTTTTTTAGCTTACACATCATGTGTTCATTGCTTTTGATTTTGAAACCCTATGGCTGCCTCATGTATATTTTCTCATCCAGATCATCATGGAGAAATATTATTTTGGCATCTAGTTGTTCTATCTCCAGGTCTATGTTTACAGTCAAACCAAGCAACACTTGTATGAATGTCATTTTTACTACCGATGAGAATATCTCATCGAAGTCTACCATTATTTTTTGTTTAAAATCTTTTACCACCAATCTAGCCTTGAACCTTGACTGTGAACTCTTTTGCTCCATCTTTTTTTTTTAACACTCACTTGCTACTTAGAGTTTATTTTTCTCTAGGCAGTTTCACCAACTGGTACATGTGGTTTTTATGTGAGGATTCCATCTCCTCCTGCATAGCTTTTAACCATTCAGTCTTATGTACATCAGACATGGCCTCAGTGTAGTCTTCTGGTTCGCCCCCATCGGTAAGCATAGTATACTCATGGGTTGAGTACCTCCTGGACGGTTGTCTCTCCGTAGATGATCTCCTCACCTGTGGCTCAACAGGTGGATTAAAAGGGGTTTGCTCCCCCGGTTCATCTACGTACTAGAGGAGTGATTGAATTCGTATCTGTATTGGATCATCCTGGCCTCTTAGGTTGAAAGACATTAAACCTCAATTGGATCCTCTTGGCTTCTTTTTGCTTGAGTGTAGTGTGCAAATGTCACATACATAGGAACGACATGAAATTTTTGCTCGACCAAGCTGATTGTGTCCGTTCTAATAGTCTACATGGATGAGCATATTAAAAATTGCAAAAGGCCATGGTTAGGACTAGGGTTGTGTAAGGAAGTTTTGACCTACTATAGTAAATAGACCCTAATGTTATTATGAATCAAACTTAGGACTGATGGTGCATTCCTTGTTTGACTTCATGATTAACATTGTATTCTAGTTGATTCTTACAAACACTTATATTTCTAGTCAGTATGTGTTATTCATTTTGATTAAAAATATTAAATTTATCAAAAATTGCTAAATTTGAAACCTTGTAAGAATTTTCCTCACTAGGCAAATGTAAGCTCATCCTTTCTTGAAAATTTTAAATTCAAGGTTAAAAAAGGAGAATGCTCAAGGGCCTATTTGGATTCACGGAATCCACTGTAACAAGGTGTAGTCAACTGTAAATAACTAATGATTACCCATACCTTGGTAATCCAAAGTAAAGCTAGATGCCATACCAATTACTATCTAAGGGTTTAATTTTTAGATATGCTTGTAATGTACTCTCATAAATAGACCCATGTTGATATAATACGCCTAATATGTGTTATATCTATACTGTCCATCCATTTTACCATGTCATTTTAGGGCATGACCCTAAATATCAACTTCATCCAACACTTCAATGGGTTGGAGGAGCTTTTTAATGGCAGATGTTCAATCCCAATTACATCTGTAGTGTGGTTTCCATTTTGGATGGGGTTTATTTTTATTTTTTCTATTTTCATAAAATGTCGTCGTAAAATGAATGGACGGTGTGAATATAACACATACATCATGGTGGGGCCCCACGAAACTATGACACGTCAAGGCCCATCCGCCTATTTGGATAAATTCTTGTGATTTGAGAGCTTGGTCTGTCCAATCAGTGATAAGGAATAGTAATGAATTTTTTATAATACATTACAGTGGATTCCGTGAATCCAAACAGGCCCTGAGAGAAGAAAAGTTACCCAAATAGTTGATTAGCCTTTTTCTCAATATTTGAATTAGAATTATTGAGTATTTGAGAACAATTATTTTAAGATAATTTATGGTGAGTTTAGTGAGTGGTTGGGTTGAATTTAAGTTATGGATTGAAGATTTTTATTTTAGATTTTGGGCATGGATTTACTCTGCCGGCTCATCAAGTCACATGCCCAAAAAATGAGGCAAATCAAAATCTCAAGTGGATCACACCACCGGAAAGCGACGATTGACCGCCCACCATTAAAAACTTACTCGAGCCACAGAAGTCTTGGATCAAGCTAATATTTGTGTTTTCCTTCATCGAAGTCTTGCCACCAAATCAATACATTGAATGACAAATAAACATTGCAGCTGGGGTTAGGAAGGTTTTAATGGTAAGCGTTCAATCACCATTGTTTTCCTATAGTGTGGTCCACCTGAGATTTCAATCTATCTCTTTTTAGGGCTCGTGCCCTAGAATAATGATCGAAAATGGATTGATGGTGTGGATAAAATACACATAACATTGTGGGCACATAGAGCCCAGTCCACAGAGCACCTAAATAATGAATTATGCTTGATGCACATGCACTGAGGACAATGTACATTTGGCACATATGAGCTTAAGCTAAATTAGCTAAACCATAGGTTTGTTGCTGATCAACTGGTTTCAAAATCAAATTGACTTAAAAATCACAACTTTTGATCAACGGAATGTAAGTGGTTTGAATCTAACTACAAATGAATGTATTGATGGCACCATAGGCAATAGTGTAGAATGTGCCTAAATTCTCTTTGCTTATGTTAATTTTCCCCTGCGTCCTCATACGGAGGGAGTGGATGCGGCTAACAAGGTCAGGACATCGTTAACGGAGCAGACGTCACTCATGAAAGGTCACAATTGCACGCATCCTACATCTGACATATAATAAAAATAAGAGTACATTCATTGAGTAAGATACAGTGGTGTGATCCATCTCCTCGTCATGCAAATATTAATTTTTGTATTAATGGGTGCGGATATTTGATATGCACATCAGTAATTCTTCACATACTTTTTTTAATGAACAACAATAAGAACTTATTTGGCTCTATTAAAAAAAGCATGTTTTTTTTTTTTGGTGTAATTTTGATTATAAAAACAAACTTTTTAGGCTTTTAATTATTTGATTAGCTGCTCAATTTATTAATTTAAAAAAGTAAAATTAAAAATTTGCACCCTTTTTCCTAAAATGCCCTGCCCTTGCTTTCAATGGTTGTTTATGCTTTAACAAATTTACAAAAGCACTAATAAAATTGAAAATGCTTTTGTTGGAAGGTTTGTTAATTTCACCTGAGTGTAACACACCCTACCAGTTGTCATGCAATGTACCCACAGGTGCTGTTAGCAGCGTGGATTTTCACCACTGATGGGTTTCAAAACTCAGACCCTCTGTTGAAACTCTGCAGAGTCCACCAACGAGGCAAGGCTCCAAACCCAATAACGAGGATGGCTTGAAATGTGCTCACCTATTCTTGATCGGGTCAAAGTTATCCAAGTCGAGCAATGCCTACATGCCCAGCGGATTACCTCATTCAAATAGAGCTTCAAGAGTAAACTAAAGCGTGCACGCATGAAAGACAGTCTATGCTTCTAAACGTTTGTTAGGTCCTATGCATTGCCAAGATTGCCTACTACACTACTGGACGGTGGTAGGTGGTTCCCAACCATTTTTCCAGCTCATTTTGGAGCATCGGCCCAAAAACAAAGCTGATCAAATTCTCATGCGGATCACACTATAGGAAAATGGTGATTGAGCACCCACGATTAAAATTTTATTTGGGGCCATAAAAGTTTTGGATAAAGCTGATATATGTATTTTTCCTTTATTATGTCTTTGTGAGCTAATCAACAGGTTGGATGACAAACAAACATTATAGTGGGCCTATAAAGTTTTTAATGATAGGCGTTTACTCACCATTGTCTTCCAATGTAGTCCACCTGAGATTTGGATATGCCTCATTTCTTAGCTTATGTCCTGGAATAACGATCCAAAATGGATGGACAGCGTGGATAAAATACATACGGTGGCCCAGTGAGGGTAGTCCCTTATTCACCGTGCAAGTTATCGACTGTGGGGCCCACTTTAATGCATGTGTCTTACATCCATCCTGTTCATCTGCTTCAGCTCTTTTCAAGGCATGAGCCCAAAATCAAAGTAGATCCAAATCTCAAGTTGACCACACACACAAAACGTTGGTGATTGGATGCCCACCATTAAAAACGACCTCTAATCTGTTCGATAAGGTCGCAAGGACCTGGATGAACGTAACACGCAAATATCGCCTTGATCCAAAACTTTTGTCGCTCCCAGGAGGTTTTCAATAGCAATCACTACTATTTCCTGTGATGTGGTCCACTTGAGATTTGGACGTGCAGAAATTTTTGTCCCATACCATAAAATGATCTCAAAAAACGTATGGACGGCGTGGATATAAGACACATACATCAAGGTGGGCCCCACAGTCATTGATCCACCCACATCGGTGTATCCGCCGATCCACCGAAGCCGTGCCCCGCAATCCGCGTCTCACGTGTATATCATCCCGTCGCACGGGGACCCCTTTGGTTTCCTTGGCAGTGAAGTAACGCTACGAGCAGCTATAAAATCCCAACGAAGGCGCTTTAGGAATCTCCAGCGTTTTTCGTCTTCCTAGTAGAGAAAAGCTCTTCTCCTCCTCCCATCTCTTTACGATTCTGCAATTTCCCCCATGGATTTCGTAATCAAGGTGATTTTTTCTTTATATTTCTGTTTTTTTAATTCTGTAAAAAGGCAATTTTACATTTCCCCCCTTTTTTCTCCTAATCTTGGGATACACACCAACGCAAAATGGTAGCAGTGTATTGCAAAAACTAGGAAGATAAGGGTGTTGTTGTTGAAGATGGTGGGTGTCGATATCAATTTCGCATGTTTTTTTTTATTTTTAAATTTCGCATATTTTTGTATGTATGATGATTGCTGGATTTTGAGGGTTTTGGTTTTTCTTTGGGCCCTTTTACGCTATGGAGAGATCATGGCTTACAGTTCTTGGTATGCAATTGCAAGATCTGGGGTGTCTTTCAGTTGGGAATTGCATTGGAGATGCCCTAGCCGGAAAAATGTGGTCGGTTCACTCATCAGTGGGCGATGGCGTTGACAATAAGCGGACAGTTGGAACAGGATCTTTTTTTTTTTCCCTGTCATCATCATGCTCTGCAACTGTTGCCTGATTGATGAGTGGGATTGGCCCATTTTTTTTTTTTTTTTTTGGCCTGGGAATTTGCATGGTGGGTCCTGCCTGATGGGTGCCACACATGCAAGCCTGTTGCATGTGCTGATTAGAGGGGTCTGGTCTGTGGTGCCCCTATCAGTTGGGTCCTTCATTGAAGAAGCCTTGGGTGCAAAAAAATCTTGTTTGTTTACTCATCAGGTGGGCCACGGTGCAGGTGATAAATGGATGGTTAGAACAGGATTTTTTTTTCCTGCCACCATCATGCTCCCCACACTGTCACCTGCTCAACGAGTGGGACTGGCTGATTTTTTTAGCCTTGGAATATGCACGGTGGGGCCTGCCTGATGGGTGCTGCATATGCATGCTGGACATGTGTGTTGATCTGTGGAGGGGGCTGGGCGATCAATATGCGTGGGATTAGTGGGATTAGTGGAATTTGATGCGATGATTCTACATATTTTGGAGTGAACTGATCTTTGCGCACCCTCAAAGCATTGAATTTAGTAGATGTAGGTTGAGTTCTCCATGGATGCAGATGATGGTCATGCATTTTGTTTGAACAATAGCATATAAGGGACTAAGCTTGCTGCATCATCTTGGTATGCTTGTAATTGACTCTGATTCTTAGGACTGTTGAAGCTTGTGGTTTTCTCCACCTGATTATTGGATGGGGCTATTTTTGTGCCATATTATCTCATGCATACATGCATAAATGATCATCATAGCTTTGTTCATTTGGCTTACCTGTGGGTCTGAACTCTGAAGGTCTCAAACACTAGTAGGTGGACTTCTAAGCTTGCTACAAGCCTACACCATGTTTCTTGCCAATTGATCACATGCATGGGGTAATCCAAGCCTTGCAAAACGCGGGCCCTAGGCCCCAACATGAAGATCACTTGGTGTGGGAATAAGGCTGATCCAGTCATTTGGTGGGCCACATCATCTAGATCAATGTATCACCAATGTTTTGTTTGATGACTGGATGGGGATGATTTTTGTGCCATTTTCTCTCCATGATGATCACACACATCCGTAAATAATCAATCATGATAGCTTTGTCCTAGCTGTTGGGGAGGCCTCATGTGGAGGTGGAGCAAGGTATGAATGCATTAATGGCACTTGGATGACTGAAGGTGATCAAGAAGTAATTCTATCTTGAGAAATCAAGTACTTGCGAGGTGACTAGGGGTGATTAAGAAGCAATTCTATCTTGAGAATGTTGGTACTTGGCTGATGCGGTGGAATTGGAAGCGGTTGAAGCGCATGGAGTCAATTTACGAGGATGCCAAAGGAAGTCTTGATGTCTATCTAGAAGATTCTTGACAAGCTTGAGAGGGAACTCCTTTTCAACTTCATGATGGGTTTCAACATTGGGTCTAATAGCAATCAGAAGTTTTTATACCTTTTGTTCTGGGAGGAATAGCCTCTCATCATATTGCAACAAGGACTTCGGCATATTAGTGGGCATATTTGCCTGCACTTTAAATAGAGTGCCACATGGAGCCAACCTCCCTTTACGATGGGGTGTCTAAGACCCTATGATGGCCATGGCTGTGTCTAAGACACTCCCCTTTGCTTGTGCTTTTGGGTGCTAACTTGTTTGTTGTACCTTTAAAGTTCTTCGTGGGGCGTGGATCTTAAAACATTTGCCTTGTTTTTCGTGCCATAGTCATCATTTATAAAGTTGCTTCAATTTGAGTGTTGGGACTTATTTACATGTCTATCAATGTGACAACTACTATTAAAGGATTTATCAATTAATGCATTGATCACTTTAAATGTTAACTTTTCCTTTAACTCCATGGATTTCTTTGTCGTTTTTTAAATTTCTACTTTAATTTTGGATGCTTTGTCATGTTCCAACAACCAAAAGATTCGATTATTGGTGTATTTGTAAGCTGAAGTTGCCCGTTATTGCTGAGGACCACGTGCTCTAACTTCGGTCTTCAGATTTCTTCCACATCGGAGCTTCCCCACTTGATTAGTAAGATTGCCTACTACACGCGTGAGTTGATTTACCCACTCTGTGAGTGCTTGGATCAATTGGATTACTTGCACAAATTCTTCTTGTGTCACCTCCTTGGAAGCGATTAGGAGATGATCTAGAGTCAGTAGTTCCCCAACAATCACATTGTCACGCCCCAAATTTGGAACCCGATCGAGACCCAAATCCTGAGTTCTAGGGTTTGAATTAAATTCGAGCATACATTCTTAGAAATTCCATTCCATACACATCACATATCGATATTGAATCCAACTAAATTTCATTAAACCACAAAGTCAATTTCAACTAAAATTTAAAATAAAAAATTCCAACAAATCAGCCCTTCTTCTACTAACTTTCTACCAAAGGAAAATTTCACTAATGTGTTATTACATCGAATTCAATAAAATATATTATCCCAATCTATGGTCGACGCTTTAGTAAAAGTATCCGTCCTGCAAACCCGCACTTGTTGTTTGGTTGGGTGAGATCAAATTTGTCCCAATTGAATTCTAAGGAAGGTTTAGACAGTTTGATAAAGGCGGAAGCTAAATAGAGAAATAATGGAATAGAAGCATTCTAGTAATCTAACTAGGATACAATGCATGGCTACATGATCTCAATGCCATGAATGCATGTTTATTCCACTTTGATTAAGCAGAGCGACTTTCCACAATTCACATGGCATTGACATTAGGATTGCAATCCTGACATCATCACCTAACCGGTCCATGCAAGGCATGTACTTATATTCAAGATCTCAATGCCATGAATGCATGATTATTCCACTTTGATTAAGCAGAGCAACTTTCCACGACTCACATGGCACTGATATTAGGATTGCAATCCCGACGTGCTCACCTAATCGGTCCATGCAAGGCATGTACTTATATTCAAGATCTCACTGTTACTGACATTAGGTTTGCAATCTCGACATGCTCCTTTAACCGCTTTGGCATTGCGGCAATCCCGACATGCATGCACATGAGCAATCCTGACATGCTCATAGATCAAGGCACCTGGATCTCGCACGGCCAGACATTATGGTCGTTGCAATCCTGACATGCTCGCTTAACCAGTTTCGTGTGAAGTGGCAATCCCGACATGCACGCATATGAGCATTCTCGACATGCCCACCAACCCGTCACCTAAAAATAAATCCAATTCCAAGTCTTACAATTCAATTTTAGTTCTAGCATGATCATGTAAGCAATACATTCATCAAGAAATCATAATACAATTCAATAACACCAAGCACACAATGCATGTAATGCATGTAAGGTTTAGGAATAGGCAACTCATTAAATAAGCTAGGGTAAGACCTAATTTAAGATGTATATTCTACATGGGACAAGAGTATTATCTAGGTTAACACAACAAGGATACGTTGTGATCTAAGGATTCTTCCAACCTTCACGGTTGGGTGTAAGGAAGAGAGTAGTTTGCTTCATTTGTGATGGTGATTGCAAGGAAGAGAGCGGCCATGGGAGTGACAAGGAAAGAGTGAAATGATTGAAACAATCCAATCCAAAAATATTTTATGTATATCCCATCCATCCACGATGAGTCCCACCATATAAATGGTTTACATCATTAAATCTTCACTTTAAATTCAAGAGTGCCTTTGAACTTCACATGTACCTTGAATAGGAACCAATAACGAGTATCTTTAAACCATGCATACCTTTGTATAACTGTGGCCCACTTGATGATTGCGCCGGGCTTGGCATCCATTATTGGCTGGCTTGGACATCGGGCCTAGTTTTCAAGCCTCGGTCAAATCCGGATGTGGGCTTTGGTTTCTAAGACCTAGCTTGGCCCTAGACCCAAGTTTAGGGGCCCAAGCCATGGACTTGCAGGGCTAGGCAGCTTGGCCCATTGCCACTCTTTCCGGTACTCACATAATCATCACCATCATTGTCATCATTCTGCTGGCTTATTCTCAGGGAAGACTGGTGGAATTTTTACAATGCCTAGAAGTCTAAACAATTGTTATCCACCAATCAATGTAGGACAAATTAAATCCGCAACTATTTTGCTTTAAAACCAAGCAAATGACTAGCAAATTTTGACTCTCCTTTTCTAGTGTAAAACATCTCTCTAATCCTTGATCTAACTACATGAGGGACCCATTTAACTAGTCAATGCACCTCAAATCCCCCTAATAATCAGTGTGGAGTTGAATGACATTGAAGCCTAAATAATAGGGGAACGAGAACATCAATGGACGGTTGATGGTATGACATTGTATTGGTGTGACCACCCGGTAAGTGGATCGGTATGATTTTTTAGTATCCTCTGATCATCTTGGTGTGGCTCACCTTTTCTATGGATAGGATATTCTACATAGGTGACACATTGGTGGGAATAAATGGGTGTATCATCACTTATGATTATGCCAACATTTATCATGTATTTGATCATTTCGCGAAGAGAAACATCCACATCCCTACATTGAACTTAACATCGAAGGAATATTTTATTTACATCCCTAAAAATGGTAAGCTATCTTTTCTAAAACCAAGGATTCAAATTTGATTCCAGCTTGCTTACCAAAGGACAAAAAGAAAAGCTCATCCTTTCCAACTTTGGTTGGATGAACACCTACTAGCCAATTTTCTTAACCAACTAGCAAGCAGGACCTTGAGGAGAGGATTCTTGCTACTTTAGCAAGTGGGACATTGAGGAGAGGATTTTGGTTACTTGGGGTAACAACTTTAGCAAGTGATTGCAAATAATAAATTTCTAACTGATAAAGATAGTATCGAAACCAGATGTTATTGTTTAAATTTGCTGGAGGTTTTTAAAGCTTTAAAACCAATGTGTTTTGTATCCTTTACGATACGACTGTAAAGGCCAATACGTATGGGTAACAACCGTGACCGTTATACGATATGGGGGTGAAATGGGGTGGTTGGTTTTTTGGGACCGTATTGGCCATTACGGGGCATAGCGACCGTTACCCTCATAATGGTTGAAAAACAACTTTTTTTCTTTTTTTCTTTTTTCTATTTTAATGTTTTTTCTGTTCATTTTTTTTTTCTCACTTTTTTCATTCCAAAAGCCTCTCTAGGTTATTCTACAGCAGATTTCGATCACTCTTACTGTAGTTTTTAGTATTAAAACCATAGATTGAAGCGATTTGGGCAAATAGAAGCTCCGAGGGCCATTTTTCAAAAAATAAAAGTGGTATTTATACCTTCCCCCCCTCAATTTCTAGTTCTAATGCTTGATTGTGATACGTAAATATCAAAGACAACCATGTTCATAAATTCACCAGATAACCCGATACAACACTCTTACCAAAGAGTGGATCGTTACACTACCATAAACATGTTCAAAACAAAAAAAATGAATACATGCTTGGAATATTTACATTAGTCTGAATTTTCTAAATAATGTTTTAGGCAAAAAAAAAAGAAAAAGAAAAAGAAACCATTATGGTCGATACCCATATCGGTAACGGTGGTGACAGTTACGGCCACTGTTACCAATACGGAATACCTATGTACGTATGTACGTACGACTAATGACTATGAGTTCTAGAACTAGCGTTTTTTATTATAAATTGTGTGCATAAGCTAGTAGTTCTGTCTTTAAGCTTCAATTTACATTGGGTCTGGAATCTAGGAAGGGGGAGACTTTTGTGTTGTGGGTTTCAATGTCTCAAGCAAGGTTTCGATGTCTCAAGCAATGTTTCAAATAGCGCTAGTAGCGTAGCTAAATAGCATAAATCTTGTAGCGTATGCTATAGCTACATACTGTGTCACATTTGTAGCGTCCACTACAGTGTTTTTATTTTTTATTTTTAAATTTTGTTTGTTAAAAATGTCGTAAAATTGATATTATCAAAAAACTTAAAATGTAAAATTAAAATAAAACATTTCTTTGTTTACTTTCACTTAGAATGGTGGTGATCCTTTGCTAAAGTAGCTATGAAATTCACACACTAAAAAACCTTTAAAACTAAACTAAAAAAAAGAAGGGTTTTGAAAGAGGATTTTAAAAAATCCTTCTTTATATTGATGACATCTGTATTGTACTTAATAGTCTTAGGTGCTATTTGGTAAACTGAAAAATAAGATCTGAAACTTAATTTAAGTGCTGAATTTGAGTACTTACAAGTATTGAAAAATTCGTCTGGTAATTTGTTTGAAAAAAGTCCTGATATCTAAAAATAAGTATTTCTTTCACAAAAACTTGTTTGGTAAAAAAAACCATAAATGTCTGAAAATTGACAATTTGTCATATTTGCCCCCATTGTCTTAATTTCTATCATTTATAAAATATGAGACAAAACATGCTATTGCCTTGCCACAAATTTGGCACACCTGTGCCCAATCGACATATATCTTTCAAACATGACCCCTCAATTAGTGGACCATGTGTTATGCTTTTCTTGATAGAATAATTATAACCCTTCGATTGATGGACCATGATGTCCCACACAAGGACGATATTAGACCATTCATCTCTAGGATCCCACCTAATATACTTTTGACTCATAACCTCCAATAAGAAATGCTTTGACTATAAAAAAAAAAATAATAATATCATGTCCCGTCGAATTAGTGGGCCACACATGTACAATTTCTTAACCCACTTGTACAAATGGCATTGTACAATCTCTTGGCCTACTTGATGTGCAGGTACTTAAAAATGCAAACGTGGCATGCATAAAATCAAATTAAAAGAAAGATTAAATTGTGTAATAGTGGAGATGGAACATAGGAATTTTTAATGGTGGGGCACTCAATCAGACTATTTCTAGTGGTATGGTCCACTTGAGATTTGGATTTGCATAATTTTTGGAACCTCATCCTAAAATGGGCTTTAGAAATGGATGGATGGAGTGGATATACAAAATATCATCCGCACATAATTCGCGCCCGTGGGGGTAGTACCTAATCCACTCCCCTGACCTTTGCAACCCTTCCAGCGGAAGGGGATTGCTTGGTCGGTGCTCTGTGGACCCCACCATGATGTATGTGCTTTATCCACACCGTTTATTCAATTTTTAAGATTATTTTATGGCAAGAACCCAAAAGTGAGGCAGATCTTAATCTCATGAGGACCACGCTACAGAAACAGTGGTGATTGAACGCCCACCATTAAAAACTTCTTGGGGGACAACTGTTTTGGATGAAGCTCATTGTTGTGTTTTCCCTTCATCCAAGTACGTGTGGCCTAATCAACAGGTTGGATGGCAAATAAACATTACAATGATCCGTGAAGTTTTTAATGGTTGACGTTCAATTACCATTGTTTTCCTGTGGTGTGGTCCACCTGAGACTTGAATTTGCCTCATTTTTTTTATCACTCTCTAAAATACTTATCTAAAATGGATGGACAACATGGATAAAGCACATATATCATGGTCGGTCCCACATAGCACCGCCTAGTAGCACCTAGCTACGGGTAGCATCATTTGGCAATCCGCATGGTGTGCCACGCACCATGGACTTCCTTTTGGTTGACAACATCAAGTTTTGTGGGCCTTACCATGATGTATGTGTTCTATCCAAACCGTCCATCCATTTGGTGAAATCATTTTAGCACGTGAGCCCAAAAATGAGGCAATTCCAAAGCTTAAGTGGGCCATACCACATAAAGCAATGGGATTGGATGTCTACCTTCTACAACTTCTTAGGGGACATAAAAGTCTTTGATGAAGCTAATATTTTTGTTTTCCTTTCATCCAGGTCTATGTGACCTTATGAATGGTATGGATGACAAATAAGCATCATAGTGGGCCCTAAGAAGTTTTAAAAAAAAGAAAGAAAAAGAAAACCTCGCTTCAAAATTAACCGAAAGAAAAGAGGAAATTGAGAACGATTTGGCTTGCCAATCTTTAGGGATTTTTTACTGCTTGCAAGAGAAGATGGAACAACTTCGGGGATTTTTGAAAACTGTTGGAGGGTAACTTTGTCATTTTTAAAAGTTGGTAGGGATATTTTTGTCATAATTCATAAAATTTTTTTGAAGGCAAATCACTTACCGCATTTAGTGATAAGTTTTAAGTCAAGTTGCGGTGGCTGAAAAAAATCCTCAAATTTTAAGTGATATTTACCATTAAGCAAACGATTTGAATTACCAAAATCACTGAAAATGACATTTTTCAGTGATAAGCCCTGAAATTAAGTTTTACCAAACGCACCCTTAGCCTTTAGGATTTTTATTTCTTTTTCATACTTGTGAGTTGTGACTTGTGGTTTCAATTAGACATTATTAATTAATATGGTTTGCTTAGAAAGTTGTTGATGTGATAATTATATTTAATTTGGTTTATAACTTTATATATGTTGATTGACTTTTGATAGATGATAATTAATAACTTGTTTGAATATGCTTATACTTGAAAAAAATGAATCATCTTTTGTGCATATATATATATATATATATATATATATATATATATGTATATATATATATATATATATATATATATATATGTATGTATATATATATTTTCCTTTTATTTTTAAATTAAAAATAGAAGTATCGTGTAGCTTACGCTACACGCTACAGAGGGTTGAATGCTACGCAACATGCTACTGCTATTTAAAACACTGGTCTCAAGCGATTTAGGGTGTAGAAAATAGTCTTCTGCTAAGAAACTAACCATAAACTGGATCTTTTGATTTCCATCGGCAACATGATCTCTTCATTTTGACCACCCAGTATTGTACTTGGATTTGTCTTTTGTAATGAAGTTTGCAATATGCTTTTGAGACCTGAGCAGGCAATTAGCTTCAGCAATCTTTGCTGAGTTAGAGCCTTTATCATTTAGTTGTTGTTAAGAGAACATTATTTTTGGTTTTACTTGTGTCTTTCATTGTGTTTATTTGCATATATAGATCTGAGCTTTGCTAAGCATGGCATGCGCGTGCAATAAAGCTCACACATGCCACATGTACCAACATGACATGATATGTCTGAGATCCAATCCATCTGTGAGTACGGGACCACTGAATTGAGGCCCTAACCCAAGAATCAGGTTGATCTACTGGTCGAGTGTGGCACAGTTTGCAAAACTAGTGTATGGCTCTGAAAAACTTGGCTGAACTTGGAAAACTCATCCAACTGTTTCCAATATTGGGCCCACATGCTAAGTGGACTAGATTTATTTCTAGGAAACATGTTGAATGCCGGACCAACCTGATGGATGGATTGGATCTTGCACCTTTGTGCCATGCTGGCGCATGTGTGGTGTGTACATGAGCTTTATTGCACACATGCGCTTGCTTGGCAAAGCTCATTAAAATCTATCCTTTCGTGTATTGTTGTGTACTGAATTATGAGATATTCATATCTAATTGCTTGAATGTACATTTTCTCAGGTAAAATATGGTGATACTCTCAGACGCTTTAATGCCATTATCAATGGAGATGTCATGGATCTCGACATGGATAGACTAAGAGCAAAGATCATTAATCTTTTCAATCTTCAACCGGATGCTGATCTCACCCTTACGTATGTTGATGAAGACAATGATATTGTAACTCTTGTTGAGGATGCTGATCTACTTGATGCTGTTGTGACTCAGCGCCTGAATCCCCTGAGGATAAATGTTGTGTCGAACACAATTATGGCCACAACTTCTAACACAAGATCGCAGAGCGGAGCTTCAACTCCCATACGGTCACCTCGAGTCCGATCTCATCCGCCTCCTCGTGTCAGTGCTGGCATCGAAGAAGCAATGAAATCTGTGCCGGAGCCCTTCCGTGATGTACTCTTGAAGTTATCTAATGATTTTATATCGAAAGCTGCACTTTCTGCACCAGTGCTTGCCGAGCTTGTGGAGCATTTTTCTAAGTTGGGACAATCCAACCTGGGTCCACCTTCCCAGGATCAGGATAGTGCAACGCCAAACATACCTGGTAGTGATCCGTGCCCCAATCTTAATTTTCCAGTGGTGTCAGGAGCTTCGGATGACCCAGGCAGCATTCCAAAGGTGTCAACAAATGCTGGCTCCTATCAAACTCCCGCAAATGTTTCAAGGAAGTGTGATGTTGATAACATGGCGGGTATCATCACGACTTCCATTCATCCAACCGCCTCTTCTGTTAGTGATGGTGCTAACATGGCAGAGGCCATAGGGACTTCCACTCATCCAATCGCCTCTTCTGTTAGTGATGGTGCTAACATGGCAGAGGCCATAGGGACTTCCACTCATCCAACCACCTCTTCAGTTAGTGATGGTGCTAACATGGTGGGGGCCATTGGGACTTCCGCTCATCCAACTGCCTCTTTTGTTAGTGATGATGCTAATATGGCGGGTCCCATTGGGACTTATGCTCATCCAACCGCTCCCGTTGTTATTAATTTGAAACTTCCTAGGAATCCACTTGTGTCTGGGATCTCACCCATGGATGTTTCAGTTCCTCAAGTTTGCACGTCATCCATTGTTGACTGGGAATTCCCAATGGAAGGCGGGGGCAGTCAACCTGGAAAATCTCTTCCGGCCGTGGCCCCTGTTGATCCTTTCATGGATTTCAATCCTCATCGTTCTGAAGATTCGGACTTGCTAACACCACCCATTCCACAAGTTAATGGCTTCAATGATGCTTTGGGCACTAATGTATGGCTCCCTACTTCACAAACGGCTAGTAACATGGAGAATGGTTCTCCTGTCAATGTCCCGATGGGTGGAGCAGATGCTGGTGGTGGTTGGAGTTGGCACTATCCTGTCGGGAATCCATTTAAAAGGAGCCATGTCCAGTATGACAGTGTTCCTCGAACATTCCATTGTGGTGTCCGGTGCGATGGTTGTGGAATGCACCCAATAATGGGGGCTCGATTCAAGTCTAAAGTGTAAGAAGAGTACTTTCTCATTTGCTTCGCTTTTTTATACAAATTTTTTTGGGAGATAAGTCTATGTTGCTGCTTCATGAGTTCTGCGTCTCTGGTTTACTTGTTTTTGCAGGAAAGATGACTATGATCTATGCAATGTCTGCTTCTCTGAACTGGGGAATGATGCTGACTACACTAGAATCGATCATGCTAGTTACCAGACATCTTTGAATTTTGTATGGAATAATTTCTTCAGTTTCCCTATGATTTTTACCCTAAAAATGTTCAACCGATTTTTAATATGATCTCTTGGTGTCAGAACCCTCGATTTCGAGGCCCATCACCACGTGTTGTTCGAGGCTGTGGATTGAGACCATTGAAATCAAAGCTTGAGAGTCGCTTCATCTTAGATGTGAACGTCTTGGATGGGACTTCAATGCTCCCAGGAACTCCTTTTACAAAGATATGGAGGATGCGCAATGACTGGCACTGCTGGATGGCCACGTGGCACGAAGCTTGTATGGACTGGGGGGGATCGTTTCGCGAATAGTGTTTCTGTTGATTTGGAGGTGAGCAAATCAATTGTGTTCTAGCAAGTGCCCCTTCTTTTTGTTTCTTGTTTTCTTTGTAATTATTTTTCATACGTGGAACTGGTTTGCAACTTGAAATCCTTAGGGCCTGTTTGGATTGGTGAAAAGTGAGATTCAATGGAGGAAAGAAGACCGATGTTCTCTGATGTGACATTCCCCATGTTTGCGAAAGCCAAGAGGGGTGGGGATGAGAAGTCGGTTTTCATTTCCTCGGAAAAGGGCCATTTCCTCTTCCTCTCTAGAACCTAAGAAATGGAAATTCCACCCTTTTATTAGAGAGGCAACTCACTTTTTGATTCCACATTTCCATCGAAATCATATTATGCTAAAACAAACAGGTTATGTAAGAATTCTTTTCCATAGTTTTCTTCAGATGTGAAATTTTCTTTACCTCATCTACCTTTTGGTTTCCACTAATCCAAACAGGCTTATCCACAAACATTTTTATTGGTTTTGGTTGTACTTACTGTTGCTTGCGTGTATCTTCCTCTAATGAGGAATGCAGGAGGGACCCACATTGTGCTTCCACTGTCTGTTTGATCATATGTGCTGTTCTTTGCTACTGTCCATTGGCATACATGTGGGGCCCATCTGATGAGTGGGCTGGCCTGAATTTTTTTGGCCAGAGCATCTTTATGGCGCGGGATCCTGCCTGATGAGAATGGCATGGATCTTGCAGATGTGCCAGATGGCCGTCTAGCCCCAATGTGTTGATCCTGCTGGGAAGGACTTACTGTTCCTGTTATGGGACAGCAAGATGATTTATTCTTACTGGCAAATGCAGATTCCAGAGAGCGGTTACCCTGTGGGTGAGGAACTTGATGTTGCAGTTGATTTTACAGCACCATTGAGGCCTGGTCGATACACTTCGTACTGGAGGATGGCAACGCCTTCTGGCCAGAGGTTCGGGCAACGTGTTTGGGTTGCTATCCAGGTACGTACTTTGTACTTTATACATCATCATCATATCTGAACGGTCTTTCATGTTGATTCTCATCAGCTTAGATAACATTATGTTTCCGGGTGCAGGTGGAAGATGTACGACAAGATCCTTTTGCTGATGGCTCCCACTCTAGCTTGAACTTGAACCTGCCCCCAGAAAGTGGCCGGCGGAAGGGCAAGGGAGCGATTGTAATAGATGTGAATGTCGAGCCAAAGGATAGTGTTGCTGAACCTGACCACTACAATATGGCTCCGGAGTTGGTGACGCCATTGGTTAATGGGCCCCCCACAACTCAGAGTGAAAAACTCGATCTTGAGCGGATGGGTGGCCACGATTCGCTGCCTGAGGGTAGCGGGGCCGCTGCACTGCCTGTCCCCCAGGAAGCTGCATCTGTCTCGTATCCCATCATTGATTTATCTGATCTGTTTCCAAAAGCTGCTGAGTTCCCACCACCATCACTGCCTTCTTTTGGAGTGGGAGCCTCTGAGGGGGACAGATATGAGCAGACCCTTCTCAAGGAGTTGGAAGAGATGGGTTTCAAACATATGGATTTGAACAAGAAGATTCTGAGGAAGAACGAGTATGACCTGGCCCAGTCATTAGATGATCTCTGCAGCATATCTGAATGGGATCCGATGCTTGAGGAACTGGAAGAGATGGTAAGTCTCTGTTCCAAACTTAGAAAAAATAGAACACAGCAAAGTCCACAGGAATTTTCATCTTCGCTTATTTGGTTTCAGATTGCCTCTGGAAAAAAAACTGATTTGGAGAGAATTTGGTTGCAGGGATTCAGTGATCGGGAGATGAACAAGAAGTTGCTAATGAAGAATGGCGGAAGCATAAAGCGGGTTGTCTTGGATCTCATTGCAGGGGAGAAAGCATAGAGGATATGCACTGGAGATCATGTAAATAGTTTTTGCTCAACTCATATGTTTATATTTTCCGGTGTATATACATGCAATAATTTACCGGAGTAGAAAATACTGGGATGTTGACCGACGCCTGCATGATTATGGGACATATTCTTATAAATATCATATAGGATTGCCTGTTTAACTGTATGTCTTCCGTGTCAGAATGTGAAATTTAGCTGCACTTGGCTTTTTTGCTTGTATCATCAGGAGTTTTTTAGCTACTTGCTTGTGGCAAGGAATACCTTCTGGTAGGTGTTCTTCAGCTCAGCTTTTTCTTCTTACTGCTAGATGAACTTGGTTCATGTCGATTTAATTGACCTTGATTGGGGTATTGAATTCTCATAGAAGCATACGTGGAGGATGCATTTGGATGGTATAGGAGACATTCTGATATTATATGGCAGTATTGGGATGTATCGATGATCCTATACATAATGCATCTTTATTGTTTTGCAGCATGAATTTGTTACATGCATTCCCAACGAGATGAGCGTTTGAAGTATCACCCCTTAACTGATACTCCAAAACAGATTTGTATTGGTTTGGTGGTGCCCTATGATGCAAATCAATTGCACCAAGAACCTCCTTCCACACCTGTTATAAGCTTATATCTGAGAGGGGATGAGTCTTCAGAAATGTTTGCTAATAGGGCAGCATATCGATTTGAACAATTCGATTTTAGATGAACTTGAAATTGAATTGATCTTAAATTTTTGAAATTGAAATTGAAATTAAATTGATCGTAATTTCAAAATTTCAAATTGAAATTGGATTGACCCAATTTTTTTGGAATTGAATTGAGATTGAATTGATGATTTTTTCGATTAAACTCAATTCGATTTTTCACACATTGCAAATTGAAAACTTATCTTGTAGGTTTGGATTTTATAGTATCTCAAATAGTAATATTAGTATAAATACTTCTAAAAACATATGCATAATAACCAGTCCACACATGGAAATTAGAAAGATCGTATTGATTCAAAGCTTTTGAGGCTTGAAAAATGTTTTTAATGGTTATTCATTACTCTCTCTTGGTATGGTCCACTTGAGATTTGATCTTCTTATAATTTTAGATCATGTCCTAAAATAAGATGTAAAATTAGATGCACGTAATGGATATACAAAAAATACATCAAGGTAGGCCCCACATGGTGGGGGCAACACCCACTAAGTTGTTACTAACGTCACACTTAATTCACTCTTGGGCGAACTTCTAATTGTGTACTGAGTTAGCATGCTTTTGTCATACTGAGTAAACTTAGTTGGGCCTACTTTGAATGCATTTGGTTTACCACATCGTCCATTCGTTTTGCCTGCTCATTTTAGCCGTTGAGTTCAAAATTGAAGCATATTCGAAACTTGAGTGGACCATGTCACATGAAACAGTGGGAATAATGATTTTTACCGTTGAAACCTTCCTAGGGCCCACAGTGACGTTTATTTGTCATCCAACCTGTTCGTAAGATCTGCTTGATTTAAAACTTCTGTGACTGACAATAATTTTTTAATGGTAGAGGTTCAATTCACTGTTTCCTATGGTGTGTGCCACTTGAGCTTTGTATATGCTTTAATTTTAGGCTCGAGCTATACAATCATCTTTTAAAGTGGATGACGGAGTGGATAAAACGAATAGATCACCGTGGGACCCACATAGTTTACTTAGTACACCAAGCACATTGAGTTAATAAGTAGGCAATTCGATGTTTTGGACTCTTGGGCGGGCGCGGATATGCAGAATGGTGGTTTCAAAGCTCTATGGACCCCACCATGGTGAATGTGTTTTATTTAGGCCCTCCATCCATTTTTTCATCTGATTCTAAGACATTGTCCAAAAAATGAGACATCCAAATCTCAAATGGACCACACCACAAGAAAACAGTGGGGGATTGACGCTTATTGTTGAAAACTTTTTGGGGCCTTAGAAGTTCAGTATCAAGCTGATATTTGTTTTTTCCCTTCCTCTAAGTCTATGTGACTTATCAACAAGTTGGATGGCAAATAAACATTACAATGGGCCCTAGGAAGAATTTAATGGGGGACGTTCAATCCCGTTGTTTTGCTGTGGTGTGGTAATTTGAGATATATATCTTTCTAATTTTTTAAAAATTTTCCTTAAATTCGTATGTAAAAATGAATGGATGGCATAGATAAAATACACTATGATGTATCTATTTCATCCATATCGTCCATTAATATATATTCAATTCAATTCAATTTGAATTATCGATTCAATTCGATACACATCAATTCGATTTTCGACTCAATCCATCATAATCGAAAATTGAAATTAAATTATTTTTTCTTTTTTAAATTGAATTGAATTGATCTTGGAGGACGATTCGATTCGATTCAATTCGATTTGTTCCATTGATTCAATCGATAAATTGATCATAAATTGAATTGTGTGCAACCCTATTTGCTAACATGTTTTAATGCTTTTTGTGGGTTTTTAAGGTACTTTTTTTGGCTGACCCTTTTGGGGCTGTTAATGGATTGGGTTTGGGTGGGGTCCTAATAGGTACCATACCTGGGTCTGGGTAGTTCTGGGTCTGGGTTTAGTTCTTTGAGATCCCAACGTGGATTCAAATTGGGTTTGGGTCTTCGGATCTAGGTTTTGAGTCGAGTCCAGGACAAACAAGAGAATTTGCATGGTTGGGTCTTCGGATCTAGGTTTTGAGTCAAGCTCAGGACAAAAAAAGAGAATTTACATGGTTGGGCCTACCAAATAGATGGATTAGATCACACATACGTTTGTAGATGGGCTCCTGCGTTTGTAGCGTAGAAAATCTCTATTTCTTTTGGTAGCGTAATCACGCCCGCGCGTGTGCACGAATATATATATATATATATATATATATATATATATATATATATATATATATATATATTCCAACCGGTTGGATTATAAAGTGAATGTGGCTTATTTTTGCTGAAGGCCATCCTCATGATAAGGCCAACCTCTTAGTCGGGTTGGATGTTGCACACAAATCACAGGTTGGAAGTTATCTGCCGGTTGGATGTTGCACATCCACTTTTCAAGTGGACCACATTTGTAATTAGCTATTTATCAATGGCTAGAAATTGTTTTCTATGTCGTGGTCCACTCAATGAGCAGATGGGGCTGATTTTTGAACTAGTTGATCCTCATGGTTGGGCCAACCTATTGGAGGGTTGGATGTCACATTCTCTTTAACTGGTTGGAAGTTATGTGCTGGGGGTGGATTATGACTTGTGGTCCCACAGTAAGGTATGTGTACCCATTGACAGCCCTGTCCATGTTCCCATTTTAGTCCTTGAGCAAGTACATTGCATGGGTGTTGTCTATAATCAAGCACTTGCTTGCAGTTAGATAATTAGCCCATCTAATATATAAGAGCTGAAGTGCTGGAAAAAGCTATTGATATTCTCTATCTTTAATTAATTCAATAACTGCTTGCTTTCTCTTCTTGATTGATTGATGAGTAGATTTTATAAGGAATGGTAGAAGGCTATGGATTAGCTGTGCATACCAAGAGAGAGAGAGAGAGTCTAAAATTCATGCTTTTTAGACACAATTACAAGTGAATATGTCAAACCAATAACAAGGATGAAATGAAATTCAAAGCATTACAGATGTTTGCCATTCCCATTGGAGAGAGAATTAGAGAAGGGAGAGGAGGGACATTCCAAATCTTTCTTTGGCTTCCTTGTCAAAAGGATCATCTCCCAAGTACAAGTCAAAATAGGCCCTGCACAGCAGCTCACTCTCCACCTTGCTCACTATCTCTTCCTTCACTGCACTCACCACCAATTACATACATTGAAATTAGTCAATGCGAGATCAGGACCATTCATTTGTCAGGCCCTACCGTCGATGGCGCATGTCCTGAAATCACTACTGATCAAACAATTCCTACCACCAAACAGGACTTAATCCCTCAGCATCGTGATCAGTGTCCAATTCACGTTTGATGTCCATACACTAAAATCACAACACCGTAGGTTGTCTTTCAGTAATGACTAGTGGGGCCCTTGAAAAATCGAAGCCAACATTCTTAGTGCATTTTTCAATTGAACATGGACTGTTGCTTCATTTCTCTTCTTAACTGTCCATCTCAGGACTGTCCTATCATAAGGTTAAGACGGTCCTGTCATGGAGACTTTTGCGGCCATGGTGGAATGCAACAGACCAATGGCCTGGATTACTAAACCATGGGCCCCACTTATCAGAATTGAAAAACCTGCGTATACAGTTCAAATAGGTTGATCATGTACCAGATAATTCCTTCTTCATGAGTGGATGACTTACCCTTAGCCTGGAGAATAAACCCAGGAAACCTGCTTATCTCAATCACAGATCCACTTGATAGCTTGATACTATCAGTTGCTGCTCCCATCACCCTTGTATGAAAAAACACCAACTCAGTCACAAAGGAAAATAACATTCGGAAGAGGGTCGGCAATGGGCCAAGTTTGGTTTGGGCTTTGAATAGGCCCAAAAAAGGCCTGGCCCATTTAGTAGTTGGGCCTTAAATTTCAGCTTTGAAACTGATATGCATCACCTTATGAGTATCAGTTTTAGTGCGCACTGATGTGGACGAGTGAGATCCATAACCTCTGGATCATGGGTTTTTTATTTAGATCGACTCGTTTGGTCCTGAGTCAAGTTGTGACTCGGCCGAGTCATCCTCTATTCTCAAATCGAACTGGATCAGACTCAACTGAGTCCGAGTCGAATCGGATGAGTCACTTCTAATAGAAAATTTTGCTAATCAAATGAACGGGCTTGACCCACTTCTAAATTGGGCCTCAATATTAGGCTTGGGTCTTATTCACGGGTCTTTTTAAAGGTTCAAACCCAATCCACGCCGGGCCATGGCCCAAAACTTGATAGATGAATCTGGCCAATTGCCAATCTTAAGTAGTAGAATGATGGATACTTGTTCACGAGTTCATCGTTCTTTTGACCCCCTGTTAGCTTCTTAATAGATGCTCCCAGTGTTTCGTCGAAGTTCTTCCTGACCATACTCATGGTGAGGCCACTGAAGACAAGGACCAATCTCACCATCATCCCTGCATCGCTGTTGATTGCAAGCTCATACATCTCCTTCGTTGGTTTTTCCGGCGCCTTCCCAATCTTCGATCTCAACAGCTCCTTTAGTTTCACATTGTCGGCGTATATCCCTGCAGGGGGTGCACATCCAGCCGCAGATATTAAAATACTTACATGTGCCGGCATTATAACAGAATGGTCACTCGACATGGTGTTATGTAACCGAAAAATGTCTATTAAATGACACTAGTGGAACCTGCATGCATGGTTAAAAGACTCGGCGAGACGTCGCTTAATTGGCCTGACTCATCTGAGTTGACTCAGATTGGTCTCACTCACCTGAGTTGGGGGTGACTCTCCAGTCCGAGTCAACTGAGACAAGTCTGACTCGCCCAAGTTGGGGGTGACTCTTGGGCCCGAGTTAACTTGGACGATTTCGGATTCGCCGTTAAAACCAGGTGCAATGTACATGAAGAGAGGTGAAGTGGCTTGCACGAAACGGAGAGGGGTAGGTAAGTGGCTTTTAATTAGGTGATTTATTTACTAGTCTGCCAGAGTGTGATGCTTGATACTTGGGCACTCTGAACTTGCGCAAGTGACATACATTTTACTCAAAATATACCATCCAATTCATAGAACCATGGCAGATTGGTGTTAATCCCAAAATCAATGGTTAGGATTTTGAACAATCCTAACCTATGATTAGAGCAGGCTTGTTTGCTAAGCTAGGCCCATTCGACATTTTCATTTCAATCTTAAGTGTTCGAAAATCAATTAGATAGATGAGCATGTCAATGTAACTTTTGGCTTATGATCCAATTACAATAGACCTCATGATTTGAATGATGTAACTTGATTTCCTTCATTTTTTTGCATGTGTAATATATGATGAAAATTATATGAATTCACTCGTTAATTATCTAAATGCTCTTACTTTTACTTAAAATTTTTATTATACCTTAAATAATAGATAATTTTAATCATTTGAAAAATTAATTATGTGATTTTTTTTACTTCTACTTTTATCTAAAATTTTATTATACCTTATATCTGATTAAATTTTTACACACACAGATACACACGCATGAGCACCAATTTGACGACTCATCACACGTAATGTGAACCCAAAATCTGATCCGTCTAAGTTATGCAGCACCTTATGACCCATCTTTCAACCTAATCCAAAAATTTGGTGGGCCATGGCAAAAGGAAACAATTTTCTCCCTTGATTTTCCCTCTCTCTGCTACGGCCCACCAAAGCTTTTGATCAAGTTGAAAGCTGGGCCCTGAGGGTTTTTTGGGGTGCTGCATCACATGGATGACTCAAATTTTGAGCTCACATCACGTGTGATGAGTCCTCAAACCGGTGCTCATGAGTTCCCGTGAGCACCGGTGTGCGGAGAGCAGGACTATATATATATATAATAAAAATAGTCATTTTTCTCGTGTGGACCGGATGTTTTCTGTTCTTCTATTTCCCCATCCACTACTGTTAATGCAAGCGGGCCATTTTAGATCATGCGACTTGATATGGTGCATGTACATGCACGTACAAATGATTCAAATCAAAGTGGGATTAGTAGTCTATACCGAAGCTGTAGATCTTGAGACCCAATCCAAGAATGCTCTTCTTTCTCAAGCCAACCGCGTTTAGCTGCTTCCCGTCGTCGAGTTTAGTGGGAAAGGAAACACCAGTCTTGGGTTCGATCTCTGTCGTTGCCGACGTTTCCTCTTTCTTCTCATCTTTGATTTGGGCCTCTTTCCCCTTTCCCTCTTCAATCGTATCCGTTGATACAATGTTCATAGGCGCTGTCGTCTCCTCTTTCAACTGCCCTACAATGGCAGCCATGGATTAGAGAAGAAGAGGAAGAAGAATGTAGTCTAACAAGGGCTATTGGGCTTTTGTGGGCTGAGCTTATGGATACGGCTGTTTATATTGTTGGAGCTAAAGAGGAAGAAATTAAATGAACGGTTGAGAGGGAGTGGGAGCATTAAATTGGGTGTAGAGCTCATCTCATGTGGACTCATTGCCATTCGTCCACGTGGAATCCAACATGTAAGTGGGAGGTGCTAGCCACCTTTTAAACGGTGGTGACTCTCTTCCACCGTGCACATAACAATGGTTGTACAGCAATCTTGACCGTTCAAATTACTGTCCGAACTGTGGAAATTGCGAATGGAGGTAATGGAAAATTTGTGATGAGAAGAAGATATTAACAATCTGATTCGCTGAATTTGGACCACTTAATACTTTACTCTTAAAGGATATCTAAATTGTCGGTCCCGTTGTGGATGGTTCATCTCTAAACTTATACTGATCAAACAATCCTAACCATTCATCAAAAGAAATATCAAGTGGATTTGTTACGAGTAAAATAGCAAGTGGTCCAAATTCAAGAGGAAATCGGATGGTTAGCATATATATATATATATATATATATATATATATATATATATATATATATATATATATATATATAGTGTAATTTTTCGAGAGGAATGCTTTGTGAGGCCCACCTTGATGTCTGTGAGATTTATCCGTCCATCAGTTGTGCCAGATCATATTAAGGTTTTTGCCTGAAAATCAGTGATATTCAAAACTCAAGTGGACCATAATAAAGGTAAGCTTGGGACAAGCACACTAACCATTGAAACCTTTGAGGGATTCATTGTGATGTTTATATACCATCCAATCTGTTCATAAGGTGATCATGAACGAAGATAAAAGACAAAGATTGGGTCAATAAAAAACTTCTGTAGGCCCCTAATTTTCTTAATGGTGGTGTCCCATCCTACTTTTTGTTATGGTGCGGCCCACTTGAGTTTTCCATCTGCCTGATTTTTTAGGACTCAGATTCAGTAGTGTGCCCTCCAGTAGGAAGCTCATAGTGGTCAGTATTTGAAATGCTCTATGGCCCCATCAAAATGTTTGTGTTTTATCCACACCATTCATTTATTTTATGAGCTCATTTTTAGAAAGTGAGCCAAAAAATGAGACAAATTCAAAGCTCAAGGGGACCACTACGCAGAAGCAGTGGGGATAGTAATGCCATGGTTGAAACCATTCTATCGCCCACCACGATGTTTATTTGTGGTCCAACCTAAACCTGGATGAAGGGAAAAAAAATCTGCTTTATCCAAAACTTCTGTGGCCCACAAGAAGTTTTCAACAGCAGGCATTCAATCCATTTTGGTTCTTATGGTGTGGTCTGCTTAAGCGTTTGATCTACTTCATTTTTGGCAAAATTTACTGAAATGAGTTGGAAAAATGGATGGTCGATGTGGATTGGGCCCATGGAATTTCGTGTATAATTGGTATACAATTGATAAGCATGTGTTTATTTAGGGCTGTAAATGGGTCAACGGACCCGATGGGGTACCCGGACCCAATCCATTTAGACCCGACCCATTTGTTAAATGGTATGGGTCTGGGTCCAAGAACAGACCCATTTGTTAAACGGGTCTGGGTCTGGTTTCCTTTATATTAGGCCCGACCCGACCTGACCCGAACCCATTAAGTAAGTGGGCGGGTTTGGTCTATGTTTCAAGGGACCCGTCCAGCCCAGACTCGTCCAGACCCGGTTTTAAGCCTTGTTAAATGCTTGCATACTCGATCCAAACCCGGACCCGTTAGACCCGACCCATTTATAAATGGGTCTGGGTGGATCTCCCTCTACCAGACTCGGACCCATTTATAAATGGGTCAGATGGGTTGACTTGGACCCGACCCGGACCCACCCATTTAATAAAAGGGTCTGGGTCTAAAATTTAGACCCAGACCCGTTTAGTAAATGGGCGGGTCTGGTTTTGGCTAAACCCGCCCTGAACCCGACCATTTACAGCCCTATGTTTATTAACCCTCACAATAATTGAAGTTTTTTATGTTTGTCATGCAACGCATGCCAGTGTAAAATAAGATAAATCATTAATCATGCATTTATCCACCTAACCATTTATTATATGTATGGATTTGAATAAGTGCATCAATGTACTATTTACCATTTATAAGTAGAGTGGACAAGCGCCTATACATCATCCATCAAATTGATAGAGCACCAAAGTCTTCATATTACTACATACCCTAGCATATAGATTCTGTAATCTTAAGTTACTAAGACCCACATGCTATATAGTATGCAATTAGAAAACGAGCCTGGTTTGGCTATTCATCATTGGCCCAGCCTAGCTCAGTGTAAACATTGGGCCTAGATTTCAAACCTTTTGTTATTGTTATTATTATTATTATTGAGTTAGTTATGCAATGCACCCACCCTATTAGCTGGGCAACACACCCACTTGGTTAGTCACATGATGCGCCAACCCACTAGTGGGGTTAGTGTGTCTCCTTAGCACTCGAACCTGAGACTTGCTGTTGAAACACCTAGGTGTCTTCCAGCTCGGCTAGCAGGCGAGGTTTCAAACCGTAGCTCAACTCTTGGGTCAAGTTTAATAGCCAGCAGCCCGGTGCATTGCCACTCCTACCTCCTATCAAACTGTTTCGATCCTATGCAGGGCCGATGCACTCATATTCTTCATGGGCGATACCAGCACGCTGAATACATGTCGGTTTCAACAGTACTTTAAACATTGGTAGTATTGCAGTGAGGAAGGTGAACGCTCTTTTAAATGGTGCAAAACTCACATTGGAGGCTAGCGTGTAAGTTAATACATATATCTGCTCTTTTGACTCAATAAATGCATGGCATGCTGACGTGGATGATGCATTACATGTCTCTTTTAATGACATGGATGTGGAACGCGATTTGCGTGAGCTTGATGCACTAAGCGGGTCTGACCCAAAGCTGTGGTCCCCCTGTGATGTCTATGTGACACCCACTCTGTCCATCCTTTTTTTTTAGATCATTTTAAGACGTGAGGCTAAAAATAAGTCACATCCAAAACTACGTAACATGAAACAAGGGAGATTGAACGCTCACCAATCACCATCGAAATTTTGGATGAGGATGATATGTATACATTTTCCTGCATCAACTCATGATTGGGTTGGATGGCACGTAATGATCACGGTGGGCCTTATTTCTCCTAATGGGGCGTACTTTGGTATTTCCTCATTTTTGGACTGACATCCTCACATATGCGAAACTGATGGATGAGACAGTGATTGGATACTACCCCAGCTAGGACCCAACTAGAGACCTACCAGAGTAGGGGCTCTGTAGGAGCTACTGTGATGCAGATGAAAGAATCAAGTGGACCACACCACATGAAGCTCCATCATGATGTTTATTTACCATTCAACCTTGCTATTAATTTGCCATCCAACCAGTTCATAAGGTCACAGAGATTTGTATGAAGTAAAAACATAAATATTAGCTTGATCCAAAACTTACGGGTCTCCAAGAAGTTTACAATGATAGGCTTTGAATCCCCCTTGCTTCCTGTGGAGTGGTCCACTTGAGCCTCCAATCTATCTTTTTTTGGGCTCACGCCCTAAAATGATTTGTGAAAAATGGATGGAAAGCACATAAATAACGGTGGGCTCCATAGAGCCCTGCCACGACTGTCCGTCCATAGCCAGGTCCCGGTGGGGGAAGTTCCCAATCAGAGTCATGAGTTGAGGGCGCGGTTTCAGTGGATCCCCGGATCCACCGAGGTGGGTGGATCCCTGAACGTGGGGTCCATCGTGATGTATGTTCCTTATATCTTAGCCATCCATCTGTTTTGAAAACTCATTTTAGTACATTATACCAAGAAGGAAGCAGATCCAAATTTCAGGTGGACCATAATATAGTAAATAGTGATAATCAACCATTAAAAACTTCTCATGGGACACAAAAGCTTTGGGTCAACCTGATATTTGTGTGGTCTCTTCATCCAGGTGTTTGTGACCTTATCAATAGGTTGGATGGAAAATAAACATTCCGGTGGCCCCTTGAAGTTTTCAATGATGAGGATTCAATCTAGACTGTTTCCTGTGGCATGGTATCCTAAGATTTGGATATGCTTCATTTTTGGGGCCATGCCTGAAATGAGCTATAAAAATGGATAGACCGTGTGGATGTAAGGAACATATATCACAGTGAGCCCCACAGTTAGGGATTATGTAGGGATCCACCCAAACCGTGCCCCTGAGTTGAGTCCCACAAAGGTTTGGGTTACACGCATCTTGCGCATGCACGCATAAATTATACACGTGGGTAGCCAGCTACTCAAATTAAACAGTAGTATGTGTAACTGTTTAGAGGTCATAATCTGAAATGGATTGATTGGACGGCCTTAACTTTTAATTAATGGGTATTTATTTGTTGTTTTTTTCGGTCATGCAATGCAAGACACCGACACTAGTGTGTCTCAGCATTTAAACTTGAGAACAGCTGTTGAAATGCCAAGGCATCTTCCAGGCAGACACATTTGTTGAATTTGAATAGTTGAATTTATTTCATCTCAACCGTCCATAAATGTTCACAAATTATTAGTGATAATTCATGTTTAGTGCAGTTTTTGATTTAAGACCCATTTAAAAGTAAGTCCCACCATTTGGACGTTTAGTTTCTGTCAAATATAAGTAACCTGAATAATTTCTGATGTCATGACTATGAACCATGATGCTCCGCCAGATTATCAAAGTCTTTATCTTAGACAATCAATGATTTTTATTTTTATTTTTATATTTAACGGGTGGTTGGCAGTTTAGCTTTAACTGTCCATTTTGCATGCCCCGAATTGCTTGTTGTGATTATTCAATCACGGTTATCCGACGTCATGCGCAATCTCCCGTTGATTCCTCTGTCCAATAGTTTTTTTTTTTGTGGACAGTAGGTGGGCCTACTAGGCTCAAATAGGGATCCATGCTGGTCTATACAGTCTGGATTCGAGGTATTTGAGTGCATTCCAAGACAATACCTACATTTTTGTGTTTGGCCGCAGAAGGGTTGGATCACCGAAAAGTAAGGATTTAAAATCACAACAAACTGCTGTGATTTGAGACTTATTCGTAATCTCTCATTGTTGGAGACCTTCTACATGTAGATGGAGAATCAAACGTGCACATGAATCAGCACGTGCGTGTGGGTGCCACCATGATGTTTATGTGAGATTCACTCCGATCACAAGGTGCTTCACCCTATGTTAGCCTCAGGACAAAAAAATCAGCTCCATTTGTGATTTAGGTGGACTACATGATTGGAGACATTCTACAGTTTGTTAGTGCACTTTTCTGTGGCATACTAGTGCACCTTGTTTGTCAATTACTTAGGTCAGTGAGTCTAGTGTCGGTTGAGCTTAATGAAGACGAAGACCAGAGACTCAAGATGGACCGGCTGCATCAAGAAAGAAGAAACAGGTAAATGTGATGCCTTGGTGTGCCTTGCCTTGACCAAAACCTAACCCATAACCTCTTAGATGACTTGCACCACCTAGGTATACCTTTAGTCATCATCATTAGTCTTAGAACTCCATGAAAAAATGATAAATTAGACTAATTAAAGAGGTGGAAGCTGCTGTAAACAAAACAGCTCAAACAGCAGTTTCCGATTGATCTCCGATCAATCGGACGTTGGCTCCGATAGGACTCCGATCAATCGGACAGAAGCTCCGATCAATCGGAAATTGTTCCAGCAAACATTGAAAATCCACTGGACATATTTCCGATCAATCGGACAGTCTTCCGATTCATCGGAAGGGGTCCGTCCGATCAATCGGAAAAACCTCCAGAGAGCTCTCTGGACTAAACTCCGATCAATCGGACATGACTCCGATCAATCGGACCATATTTCCGATCAATCGGAGATGCGAGAATCTGCCCGTTTTTTGACCGTTGGAAGAAAATCTATTTAAAAGGGGGATTCATTTTTTGAGCTAAGAGAGGGAATTTTGAGGAGATAGAAGCCACCATTGCTAGAGATCATTAGAGGCTCTATACCAAACCTAAAGCAAGTCATTCTCCTTGTGTTTTCATCACAAGCGTGGGCCATTCAATGGCATCTTGAGAATGGACTTGTTCCTTCTTGATTCCTAGGGTTTAGACACCTTGATGATAGTTAAATCCTTTGTCTAAACACTACCTAGGAGTCCATTTAGGTGCATTCCTCTAGGAAACCCATTTCCTACCATTTGTAGAGGTTTTACCATTCCCTAGCACTTTGGGCATCTCCAATGGAGCATCACATGCAAGGTAGCTGATCTTGGAGCTGAAGCCTTGGCAAAGCAGCGATGTCGAAGATCGAGGGAGCACAAGGGGAGCTGATTCAAGCACGGGAGAGCGAGAAGAAGCAACCCGAAGCGGCGCTGAACAAGGGGCTCAATCCGACAAGTAGGTTGTCTTGTTAAGAGTCCATCCACTCAATTCCCTGTGGGAGTTGAGTGTAGAGTTTGTTTGACAAACTCACCCTGGGGTCATTAGCTGATCCTTGGCCTATTAGTTGGGCCTAAAATCTAGGGACGTTAGCCGTTCCTTGGCACGTTAGTCGGGCCTAAAACAAAGTCTCCAAGGGGGAGCCACCAACACGGGTGCAAACGTGTAGGTTGGGAGGAACCTGTAAACTCCCCGGTTGGGTGAATCCGAGTTAAAACACCTTGGTTGGGAGGAACTAGATTTAAACTCCCCAGTGAATGCCGGTGTGCTCAAAGAGGTTGAGTACTTGAACCGGGAGTGGAGTAGACAAGTAGTCGAACCACTATACATCCTTGTGTTTGTGATTGATCTTGAGCACATTTCTCTTTAATGCATTGAGTTTAATTGGTTAATTATGAATGCTTAGTTAGGAATGTATGCTAGGCACTTGATAGGCACATCCACACTCACAAGATGTACTTTCACTACCTCATGTTGACTTGAGCCTTTCTTGATCCACCCTCTATAGTCCACATGAGTTGTTTAGACTAGGTTGCTGATTGCTCTTATCTTTTGCTAGTCTTTTAATTGGACCCACTTAGGCTTAGAAGCCGAAGTGTTAATCGCTTACGTAGTATAATTTGTTGAATTTGGAAAGTAGGCAAAAAGATTTTGAAAAAGGTCCTATTCACCCCCCTCCTATAGGTTCAGCCATAATTCTAGTTGCTCCTCAAGCTTCCGCACGCGTATGCGTAGGGTGTCGTGTTAGACTATCCGACGCAATTTCACAGTTAAGGTGAACCCTCCAAACTATTTTCCTTGGTGCAACCCACCTCAATCATTAATGGGCTTAATTTTTGAGACCTTGGCCTAAATGTTAGTGTGTGGCATCTACTGGTTAGAGTGAATTACATACAACTATCATGATGGGCCTTGTAAAAATCAAATGCCGATGTTTCTCTCCCAACTATTTCTTTTATTGTGGCCGACACGAATCACATCGGGTCGAACTATAATTTTAGAGTTAATTGAGAGATTGGGGTTTCATCACACCCCTCTCTTTAATTTATATTAATAAACTAATTATGACTACTCAAAGTACAAAGGTTTCCACTTCAACACTCCCCTCAAGCTTGAGCATAAATATTTATCATGCATAGCTCGGAACACAATAAAGAAAGTGTGCATATCGTAAGGCTTTAGTGAGGATATCTGCGATATGTGATTAGGACTGAACATGGCCTGTGGTAACCTTCTTGGAAGTGATCTTCTCTCGACTGAAATAGTAATAGACTTCTATGTGCTTAACTTCTCATGGAAGACTGAATTATTTGCGATGTGGGTTGTTGCTTGATTATTACAATAAAGCATCATATAACTACCTTAAAACAACTAAAACTCCTATAATAAAAACTTGAGTAATAATAGCTCACAAAAGATATGACCCATGGCTTTGTACTTGGCCTTTGCAGCAAGACGAGCTACCATATTCTGCTTCTTATTCTTTCGAGTGACTGAATTCCCTCCAATAAAAGTACAATATCCTGAAGTAGATAGCATATCCATGATTGAACTTGCCTAATCAATATCAGCAAACACCCCTACTTGACGATGATTATTAGCTCCCCTTGCCAAGTGGTTTATTCAATATGTAAAAATCCTGAGAACTAATTCTAATTGAAAACTCTCAACTGATGCATGTATCTACTCACAATGCTGACGACGAATACAATATCTAGTTGAGTGACTGTAAGATATATCATCTTGCCTACCGTCATTCTATATCTACTTGGGTCATAAACAATTATCTCTGGTCATTCAATAACTTCTCACTAGTCTCTATAGGTAGCCGGTGTACACCTAAGCATGCCATTATCCATTAACAAATCAAGAATATATTTTCTCTAAGAAAGATTAATCTAATACTTTAATTTGACAACCTCAATGCCCAATAAGTAGTGAAGTAGCCCCATATCTTTAATTTGAAAATGTTTTTGGGGATGCTTCTTGTTGTAGGCAAATATAGTCTGACAAGAAGTGAAGGGTCGCGACCATATGGATGCGAGCAGCTCGGCTCGTGCTCACCAGAAGGGGTCGCATCCCTCGGATGCGAGCAGCTCGGCTCGTGCTCACCAGAAGAGGTCGCATCCCTCGGATGCGAGCAGCTCGGCTCGGGCTCGTTAGAAGGGGTCGCATCCCTCTGATGCGAGCAGCTCGGCTCGGGCTCGTCAGAAGGGGTCGCATTCCTCGGATGCGAGCATCTCTGCTCGGGCTCGTCAAGAAGGGTCGCACATCATGAATGCGAGCGTCCTTGACACAAGCAGCTCCCGACATCAGAATAGTCCTGAGTCTTTTGGTTTGGACGGTCTTCATACTTCCAGCACCCGGTCCTCGTCGAGCGGCTTGTTCAATCCCCTGCGACACCAAGCAGAGTTACAGCCAGCGCGGCGGTCTTCTTCCTTTCGGCGTCTCCTTCCTTTTCGGTAGCTATGACTCCAACTACGAGCAATCAGCACTATTACCGCCGGCAGCCCGCATAGGTTGGTTTTTGGGCTTATCCTCTATGGTGGTTCCGAATCTCAAGGGATTGCTATCAAGAAACGTGATTGCCGGAAGAAGTCATTTGGGTAAATCTTGCCTCTAAGGATAAAGATCTTGTCCTACGAAATCAGCAAGATTTCGGTATCGTACGCGACGTCAGCGGGATTCCGATATCTTATGTAACAAATTGGGTTGCTTCAGATCTATATAAAGGGGTGACTCCATTAAGAGAAAGGTACACACACAGAACATTCCATCTCTGTTCCGTTTTGCTTGGCTTCTCTTCTTCTTTCTTTAGTCTGACTTAAGCATCGGAGGGCTAACGGCTGGTCCCCAGCCACCCTTAGTTGCTATCTTCTCTTAGATCTGCTGGTGAAAATCCCTGTTGGAGTGAAGGAGAAGAACCGGAAGATCTCGTTACAAAATCTGACATTAACAGTTTGGCGCCGTCTGTGGGAACGACTTGATCGTCAAAATCAATTGTACTAACCTCCGATAAAAGTCTTTCGGCGATGCCTCCTAAAAAGGCTGTTCATCCTTCAACTTCGAGGCAGGCACCACCTCAGCCTGATGAGACAGAATCCGCACCTACCCTCCCACCTGCTCCGACGAATATCCCTCAAGGAGCCCCAAATATTCCATCAACAAACCCATTATTGGAGGCCTCTGGAAATCAAGATGATGTCTTACGTTTCCTCGGAAACACTCTCCTAACTCTAAACGTCGGAGTTCAGGCGTTGTCAAATCGGCTTGATCAGCACTTCCCTGAACCGCAAAGACAACCCTCCGAAGGGTTACCACCGCAACCCATACCAGTAGCTTCCAGACATTCTATGAACGAACCACAGGTCCCACCACTTGGCGGCCATCCCCCTGTGCCGTCTCCGCATTCTATACATTCCAGTTCGTCTCGACAACCTCAACCGCAAGGCTCCACCGCCGAAACATCTAGCTATACCCTACCATGGGAAGGAGATCTTAAAAGAATCCAAGATCGTTTTGATGTCATGGAACAGTGATACCAAGCAAATCGACCACTTGCCGTCATGGCGGCGATACATCAATCTGAATCTCCCTTCACCAGCGAGGTCATGGAAGCCCCGTTGCCCAGAAAGTACCGAGCGCCTGTTATCGCTCCGTACACAGGCATTGGTGACCCTCTGGAACATCTGGAAACATACAGGTCTCTCATAGAGTTGGAGGGACATGGTTCAGAAATCATGTGTATGGCTTTTCCCCTAACATTGAAGGAAGCAGCTCGTACGTGGTTTCGGGGGTTAAAGCCCCGTTCCATCAGTTCCTTTTCCCAATTATCGGAGATATTTCTTTCTCAATTCATGGGAAGTATTCGCATTAAGAAGCCAGCCTCCCATCTGATGAATCTGAAACAGCAACATGGGGAGACAATAAAAGAGTTCACAGTACGGTTCACTGCCGAAGCCGTTCAAACTGAGGGTTACACTGAAGAAAAGGGTCTCACAGCCCTCATCGCTGGAATAACGAGCGAGAAATTCAGGTTTGCCTTAGATAAAAGCCCGCCGAAAACTATGGCGGAATTCCAAGCCAAAGCTCAGAAATGTATCAATGCAGAAGAAGTCGCATTGACACGCCATGAAGTACAAAGTAAGAAACGCAAGCCAGAAGGAACTTCTTCTACAGATAAGAAATACCATCGTGATCAGCGCGATCGTTCTCCCAGGAAGCCTTACTCTGGTAAATATCATAATTACACTCCTCTTAATCGATCTCCTGAAAAGGTTTTAATGGAGATAAAACACAAGCCATATGTGAAGTGGCCTGCAAAGATCAAATCCGATCCCGAGAAAAGAGATAAGAGTAAGTTCTGTTACTTCCACAAAGATCACGGGCATAGGACCCAGGACTGTATCTCTCTACGAGACCATATCGAAGCCCTTATTCGAAAAGGCCATCTCCAGGATTATGTTGCTCGTAAGAATCGATCACCAGAAAGGGCGAAGACCTCATCTCGCCAAAAGGAACCATCTTATCATCAAACCGATCAAGAGGACGCTGAGCCCACGGGAGAAATTCGCACTATCGTCGGGGGACCAGCTTGTGGGGGTGACTCTCAAGCTTCAAGAAAAGCATATGCTCGGAAGGCGTCCAAAGAACCCCAGCAAATCTATTGGCTGGAACAGATGTCCAGCTCATCAAAAGCGAGCCATCCTCCAATTTCTTTCACCCTCGAAGATGCAGCGGGAATCCACTTCCCTCATGAAGATTCTATCGTAGTCACATTGAAGGTATCAAATTATCTGACTCATCGGATTATGGTGGATACAGGTAGCTCAGCCGACATTCTGTACCTGGAGGCTTTCAACAAAATGGCACTATCCAGAAGCCTCCTCAAACCAGTATCGACCCCCCTCGTCGGCTTTGGAGGAGAGGTAGTAACACCCGAAGGAAGCATCGATCTCCCAGTTACTTTTGGAGAGAGTCCAGCGAAGACCACCGTCTTCGTAAACTTCCTCGTCGTGGATCGAAAATCAGCATATAACGCCATTTTTGGGCGGCCGTCTCTGACTAAGGTTGGAGCGGCCTTGCACCCTTCATATCTGTGTGTTAAATTTCCTACCCCAAATGGCATCGGGGTCGTGCGAGGAAGTCAGCAGGAGGCATGGTCCTGTTACCAGATAGCCCTCCAAGATAGAAAGAAGGCTCAAGCGACACCTGTCATGGAAATAGTTCAAGGTTCATCTGACGTTCCCGCCACCGCGTTGGATCCGAGAGAAAATGCTCTGAAATCAGGAACTCCAGGGGAGGAAACAGTGGCGATCTGCTTGACCGAAGCCGACCCGTCTAAGATCGTGTACATCGGTTCCTCCTTAAACAGTATCCACCGTGAAGATTTGATCCGTTTCCTCATTGAATACCAGGACGTGTTTGCTTGGTGTCATAAAGATATGCCAGGCATCGATCCTAATGTCATCGCACATCGTCTCAACCTTGACCCGAAGCATAAACCCGTACATCAGCGTCGACGTGCCTTTACTGCAGAAAGACAAATGGCGATCAAAACTGAAGTTGAGAAGCTGCTCGCTGCTAATTTCATAAAAGAAGTTGACTACCCACAGTGGGTCGCAAACGTAGTTCTCGTCCGGAAAGCTAATGGCAAATGGAGGATGTGCGTCGACTATTCAGACTTGAACAAAGCATGTCCCAAAGATAGCTTCCCGACACCACGAATCGACCAGTTGGTCAACTCAACAGCTGGACATGCTCTCCTCAGCTTTATGGATGCCTATTCTGGTTACAATCAGATTGTGATGCATCCACCTGATAGCCAGCACACTGCCTTCATCACAGATCAAGGACTATATTGCTACCAGGTAATGCCGTTCGGTCTTAAAAATGCAGGGGCCACTTATCAACGTCTTGTCAACAAAATATTCGCTTCTCAAATCGGTAAGAATATGGAAGTATATGTTGACGACATGCTCGTGAAAAGCATCGTTGAAGATGACCACATTTCTGATCTTCGAGAAGCCTTTGATCTAATGAGGAAGTATCAAATGAAATTGAACCCAGAAAAATGCGCGTTTGGAGTGTCTGCAGGGAAGTTTCTTGGGTTCATGGTTGGCCAACGTGGAATTGAGGCAAATCCCGAAAAGATTAAAGCATTGATAGAGATGAAATCCCCCGTTACTCTGAAGGACGTCCAGCGTCTGGCTGGTCGCATCACATCATTGAACAGGTTCATCTCGCGAGCGTCTGACAAGTGCTTGCCCTTCTTCAAACTCCTTCGTGCAACGGCCAAGTCTGATTGGAAGTGGACACCTCAGTGTGAAGAAGCTTTTCAACAACTGAAGCAATACATGAGCGCTACCCCCATTTTATCTAAACCTGTAGCACATGAGCAACTCATTCTTTATTTATCTGTGTCTTCCACGGCCGTTAGCGCTGCTTTAATAAGAGAAGATTCCGGGGTGCAAAGGCCCGTTTATTATATCAGTCGAGCAATGGTCGATGCAGAAACCAGGTATTCTGATATGGAGAAACTGGCTCTAGCCTTAGTCACGGCGGCTCGAAAACTGCGACCATACTTCCAAGCCCATGCTATTTTAGTACCAACAAATCATCCACTACGACAAGTCCTCCAAAAACCCGAGGCTTCAAGGCGCTTAACTAAATGGGCGGTCGAGATCAGTGAGCATGATATCTCATTCTGTCCTAGGACCGCAGTCAAGGGCCAGGCCGTGGCAGACTTCATCGTCGAATTTACATATTCTTCTGAAGATAATGTCGCGACCAGCGACCAGCCTCCTTGGTCTCTCTTCGTGGACGGGTCGTCGCGGGCTACTGGCAGTGGAGCGGGCCTGATTTTAGTGGCTCCCGACGGGTCGCATTTTCAATATGCTCTGCGTTTCGAATCACGCATCTCCAATAATGAAGCAGAATATGAGGCCCTGATTGTTGGCCTCGAACTAGCCGTTGTCCTCGCAGTCCAAAATTTGATAATTCATAGCGACTCCCAGCTCATTGTTAACCAAGTTCTTGGCGAATTCGAAGCCAAAGAAGAAAGAATGGCCTTATACAAGTCTCGTGTCCTCATCCTGCTCGCCAAACTGAAGACTTATAAAATATTTCATATCCCTTGCGAGCAGAACCAACTTGCCGATTCCTTGGCAAAGCTCGCTTCTGCACCGGAATCGGAATTATCGCATTCAATTCCCATCGAGCACCGTCAGAACTTGAGTATTGACAATGTGACTCTCGAGCAAGTTATGTCGGTTCAGTCGTCTCCATGCTGGATGGATCCTATTATCCTTTATCTCAGAGATGGATACCTACCAGAAGACAAGAAAGCTGCAAGACAAATTCGGCTTCGAGCTGCCAGGTACACCTTACACGATGGAATTTTGTTGCGAAAAAGCTTCTCCTTGCCTTATTTAAGGTGTCTTCATCCAGAAGAAGTACATCGTGTTCTAGATGAAGTACACCAGGGGGCATGTGGTAATCATCCCAGGGGGCGATCCTTAGCATATAAAGCGATGATGCAAGGATATTATTGGCCTACTATGAAAGCAGACGCCATCGAATTTTCTAAAAAATGCGACAAGTGTCAACGATATCAACCTATACCTCGTGTACCGTCTGAGCAGATGACCCCAGTCGACAGCCCTTGGCCTTTTGCTCAGTGGGGGATCGATATCATCGGGCCCTTACCTATGGGAAAGGGACAGAATAGGTTTGCGATCGTGGCGGTTGATTATTTCACCAAATGGGCCGAGGCAGAACCATTAGCCAAAATTACTGAAAAACAAACTACTAAGTTTATGTGGAGAAATATCATATGTCGCTTCGGCCTTCCTCATACTATAATTACCGATAACGGAACGCAGTTCGACAACGCAGCCTTTGATGAATTTTGCGACAAATGGAAGATACGCAATCTCCGCACTTCTCCATATCATCCTCAGGCGAATGGGCAGGTCGAGGCAGTGAATAAAATCATAAAGCATCATTTAAAGACCAAGCTAGGTGAATGCAAAGGGGTGTGGCCAGAACTTCTGCCAGAGGTGTTATGGGCCTATAGAACCACGGCTTGTACATCGACAGGTGAAACTCCTTTCTCCTTAGCATTTGGTGTTGACGCAGTAGTACCAGTGGAAATTCAAGTGCCCTCATATCGGATCGAACAGTATGATCCCGCGAGCAATCAGGAAAACCTCCGACTTCATCTCGATCTCTTGGAAGAGCGAAGAAATGCTTCCCAAGTACGAGTGGCGGCATATCAACAACGTATTGCTCGTTATCATAATGCGAAGGTTCGACCTAGATCCTTCCAGTTCGGAGATTTGGTCCTAAGGAAAAATCTTGGAATTCCTGTTCGTTCATTGGATCCGAATTGGGAAGGCCCGTATCGGGTTATTAGGGTTGTGCGACCCGGTACTTATTATCTTGAAGACATGCAAGGGAAGCATGTACGTCGCCCTTGGCACGTGGAGCATTTGCTACGATACTACCCCTAGATTCGATGTAGTTTATTACAACGTTTTATGAATAAAGTGAAAGATATCTTTTGGCCGCTACTCCATTTGTATGGACCTAAATAGCCCTGAAGAGAGTGCTTACACATCCTCTTGGCCAATTGCCTATCTTTGGTAGGACTGAAATCATTACTAGTTGGTTGCTTCTCCATTTACATGGACCTGAACAGCCTCGAAGAGAATGAATACCATCTCTTGACCAACCTTCTGCCCTTGGTAGAATTAAAATCTCAATCGATAGATCAGTCTATCTCAACGTGGACACAGTCGTACGACCCCCGGATTGAGTCTAATTCATTTTCATGAGTTAGTTACTCGCGATTGGTGAGAGGAGGGATCGCACTCCGGAATGCGAGAACCGCAGCTCGCGCTCTAATCGCGAGCACCACAGCTCACGCTCGAATTGTGGTCATACCCCCTAAATGCGAGCAGCGCAGCTCGTGCTCGAATTAAAGGGTCGCATTTTAATGAATCCATTTGAGATCAAAGCAAAAAATGAAAGAAAAGGAGAATGCCTTACAGAAACAGATATTCATTCAAAAAGACCAAAAGGTCGAAACAATTACAAGATTTCTTCACAAATATATATATATATATATATATATATATATATATATATATATATATATATATATATAGGAAGCTGCCGAGGTCAAGGTTGGTCATCCTCATCTTGCGTAGGCTCGCGGCTCTCAGCTTCAGGACCACCCTCAGGAGCAGGAGGGGCATCTGTTGCCTCAGTGGCTTCGTTCTCAGCGGCAGCCCGTTCCTTAGCTGCAACCTCGAATGCCACCCTGTCGAACTCCTCAACGTTAAAAGTTGGAACGATCATCTGCATAACTCTGACCGCAAAATCGCGACCAGCAATATATGCATCATACCGCTCCTCATCGTAAAGTGGAGAAGTCCGGAACTCCTGAACTGCGCGAGGACCCTCATCAGATATCATTTGAACGAGGGCCACTCGCTCCTCTTCCCAGTGAATGGAATCATCCTTCAACTGGTGAAGTTGCTGCTGGGCTTCCTTGAGCTCCTGCTAGGCCTCCTCAAGCTTCTTCTGAGTCTCCTCGAGCTTGGCCCGCGCATCCTTGAGCCATCCCTCAAGCTGGATCTTGTCCTGGCGGAAGATCTCCTTCTCCTTCTCGCTCTTGGTATGAATTTCTTGAAGCTTCGCGAGTTGGAGGTCCACTGACTGAAAACGCTCAGTCAGGGATTGGATCTTGACAAGGAGAATTTTCTTCTCTTCGTCCAGCTTGGAGATCTGAACCTCCAAGGCCTTCACCAAACGGTCCCTCCCTTGGACCTCGGCTTCCATGGTCTTCTTCTTCTTCTCCACATCCTCCACGCTGCGGCGGGCTGCTTCGACATCCCGTCTAACGCGGAGTGTGAGATCCAGGCTCTGAAACAAACAAAGAAGGAAGGATTAGAATGCTAGTCGTCTAAAATCCTGAAAAGATTGATAGAAAGAGAAAAGGTTGTTACCTGAACCAGTCTCACTCCAATGTCTGTAGAGAGAGCCTCCGGGCTTGGCTCAGGCAAACTCCCGAAGGAGTTGGGGGGAATGTTATCAAACATAAACTTGTATACAGGATGCAAGTGTGGGGGGATAACAAAAACCCCCGACCCGGAAGGTTGGGCCACAACCATCTCACCAGAGCCTGTCTCGCGAGCACTCACGGCACCCATAGAGGGCGTCGCAGACTCGCCAGCACTAGTAGGCTCGCTTCTCATATCCTTAGGAGGGAGGCCCCACTCCCTCCGATCGCCTTTCGGCGAATTATCTGCGACTTCGATCACCGGCTGGCCGCGAGCACCTGGTGGTGGAGTCGCAGTAGCCGGTGGGGGCACGGCAGATAGAGGGGTCGCGATAACCGGAGGGGTCGCAGTCGTACGAGAAGTCGTAGCGACCCCACCCGAACCGATCCCTCGCGGTTGAGGACCGCGAGCAGACCCCTCTGCGGGAGTGGGCGCATTAGAAGGACCCCCCGCAGTTTTCTTTTGCCTCTTCGAGGCTGCACCCTTCAGACGGGGAAGTGCCCCCAGTGCGCCTCTTTTATCTCCCACGTTCGCCATTTCGTCCTGAGTGATTAAACCCGCTGCACAGAGACAGTGAGGTTCTAGAGCAGCGTTGACGTGACGTGCGGCCGCAGGGAGCTTGTAGACCTTGACGAGTTTTTCGTTGAGCCCTCCTCGCAGATTGGGCTTCACACCAATTGGGATTCCTGTGAGCAAAAAAGAAGGATCGTTAAAACGTCAAAGTAGTAAAGATTCTGTCGGACAAATAAAACGAGCACTCGACCCACCTTCGCCAAAATGGTGATTAACGTTATGGCCTTTGGGGTCAGAGCCCATTTCGGACTCCCAGTTTCCGGAGACATAGAACCACTTCTTTCTCCATCCCGGGCAGTTGGAAGAAGGGTTCCCCAAGATGAAGTTATTCCGGTGCCAGAAGCAGAGGTAGTACCAACCCTCGCTAGCTGGTGCCTTCTTTAGTTGGAATAACCTCAAAAATTCCTGAGCGGTTAATTCTTCGTTACCCGCCTGCTTCCAAAGGGTGAAAGCACTCAAAAGAACCCGCCAGCCGTTAACTATAAGTTGGCCCGGGGCAATCTTATAGAGGCGGAGGAAATTTCGAATGAAGGGGTGGAGGGGGAGACGTACGCCTACTCTGAAAAAGTATTCATAAACCGCCACACACCCAGGCGGTGGTGCATCGGCTGTCTCCCCTCTCCCGGGCAATCTGAATATAACAGAGTCCGGCACTCTGTATGCCTCTCTAAGGCTAGAGAGCCTCTCCTCCGTCAAGATGGAAGAATACCCGGAGGCAGAATATCTACCAGCCAGTACTCTGGCATTATTTGACTCGGAAGAATCAGGGGTGTGATCTCCCAAGGGAACAATCTCTTCATCTGAGGACCCCGCCATCGCAAGGAGGAAAGCAAGAAAGAAAGATGAAGGAAACAGAGATGAAGGGAGAAAGTTGGAGAAAAACTACCTCTGTGAAGAGGTTTTTCGCACCAGAAGCAAAGGAAGAAGAAGAAATCGCACCAGAAGCAAAGGAAGAAGAAGAAAGCAAGAGCGCCGCAGCAGGAAAATTCGAAAATGAAAGAAATTTCTTCTAAGTCCGGTATTTATACGCAATCATTCCGTTTGATTTGCTGGACACGCGGCAGTTTCTCATTCGGCGCACCAGACGAACGGACGCTAGCATTAAATACGGAAACACGTGGCGCCCGACGCTTCATCTCTAGCGGCAGAAAAAGCTGCGCGAAAGCTGGCCATCATAAATGCGGAAGCACATTAAGCGAATCATGCGCGGTTGTCTCCCAGCACCCAGCTGTCAACACTAGCAAACCCTTGGCATAATTCCTCAATACCAAGGGTTTGGGGGGCATCTGTTGTAGGCAAATATAGTCTGACAAGAAGTGAAGGGTCGCGACCATATGGATGCGAGCAGCTCGGCTCGTGCTCACCAGAAGGGGTCGCATCCCTCGGATGCGAGCAGCTCGGCTCGTGCTCACCAGAAGAGGTCGCATCCCTCGGATGCGATCAGCTCGGCTCGGGCTCGTTAGAAGGGGTCGCATCCCTCTGATGCGAGCAGCTCGGCTCGGGCTCGTCAGAAGGGGTCGCATTCCTCAGATGCGAGCATCTCTGCTCGGGCTCGTCAGGAAGGGTCGCACATCATGAATGCGAGCGTCCCTGACACAAGCAGCTCCCGACATCAGAATAGTCCTGAGTCTTTTGGTTTGGACGGTCTTCATACTTCCAGCACCCAGTCCTCGTCGAGCGGCTTGTTCAATCCCCTGCGACACCAAGCAGAGTTACAGCCAGCGCGGCGGTCTTCTTCCTTTCGGCGTCTCCTTCCTTTTCGGTAGCTATGACTCCAACTACGAGCAATCAGCACTATTACTGCCGGCAGCCCGCATAGGTTGGTTTTTGGGCTTATCCTCTATGGTGGTTCCGAATCTCAGGGGATTGCTATCAAGAAACGTGATTGCCGGAAGAAGTCATTTGGGTAAATCTTGCCTCTAAGGATAAAGATCTTGTCCCACGAAATCAGCGAGATTTCGGTATCGTACGCGACATCAGCGGGATTCCGATATCTTACGTAACAAATTGGGTTGCTTCAGATCTATATAAAGGGGTGACTCCATTAAGAGAAAAGTACACACACAGAACATTCCATCTCTGTTCCGTTTTGCTTGGCTTCTCTTCTTCTTTCTTTAGTCTGACTTAAGCATCGGAGGGCTAACGGCTGGTCCCCAGCCACCCTTAGTTGCTATCTTCTCTTAGATCTGCTGGTGAAAATCCCTGTTGGAGTGAAGGAGAAGAACCGGAAGATCTCGTTACAAAATCTGACATTAACACTTCTTGAGCTCTAAGATGGTAGATATGTTGCTCCCTATAATAGCGATATCATTGACATATACCACAAATGCTATCATACCCTTATCACTTTGCTTCATGAAGATCGAGTGATTAACCTTACTTCGAAAGAAGCCATAAGTCATCAACACTTTACTAAACCCATCAAACCATGCCCTTGGAGACTACTTTAAGCCATAATATGCTTTTACAAGTCTATATACTCTCCCACTCTTTCCCCTGAGCACTAAATCTGGGAGGTTTCTATTGTCTAAACATGATTTTAACGATACAATAGCTAATATATGTCATATCCTTTGAATTTATCGGTTTAGTTTTGAGAGGGACCACTCACTCATAATGTGGGACCCATTGGATGCTGAATCGCAGGTGGATTGTGCTCACATGTGCCTTTTTAAGGGCGTATGGATCTGTATGATGTGTGGGGGGTATTATATTTGACTGGAGTCACCACTAGGCAGTTACTCCGCTTCCACAGTCGGCTAGACTCTGTAGAAATGTCAGGAGAGAGAATCCAAAGATTCTTTATCTTAAAATGAATCCTTGATCTATGACCGAAGATTCAGGGTAAGGGACCACAGTTACAGAGATGGAAGGTATTAGGCACCTACTCTGCCTGCACCACTGTGTGGTTTGTACTTAATAGGATTAAATGAACTATTAAGGATTGGGATTGAGATTACTTCTTGCATGCCAAGGAATGCAATAGTGTGTTATGTAGTGATAATGTAATGTCTATGACAAGCGATGGTTGGAGTCATGTAAATCTGCCTCAACTCACCCACTTGACAAAGTAGTTGAATAACCAGTCAACCCGAGTTTTTGATGGGCAAGATCCGATAGTTCGATAAGCCGTAGAGCATACACTCAAGTCGACCGGGTGCTCGGATGCAATGTGATGTTGATGGATGAAGTAAGCAGGGGGGTTGAGAAGGGAATAGACGTTGCGCAATGCTAATGCAAGCTTGAATGAAGCTGATCAAGGTTAGGCAGGAATGTGAACAACTTTGTCACAAGGATTAGATCGAGTGGCCTGGATTGGTGTTTCCGGTGGCTTAGGTTGCTAGGGGTTGGGCGAGGCTAGGCTGACCTAGGCTGAATTTCTTTCCTTGTACTCTTCACTTCTCCTTGGTGGAGGGATGAAATGGCCCGAGAAGATAAAGAGCTTTGAATGAGATGCTTGGAGGTTTTTGGGGTTGATGGGTTTTAGATGTTTTTTGAAATAAAGAGGAGAGGGCTATTTATAGCCTATTGGGATCAATTTTTTGATAATTGCTGGGAAGTCTAAGGGTAAAAAGGCTTCAAGGACTGAGATTTGAGATTGCCACATAGTAAAGCCTCATTAGTTGGATTGATACAAATTGGGTAATTTAGGCCAAAGGGGAGGACTACGTGGACTTTTTCCTTTTTAACATGCTTGCTATGGAGTCAAGAGAACCTCACACCATGTTCACCCTCTCTTGCTAAAGCAGGAGAGTTGTTATGTGGCAGGCGGCACCTTTCCGCCTAGAGCACGGGAAACCTTCTGCTTTTGTCGGCAAGTTCCTGTGGTGGCATGCGGCCTTTAGGTAACCTGTGGTTGCATCTTTGTAGTTTCAGGTGCTGATGGGACTAAGGTATGGGCCTGGTTTTGGGCTTATTTCTGGGCTGAGTTGATTGGGTTGCTTGAGTTGGGTTGACTGGGTTCCAATCTGCTTGTTAGCCTTAGGTGGGGTGTCTACAGACCATATACCAATGTAGACTTGTTTTTAAAAGTAACATTTTCTATTTTCTAGAGAGAGTGTGAGGGTTTGAGAGTTTTTTAATCATATATTGCATTGACCACCGATGCCTATTTTTCACCCTAATCTAAACAACTTATTAGGAGCATGTCAAGAACACTTATACACCATATGACCAGCTACCCAATCACCTACCTGTGCTTCAAACACACCTACCATTCGTTCAAAAATCACTAATTTGAACCCTTGTTTCAAAGATCCAAATCATTCATTGGAGAGCTGGATTAGATACCATTATATGTGTGTTATGTGTAGCCTACGCTGACCCACCTCACACGAGTGAGCTAGCCTAACAGATCACTAGGGTCACCATCATAGCCCAATGATGCTACATCATCCGGTTCCGATTTTGGGCTTCCAGCAAAAACGACAATGGTCAATTTTGATGCTTAAAAAATAATATCTTTTATTATTTTTTTCTTTTTTTCTTTGTGCACCCGAAAGGGTTAGTGGGCCCTTATAGCTCACGTATGTGTTGGTCGTGTAAGGAGAGGGGGATTGGTGCTGGAGTTTTCTATAAACAACATGTAAGGAAAAAAAATTACTTCAGACAACAAGTTGCTTCCTTGTATCCAGTTCTCTAGTAGGCCTTGTTGGATGTTGAGAGAGAGAGAGAGAGAGAGAGAGAGAGAGAGAGAGAGAGAGAGGCTCCAGTGGCTATTGGCAGTAAAAGAAGAAAAAGAAGGAAAATGAAAAATTATTTTTGAGAGTTTTAAACAAGTGAGATTTTTTTCTTATTATGTTTCTACAATATTTATAGTGTTTCATTATTTAATTTTATTATATATATATATATATATATATATATATATATATTTTAAGTGGCAAAACGAGTGATGGAATTGTTTTTTTTAAAGGATATTAATTGATGTTTCTTCTTTGTTTTATTAGGATGTTATTTATTCATAGAAATTGATGAAGTTTTTTTTTTTTTTTTTTTTTAAAATCTTAATGCTAAGATTTTATTCTATTATTTTATAATATATATTTTTAAGTGGCATAACGAGTGATGTGATTTTTTAAAAAGGGTATTAATTGATGTTTCTTCTTTGTTTTATTAACATGTTATTTATTCATAGAAATGAATGAATGTTTTTTTATTTTTATTTTTTTTTATCTTAATGCTAAGATTTATGATTTATATACTTGTTTAAAATTTGAAATCGATTGGCAAAAAATTATACAAATTTAATGTATATGTATGTGAATGTTAGAGTTTCTGAGATGTAACACCCCGAACTTTTCAATATCTGAATATTGAAAGTCCCTCAGTGTTACCATGAAAATTTAATTTAGTACATACATATGTAGTTCATGTTAGGCATGTATCTCTTTAATTTGGGAATGCAACATTGTATAGTTATAAAGAAGGTGTTGCAGTACCTGCAAAGGACAAAAGGACTTTAGATTGACATATAGAAGTTCCAACCATTTGGAGTTGGTTGGATACTCAGACGCAGATTATGCTGGCTGCGTTGATACTAACAAGTCTACCTCAGAATACATCTTAATGATGGTTGATGGGGCTGTGTCCTGGAAAAGCATGAAATAGTCAATGACAACCTCATCCACTATGAAAGCTGAGTTTATTGCTTGTCATGAAGCATCAAATCAGACACTATATATGGTTACAACGTTTTTTCTCAGGTTTGCGGGTATTAGAGTATATCTTGAAACCATTGAGAATCCTTTGTAATAACTCAGTTGCGATTTCCTTCTCTAACAGCAACAAGCACTTGTTAAGGTCGAGACATATCCACGTTAAGTATCATGTTGTGAAGGAAAGAGTATAGATTTGTCTAGTGTTTGTAGAATTCATCGGTACTAAGTAGATGATTGCAAATGTTCTTAGTAAATGGCTCTCCATCACGCTATTTTAGGAGCATGTGGCATCCATTCGAGTTATCGATCCTATAGATGTATTCAGTTAGTGGAAGTTGAGTATGATTCTTTTTTTAATAGACATGTATATGTTGGGAAAACCGAAAGCGGAAGCAAGCCAATCAACACAACAAATAATAGAATCAAATGAGCAACATAATGCAATCACACCCACACGTAATCAACCACACAGAGACAATCCGATTTTACGTGGAAAAACCCCTCAATGGGTAAAAAACCATGGCACAAAGCGACCCTCTATGATAATAAAAGATTAGAGAGATGAACAACACATAAGCAAGGAAACCCAAGAGAAAACCCAAGCTCTCTTTCTTTCTCTCACAAAACACTCTCCCCTCGCCCTAATACAATTAGGAAACCTTAGACATCTTAGGATATTCCCTAATCTCGGATTCATGCCATATATATAGCAAACAACCCATAATTAGAAACATGTTACACAAAATTGCGTAACCATGCACAACATTGCCATACTGTCGACCGGTCGCAACCCATGGCCGACTGGTCGGACATAGCACAAAATCTGTCCAGAGAAATTTTCAAATTCGTCACGTTCAGCCTCAATAGCCGATTGGTCGACCGACCGATCGGAGCACACCACCGATCGATCCTCGGACTGGTCTGAAACACCCAAAAATTGTCCAGAGACCTTGTTGTTCTCCTTGGGCTAAAATCAGATCGGTTGGTCTGAGCAGCCAGTTTCAGCATAGTTTGAAGGCCCCTCCAACAATCTCCATTGAGGCTTCAAACGTTGAATCAAACCTTCCTTGCTTTCTTCATCATCTCAACTTCAACATAGCTCCACCACCTCTCACCTATCCTTGCACTTTCACGCCCTTTACCGCTCTTCTCATGCGGCCCTTAGGCACTTGTCACATACGAGCAACCGTGGATCTTGCTACCGATTCCGCAGCTCCACCGTGAAACGTGCTTCTGATTAACTTGTAAAGTTAGCCACACTTCCGTGCCTTCATCCACACGAGTACCCCTTTCATCACTTTACAATACCGATCACGACCGATGAACATGCACCCTTTCGCTTCGAGTGCACTAAGAGAGATCGCATTCTTCATCATCTTGGGGACATGCTTCACATCTTCTAGGACTCGTTCGATTCGATTGAATATCCCGATGCGCACCATACCAATACCCACCGCCTTGTAAGCGTAACCATCGTCCATAAACACAGATCCACCATCATACTCCTTGTATGTCATGAATGAACTCTAGTCAGGACAAACATAATATAAAACATCTGTATCAAGGATCCACTCTCCATCGAGAGACTCCTTTCCAGATACAATCAATATTTCACAAAGATCACCATCGTCCTCTACGGTATTATCTCCCTCTCAAGAAGAATTTTCAGACTTCTCTTGCTTCAACTTGGGATTCTGACAATCCCCCTTCATGTGGCCTTCCTGACCACAATTCCAGCACCAAACCTTGGCATTCCCTTTTGCCCTTGGCTTTAGATCCTGATTTAAAGTATCCCCCACAATGTTCAGAATTTCTTCCTCTAATAATCAGTGCTTCTGAGGAAGAACGAGAACCCATGTCACCGCTCTTATTTCTCATCGCCTTCGACTGGAGGGTTGAGATAACGGTCTCAACATTAATGGTCTCCTTCCCTGTGTACAAAGTATCCCTGAATGACTCGTATGATTCTGGAAGAAAATTTAACAGGATGCATGCTTGATATTCATCCTTCATTGGTTCATCCATCTCCGCCAACTTGCAAATAAGCGTGTTAAACATGCTGATGTTGTCCTCCACATCTGTCTCCTTCGCTATCCTCGGGTTAAACAACTAAAGCACCAGATAAAGGCATTCTCTAGAGATTTCTTGACATAGACCTTCTCTAACTTTGCCATCATATCAGTCGTAATTTTATCCTTCATGACATTATTGAGGACATCATTTGTCAGGCACATTGAGGTTTTGACCTTCTTGCTACAATCCAAAGATTGCACACCCAAGTGCAGGTAGCGAAGTAGTAAAATAATCGGTGAGACTGAGGTTGATCCACAGGGATTGGGGTTAAGAACACTTAGAGGAATTAGTTTAGGTGAGAGAAGGTAAAATCTGAATTATCCACGAGAGTAGAGCAAGTTGTGTGTGGTGAAAGACAAAAATAGAAAAGGGGCTAAGGCATTAGGGATCGACCTTTGATTTATTCACAAAGTTTGATTCATTGGTTCAACTATAACTCAACTGGAATCGAATAAAGATTCACTCTAATCGGAATATGAAACAGTTAAACCATTTGCATATTTCATAAAAGATGGTGATCTGAACTGATTGATTTGACCATGAAGCACTCGTTAGTTGATCGCAGGGAATTCCAAGCATCCACTGTGCCCGGAGTCGACAATGGATCAAGGAATTATACAGATCAACTACCTTCCCAAAAAGTCAACCGATAAGATCACAAATCATACGATCAAATGCATACTTACAAGATAGGAGGAGGCTTTGATTGATCGATCCAACCGTTAAGATCTCGTCTATCGATCGTAGGGAATCCAAAGCATCCAATGTGCCCGGAGTCTACAATGGATCAATGGATTTTACAGATCGATGACTTTACCTGCACTAGCTCGATGACCGTAGGGAATCCAAAGCATCCAACGTGCCCGGAGTCAACGATGGATCAAGGGACTTTATCGATCATGAACTAGTTAATTGATGTGCAAGGGATCCCAAGCATCCAACGTGCCCGGAGTCGACGATGGATCAAGGGGCTTACACAACAATAGTGTCCGCTGATGTGGATAACTGAACCAATCAACCAAAGAGAACTCCAACATTCAAGTACAATTGTTGAACCAAAAGAACCAAAGCTTGTAAATTTCTTCAAAGGCTTCACCCCTAGCCTTAGTTAGAGGTTTAACCAACCATGCTACAATGGAGGACTAAAACTCACTAAGAAAGAAAATTCTACACTACTCTACACTAAGAAAGAAAGAAAGAAAGAAAACTAAAGAAGAGAGAACTCTTGGATGGGATGATGGGATTGAGAGGGAGATGAGCTCCTTTTATAGTCTCATGAGAAGCTCCAAGCCTAGGTGACACTTCAAGCAAATCTCCTTTGGGTTTGGGTTTGGAGTTAGGCTTGGATGGTGAGGTGGCACTTTTAAGCCAATAATTTTACTTTTTAGGTCTGGGTTAGGAGTTAGGCTTGGAATGCCCAAAGCAAACTTTTTTTTTTGGTTTGGAGCTCATGGATGGAAGAGGATGGAGAGAGTATTTGCTTGGCCCAAGGATGGAAGGTTACTAGGTGAGTTAACTGAGTCCACATGAGTTAGAGTTGACTGGGTCCACAAGATGGACATGGAGAATTTGAACAATCTGGACTGTTCATTGAAGGTGGGATGCTTCCAGATGATGGATGGTGTTGTTGATCAGTTGGAACTGCTGTGAGCTGTTGGGACGTTGAAACTTCTTCAATGGACGAGTCCACCATGGATGGATACATGGTCCACCTGAAGAAACTGGTCATGGACGATGCTGGATATCTTCATCTTTTCTGGATTGGAGACAGTTGCAACGTCCATCTGCTGGCCTGATGAACGGCTGTGGCTCAGCTTTAGTTGATCATGTTTGGGCGTCCAATAGTTGGACGGTTGAAGCAGCTGCAGTGGTTTGGACGTCCAGTCCTGGCGGACGGTTTGCTGATCTTGCTGGCCGTTTGATGATGGATGTGCGGAGATGGACTTGGGCTCCACATTGATGAATGCTGCTGATGATGGTCGTGTCCAGCAGGTGGATGATCAGCAGCTGGACGGTGGAGATGTTGGCTGCTGTGATGTGTGGACGGCTTGTGGTTGGAGGGAGTGGACGGTCCAGATGCTGTTGAGATCTGGATGAACGGCTGCTGCCTATGCTGGGTGTTGCAGGCCTTCATCAGATGGATGGCTGAAGATCACACCATCAGTTGTGGGGTCCACCTTGGACGGCTGCTGCTGGAGATTGCTGGATGGACGTTGAAGCTGCAGCATTACTGCTGCACGTGTGGGGACTGTGGGACGTCCACTGGATGATGGATGGATGAGTGGACGCTGACGATGATGTCCAGCTGATGTGATGCACGTGCAAGCTCTGCTGGACATTTGAGTTCCTGAATGGGGCCCACTTGCTTGGATGGTGGAGATGATGTTTAATGATGGACGACTGCTGATGGAGTGGATGAATAGCTGTTGCAATGGGTGGGCCGTTCATTTGCTGGCTGACGTGCTGCACCGTGTGGGGTCCACATGATCACTGAATGGATAAACGGCTGAGAGAGATTTTCACGCTGGAGCTTGGGCGTTGAGCTGCTGGACGGATGGAGATCAAGCAGCTGTCCTTGATGGACGGCTGGATGGACGGTCCACTTTGATGCTGGCCATCCAGTGCTGCGGATTGTTCCACACATGCTGGAGATGGACGGTGGTGAAGTTGACGCACAACAGGTGTGCTGCAGTGGACGGCTGAGAATCTGCTGGACGTCCCTGGATGATGGGCTGTGATGGACGATGAATCTGTTCTCCTATTGCTGGCCCATATGGTGGATGATGGTGCTGATGGACGGTCTGGTGGAGATGTTGCTGACATGCAAGGGCAAATGGTGATGGACTCTGTGCTCTGCACGTCAGATGAAGGTGGGGTCCATCACAGCTGCTGGACGGCTGGGATTTTCTGTAATTAGAGGTGGGCAACGATCCGGGCCGAGCCGAGTTAGCCCTAGTTTGGTTTGGTTTGTTTTTGGACCACTGCAGTTTGTGGATCGGTTTGGTTTGGGTTTTGGGCCGACCCATGCGGCCTGAGTTTGGTTTGCTCCAGAAAAATCTGGTTCGAGCCCGGATCGGCTTGGTTGAAAATTTCGAGCCGGGCCGGGCCGAGTTCAAACAGACAGTAGCTCTTTTTTTCCTTATTCATTTAAATAGAAAAGAATTTAAAAAGTTAGAAAAAAAAGTACAAACATATATTACTATATGAGGTTTAACATCCTCCATACGAGTAACTTCAAAATAGACATGTAAGAGTATTTTCCAAACAAAAGTACACAAGCATAATTTTACAAGTGCAAGGAAACCATGTACATTCATGTATATGTATTATGTATTATCCATGTCATCATATATATGTATTATGTATTATCCATGTTATCCATCTGTTTTACATATCATTTTAGGACATGATCCCAAAATGGAATCATATCCAAAGCTCAAGTGGATCACACCATAGGAAACAGTGTGCTTATAATCTACGAGCCGAATCAAACCAAGCTGAATCAAATCGAGCTTCAAGCCGAGCCGAGCCGGAATTGCCCTAGTTTGAGTTTGGTTTGTTTTTTCAAACGAGCTTGACTCGGAGGCTTGGTTTGGTTTGAACTTCCATTCGAACCAATCCAAGCCGAGCTTTTTCGAACCAATCTGAGCCGAGCTTTCGAGCTGGCTTGGTTTGTGCCCACCTCTATCTGTAATGGAGACGTGCTCCACATTGATGGACGGTTCATCCAGCAACTGGACGAATGGACGGCTGGAAGGATGGAGGCCTGGATTGCAGATGGTTGGATGCTTTGCACGTGTGGTTGCTGGAGGACCTGATGGAGTTGTAGCTGACATGCAAGGTGGGCCAGGTGATGGACGGTGCTCTCTGCACGTCAGATGAAGGTGGGGCCATCTTTGGACGCTGGAGGTCATCTGCTGCACGTGATGCAGCTAGACATTGGTGGACGACAGATCCTTCAACTGCTGTGATGATGAAGTTTCATGGATGGCCGGGGCTGGGCGGTGAAGATGTGGGCCACCACGATCTGTTGTAGCTGGATGGAAGTGGATAGCTGGACGGCTTGATTGGATGTCCTTGGATGATGGTTTGCTACATGTGCTGGACTTTCATGTTGCTGCTAGTCGGTGGTGGACAACATCTGATGTACGGTGGACATCAAGTTGAACAATTGTGATGAACATCTCCACTTGTCGCTTGATGCTTGGTTCACCCTTCATGTGGACATTCAATCTTGATCGTCCAAACTTGTTTGATCGCCAAATCATTACCATCAAATATGCACAGCCTAGAATTCTAAATGAGCGGCGCTATAATGCGGCCTTTCATGTCCACCATTAAAACAATCCAGGGTTTGATCTCCATGGCTTGATTCGCTTCAAGATTACCAACACGCCTGATCTTGCTTTCTTTTGGGCCTTTAAATGCCCTGATTGGATTGAATCTTGCGCAACCTCTCCTGATCGCCTGAAGACAGAAAATTCACCTAACGAGGGATAATTAACTGGAAAAATAATGATAATGCCTATTAAAACCAGGGTTAATTATACAATATTAGGTACTCATCACTTCTTATTAAGCTTCGTCCACTCATTCTCTTTCATAGCCTTAGGTCGCTTCCCAAGAGCTTCTTCAAGCCCTTGCTGAATTAGAAGGGATTCGATTTTCACCTTTCATAGTTCATAGTTATTTTTGTCGTAGAACTTCTTTATGTCGAACCTCGTACTCGATGCCATGCTCTACTCTTATATCCGAATTCTGCAATCTCCTAATGATAACTCTGATACCACTTGTTGGGAAAATCGGCAGCGGAAGCAAGCCAATCAACACAACAGAGAATAGAATCAAACGAGCAACACAATGCAATTACACCTACACGCAATCAACCACATAGAGATAATCCAATTTTATGTGGAAAACCCCCTCAATGGGTAAAAAACCACACCACAAAATGATCCAATATGATAATAGAAGATTATAGAGATGAACAACCCATAAGCAAGGAAACCTAAGAGAAAACCCAAGCTCTCTCTCTCACAAAATACTCTCCCCTCACCCTAATACAATTAGGAAACCTAGGACACCTTAGGATATTTACTAATTTCGGATTCATACTATATATATAGCAAACAACCCAAAATTAGAAACATGTTACACAAAACCGTGTAACCATGCACAACACCGCCATACCACCGACCAGTTGGACATAGCACAAAATCTGTCCAGAGATGAAACTTTCAAATTCGGCACATTCAGCCTCAACAGCTGATTGATCGGCCGGCCGGTTGGAGCACACCGCTGATCGGTCCTCAGACCGGTTTGAAACACTCGAAAACTGTCCAGAGACCTTGTTGTGCTCCCTGGGCCAAAATCAGACCGATCGGTCGACCGGTCTGAGCACCAAGTTTCAGCATAGTTTGAAGGGTCCTCCAATAGTATAAAGATCTTAGCTCATTCATAAAGTATGGATGATTCTGACATAAAGTTTGTTTGTGCATCTCCTTAAGTATGCATAATTATTTTAGTAAGCAGAATTAAAGTCTTGTCTCATTGAAGACATTTGAAAGTTCCAGGACCTCTCGAGGATAGGCACATATGATTACATTGCGTGTGTAATCCTCATACCACATTTTTCAATCCCTGATCTATGTTGTTTAGGCTGGTAGTATTCATGACCAAGCTTAGTCTCACTTTACTGAGATTAAATGTTATGTTGGCTACTGTGATCCAATACTAGCAGTCTTAATGGACCAGATTGTGGTAGCGTTGCCCGTATTATCCAACAATTGTATTGGCTAACCATTTAGATATTTTCTTCAAAATTAAAACGTGTTTACAGAATGTTTTCAAAATTAAACATTGACATTGATCAATGTGGACTAAGTGGGAGAGTGTAAGAATTCTATATCATGGGCCTAATTGATCAACGATTTGGATCTACCTAAGGGTTGGATGCTCTGATTGGGCATACTGGTTGACCCCACTCAAGTAGTGATTACTTTCAATTCGTGTAAGGGGTGGGCGCTATAACTGTGTTACACGCACATTATTTTGGTCGGAATAGGAATGCTAAAATCATGTGGAGTCTTAAGGGGGGGGGGGGAGTTTTGATGGGTTTTAAACTCCCTGTTGCGCAGCACGCCAACAACACCGGTGAACCGAGATCCAATCTCCGGTCTCACCCACAAACGATAAACAGGAAGAAAAATAATAACTAGAAAAGAATCACACAAACCAACAATCCACAAGACAGAGATTTACGTGGAAAAAACCCCAACAAGGGTAAAAAACCATGGGTGCAAACTTCACTATGAAGAAAAATGAAGTTACAAGCAATACACTTACCTTCTCCTATGCTCCCATGCATAGAGATGGCCCTTTTGCTAATCCTCTCGCCTTTTTCTCACCTTGGACGTATAGAAGCCCTAATCCCCTTATCTAATCCCGGTTTACACCCCTTTATATAGTAAACCCCGCGATTAGAACACAAAATAGGAAACCCGCGGTTTGAGTCCGCGGTCGGTCGGGCGCCCGGACATAACTGGGTCGGGCGCCCGGACATAACTGGGTCGGGCGCCCGGCCAATACGAAATACGTACAGCGTGAATTAAGAGGAAACATGTGAATTTCGGGCGCCCGGTCACTTTGACTGTCGGGCGCCCAGCCACTCTCAAAATAGTCCAGCGACTAAACAGCAAAACGGGGTGAATTTCGGGCGCCCGGTCCACAGACCGTCCGGGCGCCCGACCATGCTCATGTGTGGCTGTCTCCACACTCAACAATCTCCCACTTGGAGACAATCACTGCATGATCCTTCGTCTTCTACATCCGGAGTGCACCACCACCCAGTCTTCAAGCCTGAAGACCAACCAAAGCTGAACAGAGCTTCAGCTTCTCCCGTGTGACCGCCTTGGTCAACATATCTATAGGATTCTCACTTGTATGAATCTTCTCCAAAGCAATTGATCCATCTTCCAGTAACGAACGTATGAAGTGATATCTGATGTCAATATGCTTGGTCCTTAAATGAAAGGCTGAATTCTTAGCCAAGTGTATTGCACTCTGACTATCACTGTACAGCTTGCAATCTGCTTGCTTCTTTCCCAACTCTTCCATAAAACCTTGCATCCACACCATCTCCTTGCACGCTTCTGTAGCTGCAACATATTCTGCTTCCGTTGTACTGATGGATACTATCTTCTGTAATTGAGAGATCCAACTGACTGCAGCACTACCCAGGGTAAAGACATACCCTGTAGTGCTCCTTCTGCTGTCGATATCTCCTGCCAAATCTGAGTCGACGTAGCCTTGTAGCTTGATTTCCGATCCTCCATAACACAGCCCTACATCCACAGTACCTACCAGGTATCTGAGGATCCACTTCACAGCTTCCCAATGTTCTTTCCCGGGGTTGTTCATGTACCTGCTAACAACTCCCACTGCTTGAGCAATGTCTGGCCTCGTGCTAACCATAGCATACATGAGGCTCCCTATGGCTGACGCATAAGGGACTTTAGCCATGTAGTCCCGTTCCTCCTGCGTCTTAGCTCCTTGCTCCTTAGAAAGCTTGAAGTGGTTGGCTAATGGAGTGCTAACCGGCTTAGCACCTCCCATGCTGAATCGATCAAGTACCTTGGCTATGTACTCTGCCTGTGACAAAACTAGCTTCTTGTTTTTCCTGTCACGCTTTATCCTCATGCCTAAGATTTGTTTTGCAGCTCCTAAATCCTTCATGGCAAACTCTCTAGACAGTTGTCTTTTGAGATCTGAGATGTCCTTCATGCTTGATCCGGCCACAAGCATATCATCAACATACAGAAGAAGAATGATATACGACGTATCAAACTTCTTCAAGTAGCAACAGTGGTCTGCATGACATCTCCTGTACCCGTTTCCCGACATGAAACTGTCGAACTTCTTGTACCACTGCCTTGGGGCCTGCTTCAGACCATATAGACTCTTCTTCAGTCTACACACCTTGTTCTCCTTTCCTGGTGCCACGTATCCTGTCGGCTGATGCATATATATTTCTTCTTCAAGGTCTCCATGAAGAAAGGCTGTCTTAACATCTAGCTGCTCTAGATGTAAGTCCTCGGTAGCCACTATACTCAAGACCATGCGAATCGTAGACATCTTCACCACAGGTGAAAATATCTCTGTGAAATCGATACCTGCCTTTTGTTGGAAGCCTTTCACAACCGGTCTAGCCTTGTACCGTTTCGAACCATCGTGCTCCTCCTTCAGTCTGTAAACCCACTTGTTATGAAGAGCTTTCTTGCCCTTGGGTAGAGTGACTAGCTCCCACGTACGAGTAGACTCAAGAGAGTCCATCTCATCTTCCATGGCTTGCTCCCACTTAACCTGTATATCTGACCGTAATGCCTCTTCAAAACACTCTGGCTCACCATTATCTGTCAGCAGTAGATAATGTAAGGAGGGTGAGTATCGGACCTTGGGTCTCCTCTCCCGAGTAGACCTCCTCACAACCGGTGTCTGCGGCTCTGCCTCATCATGCTCCTGTGCATGCTCATCCTGTGGCACTGTAACACCCGTGTCCGGTAACTCTTCCAACTCTACGAATTCCTTCTCATCGGCCTTGTCCTGCTTTTGCTGCACATTGTCCTTATGCATCACCTTTTCATTGAAGACTACATCCTTGCTTCTGATGATTTTTCGGTTCTCAATATCCCAAAACCGGTAGCCAAAATTATTCTGCCCATAACCTATAAACGTGCACCTCCTGGACTTCGCATCCAGCTTGTTTCTGTGCTCTGCATCAATGTGAACATAAGAAGTGCAACCAAACACTCTGAGATGTGCAATGTTCACCTCTTTCCCAGTCCACGTTTCTTCTGGTGGCCCACCATCCAATGGTGCTGAGGGACTTCTATTGATGAGGTATACGGCAGTATTCACAGCATCTGCCCAAAAGGTCTTGGGCAACCCTGCATGTAGCCTCATGCTTCTAGCGCGCTCAAGGATGGTCCTGTTACTGCGCTCGGCCACACCGTTCTGCTGCCGTGTCCCTGGAATCGTTTTCTGATGTTTGATTCCATTTGCTGCACAATACTCCTTAAACCTCTTATCACAATATTCTCCCCCATTATCTGATCTGAGACACTTCACAGTTTTACCAGTCTCATTTTCTACCATAACCTTCCACTTCTTAAATACATCGAATACATCTGATTTGTGTTTTAAGAAGTAGACCCACAGTTTTCTACTAGCATCATCAATAAAGGAAACAAAATAACGTGAGCCACCAAGAGATGATACCTGTGCCGGTCCCCACACATCAGTGTGTACAAGCTCCAATAGATGCGTCTTTGGAGCGCGTCCTGTCTTCTTGAAGCTAACTTTCTTCTGCTTGCCATACACGCAGTCCTCGCAGAATTCCAGATCGATTGCCTTCAACCCTGGTAGCTTCCCCTTTAACAATAGCACTTTCATCCCTTTTTCACTCATATGTCCCAACCTCTGATGCTATAACTGCCCGTTCATTCCAGTTGATGCAACTGCGAGTGAACTATACGATCCGGAAGTCACATACAAAGTACCTTTCTTCTTGCCTCGAGATACAACCAAGGCACCTTTTGTGACCTTCCATGCATCGCTCGTGAATGTCGTCACATATCCGGTATCGGCCAACTGCCCCACTGAGATCAAATTCCGCCTCAAACTCGGTACATGTCTGACATCCTTCAGCTTCAAGACTGTTCCGTCTTTCTGACTTAAATGAACGTCTCCTTTGCCAACAATACTGCATGGCTCATCATTACCCAGGTAGACTCTTCCAAAGTTACCTGAGACATAATCACGAAGAACTTTTTTTGATGAAGTGGCATGAAACGAAGCACCCGAGTCTATAACCCAAGACTCATTCCGCGCATCAAGAGACAAGATCAACGCCTCTGTGTCACTCTCCTCAGATAGATTCACTGAATCCTTCCCACCTTGAGAGCTTCCTTCTTGTTTCTTAAGCGCCCTACAATCACGCTTCATGTGCCCCTTCTTCCCGCAATGCCAACACCCGTCCTTGTCTTTCGGTCCCTTGGACTTATTCCTCGACTTAGAACGCCCGTGTTTATTGCCTCCTTTGTTTGAAGATCTTCCTCTTCCTTCAACGTTTAGAGCATTTTCTGAATCCCCTGAAGTTCCTGATACCTTCCTTCTAGATTCTTCGCTTAGAATTAGACCAGCCACATCATCGAATTTCAACTTCGTAGATCCTGAAGAATTGCTCACGGCAATCACCAAACCATCCCAACTGTCTGGTAAACTTGACAAGATCAATAGGGCCCTGACCTCGTCATCAAAAGTGATGTCAACGGATTCCAATTGGCTCGTGACTGTATTGAACTCGTTTAGATGTTCAGCCACGCCCCCACCATCTGACATCTTCATGTTGAATAGCCGTTTCATAAGATGAACCTTGTTGGACGCCGAGGGTTTCTCATACATCGTAGCCAGAGCCTGCATCAATTCTTTTGTGGTCTTTACTTTGGATATGTTGAAGGCGACGCTCTTAGACAAAGAGAGTCGGATCGTTCCTAAAGCCTTCCGATCCATTAAAGCCCATTCATCATCTGTCATCTTCTCTGGTTTCTTCTCTTTTCCTTCTAGAGGAATGTAGAGGTCCTTTTGATATAGATAATCCTCCATCTGTATCTTCCAGAAGGCAAAGTTTGAACCATCAAACTTCTCAATTCTAGTTTTTCCATCTTCCGCCATCGCTCCCAGTTGAACTAAACCAATAGCTCTGATACCAGTTGTTGCGCAGCACGCCAACAACGCCGGTGAACCGAGATCCAATCTCCGGTCTCACCCACAAACGATAAACAGGAAGAAAAATAATAACTAGAAAAGAATCACACAAACCAACAATCCACAAGACAGAGATTTACGTGGAAAAAATCCCAACAAGGGTAAAAAACCACGGGTGCAAACTTTACTATGAAGAAAAACGAAGTTACAAGCAATACACTTACCTTCTCCTATGCTCCCATGCACAGAGATGGCCCTTTTGCTAATCCTCTCGCCTTTTTCTCACCTTGGACGTATAGAAGCCCTAATCCCCTTATCTAATCCCGATTTACACCCCTTTATATAGTAAACCTCGCGATTAGAACACAAAATAGGAAACCCGCGGTTTGAGTCCGCGGTCGGTCGGGCGCCCGGCCAATACGAAATACGTACAGCGTGAATTAAGAGGAAACATGTGAATTTCGGGCGCCCGGTCACTTTGACTGTCAGGCGCCCGGCCACTCTCAAAATAGTCCAGCGACTAAACAGCAAAACGGGGTGAATTTCGGGCGCCCGGTCCACAGACCGTCCGGGCGCCCGACCATGCTCATGTGTGGCTGTCTCCACACTCAACACTCCCCACCCTCAATAACTATAAAAACAGAGCTGGTCCCCAATCCTACATACGTTAGAAGCAGATTTCCCATCCCGGTGCTTCTCTGAAGGGTGTAAAGTGCGGAAGACCGCGGTAATCGGTTTGCAGCAATGGTATCTCAATCCCTATCTCTGATGCACTGTTCCTTCTTCTTTTAATTTCACAATTAAAGTTTTACATACTGTATATTGAGAACTGCTATTTTACTTGTGTTGGAAATGTCAATCTTTATGCCTGATATCTATTAGTGAAAAAAAGTCCCAAAAACTTATAATCGCATGCTGAGCTTGGGACTTAGTGTATGTGCCCCAGGTGCTAAACCCAAGATCCCATGCGTTGCGAGCTAAGTCCAGCCACCATAAATCAATTGTATGGGAGGCTGGGTTTGAGGTGCGACAAGTATAATACAAAATTCCAATGCTTTTAGATCATACGTCACCAAACAAAAACTTTAGATTTCAATGCACTCTAATTACAGGATGCCAACCACAATTTTAAGGATTCTAAATACATTGAATTCCAATATATTTTGAATTTGAAACTTAATATATATCAAATACAAGCAACAAAATAGGAGCCCTAGGTCCTAAGTTTTAGAGATGGTTTATAGGGACAGTATTTAGTAATTTGATGTCAGTTATTGTCTCCAAAAAGGAAATCAACATTCGATTTAAAGAGTCCTGCTGTCCAGATCTAAAACCATAACGTGGATTCTCATACGACCATTAACCCCCCCCCCCCCCCCCCCCAAAAACAAAAGTGACAACCACCCACTTGTGACACCGCCAGGGGCATTTAAGAATTAAGATATAATTCTTTACTTCAACAAAGGTTCGAGTCATGGTTTCAAGACTAGGATGACTTACACTTTCCATGTGGCTCGTCAGAGTTAACTCGGACTCAACCAAGCCTGATCCTGTTCAACACCATGAGTCACCTTTGACTTGGCTGTTCACACTTGAACAGGCGAGTCATGACTCGCCTTGAGATCAGACCAATCCACTCCAACCATTAGATATTTAGTCCCATATTTAGCCTAGAGACAAGAAATCAGACTGATCTATGATTCTGGTGGGCCAGACTAAAGGAAAAGTTGGGAGAGAGACGTCCACTTTTGATTTTTACAGGACCCATTATGATAATTATATGAAATCCACTCCAACCATTAGATTCTACACAAAAATCAAATCCATGCATAATTCACATGGGCCGCACTAATGGAAATAGTTTGGAGGGCGAGCATTGCCCTATAGAATGTTTACAATCATATGGTCCACCTGAAGCACAGATATAGCTGATTGTTGGGCGCTTGGCTTAACATGTGATGAGACACCTGGTGGTTGGGGTGGATCTCATATAAACATTATGGTGCGGTCCACTCGAGCCACCGACCCATTTACTCTTAGTAGTGAAATGACAATTACATGGACTGATATGGTATCTTTTTGAAAACCCTTTCCGAAAAAAGTACAGGAATGTAAATTTTATATTAATCTGGTAATTTTTTTTTTTGGTAATTTTCTTTTAAGAAAAATCTAATACACTAAAAAAAAGTGATCTTTGGATATCAAGCAGCCTATCAACCGGTCCCTCTTCATGCATTACCCCGCGCCCCCCCCCCCTCCCCCCCCCCCCCCCTCTAATTTCTATATCTTTTTATTAGGTCTGTCAATGGGCCGGAGTAGGGTTGGCTTTGGCCCTGGATTTTTATACCGTTTGGGCCGGGTCTGACAAGATGGGCCTACTCAAAATATTGATTTGACTAGTCCATTGAGAGCCCTACTTTTTATGGGAGGGAATATGTGTGCCCTGGCCTCACCCAAGATGGTGCAACCTTTTACTATGCTGCCTACCTTGATGTATGTATTCTGTATCAAATGCTGTCCATCTGTTTTGCTATATCATTTTAGGGCATGGGCCCAAAAATGAAGAAGGTCCAATTCACAACTTTTTTAGTAATACACACAGCCACTGTTAGTACACCCATTAGTACACCCACCCCCAGGCCCAGTGATACTGCAGTGTTAGCCACCCCCAACTTAGGAATTGATGCCAAGACCTCAATGTCGAAACGAGGTTATCTTCACTCAATCTACCACTTGAGCCATGAATCGGGGTGTTCACAAGTTGCTCCGTATGCTATGGCTTACTTGAGTTCTTGATCGAGCTCATTTTTAGGCCTTGGGGTTATTGAGGTGACACATCTGATGAATAGGTTGGATGAGATATGGACATCACATGGGCCCCACATCTGCCCATGCCACTGAAGCACACCTATCCATCCATACAGTAGGATATAGCATGGGGTTATTATTGGTGATCAGAACCATTGATTTGATAAGATATACATCCATTAGTGGTTTCCTTAGAAAATTTTCCGGATTGAAGGACCCAAAACTTTCCATCAATGGTTCACAAGCCAATTGTTAGTACAAAATGCTACACTTGCTAATATTCCAGCACATGAGTCTATTTTTATCTCTTAACCACTGCAGCTTTTATTACTGAAATTGAAAATTTTAGAAGAACACAGAAGAATTGGGAGAATCTCTCTCAGATACATGGGCCAGACTCAGGTCATACAAAATTAAAATTTTGAATAGGCCCAGCCCAAGCATTTCAAAATTCAGGCCTAAGCTAACATCCGGCCCAGCCCATTGACAGCCCTCATAAGATAATTAAGAGATTGTGATGCTGGCATGTGGTGGTAAGTAGTTTCCAAAATTAATCAAACATGTGAGATTTCTAGACTACTCGAATATGTGATGGTGGCATGTGGTGGCAAGTAGTTTTCAAAACTATTCAAACATGTGGTGGTGATTCCTACACATGTCATGGGGACGCGGATTAGGTGCTAACCCTGCCTGTCCCTGGCTCATAATAGGTTGGGGCTCTGAGGTCCCACCTTAATTCATGGTTTATCAACACCTTCCATCCATTTTGCAATATCATTTTAAAATATAAGTTAAAAAATGAAGGCAAATATAAATCTCAAGTGGACCACAGTGGGGATTAAACTCTCACTATTAAAAACTTCTTGGGAGCCACGCAAGTTTTGGACCAAGGTGATTTTTGGGTTTTCATTCTTAAAAAGATAGGGCAAAATGGATGGACGGTGTTGATAAATCCATGAATCACGGTGGGGTCCTTCAGAGCCCCAGCTTGTTTCGGGATAGGAGGAGGTAATGCCTAATCATATCCCATGTCATGAGGCTTATGATGAGGTGACTGTCTTCTTCTTTATTACTCCTGTCAATGCATCGGATTCGGACCATTGATTCCAAAATCCGTTTAAAATTTTCAAAATCCAAATCCAATCCGAATTCAATCCGATCAAAATTAGTACTTATTTATGTAAATCTGATAAAAAAACTATTACAACCTAGTTTTTTTTTACCCCATATAATCGGATCGTTACCGGATCATATTAGGGTCGATCCGAATCTGATCCAATTATCAAACGGATCGAAATCTTCTATACAAATCTGATCCGTTGATCTGATTAATAATCCGAATCCGATTAAAACGGATTCAGATCAGATTCGTACCATGATCGGATCCCTTGACAGCCCTCCCTCTCAATCTCTAGCTGCTGAGAATACCAAGTTTGATTAAGATACCTCTGAAAGCAAAGCACGGAAAAAAGCTTTGGGAAAATATCAGCTAATTGCTGAGATAAAGCAATAAGATTACGTCCATGGAGTGGGACATCCACACCATGCATCATGTGAGCCCCACTTTTTCTATGACCTTGCAAGCAATTAGGCCAGTCAGGCCCAGTTAATTTACATGTACAAACTTCTAACCGATGGATGGGTCAGAAATTTGCCAACAATTTACAGGATCCATGATGATAATTATATGAAATCCACTCCAACCATTAGATTCAACACAAAAATTTAGGCCAGTAGCCCAAAAATCTTATCCATCCATTATTCAAATAGGCCACACTAATGGAAATAATTTGGAGGGTGATCATTGCCCTATACAATGTTTCCAATCTTATGGTACACCTGAAGTACAGATGGAGCTGATTTTTGGATGCTTGGCTTAACATGGGGTGACACGCTTGGTGGTTGGGGTGGATTTTATATAAACATCATGGTGCGGCCCACTCAAGCCACCCAGCCGTTTGCTTCTATTAGTGAAATGACAATAACATGGATTGCTTTTTGAAAACCCTTCTCAAATAGATGGGGAATGTAAATTTCATATTATTTTTGCAATTTTTTTTAAGAAAAATCTAACACACTAGAAAGAAAAGTGATCTTTAGATGTCAAGCAGCCTATCCGCCGGGTCCCTCTCCAGCCACTTTTTTTTTTTTTTTTTTTTTAATTATTATTATTTGTTTTAATTTCTAAATCTTTTAATTAGGGGTGTCCCTGGGCCGGAGTAGGGTTGGCTTTGGCCTTGGATTTTTGAACTGTTTGAGCCGGTCTGACAAGTTAGGCATATTCAAAATATTGATTTGACTAGCCCACCGAGAGCCCCGCCTCACCCAAGACGGAGCAGCCTTTATTATGGGGCCTACCTTGATGTATGTATTTTATATCAACGTGATTTGCTTTGCCTTATCATTCTTTTGCCATATCATTTTAGGGCATGAGCCCAAAAATGAAGAAGATCCAATTCTCAGATGGACCATACTATAGAAAACAATGGTGATTACGCTTACCATTAAAAGCTTCCTAGGGCCCACGGTAATAACGTTTCTGTAATGCTTATTGCCATCCAACTTGGTGATGAGATCATATAAACTTAGATGAAAGTAAAAATTAAATATTAACTCGACCCAAAACTTTTGTGGCCTATTAATGGTCAATCACCAGAGAGTTGGATCTACTTCATTTTTGTGCTCATGTCCTAAATGATCAGGAAAATGGCTGGATTGTGTGGATATAAAATACATACAATACGATGGGCCCCTTGGTAAGGGTCCCACCTAATCCACTCTGGCCATTCAGACGTTTCATTTTGCCAACTAGATAAAAACAAGTGATTCCGTAACCTTTGTTGTCCCTCTTGAAAAGATTAAGGATGGGCGTCTCTTCATGTTGGGATATAATGATCAGTCCTGCAACGGAAGCGGGAGGAAAACAATCAAACGAGGAACAAAAACAAAGTAATTAACTAAACAAATCAATACACACAAGAGGTAATCTGAATTTAACGTGGAAAAATTCCTCACAAGTAAAAAACCACGGTACAAAGCGACGCCAATCCACCACTATAAGAAAGTTAGCCTTTTACAACCGGTCCAGACCGTTGTAAAAAGAAACGGTCGCGTGGACATTATAAGCGCCCTCGTTGCAAGAAGGGCCTGTTATTTACAATGGTCAGACCATGTTGTAAATAAGATAATAACAGTTGTAAATAAGATAATAACAGTTGTAAATGTTTTTTACAACGGCTAGAGCTCCTTGTGACTGGTAACATTTTACAACAGGTGTTCCTAGTTGTAAAGGCCCATAAAGGTCAAACGTTTACAAGCACGCAGGCCTATGCAAAAGTAAGTATTAACAATAGTGTTGGCCCATTGTAAAATCATAAACCTATTTAGTAAATGCATTAAATATCATATGGTTTATGTGAGAGTGTTTTGGTGATTTTGTGATGCTTACGTGACTAATAAACACATGGAATAAAAAAGTGGGTGGTGGCAGGAAAAAAAAAAGAACTATTTGCAACGGCTATGCCATCACCCAATTTTTTGAATAGTTCTTTTTTTTGCCTGCCACCACCCAATTTTTTTTTATTCCCTGTGTTCATTAGTCATATAAGCATCATAGAATCACCAAAACGATCTCACATAAACCATGATATTTAAAGCATTTACTTGGCCATTCTACAACAAGAAATCTCATCATTAAAAATGTATAAATCCCAAGAAGCACACATATAAACGATAAGATAATACGTAAATGATGAGATAGTAAAAATAAAATCTTACCTCATCTTCACCATTTAAATAGGATTCTGGCAATAGGATCCTTAAGCGTGAATCTGATCCTATAGAGACCCGTCTCAGGAGTCCTCAGGCCATCAAGGATATATGGCCACAAAGCACAAGACACTTGAATTTCAGTGTTACCTATAAGTCCACAATCAATAAATAGTCAAAAGTATTAAAAAATAATGAATAAATCATTAAAAAAAATGAAGAGAGCCAAAATGCCCAAATTATGATTGATGGCATCCTACTGAGAACATTATGTTACTACCATTGAAAAAATGAAAAGGAAAAACGATGCTTCAACCGAAATAATATTTCAGCTAACTTATGTACAAGTGAGAACTTCCATTAGTTAAGAGGATCGCACATGTCCATATCCGATCGCTGCAAAGAGAAGATGAAGGTAAAAAGAGCAACTGGGTTAGAAATCAACGGCACAATATTTCTGAATTTTACAGGACAAAAATCAATCAACAGAAGTGTAAACCTTATGACAGTTCTTGTCTATCAACCTAGAATATTTATCATACAAAATTCAAGTAGAGAATTTCATAAATAGCATGCTTAAAAGGAATTCGGCTATAAAATTCAAAATAATACTTCAAAGGATGTAAAGTGCCTTTCAAATAGGGCACAAATTACAATTGTGTGCAATTTAAATGATACCCACTTTAAATAGAAAATAGAGTTTGATTTTGGAAGTACAGAATGGAGAAAGCCCATCAAACTGGCTCTAAATTGGCCATGAGGTATTGTGCAATACTCATGCCAAGAGTTTGTATAGTACACTCAAGAAAAGGAAAATTGGAACAAAAGATAACAGAATCTTCGTGAATAAATCCTCTCGGCATATGAAAATAAAACCAAGCTAAACACGGAAAGTCCAAACTTACATTCTTTCAGGTAACAAACCAAATGTTTAAGCTGAGAAACATACGCATTCACCACTTGCCAAATGTATGAGAAAGTATATCAACTTCTTAACAAGAGCTGATGTAGTATTTGGTGGGTCAAAGTCAAATATTTACCAGGAGAAACAAAGTATGATGCTGACTGCATTGTGCCACAAGCATTTTATTTCACAAAAAAGTGGACAATCAAGACTAGGAGCTCAAGTTCAAAGCACCAATAAACAAACAACTATGATCTCACCCACATATACACGGAGATGAATTTGCCTTTAAAAAGGCCTAGGTGTCTCTATTCAATTTCCATTGCAACTGCATGCATCTGGCAGCCTTATATATGAGAAAGTACAACTTTTTAAATAAGGCCTGATGTAGTTTTCAGTGGGCCAAAGACATTAATTTATAAATATGTACCAAGAAAGACAAAGTATGATGCTAACTGCAATGTGCCTTGTATATTTTATTTCAGAAAGAAGTTGACAATCATGACTCGGAGCTCAAGTTCAAAGAACCAATAAACAAACAACTATGATCTCACCCAAGGATACAAGGAGATGAAGGGTGTTTCAAAGTGGAGTGCTTAGTCCCCAAGGTAACGCAGAAAACATGGTAAGCTGGCTGAAGGGTCAGCCTCTTGATTTTTATTTTTATAATTTTATCTTTTATGAATGGATTAAGGCAAGAGGAGATTCAGAAATTCAACAATAGAACAATGGTTGGTAGGGAGTCTTTGTAGATAATGAAGAAATTATAACCATGGAAATCCAAAGTACATCAGTTGGCAAAAAATTATAAATGAATAAGCTGCTACAAAAGGGAGTAAATGAAAAGGCAAACTTATATTATCATGTATCAGCGCTAGATTCAAATTCCATTAGTGTTGGATTCAAAGGCTGAAGCAAACAATCATTTTGCACCCTATTAGTAGCAACCAGTAAAAGACTGTCTTGCCATACTGTATTTCTCACTTTTCAAAGAATCATTTGTTGGCTATAAACACCATGTGTCTGGACAATATTTGTGCCTCTGCTTAAGTAGTATAATGTTTAACAGTTTTGTACTTGGAAGTAGATGTTCTCAATGCTTATCATATTACTGCAATAAGAAAAAATTAACAACAACACAAGAAACACATGTCAATTGACCAAGAAAAGCATAAAAATGAGTAACACAAATGACCACAAAATAGACATGCAGGTAAAGAGATTAACCTAATTTTTTAAAGCTCTTGAAAGTATTTCATCTGCATCGTCCAATAGATACGCTGTTTTGCCTGTCTTAGACTATGCTCGATGTATAACATTGTCCCTTACAGAAACATCCAAGTCCCTTGCAGAAAGGGACAATTCCCTTCTGTTGGTTTGCTTAGGGTTTTTCAAAACCGTAGGCATAAATCCCCCTAAGGAGCTTCTCCTACAAACCCATGGCATCAAAACTTTCATAAACCTTATCATATGATTTAAAGAAATCTTGTCCATCTGCTGTAAGCAACTCATTCATTTTGGCATAATATTATCTTGCATCTAACTGGGATCCTTCTGGTGCCATTCCTGACATGACTACTTGTGATGTAATTGAAGGAAGATCGATGGGAAAATTAGAAGAAAAAGGGAAACTAAAACCTGAGATTGAATGAGAACAAGATGCAGCTCAAGATATACCAAAATTGACCAATGAAAGACACCAAAACAGACATCAAATGCTATAAAAAAAAAGTGCTACCATTCTAAGAAAATAAAATAACAATCAAACCCTATGAAATGAAACTTTGACCCTAGAAGAAGAAGGGAAAAAAGAAAAAGGCAAAACCCATTAAGACAGAGGATCAAACAGAAATTAACCTTGCCCATGAAAGAAGCAAAATCCATACCAGAAATATACAGCGAGAGAGGGTAAGAGAAAGAATCCAAATGAAGACAGGGAAAGGTGAAAGGGAGATCACGGGTACCTTACAACATGGGGATCTGGACGTTTTGCTCGATTGATGGAGTTATGCTTGATGTGTAGACAACAGAGCTGCAATGATGTTGCCGGAGATGGAGGTTTTGCGGCCGACAATGGCAGAAGAGGTTTCCAAATCCAGCAATGGCAGGGGCCGGCCGCTGGTGCGAGTGGTGGCTACGACTTAGGGCTATGGGGGTGAGGTTACAAATTGGGTTTTCAATGGAGAAGGGGCTTTGATTGGGAATGGCGTCTGGGGGTGTGTCAGTCGGCAATGATAGGGGTAAGGGCAGCAATTTTGGGCAGGGGATTGTCATCGGTGGCTGAACTCAGGGGTTGCATTCGCTGGTATGGTGTGGTAGTGCGTGTGACATTGCGGTTGAGAAGGGAGATGAGGTTTATTAGGGCTTGGTAGGGGGGGGGAGACTTGGAGAGGGAAAAGCGCGGGCTTATTTTCAATTTTTCGGCTTCTACACACCCAACTATTTTTTTTTAGCGAGTATTTAAGACTGGTTGGAACCGTCGTAGTATCAATTCACCATTTTTTACAACGTATGAAACCCCTCGTAAACTCTTAGTGTTTACATTAATAAAAAAACATTGTAAATATTACAATCACAATGGTTCTTAAAGTCCATGGTAAAAGGTAACCATTTTTACAATCGACCAACATCTGATAATTGTAAAAGGTAGTTATTTAAAGCAGGCATCTTGCGCTCGTTGTAAAAGGTTCTCTTTTACAACTATAACTGGCCCGTTGTAAAAATCCTGTCATAAAAAGTCAATTTCCTTATAGTACATTATGAATCAGAAGTTACAAGAGCATAAAGAAACTTACATCGAATTGAAGCCCACAAGAGAATCCAAGCTCTCTAAGAGGAAAACCAATGCAGCCCTTACTCTAAAGCTCTTCCTCCCACCCTAGAACTCTCTCTTTCAACCCTTGCACATCTAACATCTAGGATACCTAACTCATGTATTACACTTTCTTAAATAGAAAGTAACCCAAATTAGAAACATCTTATGTAAGAAATTGCGCAAGATCGTGCAAAAATTGCACTATTGACTTTACAGTCTGCACATGGTCGGGCACTTGGCCCAAACACGTTGGGCGCCCAACAGATCCAAAATCTGTTCAGAGAGTTCTAACAAAAATCCAGCCAATTTCGAGCGCCCACCTAAACCTCATCGGGTGCCTTACCATTCACCGAGTGTCCGACCAACAGTGGTCGGATCTCCTACAAGCCAAAAAACAAAATAGCAGCACAAACTTTCAGAAGCCAATCCCGAGTGCCCTTGGACGGGTGCCCAACACCCCTGGTGTCCAAGATTGAAGGCAAAACCCCAACCCTTCACACCTTCGTGTCCCCATGTTATGGCTTACATTACAAGAAAAATGACATTTACCCTAGGAAATTTCTACCTAGGAAATGAATTTCCTGGGTAATAAGACACTTTTCCCGACACAATTCGTAGTTCTTGGGTAAATAATGCTTTACTTTTACCAAGGACAATTTTCCTTGGTAAAGGTGATAAACGCCGACGAAATTAAAATTTCATAGGTAAAACACGGATTATATCGTGGCTAAAAATATGAAATATAAAAAAGTTCCAACCTTACTTTTACTGAGGAAAAATTCCTGGTAAAAGCATAATATTACCCAGGAAATTTGTATTTTGTTGGTAATTCCAATTTTAAGGGTCACTTTTGATGTGATACATAATGACTGTGTAGGTGTTAGGTATGTAACAGTGTAGATTTTTTTGCTTTGTATAAAATATTGAAAAAGGTAAAGTTCTCATTTCTTTTTTTCTTTTTTTCTTAATCAAATTTTACATCATTTACTCTATTAAGGTGCTATACTGGCTGATGATAAGGATTCATGATGAAATCCATGAAAATTTTTCACACTTGGTAGAGGTTGGGGGCTGCTTCGATGTGGATGTTGGGGAGATTGGCTCACCATCTGCAAACCACTACAAGAAAAGATGTTATAATGGATTTTGTTTTAATGGCACCAAGTAAGATGGAGCGTTGGTAAACATACCCCTATAAATAGAAAATAACAAAACCTAATCTCATTTCAACCTCTCCCCGCCCCGACGCTCTCTCTCTCTCTCTCTCTCTCTCTCTCTCTCTCAACCCCTCAACAGTCTCTCTCTCTCTCTCTCTCTCTCAACCCCTCAACAGTCTCTCTCTCTCTCTCTCTCAACCCCTCAACAGTCTCTCTCTCTCTCTCTCTCTCTCTCTCTCTCTGCAACTCCAGCAGCATAGCAATGGAGTGGCGAAGCAACCACTCTCGGTACCACCACCCCGATTGTCTCTCTCTCTTAATCGTGCGGCGAAGCAACCACTCTCTCTCTCTCTCTCTCTCTCTCTCTGCGTGCATATCGATCTCGCGCCCAATCTCTCTCTTGAGATCGAGCAATGTAGATATTGAGTGTTGAAAAAACCCTAATTAGGGATTTACAATCGTGAATTCCTAAATAGGGATTTTCAAATTAAATCCCTAATTGAATGTTGAAGAAATCCTAAATAGGGTTTTACAATGTTGAATGTTGAATGTTGAAGAAACACTTATAGGGCCTACCACAAGGATATTGAACAACTAGTGATTGAGAGAAATTTCCAATCACTGCAATTTCTAGCCTATATCACATCCACATGGTGGCCCTGCAGGTCAGCCGTGATCACTGCATGTGTGTGCATATCAACATTCCTCTTTTCCCAATGAACCTTCCTTTGCAAATCAGTCATTAGTCTTCATTTTATTTCTGTTTGCGGTGTGTTCTGTCATTTTTCTGTTTCAAGAATATGCATGGATCTACATATAATCATGCATTGCTTGTAGAATGCAGCCTCCTACATGTTAGCTGATCATAATGAAGTGTAGTCCTGATGCACCAGTTTACCAATGGGGCCTACAGGTTCTGTTCCAGGCAATTGATCATGGAGTAGGCCATTAGACCAATGGTCTGGATCATGGTTTTCATCAAGTTACCAAAAAAACACAATAACAACAATAAATATGGTCATAATAATACTTAAAATAAGTCACATTTTTGGGATTTGCGCATAAATGTACAAAACAAAGAACAAAATCAGGCAATCAGTTCCGTAATATTGATCCTAAAATAGTTTATTCATGGTTTGGTAAACATGTATTTCAGCAAATAATTTAATGGTTAAATACAGATGTAATTGGAGTGGATTTCCACAGAAATACAAATGACACTTCTGTAAGAAGTCATTTGCTGAGGTATATGTTCATTCCTCATTTGCTATAATTGTATCTATTATGACAATATTTATTGTATTTACTGTTGTGGAATCATAACCTTAGTCTCTCTATCCTTGTAGATCTCTGCTACTGGTCTGATTGGATTACTGTTCTGCACCATCTTGAACACATTAAGATTTTGACATTGTGTAAAGTCTCACTTGAGGTATATGTTCATTCCTATTCTTCTATGAAATTCTTAATAGTTTTGATTTGTGCCACAGAAACTGAGGAACCCACCTTGTAGATCTCTGCCAGAGTATCAAAGTATATTTAGCCTCTTTCCCTTTTCTTCTTCCTCTCTCCCTCTTAATTTTGTTTCCCTTCAAATCCTCCAATGTGAAAATAAAAACCCAATTTCTGACATTTTTTATCCGTTTCTTTTCTTTTCTTTTCTTTTCAGAAGAAAAGATGTCTGGTGCTTTGATCAATGGCTTAGCTGGCACCGGAGGTGGCATCATTGCTCAGCTGATTACCTACCCTCTGCAAACAGTAATTATCTCAAGATTTGGGGTCAAATGAAAAATGTCAGAATTGTTTTCTACCATGCATTTTGCTGTTTCTTGGTCTAAGAACTAGAATTGCCTTTAGTTTGTCACAATTAGTATATTTGATTATTGGCCCTACTCCATCTGTGGCACAATTCACTGGTTTTTTGGCAATAATGGCATACACGCATGTAGACAATCCCAAATGTAGCCCCCCATTATAGATGGAGCATACCATGAAAGCCATGTTGATTGGAGGCTCCTAAGAATCTAAATTGTGGACATCAAATGGATAGTTGAAAAAAACAGGTCTGCTTTCCAAATTCAACTAGCAGAACTAGGTGGTCGAGATTGTCCATTCAAAGTAATTTTCATGCAATGCTGTCCACAATAGGGCCTACAATTTGGATAGGTTGGCATGCATCTATCCACTTGTACAGTGAATTAGTTCTGCTGAATTAGCAAGAGCACATTGTAGCCTGTAACTTTGTTTAGCTGAATCATGCTGATTATTTACTTGTAATGCTGTCCATGGTAGGGCCTACAATTTGGACAGGTTGGCATGCATCTATCCACCTGTATAGTGAATTAGTTCTGCTGAATTGGCAAGAGCACATTGTAGCCTATAACTTTGTTTAGCTGAATCATGCTGATTATTTACTTGTAACAAGCAATGTTTGAAAATCTGTTTGGACCTTGACCTGTTGCTGTGACAGTTCGGTCCAACTGCTAAGATCCACTTGGCCCTTATCGGCCCAGAAATCTACTTAATTGGAGACCATAAAAAAGTGATTAGCTGGTAATTTGTTATGGTTGGTTGTGGTCTAGACCACTGTAATTTCATTTCCCATTTAATTTCTCTGAAGATTTTTAGCTTACATCCTACCCATAGATGAGATGGGCTTTACTTATAAATTGGCCTGGTGCAAAAATCAGGCCAATCAATTCATCAGGAGGGCCACAAATGTATATTGTCCTTAGTTTTGGTACGTATGTGCCTATTCATTTGCACCATGGTGTTAATGTTGTGGTAGCGGTCATGAGTTGGGACATAATTTATTTATTTTTTAATTATCATCAAACATAAAAGGGATTTGCTGTTCTTCGTTGTAATTCTAGGATTTTTTTTTTAAAATTTAACCTTGTTTTAGTTTTAGTATTATTTGTTTATTTGGGTGAGAGCAGCTATTTTGATATGCCTTTGTAATAAGAAGAGAATGCAGGAGTCCTTTCTTTCACAGTCCAAATGCCAGAAAGCATGCATTTTAGGAATCTATCATGCAGGGGTAGTATGAATCCAATTTTGACCTCAGAGATCTTCCACTCATGATTATTTGAAAAACCAAAGAAAATCACCACTAATAGATAAGACCTGTGCTGCAGGAACAAGGATCCACAGACAGCAATTTGGGTTAAAGAGAGTGGCAAACAAGAATGATCTTCAGCTTAAAGTGGTTCAGACTCTACTCGTTTCTTTGAAGAAAACCTTTACTAAATAGCCTAGTTTCAGACCTCTGAACCCAAGAATGATTTTATCTATGCATACTGATTAAGCTTGAATTTCTGGTTCTTTGGTTTTGTTTAAGGGTGAATTTTAAATTTTGCTTATATAATTCACATGTTTAAAGGGAAGAAATTAGCATTGCCCTGCTAATAAAAAAATAAAAAATAAATAAAAAAATAAAAAAGAAGTCTAGTTTCAGACCTTGTGTTGGAAGATGCTTCAAGGATAGCTAGCTATTAAGGCCCCCTTTGGTAGACACCTAAAAATGAATACTGTCGCATTTTGGTTAGTGGTATTTATGTATTGGAGACCGGAATGAGACAAGACTCATTTTTATGCGTCTACTAAACAGGGCCTAACTAACTCCACTGTGTGATTTGAACAATGGAGAAAAAAGAGATAAAAGATTAGCCCATTAAAAACTCATATGGGCCATGCAATGGGAATAATGTACTATCAAATTGTTAAATTCACATGGTGTTGTCCACCACAGTTTTTTTGTTAGATTGATTTTTGTTATTCTCTTCATCCTGGTGTTGCTTCATGCATTAGTATAGGATTAGTGGGATAGAGCTAATTCACTCACATATAGATGTATGTACGCATGCACATGCATGCATGCTGATTTACATACGCATGCACATGCATGCATATTTATGTACCTGCCTTTGAATTTAAGCTTTAATTGTTGCAGGAAGAGGAGAGCTCATGACTTGTTCTGAAGTGAAAAATCCAATTGTATAGGAAATATGAACTCATAGGCCACAACCATTCACTATAGGAACCTGTGAACTTTGTCAAATCCTATGGCTGAAGAGGACATCGCTCATGAACATCATTCAGGCTAAATTGTTATATCATGCAGTAAAAGTAATTTTTAGTTAATCTTAAATCTAAGATACTACATATAATCTGGACTGTTGATTTTGAAATATTTGCATTACATGTATGCAGTTTCTCAGTAATTTATAACTGCTTGCATATTATCAATCATACTCTGCCAGAGTATGATTTTATGGATTTGAATGCAGAGAGGTGAGGAAGAAAACTGTCCTGCACCTATAACTTCTTCAAAAACTTGTCCATGTCCTTCTCCAGAGAAGATTTTCATCAGAGTAAGTCTACATATGCTCCCACTGTAATTTCATTTCCCGTTTAATTTCTTTGAAGATTTTTTTGTATCCTTAACACTTTTGCTGTATGTGATTATTAGATACAGCATGCTTAATGCCTCAATCTCATGTCCATCTGTGGTTTTATTGTTAATCTGGTTTGCCTGTGACATGGTTCTAGATGAAGTACAGAGAACATATTCTTGGTTTGATACTTGTTTCCCCTCTATGTAAAGCACCCTCTTGGACAGAGTGGCTTTATAATAAGGTTCCTTAACTTGAGTATTATCAGTTTGCAAGCCCAAAAGTATTGGTTTTTATCTGATAAATATAGATGTGAATCATTTGCAGGTGATTTCGAATTTACTGTACTTTTATGAAATGTGTGGTGTGTTGAAGGAATGCTTGCTTTAGCGGTACTTTAGCAAGGTATGCCTTAGTTGCTTTATATGCTAGTATTTCTTGAGATTAAACAGATCAACTCAGGTGCCTATTCTAATGACATTGGCAGGAAGTGCGTGGTAGTGGACAGGTTCCCAAGTCAGACATTGTGCAAGCATGCCGAAGTGTTAGTGCTCTTAATTCTTCTTTGTAGTGAATTTTTGTATGTCTTTTCTAGTCTTTGTTTGTTTGGGGGAGAAGCTGAAGATATTTTAAACATGATAGTTAAGGATCACCATATAGACTAGGTCAGCAGGCCTCTCAACCCAATTCCCATACTTTCAGAGAAAGTCCACATTTATATCGAATATGGACTGTCGGCAATCTCTTCCTAATATTTCATTTATCTTTTGCACATAAGGTCAACCATTGAATATTTGGACTTTTTGGTTGATTAGAACCAATTGCTATCATTTCTTTCTTGACTAAACCTATTGAAGAAGTATTAGGAATTTTCCCTCGAGCATAATTTTGGCAAATGGGCCATCCATCCATAGTGGGGCCAAACTATCAACAGTTTGGATTACTTAGCAATGGAAGAACTAGACTGAAACCAAATAGGGCGAACTGGCCTTGTACCCATGGGTGTGCTCTCCTTCGTATGTCACCATGAGGACCAACTTATCTTTTGCGCATCTTTGCACCTAAAATTCAAATGAGAATGAAAGAGTACCTTGAAAATAATTCCAAGCTCTCCTTCGTATGTCATCATGAGGACCGATTTATCTTCTAGGCATCTTTGCACTTGAAATTCAAATGAGAATGAAAGAGTACCTTAGAAATAATTTCAAAATTATATACATGGCATAAAATTGAGTCAAGATCACGTAGGCATGGATGAATGGAGCATGCCTACATGGTCTAAATCTTCAATTCAAGTTGTATTTAGTTTCATAATGTGATTTGAAAAAGAAAAATGAACACCTAGCTGCATATTTTATTTATAAGTTATTAATTACTAATATTGTATTTTGTTTTATTTTGCAGATTATTTGTTTGTGATAGCGGGGATGTTCGTGCTAATTATTATTATTATTATTATTTTTTGTATTGGTGGGATTGATATTTCGATTTTATTCAAAACATTGTTAATGTTGAATGGTCATTTTGATTGGTATATGATTGAATGTTCTATCAGGTGATTGGGATATTGAATATTGAATGTTCCAAAGAAATATTGAATATTGAGTGCTTTCAGGTGGTAGGGATATTGGATGTTCCAAAGAAATATTGAATGGTAGGGATATAGGATGTACCAAAGAAATATTTCGTTGGTAATGAAAAGGATTCTACTACCTTGGTCATAGCTTTTTCCAAGGAAAGTTTTCCTCGGTAATAGTCGCATAATTACCGACGAATTAAACAATAGCCACGAAATTGTTGACTTTTGCCAAGGAATTTTTTGTTGGAAAAGGTCCAATATTTACCGACAAAAAAATAAAATTCTTCGGTAATTACTTTTGCCGAGGGTGATATTACAACGAAAACCGCGACGAACATTTTCGTTGGTAATTACTTTTACCCAGGAAATTATGACATTTAGCCAGGAAAAATTTCCTCGGTAAAAGTCATATTTCTTGTAGTGTTACCTGAGTTTTTGATCGAGCTTATGTTTAGGCCTTAGGGGCTATTGAGGTGACACATCTGATGGACATATAGGTAGGATGTAAAATGGACATCATATGGGCCCCACATCTGCCCATGCCACTGAAGCACACCTATCCATCCATACAGTAGGATATAGCATGGGTTTATTATTGGTGATCCGAACCATTGATTTGATAAGATACACATCCCATTAGTGGTTACCTTAGAAAATTTTCTGTATTGAATGAAAAATTCTGATTAGTGGGCCACAAACCAATTCTTAGCACAAAAATTCTACGCTAGATAACATTCCAACATATGACTCCATTTTTATCTCTTAACCACTGAAGTTTCTATTATTGAAATTGAAAATTTTAAAAGAACAAAGAAGAATTGAGAAAATCTCTCTCACATAAATGGGCCACGATCAGGCCTGACAAAATTAAAAAATTGAATAGGCCTAAGCCCAAACAGTTCAAAATTCAGGCCAAAGACAACCCCAGGCTCGGCCCATTGATAGACCTACTCTTATAACATAAGAGATGAGACTATGAATCTTTGTAATTTTATATTCTTCATAACAACTGTATTTAGAATTGAAAAATGAAGTTTCTAAGATTACTCAAACATGGTGGGTAGTTTTCAAGATAACTTGGATATATGATGGTAGCGTGTGGTTGAAATTAGTTTCTAAAACTACTCAAACATGTAATGGTGAGTTCTACACATGTCACGAAGCTTATGATGAAGTGTCTGTCTTTTCTATATTACTTCCTCTCAATCTTGGTTTGATTAATAACAAGTTTGATTAAGATACCTCTGAAAGCAACGCGGGAAAAAGACTGATGGAGGGCAAGCATTGCCTTATACAATATTTCCAATTTTATGGTCTAAAGCACTGATGGAACTGATTTTTGGGCGCTTGGCTTAACATAGGGTGATGCATCTGGTGTTTAGGGTGAATTTTATATAAACATCATAGTGAAGCCCACTTGAGCCACCAACTCATTTGCTTCTAACAGTGAAATGACAATAACATGGGTTAATGAGGTAGCTTTTTGAATACCCTTATGAAAAAAGTAGATTTCATATCAATTACGTATTTTTTTTTTTATAATTTATTTTAAGAAAAATCTAACACACCAAGAAAAAAGAAAAAAAAAATGATCTTTAGACATATCAGGCAGCCTATCCGCTGGACCCTCGCCAACCATTTCCTTTTTTTTTTTTCTAAATCTTTTCAGTAGAGCTGTCACTGACGAGTAGGGTTAGCTTTGGCCCTGGATTTTTGAACTGTTTGGGCCAAACACAACAAGCTGGGCCTATTTTAAGTATTGATATGACTAGCCCCCTGAGAGCGCTACATTTTATGGACGCAGATTATGTGTGCCCCGGCCTGACCCAAGACGGTGCACCCTTCACTGTGGGGCCTACCTTGATGTATGTATTCTAAATCAATGCTGTCCATCTGTTTTTCCATATCAATTTAGGTCATGAGCCCAAAAAATGAAGAAGATCCAATTGTCAGGTGGACCACACTATAAGAAACAATGGTGATTGAACACCTACCATTAAAAGCTGCTTAGGGCCCACTGTAATTTTTCTGTAATGCTTATTTGCCATCCAACATGTTGATAAGATCACATAAACCTAGATGAAGGAAAAAATAAATATTAGCTTGATCCAAAACTTTTGTGGCCCATTAATGGTCCATCACGTGAGCGTTGGATCTGCTTCATTTTTGCGCTTAAGCCCTAAAATGATAGGTAAAAAAATGAATGTTCTGTGTGGATATAGAAAACATACATTAGGTGGGTCCCACCTAATCCGCCCCCTGTTGAAAATTAAGGATGGGCGTCTCTTCACAAGTTGCTCCCTATGCTATGGCTTACATGAGCTCTTGATCCAGTTGACTTTTAGGCCTTGAGGGTTATTGAGGTGACACATCTGATGAATAGGTTGGATGTGATATGGACATCACATGGGCCCCACATCTGCCCATGCCACTGAAGCATACCTATCCATCCATACAGTAGGATATAGCATGGGGTTATTATCGGTGATCTGAACCATTGATTTGTTAAGATACACATCCCATTAGTGGTTACCTTGAAAAATTTCCGAATGAAGGATCCAAAACTTTTGATCAATGGGTCACAAGCCAATTCTTAGTCCAAAATTCTACACTTGATAATATTCCAACACATGACTCTACTTTTATCTCTTTACCACTGCAGCTTCTATTATTGAAATTGAAAATTTTAAAAGAACAAAGAAGAATTGAGAAAATCTCTCTCAGATGAATGGGCCAGATTCAGGCCAGACAAGATTAAAATCTTGAATAGTCCTAGCCCAAACAATTCAAAATTCAGGCCAAAGACAACCCCAGGCCCGGCCCATTGACAGACCTACTCTTATAACTTAAGAGATGAGACTGAATCTTTGTAGTTTTATATTCTTCATAACAACTGTATTTAGAATTGATAAATGAAGTTTCTAAGATTACTCAAACATGGTGGGTAGTTTTCAAGATTATTTGGATATATGATGGTAGCTTGTGGTTGAAATTAGTTTCCAAAACTACTCAAACATGCGGTGGTGAGTTCTACACATGTCATGAGGCTTATGATGAAGTGTCTGTCTTTTCTATGTTACTTCCTCTCAATCTTGGTTTGATTCATAACAAGTTTGATTAAGATACCTCTGAAAGCAACGCGGGAAAAAGACTTAGTGAAAATATCGGCCAATTGCTTAGAGGAAGCAATAAGATTGCACCTCTATATATATCACCACACTGCACATCCATGGTGTGGGACATCCGCACCATGCATTATGTGGGCCCCACTTTTTCTCTGACTTGGCATGGATGGTTCAGAAATTTGCCAACAATTTACAGTCAGCCTGTCCATGTGCCCTACCCAATAAGTACTGGATGGCCCTGGTTTTCAGTGGAGATCATCCATGGATTAGGGCTTATTTGTTGCATGGATTGCATGTCCACTGGGGGCATGTATAGGTCCTTGTTAAGAGAGGTGGGCCAGCATACCTCATACCTGATGTGCATGATTTGCAGGTGATTGCGTGCATTTGTAAGGAATAGTCTTGTTTCAAAACTTGATATCATGAAGAAAAAAAATAAAAAATAAAAATATGTACGGTGGTTTTGTGTACCAAAGGAACATATACACATGCACCTCAATTGGTGTTTACAACATCAGATCATGTATTAGGTGGGACCCACCGTGTATAGATCATTGGATGAGAACTTAGGCATGCAGGACATGCAACAATCAGGTAGGCCACACGTAATGAAAGCAATGGACGGTTAAAAGCTACCTGCATGTTTTATTAGGTTGTCCACTCCTTTCATTCATTTGGGACCAATTCTAGAAACCTTCCCTGTCAGTACGATGCATGTGGAGGGGGTGCGTATGGTGCTGGCCGACACGTGCCTAACTGTGCATCAGTACAGACTCTGATCAGGAAGAGCGCGTCTGCATTATGCTAAAAAAACGTTAAAAAAGGTCAGGCCATCCTTGACAGCATATGCCTACCAATCACATCCGCTGCTGACTGCACCGTAGCCTAGGGTGGTGAGCTGAGTGAAAGGCGTCCCACTACCTGCATGTGGGATCCACCATGTTGTATGTATGCATATCATCAGTCCATCTGACAGGTTTGCTTGGACAGCACAAAAATTATTTTGATTTAATCATCATATAGACTTAATGATAGAAAATAATTATCACAAAAACATCTTGGAATCCACGTGCAAGAAAGATTGGCGACTTGACCATCACTTGGAATTTGGGCCGTTGGTCAATTTTTCTTAGCTGTTTATTTGTTTTTGTCTTGTAGATGCCTTGTCCTCATGATGATTTCATTTGCCTGATGTGGATGTAGAGGGGGGCGTTCACAACTACACAGAGAAATTAGAACATTGGAAGGAGGCCAGATGGAGCGACAAGATGATCACCAAAGTGTAAAAATTCCAGCCCTGCCGGGCATCCGACCAAACTTCATTAGGCACTTGACCATGAGCCCGAATGGTCCAAAGAGTTGCTGGATATAATTTTTGAATTTCGGGCGCCTGACCATCAAGTCATCGACGCTCGACCATTCCTTCATCGAGCACCCTGAATTCGTCAGAATATTGATTCAACTCTCTGGATAGTTTTGCGTGCCTTCGGGCGCCTGACCACACTTCCATCAGGTGCCCAAAATTCAAACTATTTTCGATGAATGCTATTTGGACTGTTTTGGAGTTCAACGAGCGCCCGTTAGGCCCTCGCCGGGCGCCCAACCACGCAGGATCCAGTTGCGCAAATTTTGCGCGAACTTTCTAGTTTGAATTGTTTTCTTTCTTAGTTTATTTATGACTTCTAATTTAAGCACTTAGGGTTTCTATTATGCAATTTAGGCTATAAATGCTGGTTTTAATTTATTGTTTGAATTATTATTCTTCTTTTAATAAAATTCTTTGAGTTATACTCTTTTGCTCGTGGATTTGAGTGTTCTTTCGTGGATTCGAAGAAGATCGATTGATGATTCCCGATAGCTCTGTGAATTCAGAGTAGTTATCCGTGAGGAGAGACGGTGTTCGATCCCACACCCCATCTATGCAACGCCAGATGTGCGACTCTGATGTCGTAATACACACGTGAATTGACAAAGTTACATGTAATTCTCACTACTTTTACGTTACCATGCCACAACCATTCGCAAGAGATTAAAGAGGCTATTCACAACGGAGATGCTGACATGGCAAAGTCATGGAATCAGAGCCACCCAATATTGGAACATGCCATTGTTAAAGATTATACAGATAGGCCGGGCAACATGTGTTTGTTACTTGGAACATGATGTAGAGGAGGTCGTTGATGAATACATGACAAGAATGGATCATTGGAAATAAGCCAAGAGAAGCATTAAAGTTGTTTTGGCATTCCTTCTGATTATTACTTAATAAAGCTTTGATTTTTTCGTCTCTTGTGGACTCGAGACTCTTTTCCTTGTGGATTCAAGGAAGTTCTGGTTTAGGATTCCCAAAAAGCTTCGTAGATTCGGAGTAGGTATCTTGTGAGAGAGATGGTGATTGTCTAAGATTCCCAAAAAACTCACCCTGTCTATGCTGCGCCAAGTTGGTATTAGAGTGATGAACAACCTCAGGAAGATAGCTTCTAACGACGACTGCGACAACAATCTCGTTAATGGTGCTCAGGGGATCCAGACTCCTGTGGAGAGAATCAATGCTCTCTAGCGATCGAATGAGTTGGCTATGCAAGGTTTGCTAGCAACTCTCGATCAGATCGCGACATCATTGACCCAACCTCGGGCCCGAGGCGAAGCACGACCGCCAGCGATTTGTAAGGCTAACATCGACGATCTGGATCTCAGCGATGAGGAATTTAAAGGCGTCATTGTACAACGGGCCGCTCGAGGAGATGAGCGTGCGGATCGTACCGAAAGAGACTTTCGATCCAAAGGTGATCTTCCTAACTTTAATGGTTTGCTTGATCTTGAAGATTTCCTAGATTGGTTAGTGGAAGTGGAGAGATTCTTTAATTATATAGGTGTCTCGGAGGATAAAAAGTCAAGCTTGTTGCATACAAGCTGAAATTTGGCGCCTCCGCGTGGTAGGAGCAGTTACAATTCGCTCGCACCCATAAAAACAAGTTGATTCGATCATGGCCTCGGATGAAGCAGTTGCTCAAATCCATGTTCTTTTCCCTGCGACTATGATCATGTATTGTTCCAACAATACCAGAATTATAGGTAAGGGAATCGATCCGTCATGGAAAATCAGGCTGGGTTTTGATCGCTTGACTATGCAGAATGATTTATTAGAGAACGAATCACAGAAGACCTCTAGGTTCATTGGCGGCTTGTGAACCACGATCCAAGACTGTGTGTAATAATATCCGATTTAGACGTTGGGCTCAATTTGCCACTCGGGTAGAGACTCAACTTACGAGGGTTCCTGCGCGACCCTATCTATTGACCCCCATCTCTACAATGGGTCACCATCAAGTACATATTTTCTATACCTTTGCTTGGTGATATGCTTGATATGCTTGAGGGGTATAAGGTGTTTTCTAAGCTTGACTTACATAGTCGGTACCAGCAAATTCATATCCGCCCCGGTGATGAGTGGAAGACAGCCTTTAAAACAAAGGACGAGTTATATGAATGGTTGGTTATGCCATTTGGATTGTCGAACGCCCCAAGTACCTTCATGCGCCTCATGAACCAAGTTTTGAAACTGTTCATAGAAAAGTTCGTTGTGGTTTACTTTGATGACATATTAATATACAGTCAGGAGGAGTCGGAATATGTTGAGCATTTCAGATAGGTTCTTCAAGTGCTATACGAAAACAAATTATACCTGAATTTGAAGAAATGCAGTTTCCTGAAGGATCATTTATTGTTTCTAAGGTTTGTGTTGTCATCTACCAGTATTCAGGTTGATGAAGACTAGGTGAGGACCATCCGTGAGTGGCCTACTCCCGCCAGCATCCATGAAGTGTGTAGTTTTCATAAGTTGACCACGTTCAATCACCACTTTGTTAGAAATTTCAGCACTATCGTTTCATCGATTACAAATTGCATGAAGAAATGACCTTTTCAGTGGATAGATGAAGCTAACTGAAGTTTTGCAGAGATTAAGCAAAAGTTGTAGTCTACTCCAGTCTTAGTTTTATCAAATTTTGAGAAGGTTTTTGCAGTGGTCTATAACGGATCCTATGTGGGCATTGGAGCAGTGTTATCTCAAGAAGGCAAGCTCGTTGCCTTCTACAACGAGAAACTTAATGAAGCCCATAAGAAATGATCCACGTATGAGACAAAGCTGTATGTTGTGGTGCAATCTCTCTGACATTGGCGACACTATCTCATCCATAGGGAGTTTATCCTGTTTACTAACCATCAAGCCTTGAAATTCATTAATAGCTACACTAATGTTAGCCGTGTCCATACCAGGTGGATTTTAATCTTGTAGGAATTTACATTTATGTTGAAGCACAAGTCTGGCTAACAAAACAAGGTTGTTGATGCATTTAGTCGCCGAGCTACTCTTCTCGTTACTATGAGTGCTGAGGTTGTCAGGTTTGATTGCCTTAAGGAGCTATACGCTGAAGATGATGAGTTGAAAGACTTGTGGCTAACAAGCAAGGAAGGCCACCTGAGTGATTTCCACATTCAAGATGGTTTCCTGTTTTAAGGAAATTGATTATGTATCCCACAGTGCTCCCTACAGGAGAAAATCATTGTTGAGCTTCATGAGGGTGGACTTAGAGGTCACTTGGGTCGAGACGAGATGAAGACCTTAGTGGAGGAACGCTATTATTGGCCTTACCTAGGTCGTGACGTGGGACGGATAGTTTAGCGATGCCATATTTTCCAAACCTTCAAGGGATATTCTCAGAATATGGGCCTCTACACTCCATTGCCCATACCCGAAGGCCCCTGGGAGGACATTTCTATAGATTTCGTCTTAGGTCTCCTACGAATACAACGCGACATGGATTCTATGTTCATGGTGGTAAACAAGTGTTTGAAGATGGCTCACTTCATCCTTTTTTAGAAGACTTACGACGCAACGAGTGTAGCCAGCCTTTTCTTCAGAGAAATTGTGAGATTGCATGTCCTCTCTAAAACCATCACCTTCGACCGTGATATAAAGTTCGTGAGTCACTTTTGGCGGACTTTGTGAAGGACTTTGTGGAGTCGATTTGATACACAACTTCAGTTTAGTAACATGTATCATCCATAAACTGATGAGCAAACTGAAGTGGTAAATAAAATATTGGGCAATCTAATCCGATGCATTTTCGAAGATAAGCCAAAGCAATGGGACTTAGCCCTGTCACAAGCGGAGTTTGCCTTCAACAACATGGTGAACTACTCCACATGGAAGTCGCCGTTCCAGATTGTTTATGGACGGATTTTCCATCATACAGTCGATTTAGTTCTATTACCTAAGATTCTCGACAAGAGCATAGCTGCAGAGAATATGGCCAAGAGACTCACCAAATTACATGCGGAAATTTGGGCTAAGCTCACCGAGTTAAATGAGAAATACAAATGAGACACTGACAAGCATCGACGAACCAAGGTGTTCGAGGTTGGAGATCAGGTGATGGTCCATCTACGCAAGGAACGCCTTCCAACCGGCACCTTTAATAAACTGAAGTTAAAGAAGATTGGTTTGATGCCGATTCTCAGAAAGCTAAATGACAATGCTTATGTGGTAGACCTCCCGAACAAGTTAGAGATCTCAAGGATGTTTAATGTGGCAGACTTGTTCGAGTATCATGAGCTAGAGACAGACGAGAACTCGAGGTTGAGTTCTTTTCAAGCGGAGGGGATTGATGTAGAGGAGGTCGTTGATGAATACATTGCAAGAATGGGCCATCGAAAAGAGGTCAAGAGAAGCAACAAAGTTTCAGCCAAAATTCAGCAAAGTCAGCATTGTCAGGCACCCGACCGCCCTTCGTCAGTCACCCGACCGCCCTTCGTCAGTCGCCCAACCATAGGCCGAAATGGTCCATAGAGTTATCTGAATTGTCCGATTAATTTTAGACGCCCGACCATACCACTATAGGGTGCCCGACCACGATTGGACGCTTGACAATGCGTTATCGGGCACCTTAAATTCATCCAAAATTTTACCTTAACTCTTTGGACAGTTTTGTTCATCATCGGTCGTCGGACCGCCCTTTGTCGAGCGCCTGAAATTCAACAGAATTTTGAATTTTGCTCGCTGGACTGTTTTGGAGGGTGACAGGCACCCGACCATCCTTCAACAGGTGCCCGACCATACACGATTAGTTGCGCAGATTTGAGCAAAATTTTCTGATTTCTTTCATTTTTTAAATTATGATTCTTTTCTTAGGCACCCAGGGTTTGTTTAGGGTTTTGTCACTTATTTAAACAAGTTTAGAAATATTGTTAATTTAGGCATTCCTTTTGATTATTACTGATCAATAAAATTTTGATTTTTTTTTTTCCATCTCTCATGAACTCGAGACTCTTTCCCTTGTGGATTCAAGGAGGTTCTGATTGAGGATTCCCATAAGCTCCATGGATTTAGAGTAGGTATCTTGTGAGAGAGATGGTGATCGATCTCACCCCATCTACATTGCACCAGAACATGTGGGAGAGCATGCCCACTCTTCTTGACTCTTCACTTATTTCTTCTTAGTAACATGATGGAAGTGTGGTATTGGCTCAAATATGATCATACATTCAGTTCAGAGTTGCCATCAACTTGCGATTGGTCAATGTAAAAAAATTACAAGGGCCTCGGTGACACAGAAAAGAAAAGAGTTAAGCACTTTTCTTTTCTTTTCATCTAAATAGCTTGTAGTTTTTATTTTATAGGATTTTGAGATTCTTCAAGGATTTAACTAAGTTTTAGAGAAACTACACTTGGGGTCACACTGTTAATACTAAGTGTTCGATGTTAATTTAACCAACAAGAGCAAAAGAAAAGAAAAGAAAAAAAAATAGTAGTTAGATGCAAGTAACGAGGTGTGTGAAATGTAATATTGTAAGTTTGGAGATGTGTGAGAAGAAGAAAAGGAGGCTGAGTACTCTTTTAACAAAGAGATAATAGGGTATCTTTGACCTTAATTCGTGAATTTTAACAAACTTTTTTCTCTTGGAATGTTTTCTGTTTTTTTCTTTTTAATCTAACAAACTTTACCTAATAGAGGGAGATTACTCGAAGAATTACAAAAAAAAAGAAAAAGAAAAAAGAAAAAAAGAAACAAAGAAAAAGAAAAACTCTCATTTTCTTCTTCCAAAACCTTTCCTGAGGGTATTTGTTTTCTAAGTCCATCAATGCAAATATTGGTAAATGGGTAATACTTATCATTTACACATGTTTGGCAGCAATGAGTATTTTCTCCTTGAAATGCCGTTTGAAAAGGATGAACTCAAATTCGTAGGCCCCACTATAAGGTTCGTGATATATCCATGCCGTCCATCCATTTTACTGGAACATTTCAAGTGGTCCACACCATAGAAAATCATGGTTGTAAATGGTTTTTAATGGTGGCGTTCAACCCACTGTTCATATGGTGTGGTCCACTTAAGCTTTGGATCTGCCTTAATTATGGGTTAATGCCTTAAAATCAGCCTGCAAAATGAATGGACAGTGTAGATAAGCCACATGTATCATAGTGGGTCCTCATGAAATTTACACAATCCTCCATTTTAATGTACAAAAGCAAGCTATCTCATCAGCACAGGAAAAAGTGAAGAAATCACATGAGCAATTAATCATTACCCATTTGCATGTATTTACGCTACCCGACTTTAAGAAAAACACCCCCTAGACTCTCCTGGAACTCTCTTGGACTTTCACCAAAAGAAAGAAATGAACTAGGAGTTTCTAATTCCATCATGCTACCCATTTGCCAGGTTTGATTTTACATCTTTGGAGGAGTTTCAAGTGACAAAAGCTTTCCAGGCCGATAGGTCGATTTTTTTTAGCACCGGTGGCAATTGATATATACCGGTAATTTTTGTGCGTTCTTCAAGGTATTTTGGTCACATCATCAATCCAATTGCCGGCTGACAGTTCCAGTTGAGCGAGGGTGACTGGAAGGAATTAGATTCCCCACAGTGTTCTTTGATTGATCTGAGCCATTGACGGGTTATGGGAGATCACAGGATTTCTTCTGTCGATTGAAGGTCAATTTTAACGTTTGAATAGATTTTTATGTAGTTTCTCTTATATTGAGTGGGGTATCCATAGTTACACATGTAGCATTCGCCAAACCAAAAATGAAACTAGGTAGGGTATATATCCACAGAGGGACCCACCTGATCTTTTGATCTAGTACCCAACTATACAGATGTCTTGCACTAAAAATATGGTCGGTCCACTTGTTTAAGTGGGCCATGGTTTTCTGAAAAAGTGTAAAGCTGAAGCTTTGTAATCCGTCCAATTTGGGGACCTAAAATGATATATATATATATATATATATATATATATATATATATATATATATATATATATATATATATATTCCGTAGGAGACGATATCTATGGTCCGATGGTTTTTTGGGTGCTGCTTCCTTCCCCCCCCCCCCCCCCCTCCCTCTCTTTTATATATATATATATATATATATATATATATATATAGAGGGAGATGGTACTATGAGGTCGACCTCATGAAAAGTTCTTGTGAGGTCCTACTTGCGTGAGGGATAATCCAACCCATTCATTATGTGTGTCCTACTTGCATGAGGGATCAGATGAAGTTTTGGCCGCATCTAAAACTCAGGTATATCTTCACATAGTTTTAGGTGGTATGGCCTGCTTGAGTTCCATGTACAGCTGATTTTTGAGATATCCCATCACCTGAAGGGGACCCATCAAATGCAATGTGTTGATGCCTTATCCACATCATGGTGGGGCCCACACAGCTCGACCTCATCAGAAGTTCCCATGAGGTCGAGCTGTGTGGGCCACACCATGATGTGTTTCCCACATCTACTCCATCAGCCAGATGCACCATTCCATGGTGACCCACAAGCTTAAAAATCAGGGCAATCCATGAATTAGGTGGGCCACACCACAAACAACAGTTGATAAGGGTAACCCACCCATTAAAACCTTCATGATTGTTTATTGGGCACATCGAGATGTGGTTCACAAATCCAGCCCATCCATTGTGTGTGTTCCACTTGGATGAGGGGTCAGAACAAATTTCAGCCACATCCAAAACTCAGGTGGACCCTACCAAGTACTTCAACATGTTTTAGGCATGTGTTCGCATGGTTTTAGATGGTATGGCCCACCTGAGTTCGGCTGATTTTTGAAATATGCCATGACCTAACTCCTAAAGGGAACCTATCAAATTCAAACATCACAGTGGGACCCACACAGCTCGACCTCATGGGAATTTCTCATGAGGTCGCACTATACAGTAGCCACCTAGCTACTGGCAGCGTCAGCAGGCAATCCGCGTCCCTTAATTCTCTTAGCAGCATCCTCTTGAATGAATCTTGAAAGTAGGATGCTGTACCCTTCTGCCACGCTGCTACATATGCCATGGACGTAGTGTCTCTTGCACATGGTCTCAGCAGACCTCTTGTTTTCTAAGATGACGTGAGGTGACACGGTGGAGCCGGAAGAATCCGAGTATGGTACATCCATCTATCTGTATCTGCAGTACACGTGGTATGGTGATGTGAAAATCGGGTCCGTTCATACGCAGGGCCCTAGCATGGATGCTTTAATTTAAAAAAAAAATCACAGTTATTACACAATACTATCCATCTTGACTACGGCCATTAAAGCAACGGTGAAAGACAGGAACAGTTAAGGGTCGAACATTTCCCACTATAGAAAAGCAACGGACAAGATTGTCTCATGGGTTTTATTTTAAATGGCAAGCCATGTGATGTGCCGGTACATCGAATTACCGGATCCATACATCACCCTGATGGTGGTCACTTCCCGTTCTTGAAGATTCAATGCTGACCGTGCGTTTGTGGACTGGTTGGAGCACTTGCTGGTCAATGACCACTGGCTACTACTATTAAATAATATAATTGCTAGTGGTACGGCTGTGTATGTCATCCAATCGGTTCAAAAGGTTGGGCCCACCGTGAATATCACCTAACGCAAAAACCAGACATATCCACTCATGGGGTGGACCACACTTGTACTTTAATTCAGATTAGTTTTTGTCCATTATTTTCTATGTGTGGCCCACAGATAAATGAATTGGACTGACCTTTTCGTGTTTTTCGTGATGGACCAATTGTTTGGACGGGTTGGATGCTGTACCCGGTTTACACGTGGAGCTTATGCGAGTTAGGAAGTGATTCCAAAAGTGAGCCAGATACATAACTCAACTGAGTCAAACTACAGGAATAAGTGGGAATAGAAACGCCCACCATTGAAACATTTTTGTGGCCCACCATCATCTTTATATGCCATCTAACCCATTCATAAGGTAATTTCACTTGAGTTCTGGGTCTGACTCATTTTTGGGCTCACATCCTAAAATGTCACACAAACACTGCAGTGGGCCTCACAGAGATTTAATTTACATGGGCTCCTTGTAACAGGGGTTACAAGCAACTCCCGTCTTAGCCCAACCAGCTGAACAGGCGGGGACTTATATGATACTCGGGCAGCATATGACCCTTGATGTGCAGGCACTCATAAATTCTACACATGGGATACATCACCTCTTAAACGGACTACCTTGTGGAGCCCACTGTTGCTAAGTCACAGTCCCAATATCATATAGATTGAGCGATCTTAACTTATGGGACACACATTTTCATTGAAATAAGACCATTGGATATTTTTCATCCACAAATCTAATAGTAAGATGATCAAAGAAGGGTAATATTTGCTTCACGGCACACTTAAATTGAAAAATATAATATGGACAATTTAATTTAAAATAATTATATGCCATGTGTTCAATTTCTAAGTTCTAAGTGCCTGCGTATCATCCATCGCACTCTACAAGAGTATCAAATATTCTCTGAATCCCCACCACAGTAATTGCCTGGGAGCCCTGATGCCACTATACAAGCGTGTCAAATATTTTCTGAATACCCACCACAGTAATTGCCTGGGAGCCCTGATGCCTTCAGACAAGGATAGGATTATCTGATTGTGAATGCCCTCCCCCTGATGCGCTTGCCTAGGCTGAATGCCATGTTTAACCTGTGCAATTAATTCTTTTTGGGTGTTGACGGCTGGTGTATATGATTTGTTTGGTTTGGCTTGAACGACCGGAGTTGTCACTAGTTGATGTGGTAATTTTTGGCTTATGGTTGGCCAAAGCTATAAACTTGTTTATTAAAGCCAAAGAATTGAAAGGATTCTTCGGCTTGAATGACTCTCGTGGTGAGCCTACGATCTTCGAGGTCAGGATAAGGGTCTCTGTTACAAGAGAGAAAAGGGTGAGGCATCTTTCCTCGCTCATACTTGCTTACGGTCTCTAGTCTAAGGGGCGTGCAATTTTCAGAAAAATCGTATATCTATAAGAGAATTAGTCATATAGCCATACTGTGCATAACTCCACGAGGGGGGAAGGGCAGACAAAAAGAAAAGAAAATAAAGCAATTTTAGCCTTGCTTCACAATGTCAAAAAACAAAAGGCAGGCAAACAAAGTAAAATAACCAAATGCAGAAAATATAAACAGTCCTAGCCTTACTTTGTAGGGGCGAAACCCCAGGTAGGCAAACGGAATATAATGTGAATAGCAATGAATGCAAATAAAAGATAAAAAGAGATTAATATTTTGCCGAAGAAGGAATGTGCGGAATGAACCGCGTTTTGAGCTTTGAGAAATAAAAAAGGGAAATCAAACACCCTTTTCTGAGTCAGGAAAAAAAGATAGTCGGACGTCCCTAATCTTCACCATCCTTGTAAAATGACTGGCCGTCTTTTGTGAGTTGACTTTCTTGCTTGGCCTAGGCAGAATCCTGGAGAAAGGATGTGATTGCTGTAGCAGTATCCTAGGGGTGGCAGAACCTTCTCGTAGTTGGGGAGCGAAGACTCAAGAAATCAAAAATTTTATAAGCTATTTTTCTGCAGCTCTGCCTCTCTCCCAAACAAGGGGAGGAATGCCGTTTATATAGGCATTTGAGACCGTTGGTTGACCATTAGTTGATGAACACCTGTCAAGAATTTCACTAGTAGGGTTCTGTTAGAAATCCCAAGGGGATTTTAACAGAGATTTGCGGTGCCAGCTATCTATCGGCTATTCTCTCAGCCCCAGGGTGGGGTTTCTACAGATTCCCCTCTTTGACATAAGTTGTTGGCAACCGAATGCCAAAATAAAAGTAGATACTTCCAAGTTTTAGAGTGGTATGATTGTGTCTTCACTGGCCAGAGTATCTTGATCGAAATGCTCGTTTGGTCGATGACTAATTTGGATGACTCTTGAGAGTTAAGACGTTGCGAATTTCCCCCCTGCGATTTCTGCATCTTTACAGGCTGTCAAATCACAACCCCTTCATGTCGTGAATGATACACATGCATTGAAGGTATTGGTTAGTTGGACTGGAGGTGGTTAGAGCCCTTACGCTTTCTGTGGCCTTAAGAGAATAACTTTGTTTGATTTGAAATGGTTGTGTAAAATGCATGTATAGTCCTCCGGAGTCGCCCGGAGGTAAGTACGGGTAACAGACAGTTGCATGTGCTTTCTACGAATTTACGGATCTCCTACATTATCCTTACCATTCTTGATAGGTGCTCCTAACTAGAGACTTTTTGAATTATTCTTCTGCTATGTAAGGCTTTGAGCTTGATACTTTGGCTAAGCTAAAGCTTTTTTGCCATTGAAGTGCAGGTGTGCTATCTCAATCATTGCTTAGTATTAGATCTAAGGCTCCTGGGTTGACATTGGAGGTTCAGGTCGGTTGTCTCATATTCCTCATGTGATTCTGAGGAAGGTTGAAAATTCAAAAGTCCACTGAATCACTTATTGCTTGTGCAGCAGGTATCTGAAATTGCGGTTTTACCGCTTGTAGAGATACTCGGAGATATGTCTAAGGACCTAGAGGGGGGCGATTAGGACCTTTTTGAAATTCTTTTTGCCTACTTACACAATTCGACAAATTACGCTAAGTAAGCAAGAACACTTCGGCTTCCAAGCCTAAGTGGGTCCAATCACAAGACTAGCAAAAGGTTAAGCAATAAACAATCCTAGTCTAAGCATGCATAGGTAAATAAATGATTCAATTAATCAAGCTCCTAACCTATGCATCTTGTGTAGACTTATGAGAGTGGATCAATGAGCTCAAGTCTACACAACTAGTGAAGGTACATCTTGTGTGTGGATGAGCCTAAAAAGTGCCTAGCATACATTCCTATCAAGCATTCATGATTAAACAATTAAACTAACAATGCTAAGATATAAATGTGCTCAAGAACAATCACAAACACAAGGATGTATAGTGGTTCGATTACTTGTCTACTCCACTCCCGGTTCAAGTACTCAATCCCTTTGAGCACACCGGCATTCACTATCGGAGGTTTTAAATGAGGTTCACCTCTCAACCATTACACGGAGGTTTTATCGGTTCACCTCTCAACCATACCCGGAGTTTTAGACATAGGCTAACTCTCAACCTAACGCACGTTTACTCCCGTGTCGGAGGCTCTCCCTTGGAAACTTAGTTTAGGCCCGGCTAACGGGCCAAGGAACGGTTGACGTCCCTAAGTCGAGTTCGACAAACAAACTCTTAAATGGACTCTCAAATAAGACAACCTACTTGTCGGATGAGCCCCTTGTTTATCGCCGGATTGGGTTGCTTGATCTCGGCTCTCCCGTGCTTCAATCAGCTTCCCTTGCTCCCATGATCGTGTTGCAGTTGCGTCGCCAATGCCTCAGCCACACTTGATCAAACACCTTACATACGATGCCTTTGAGATGCCCAAGGTGCTAGGAGGACAGGTTTGAGAACTCTACAACTAATGGGAATGGGTTGTCTAGAGTCTCTTTCCTACAACGATCTCATCTTAGAGTTTTGGACAAGGATTTGCCAATCAACAAGCTTCCAAACTCTAGAGATCAAGAGGGGATGAAGGTCATCTTCTTCATGAGCTTGGAATGCTCTAATCTTGTGTTAAAGCACAAGGAAGATGCCTTGCATAGGTTGAGAATGAGCCTCAAATGGTCTCCTATAATGGTGGCTTCATTCCTCAAAAATCCCTCACCCAATGCCCCAAAAACCGAGCTCTATATGTAAGAAAGGAGAGCTCTAACGGTCATAAAACGGGCAGAAAACGGCTAGAGCCGACCTGTCCCGACCGGTCCCGACCGGTCGGATCCCTTTGCTGGAGTGCATGGATTCCAATATACAGGCCGAACGGTCAAGACCGGTCGGCTCACCTTGCTGGACAGGCTGAAGACTCCATGCCACGCCCCGAAATCTGAGGCTCGAGTACAACAACCCAAAGCCCGAGTTCCAGGGTGTGAATTGAAAATTCGAGCATAGATTCTTTGAAATTCCATCCCACACATTATATATATATATAAAAAATAAATCCCAAAATATAAAATTTCTTTTCCACTAATGTCATATTACATTGAATTTTATAAAACTAAAACAAATCGATTACATTCGACGCTTGTGTGATATGTGACCCTCTGAATACTTTGTTCTGTCTATGTCTTGTCCTTCCCGAAAACCTGCAAGAACTGTGGTGATTTTGGTGAGCTAAAAGCCCAGTGAGATCATTTCCATCACAGGTAATATTCCAGTTAATAAGAGACGAGATGCTAATCATCAACGGATAAAATTGTATGAGATAAATGAGGATGAGGTTATGATTATACACCTTATGATTTATTATAAATGGAACATGATTATCAAGATGTCATGTATGTTATGATACGTGTGAGAGCAATAAACGTCTAGGAACTCGCTGCCACTGAACATTAGGAACCTGTCGCAAATCAACCATGCTCACCTAACCGGTACAGCGAGGCGGCAAATCAACCATGCACGCCAGTGGGCAAATCAACCATGCACCACTGATCCAACCGAGCAAATCAACCATGCTAAAAAAGTGAAACGACCAGAACTCGCTGCCATTGAACATTAGAAACCTGTCGCAAATCAACCATGCTCACCTAACCGGTACAGCGAGGCAGCAAATCAACCATGCACGCCAGGAGTCAAATCAACCATGCTCCTGTTCTGTCGCAGTGTGTAAATATATGCACATGTCATGAGTTTATGGAAGCATTCATCAAGCACATAATGCAATTCATCATTCAATCAAATCACACCATGCATGCATTAACTTCGTTAGGTTCTCTTTATTCAAACCCTAGGTGAGTGTCTATTAGGAAGTGGTAATGACAATACTACGTAAATTTGGTTGATGCTACAACTATCTAGGGTTGTACATTGTTGATATTGAAAGTGTGTAGTCTAAGTCAAACGTATTCTTAAAATCTTGATTTGCACAACAAGAAAGAGAAATTGAGGGAAAGAGCCAACTAGAAAGGAAATATGGAAGGAATGATTGGGAGAATAGAAACGAAAGATGGATCCTTTACCTAAGATCAAAGATGCTATTCTAAACTTACTTTAGAAAGATATTGAGGAAGGGATTTTTATCAAAGATCCACTATATGAAATATTAAAGAGAGTTGGAACTTGAACGTAAAGAATAGCACATATATGAAAAGAGAAATCAACTAGAAGTTTCTGAGATGAATCACTCACACATATAACGATCTCTATGCTCCAAACAAGCCCAAACTTGAATATGAGTTGGCTCAACGAGTCGCTCAGCGAGTCGGCTCGGTTTGAAAGTGTAGAGAAGAAGCTCCTTCTTCTTTCCTCTTTGTATCTCCTTTTTCTTCCTCCTTCCTTCTTCTCTTTTTCTTCTACTCTTCTCCTTTGCTAATTGGGGTGTTGTCCCCACAGCTACAGCAGCCCCGCTCACATTGCCTCCCTCTCTCTCTCTCTCTCTCTCTCTCTCTCTCTCGTTTCTCTCTCTCTCTCGTTTCTTCTCTTCTTCTTCTTTTTCCTTCTTCCTTTCTTTCTCTTTCTTCTTTTCTTCCTCTTCTTTCTTCTTTTCTTCCTCTTCTTTCTTGCTGCTCCAGCAAGAGCAGCAATAGCAGCAACAGTAGCCAGTGCGCTACCTCTCACTCTCCTTCTCTCTCTCTCCAACGACCCACTCTCTCTCCTTCTCTCTCTCCAACTTCTCTCTTTCTTTCTCCAACAGTTCTCCCTCCCTTTCTCTCTCACTGTATCTTCTGAAGGGACGCAGTAGGAGGGCCGACCCTTTATAGCCAGCATATACGCCCGCACGTACGCTAGGTGATTTCGAATCCGACTTGGATTCGGACTCCGAGACTTGCAACCCAAGCTAACTTGAAACGTTGGAGACCTAGGTGGGGTCCACACGGCTCTAACGGAGCAGCCCCCAAGCTACCATGCAAAGTAACGGTCAGGATCTATGCCTTTTTGATTTGGACGGTGACTTGGAGTGGGTCCCACAAATGACGTGCAGTCACAGGACTTGGACGGACTGAGTTTGGGTAGGGTCCAATTCTAACAAACGGACTGTATATGAAATATGGGCCCAAGTGATGGACGGTTGGAACCACCCAGACGGACAGCGTCGGACGCTGTAACAGCGTCCGCTGTTTCAGCGAAGTGAAGACGCGGTCGCTGCTTCTCTTCCTTTTTTTTGTTTATTACGTGCGTTGCACGTATAAGACAGCCGTACGCTGTCCTGACATGTGGGGTCCACCCGCGATGGTCATCAGTGGACGGCGTGGATGAAGCAAGCGGACAGCGTCCGCTCGCTGCAACTCTGCAACGAAGAAGAAGAAGAAGCCATGCTTCTTGATTCACGTGGTTAACGCGGGTTGACCGAACTTATGTCGTGCACGCGGTGCACGTGGGTCCCACCATGATGTATATGTAAAATCCACTCCAATAGTTAGGTAGGGTACATGATTTTAGGCTATGACACCAAAAATGATACAGTTCCGAAGTTAGATGGCCTACTTATGACCCGATTTCTGATTAAGGTATTTGTAGGATGATCGAAGAGTTGAAATTTGACATGTGTGGTTGGATCGTGTCCTAGAACTAATATATAGAGTTTTGTGTGAAAATGATTTCCAGAAATCATAAAACTTGTAATTGGTCCTATAACTTAAGTTTAACTAATGGTACTTTCCTAATACTTGTAGATTTATGAGTTTTGCGAAGTCTGCTACTTCCATGCTATCCTAGGGTTCATGTTGAGCAATTTTAATGAAGGAGCCATACTATAATTTCTTATGGATTATTTAATATTAATTTATCTATATTAAATTTATTTAATTTCTTAAATAATTAACTAATTTATAATTTAGATTATTCTAAAATCCTAGGGTGTTACAAACACACCCGAGCAGGTTCATAGGGCCAAGAAATCACTGGTCTAAGGATATACTTTATGATGAACACAATATACGGGTTTTATTTATGGACAGGCATGTGTACACGATAATGTACGGCGGTTTACATTGATCGCGAAATTCGAAATCATGATGGAAAGTTAGATCTTCCAATCTAGTAATGATAGATCCTTCTAACGGTCAGTTTGTTGGCTTAGTTAAGTATACTGAGTTTTCAAAGGCCCTAAAAAAATGTTGGAACGCGTATAAAAGTACATACGTGTGTGTATGCGAGTGAATAACACGGCATAGAATTTAAGTTCTCACGTTTAGACATGCACTCGTGTACTTACTCGTGCGTTCAAATTTTCGGGCCATTACACTCCAGGCCGACCGGTCTTGACCGGTCGGCTATGCTTGCTGAACTCTTTGAGTTAAGAAGGCCGACCGGTCTTGACCGGTCGGCTGCCCATTGAAAATGCAGCAAAGCTGCTGGACATTGCTGGCCGACCGGTCTTGACTAGTCGGCTGCCCAGCCTCAATCATCACAGCAATTTGCTGTTTGGTCTGGCCGACCGGTCTTAACCGGTCGGACCAGCCTGGTTCAGCTCAGCTGTTTGTTGACCCGATTCTTCCTCAACCCTCATGCATTGGCCATGTTTTGGGTGATGTTCAGGGACACCTAGGGCCACTCTAAGATGACTAAGGGGTTTCCAAAGATGGTCAAGGTCATCAAAGAGGTTACAGGTTGGGTTTTGGTCAAGGTTAAGGCACAAAGGCATCGCTTTTACCTGATTCTTCTTCCTTGATGCAGCCGGTCCGTCTTGAGTCTTCGGTCTTCGTCTTCATTGGCCTCAACCGACATTAGACTCACTGATGTAAGTGATTGACAAACAAGGTGCACTAGTATGCCACGGAAAAGTGCACTAACAGTATCTCGCCAGGGAGAATGAGGAACTGCCCAGTTGTGGGGGGTGCTGTTTGCATTTTTTTTAATTTTTTTTTAAATTTCCTTTTTTCATTTTTGAAATAAGTCCTCACTTGTAGGGCGTGATCCCATGGGGGTTTTTATTGCAAAGTATTTTTTTGGGCCATTTTATTTGGAAAGATCCTTCCAATCTCGTGGGTGGGCATCGTCGGTCACTTTTTTTATTCAGCCTCATTTTGTTTTTTGAAAAAAAGGTGGCAACTGACTCCACTTGGGGATGCATTTCTTCTGATCCGTCGTCTCCTGACAGGTGGTCAGGATTGAGATCAGGAGGTGCCGATCTGTCTTATTGTAAGTTGTTTTACTTTTCTTCTTTTTCGTCATTTTTTTGTTTTTGTTTTTTTATTTTAATTCAACCTGTCATCCTAAGTTTTATGGTTCAGATTGGGTCTAGATGGTCAAGATTTAGACTTATTACATGATTTTTGAAAGGTCCATTCTATTGTCCCAAATCTAGATGGCCCTGATTGTTTCTGGGTAGTCGAGATATGATCTTTTTCCACATTTTTAGGTGATTCAATCCGTCATCCATCATTTGAATGGTCTGATTGGTCCAAATGGTCAAGATGGTATTTGTTACAGAAATTTAGGATTAGATCATACCTGTAAGTGGGCCTTCTTTGATGTAGATGATGTGACGAGTCCGATGTTGGCGTGTGATAGGATCATGTATGATCATGATTGCTTAGGGTGGACCTATGGAGCATGTGGTGTTCGCTTTGTCTTGAGGTGAAATTGCATCTAATCGTTTAACACGACATCCCACGCTATGCGCGAAAGCTTGGCGGAGCTACTAGAACTATGATTAAGTCTTTGGGGGGGGGGGGGGGGGGGTTAAGACCTTTTAAAAACTCTTACCTAATTAAAAGTAATTAGCAATTAAAGTAAATTAAGCAAGTAACACTTAACTTCCAAGCTTAAGTGGCTCCAATCACATAGATTATAAAAGATATAACAATTAAGCAACTAGTCTATAAGTGAAAATACATCTTATGTGTGAATTAGCCTATCTACTGCTTAGCATACATTCTATTTAACATTCATATAATTCAACGAATTAAACAACAATGCATGAAGAGAAATGTGCTCAAATACATCACAAACACAAGCATGTATAGTGGTTCGACTACTTATCTTCTCCACTCCCGGTTACCGTACCTAACCCATGAGTACACCGAATTTTACTATGGAGGTTTTAAATCAGGTTTACCTCACAACCTAGGAGTTTTAAATAGGCTCCTTCCAACCTTTACAATCCTACACAAGGACCGAGTCCTACACAAGAACCTACACTTATGCACCCGTGTCGATGAACCAGGTACACACCTGTGTCGGTGGCCCCCTTGGAGACTTGAAAATTTAGGCTCTACACAAGAGCCAAGGTCCTACACAAGAACCTTATGTATACTCCTGCCGGAGGTGACCCTTGGAGACGAATTTGCACATATTAAGGAGCCTAGGTCCTACTTAAGAACCTATCGAGCCTAGGTCTTCACATACACTCTTTCCATACACTCTTACACTTTTCGATGGGATCAAAGGGCTCTTCAATGGGATCGAAGAAGTGTCTAAAGAGATCAGATAGTTGCTGGACACATGTTTGATGACATCGACCAGGGCTTTGATGTGATTAATGACTTATCGAAAACTGCTGTTTGGGCAGATTTGTTTATAACAGCTTGCACCTCTTTAATTAGCTAAACTTATTATGTTTCAATGATTATTCTAAGTTTAATAATGATGATTAAATGTTTTTCTATAAGGTCCAAGTCTTCTAGAGGTTATGAGTTATTTTGGTTCTAAGGTTAGGATTACCAAGGCACCTCTTTTACCTGTTTCTTCCTCCTTGGTGCTTTTTATCCACTTGAATCTTCGATCTTCATCTTGCCAAGGCTCAACCAACATTACAACACATGGACGCACGTAATTGACAAATAAGGTGCACTCATATTCATGAATAAGTGCATTAACAATCTTTCCCTTTGTTAATTACGTGACAAAAACCTAACTTAAACCTTGTTATGGTCCATACCAATAACAATACTAAAACAATAAATAAATTACATGTCAAAGCATAAAAGATTACAACTTGAATTACAAACTAAGACATGTAACCTTAAGCAATGCTCCTCTGCAATTGCTCCCCCATATTTTATCAACCTCTGCAATAACAAATAGATCCTGCAAAATAGAATGCAAGCTTGTATTAGTGGGACTTGATCTTTCTCCCCTCTTTTGTAAAAAATTTACAAACTAATTTCTCCCCCTTAATTATACATCAATTAAGTTTAAGGTGTGAAAAGTTAGAATGTATACAGTTTAACTATAAGCACATGCTAACAAGAGAGATAAAATGTGCATGAACATTAAACACATGGAGCGTGCATCTCATGATCACTTAAGAAAATTATTCATATCTAAGCATAGGTGATCATGCATAATTAGTCATTTCAAGATATACCTATTTAAGCATATGACCAAGGCATAAATTAACATTCATGAAGCATAAAATTCAGCAAGATAAGCTAATCTAGGCAGGATGATAACCTAGCAATCTAAAGATACTAAAATAAGCATACAATTGTTAAACAATCAAAAGATAGTGAGGTTGAAATCTTCTAATATGCCTATACGCACAAAATGAAGATAAAATCCTCTGATTTACCTATAGTATTGAAATTTTAGCTACCTTTACTAAAGTTCTCTTATTGTTTAGCCTAAGGGTAACCTAATTTTCTTAACACCTCATAAAATTCAGTAAATGAGGAGGGGTTGGGAGCTCCTCTTAAAAGGGATAATGGTTGGGATCCTCTATTAGATTGAAGGGGAGAGATGTAGTGGTGGAAGCCCATAGAATGGATAATGTCTTTTGATCTCCATCACTAGGAGAGTCATTGGATTCAGATTTTAACTCCTCCATATCATCCCATGTTGCTTTCATAACCTTCTTACCTTTTCTTTTAGGCTTGTTTAGGCAATCAGTTGCAACATAACCATATTCATCATAACTGTAACATTGGACATATTTGAATTTAGAAGATTTGCCCTTATACTTTTTAATCTTCTTGCCCTTCTTGTCACAACTCTTCCTTTTATTCATTTTGAGAAATTTTTAAAATTATCTATTAAATTTCTCTTCCTCATCTTCCTTTTCATCACCATCTTCTTCTTTAGATTCACTCTTAATTTTTCAATGTAAGTGCTTGTATAAAGTCTTCAAGACAATATATTTCTTCTTAGAAGGGAATTTAAAATGTAGTTTATGAGTTTGTTGGGAACCTAAGAGTTCTTCTACTTTCATCGTGTCTATGTTTATACACTCTTCTAAGGTTATGACTTTAGAGTCAAATTTCTCCTGGAGGGACCTAAGAATTTTCTTACGAATCCGCCCATTTAATCCGACACAATTTTAATTGGTATCAGATATTGCTGGACATATGTTCGATGGCATCGACTAGGGCTTCGATGGGATCGATGTCCTATCGAAACTATCTTCGATGGGATTGACGACTTATCGAAAACTGCTGTTTGGGCAGATTTGTTTACAACAGATTGCACCTCTTTAATTAGCCTAACTTATTATGTTTCAATGATTATTCTAAGGCTAAGAATGATGACTAAATGTTTTCCTATAAGGTCCGAGTCATCTAGAGGTTGTGGGTTGTTTTGGTTCTAAGGTTAAGATTACCAAGGCACCTCTATTACTTGTTTCTTCCTCTTTGGTGCTTCTCGTCCACTTGAATCTTTGGTCTTCAGATTATCAAGGCTCAATCGACATTACAACATATGGACGCATGTGATTAAAAAATAAGGTGCACTCGTATGCCACGAATAAATGCTATCATAAGGTGGGCCATAGGAGACATGTAGGGCCCACTTTCATCATTGTTTAGGAGGTTGGGGCCCACATGTTGACCAAGGAGCGCCTTTCGTGGTGCTTGAAGTGTCTAAAAGGGGTCAAATATCAGTCAATGTGCGGCTATCGTGCCATAATTGCGTCAGTTAGATCATTGGCTGACGAACGACCGACGGTCTGGTTGGCCTTCTTCTTCCAACGGCGTTGGTTAGTTCGCCATTCTTTTAGTTTTTCTCTTCCTTTTCCGCTATTTCATCCTTGTTTGGACTATTTTCTCTCTTTTTGTCCTTGCTTCCCATTTCCTTTCTCATTTTCTTCGTTTACCTCAATTTCTCCCCTTTTCTTGGTTGATTTTGGGGAGATTTTGCAACATTGGGTTTTGGTGGGAAAACCCATTTTTAGACGTTTGGGGCTTGATTTCTGCTATTTTTCTTCGGTGATCATCATCATCTTCGCCCCTTTGCGCGAGTAATCTCTTTTCCCTTCCTTTTATGCTTTTCTTCACATTTTGTTTGGTGCATGGCAACCTTTGATGTGTGTGGGGCCCATCAAATTTTTCAGTGGCTGTTGTGGACAATCTGAACCATTAAATGGGTTTGGGGCAGCCTCAGGATTATTTTGGTATTGATCTTTTGTGAATCGGAACTTTGTTACTTTAAATTCGGTGGTGGCCCTCGTTTTGAGTAATCTAGTTAGGGGCACCAATGCATCTCATTTACTTGTTCTTCTTCCTTGATGCTTCTTGTCCACTTGAATCTTTGGTCTTCAGCTTGCCAAGGCTCAACCGACATTATAACACATAGACGCACATGATTAACGAATAAGGTGCACTAGTATGCCATAGAAAAGTCCACTAAAAACCTTAAGCTGCCGCTTGAAATGCTCTTAGAGTTGGTCAATTTCGATGGCTGCGGGTGGTGTCGCTTGAAGGGCTTGTTTGCCTCTTCTTTGTAGTGGTCTACCTCTGTGGCCAGACCGAGTAAGGGGATAGGTTGGGATTGTTGTGGTGGGACTATTGTTCCTATCATAGGCTACAATGGTATTTATGGACGTGCCTGAGCGATCGACGAGGGATGTCCTTGGCCAGGATAGAGTTGTGAAGGTAGAATGGGTAGAGGGTGTGGTGCCGGGTCTGCATGGAATGGATTTTGGCTTGGTGCATGTTGTGAGGGTGGGTTGGATTGTGACTGATCGAAATGGACCGCTTGCAACGTGGGTGGATCCTCATTTAGTAAATGATGCGCATGTGGGTAGAGCTGAGCACGAGCCGAGTTCAGCCATGTTGGAGCTAGGCTCGATCACTAAATAGCCTGACTTGTGTTCAGCTCAGCTCAGCCATCGTGCTGGACTTTTATATTTGAGCTGGCTCGGTTGAGCTTCGAGCCGAGTTCAACCTCGAGCCTTTTGAGTTGAGAGACGAGCTTGGACACAATTTTTACATGTGTTTAAAATTTTTTAAAACTTGCATGTTAGAGAGAGAGAGAGAGAGAGAGAGAGAGAGAGAGCTGTCACCAGCTCACCGCCTCGCCGGACGGATTGGAGAGAGAGAGAGAGAGTGAGGGAGAGAGAGAGAGAGAGAGAGGTGGCTGGTCGGGCAGTGGTGGCTGAAAAAATGGAGTTAGGGTTTTGGGGAGGGAAGGAGGTGCTCATTCAAAATGGGGAGGGTTTTAGACTTTTAGGTTTTAAGTTATAAAAAAAATATATAATATATTTATATATAATATTAATATATATATCGAGCCGAATCGAGCGAGTCGAATTGAGTTGCGAACGAGTCGAGCTTGGGCATGCTCGTGTGCGACTCGAACTATGAAACGAGCCAGGGAAATCCGCTTGGCTCTATTCGAACCCTTCCTCGGAATCAAGCCGAATCGAGCGAGCTAATCGAGCCAGCTTGATTTATGCTCAGCTCTACATGTGGGTATTGAAACTGTACATGATTTGCATCGTATGGGTTGCGCTGAAATTGAGAGACCCAGATTGGTCGTGGGTGGTTGTGCAGTGTGAATGGAGGGGGGATCCTTGGCTTGTAGGAGGCGGTTTACGAGTTCTTCCAGTTTGTTCATATTTTGGGTTAGATTTGCCAAGGATGGGGTGGCAATAGGCGACAATGCTTGCGGCCTAGGTGATTCTAGCTGACGGGCTTGATTCTCTTCTTAAGCTAACATGGTGGGTTGGGCGCTAGTGTGAATGATGCTTCAGTACATCGGTGTTGACTTTGAAGGTCTGCGGACCCTTAGGCAGTCCCTGTGCACAATGATTGTGGTTTGTTTTGTACTTTTTCTCTTGCTGGCTTTCTTTTCTGTCCTCTATGTCACTAATCAGCAGAGATATAGCATGACATGTATGGGTTAGCAAACAGGAGGACCAGTGCGGGACTGGAATGCAAAATGCTTACAGAAAAGTAAATGGACTAGTACGAAACTGGAATGCATAATGCTTGGAGAAAATTACATGGACAAGTATGGGACTGGAAAGTTAGAAGGTTAGCTTGGTTAGTACAGGACCAATATAAACTGGAATTTAGCAGGTTAGTTAGTACGGGACTAGTATGCACTAGATGTTGGTGTGGAAGATATCATGATTTTTCTTAAAATAGTACGTTCCTTATTTCGAGTCGAACCTTTAGAATGGTAGGCACTACCAATTACTCCCCAACAGGGTCACTATTTTGTGAATGCCCTCCCCCCTGACGCACATGCGTAGGTTGAATGTAACTCGGTATGGAAGACCGCTATTCACCAGATGGTGCTTCCATTATACGTTTGTGGTTAATTCTTTCAGGGGTGTTGACGACTGGATGTATATGATTTGTTTTATCTGGCTCGGCCCCCTTGGTTGTGTAATACCTTTATGAGATGACTAGAATATTATGATGGAAATAACTAGAGTCACCACCAGTCGATTTGATAATTTTTGGCTTTCGGTCATCCAGAGCAGTAAACTTGCCTGGTAAGGCCGAAAGAATTGAAAGGATCCTTCAGCCTGAATGACTCCTGTAGTGGGCTTGCGATCTTGGAGGTCAGGGTAAGGGTCTCTGTTACGAGAGAAGAAGGGGCGAGACACCTTCCTTCACCTTGTACTTGTTTAAGGTTTTTACTTTAAGGGGCATGCAATTTTCAGAAAAATCATATATCTGCAAAATGATTAGTCATATAGCCATACTGCGCATAACCCCACGAGGGGGCCTAGTAGGTGAAAAGGAAAAAATAAAAATAAATCCTAGCCTTGCTTCGCAGGGGCACAACCTCGGGCATGCAAATATAATAAATGCGAATAGCAATGAATGTAAATAAGAGATAAAAAGAGCTTAGTATTTTGCCGAGGAAGGAATGTGCGGAATGAACCACGTTCTGAGCTTCAATTGAGACGTGAGAAGTGGAAAAGGAAAATCAAACACCATTTTTTGAGGAAAAAAAAAGAAAATAGTTTGATGTCCCTAATATTGACTCTTCTTGTGAAATGGCTGACCGACTTTTGTGAGTTGACTTTCTAGCTTGGCCTAGGCAGAACCCCTGGGGAGGAGGGTGCAATTATTGTAGTGGTATACCAAGGGGCATAACCTTCTTGTAGTTGGGGAGTGCAGACTTACGAAATCGAAAATTTTATAAGCTATTTTTTTGCCGCTCTGCCTCCCTCGAGATAGGAGGAGGAATGCCGTTTATATAAACATTTGAGAGCTTCGACTAACCATCAACCGAGAGATACCTATCAAGAATTTCACATACAGGATCTATCAGGAATCCCAAGGGAATTTCGGTAGAGATTTGCGGCGCGAACTGTCCTTTGGCTGATGAACAGCCGACAGTCTCTCAGTCCCAAGGTGGGGTGTCTACACTGATGCTCTTTTTATTTTTTATTTAACTAATTATAAGACGTATGTTAAGGTCATCTTCATGATCCTAATGTTACCATCCATCCATCGAAGGCATACGTACAAAAAAAATAAAATAAATCACGTGTATAAAATCTGAGCCACTAAAGGTTGGTCCAATCTTAACATCATGGAGCATAAAAAAAGGGATAAAATTCTTATCCACATAAATCATGTATTTTGAGCTATCCATTAGTTGTCCATCGTTTTTAATGAGGTGGCTCCCTGATTTTTAGATAGGCATGAGTTTATAATAGGAATGATATAGACTATTTTTAATGGTCCGATGGTCAACCTAACCACGGGACCGCGATGGATCTAAATAATTATTTTTATAAAATATATAAACGATTATTTTGTATTTTTATTTTTATTTTTTTATGTTACATTATTGAGGACAGATCCGGTAATAAGCTATGTAGGTCATAGGGCCTACCATGACATACAGGTGACACCTAATCCATCATGTGGCCCCTCTGATGTTGGGGCGTGGGATGAGTCGGGTAATAGCTTAGTGGGTGAGTCCCTGACTGTGGGGCTCACCTGGATGAATATGTTGTATATCCACTCCATCCATCAGTTTTTCGACCTCATTTTAGTGCATGGTCCCAAAAATGAAGTAGATCCAAATCTAAAGTGGACCACACCACAGGAAACATTGGTGACTTGATCATTAAAATCTTCTTGTGGGCCACAAAGTTTTGGATCAATCTGATACTTGTGCTTTCCCTTCATCCAGATCAGTGCGACCTTAACATGGGCCCTAGGAAATTTTTAATAATGGGTGTTCAGTGACCACTATTTCCTGTGGTGTGGTCCACTTGAGATTTGGATCTACTTCATTTTTCGGACCCATGCCTTAAAATGAGCTGTAAAAACTGATGGATGGAGCGGATATGCAACACATACATCAAGGTGGGCCCCACGCTCAGGGACTCACCTGCCCCTTATGTTCTTTTTGGCATCCAAAAATCATTCACATGCAGAACTCCGGGGGGGGGGGGGGGGGGGGGGGGGGGGGGGAATCATGCTTAAAACGTATGGAATCCCTTGGTGTGGCCACTACAAGCTTCAGAATGGCCTGATTTTTGGGTCGTCCATCCACCCTTATAAGGTGCATCTTGTTAGGTGGCATATATAAAACACAACGGGCGTTTCTGTACCAATTGTCCTGTGGTGTCACTGATTGTTTGGGAGCTAAGGAAGACAACAGGCGTGTAGATGATGGACGGTTCCATAGGCTGTGTTGTAGGTTAAGCTTACCAAACAAAGCTTTGTAGCGGATCCGGACTTGTTATAGTCGGACCCTTTAAGCGTCCAACTAGATCAGTGTGGGATCCACCATGATGTATCTGTTCATCCACGCCGTCTATCCCTTTTAGAAGATCATGGTAGGATATGGAATCGATAACGAGGAAGATCCAACGCTCAATATTTAGCGTGGGCCACTTGGTCGTTGGAGTTTCCTCATTTTTATGGTCATGCCTTAAAATGATCTTAAAAAATGGATGGACGGCGTTGATAAAAAATGGGGGTTGACGTACATGGACACCACGTGGTGGTAGATGAATTACCAGGATTGAATGAATGGCCACGATGGCACCTCAGGTAAGGATCTTCCATTTCTCGAGATTCCCTATGCATCATCATCCACTGACATTTCACATCAAAATAATTGTTTGGACGGCAGGACCATGGGCCCCACATGTAAGGATTTGGTGCACCAGTTGAATGTGCGGCTGCTAACTATAACTGCGAATTCCAATCGCTATCACTAGAGCCGCTCAGGCAATAAAATCCAGCCGGCAGACTTAAAATCTAGCAAAAGGAGTTTCCGTCCCTTTAACTTGTACACCGTCCACATGTACATTTATATTACGATCTGAACCATGCATTCCTTCGTGTATATAATGATCTGAACCATGCATTCTGAGGGCTTGGACATCGATCAACCGCTCACCAAAGATCGCCTTCGAACGATTCTAACCGTTTCATATGCCGATATTTTCTTGCTGTTAGCTGCTGTTTTGTTTTGCATTTTACTGTTTGTTGGTACACTGCCGATCGAAGCCATGGGACTGTTGGAACATTAGGATTTTCAATCCACCATTTACTATTGGAAGTACTAGGCATGCTCGGCGCTGGTCATGAGCCGAATCAGCTCCAGAAACTCCATCGACTCTACTCGAAAAAACTCGCCTCGACTTAGCAGAACAAGTCAAGCCAAGCTTCATTTAGGAGCTCGAGTAAAATATTGAGTCAACTTCAACCACTGGGTCACTAGACTCGACTCGAAACTCAACTTGATTCAAGCTTAACTCGGCTCAACCTCAACTCAACTTGTTTCATTTAGATATTTGTTAAAAAAAAACCCTAATCTTCTTAATTCTTGGTTCTCTCTCCCCCTTTCCCCACACACACATTGGGGTCCAAGCTTAGGATATATAAAACCCTCACATGTTGGGGAGTTTCTTAATCCTTCTAATTTGTTTAGGTAAGAACAATCCTTGTTGAGCATACCCGATGGATTGAGTAATTTCAAATAAAAAACATGGTGAGCATCCAATGGTTGTGTGTTTTACACGCTACACAAAACAAATGCTATGGTGAGACCACACACCATACACATGTACAAAATAAGGAGCTATGGTAAGACCAAACACCATATGCAGCTATTGATTGCAATTTTATGAGGGAGGTGGTGCATCTGATCCATGAATCCACTGGGCCTCATCATAAAGATGGTCCACACAATAATCAGGGCATTCCATTCATGTGGTGAGCTATGCATGTACTGTGTTAATCTATGGTTCAGAAAATGTTACTCGTGGTCTGCATTCAATACGTGTATGACCTGGCCAAAGAAAAAATCGACCAAAGCTAGGTCATTTAAATGGTGGTGTCCCACCTGTAGAAATATTATTCTATCCTAATATATGTGTGACTTCTTGAACTTAATGTTGTTGACTTTTAATTTGTATTTTGTAGAAAAAAATATAATAAATTGAGGTGGGAACAAGCTCGACTCGGCTGGAGGTAAGCTCGCCTCGACTCGATCCACTAGCTCGCCTCGAAAGTTTTAGCAAACAAGGCAAGCTCCAATGGTAAGCTCGAGGGTGAGCTCGAGCTCGAACTCGAGGAGAGCACAGACGAGTCAAGGCAAGCTTGGCCCACCTTGACTCGACTCAGCTCGATGTACTGCCCTAGGCATGCTTGGTACATAGAATTGTATGGTATTGAATTGCATTTCATATGGATATAAATTCTACGATTTTTACCCCAAGTAAGATTGAGGAATTACATGAAGTGTCCAAAAAGCATCACTTCTCGAACCATTATTATTATTATCATTATTTTATATCAGGAGGCACCATTTGCCATTTTCTCAAATGAAAATACCCTAAATACCCTTTTCAATTTTCTATGCCATTAATTGTACCTTTCTTTTTTTTTTATCATTATTCTCTCAATCATTCTTCTACTTATGCATCTTTTTAACAAAAAATATTTCTATGCACCTCAGAGTTAGGGTTCCTTTTTCTTAAAAATATTCTACTTATATGTGTCTTTTGTCGGGTCCTTAGTCATTCCTCGGTGGTAGACTCACAAGACTTTCAACACAAGGTCATGAGTTTGAGTACCCATTATGGTGAAATCCCACTATGGTGCGAGTGCATGTGTGTGTGGCAGACTCAAAAGAGTTTCAACACGAGGTCATGAGTTTGAGTACCCATTGTGGTGAAATCCCACTGTGGTGTGAGTGCGTGTGTGTGTGTGGGGTGTGAGTGTGTGTATAGAGCTCTATACATGAGTCGAGTCGAATCGAGTATCACCCTGCTCGACGCTCGATTCGAACCCACCTACGTCTGCTCGTTACTTGGCTCTACTCGGTCGAGTCGAGCAGGCCCCTACTCTGTAACGCCTCAGATTTTTGAGATTTATTTGAAAATTTATTTTTATTTTATTTTAATTAATTATCATACATTTACCCTTGTTTAAGAATAACGGACCATTCGTAGGAGATCCGATAGGGTACCCTTTATTAAAGTTGCTTAGAATAACCTCATTAACAATGCAAAAGGGTTAGATTCCACAAAACTAAAAAATTTATGATAATTATGAAAATGCCATTAGTTAAACTTAAGTTAAAGTGTCATTTTTAAGTATTCTAGTTTGTAGAAATTATTAAGATGCAAAACCCCAGACTTTAGCATTTGGACACATTTTAACTGTACACGTAGAATTTCAGCCTCCCAATCATCCTACAAATGTCCTAATCAGAAATAGATCATAAGTGGGCCACCTGATCTCAGATTTCTACCAAATTTTGTTTCAACGCCTAAAATCACATGGATCACCTACTGGATGGATTGGATTTAATATATACATCATGGTGGGGCCCACGTGCATCGAATGCACGTTTAGTGCACGGTCAAACGTGGTTTGACCGTGCACCACACGACTCAAAACGAAAATTTCTGTTTCTTACGCATGCCACCGCTGCCACTGTTGCCCTCCCTGTTGTCCACTATGTGGACACCGTATCGATGATCTGAACCGTCCATCAGCTTTTTAGCCTTCCAAAACCCCCTCCTATAAATTCTCTTCTAATTCTATCTTTAATCAAAGACGATCTCTCCTTCTTTCTCAACCATTGGAAACTCAGATCTTTAAATCCGGGAATCCTCTTCGCATGGGAAGCTAGGGATGCTTCTAGAGGATCCTGAAGATTCTTCCAAGATAACCAACGTAGAGAATCCTCTCCAAAACCGAGCTTTCTAAAATTTTATAGATTTTTCTGTAGAACCTTCTCATATGCAAGAGACATATCAAACGGTTGTAAAGCTTTGATTCGTGGACCCCACTTACCTAAATGGACTAATCTAAACCCATCCTAGGTGTCAGATTGTCAGATAAACTATCCATTTGTAATTTTTTATTTTCATCATATCTTTTTACTTAAAACTTCACGCTGACCGTTCGATCGCGTGTGGACCCCATTTCAAAATATACCACGTCCATTTTGTGTCCCATACCCATCATAGCTCATGTCCAAATCTTCATTTCCATTCGTTGGGTATACGCTTTCCAAATCTGGCCTGAAATCTTGCCTTAAACCACTTTCTATCGCAACCGCGCACATATAGCCGTGCATGCGCTCTTCTAACCTTATAATCCTGACCCTCCTAACCTAATTAAAGCATTCTCTTAGCAAGGGAGCCCTAATGCATGAATTTAGAGAGAGAGAGAGAGAGAGAGAGAGAGAGAGAGAGAGAGAGATTTTCCCGGTTAAGTGTCTCTGTTTTTCCAGCGACGTTCTTAGCATCTATGGCTTCCAAATTAATCGATCTTTAAGGTGAGAATTTTCATTCAAGCTTTTCATTAATAATGATATGATTATACTAAGTTCCTTTTGTAACATATGACGTTATTTTGTTTTGAATTGTTGATCCATATAATATGAAGATTAACGTAGGATTTACAATGATTATCATTAAATAGTGATGCGATTTCATGTTTGAATTTTTGGACTAAGAAGCATGTGTATTTTTGTCATTTATTTTTGTGAAAGTTATGCATTAATTTTTTTGATTTATGCTCTACAAGTGATATCGGCTTTCATGTTATTATATGCAATATATGTGTAAGATCATTATGTGAATATTTCATTAATGTACACCATTGTCCCTAAGTTGGTAAAATCACTTGATGTAGAGAGATGGAACCCATGAGAGGTGTCCATGATGGAAGAATATATCTTGACTTGGCTAGGTGAATGCAATAAATGTTTGTCAATGGATCCTTACATGTACATGATACTTGGTGGATCCTTATACATTACATGAGTGTGTTAATGATTTTGGCTATGATATACAACATTGGCTTCGTGGATCATGATGTAATCATAAAATGGGACAATGGTTGGACACTAATGGTATATAAATTCTCATGAGCCAGGGTTGGTGCCATGGACATTAATCCCGAGCTATCCGCCTATGCTGGGTTGTTTACAACTCCCCATAGTGACCATTAAGTTCTTTTAATACGGTTGGATGTGAAATTACTTAAATAAATGTGAAACTAAAGTCATGCATTCACTTGGCTCCATGTGGGTGTACAGAATTGAGAATAGGCTAAAGCGTCCTACTTCTCCCATATACTGTCACATGTAGATTTGGGCTATGAGCATCCCATTTCTCACGTGGTCGGGCAAAACAATGGGCTTGTGCGTCCCAGGAACCTCTGGTGACTAGTGGCTAGCGTGAAGTCGTAACAGGAAGTCTCCCACTTCATGTATTGTGATTTTAGCTAGGGTGCCTTAGCCTAGAGCATGCATTCCATGCATCGCATTAACAAAGATTTTTTACTTTATTGTTTTGATTTGATTAAATGATAATATCCTGCTTGTGTTTACTCTGTACCGTTATTATTATTATTCTTGATTGTCTTGGAGGAAATATTCCCCACTATAAACACAATTTAAATGATGTAGGTGAAGATCCATGTATTGAACTTGATTTTTAAGGAGAAGAGTTTGATGGTTCGTATGATCACATGGCTGACGATATTGGAGAAACTTAGTTGATGTTTTTATTTATTAAATATTTCTTTTGAGTAGTTGATACATCTATAGAATTGTAATAAGTCTTCCAAAGAAACATGGTTTGGTATTTTAATTAATTAGTATGTATATTGGTTGGTTCCCTTATTTAAACATTGATGATGACGTAGTAAGTTTGATAGAATAAGATGATAATTGTTTTTGCCATTGTGCTTGAATGCTATATGTCATTATTTGACAAATTAGTTATTCCATAAGTTACTTGGGAATTCGACCGTCGTGTTATATACGAGAGTAAAAAATCTCGGGTCGTTACATACTCGGTCAGCAGATCGAGCGAGTTCGAGTTTTCGAGCCGAGTTCGAGTTTGATTCTTTCAAGCTGAGTTCAAGTTTCCCATCCATCCTAACATCCATCTAACCATCCACACCACACATATATCCCATCTGATTGATATATATATATATATATATATATATATATATATATATATATATATATATATATATATATATATATATATATATATATATAGGGGTGATCGACACTGGACAGCGCCCAGCCGATCACCCGAAATTTCATGAAAAATAATTGGGGTGGGGGGGGGGGGGGGGGGGGGGGGGGTGTCATGCGGGCGTCAAGCGGGCATAGTGAGAACAGGGGTTGGCCGGCGACGAGTGGGCATGGTGAGAACAAGGGGTGGACAGCGTCGAGCGGCGGGCAGGGCAGAATGAGATTGGGGGTTGCTGGCATGGAGTGGACGACCGGCCGTCGAGTCAAAGAGGGGGAGGGTGGGTTAGGGTTAGGGTTTGAAAAGGGGTGCACTCGGGCAGTTAAAAGGTAAAACAGATTAGGGTAAAAAAGAACTTATATATACAATGGCGTCGAGCCGAGCCGAGTCGAATCAAGTTGAGTTCGAGTCTATAAACGAGTCGAGCCGAATCAAGCATGGCCCTGATCGAAGCTCGCTCGAACACATTCGAGCACCAGAAATTTGACTCGGCTTGGCTCAAACTTACTTCCGATCTGAGCCGAGTCGAGTATTTTTTAAGTGAGTCGAGCAAGTTTTTCGAGCTTACTCAACTCATGTACAACTCTATGCATGTGAAAGAAAAAAAGATGGTTCTTTTGCCCAAAAATAAATAAAAAGAAAAGAAAAGAGTAAAAATTGAACTTAAATGTTTTTTTTTTCTTTCTGTAAAGATTATGCTCAGATAGATCTACATGAGAAGGAATTGATATAAGAGGATGAGTTATATAAAAAATTATACTTTTAAAAGATGTGTTCTTTTTTTTTTTCTTTTTTAAAGATTAAGCTTAGATTGAACTTTTCCATGAGCTGAATATTGGACTTACTTTTGAAAGGTCAAACAGTATCCAAATGAGATTATTCGAATGCCATCTGAAAGTTCCTCGAATTATCTTTCTAATGAGCCCAAGATCACCCCATAGTTTGTAGCCTTTGTTCCTTTTTTTTTGTAGTGCCCGACCTGACTTATAACAAGGGAGTTATAACCATTTTCAAGGGATTGCGACATGCTAGAAAAACTGCGATTGCGATTTGTATGATCGTGATTGTTGTTTTTCTAATATGACGCGGTCAGCTGAAAACGGCTATAACTCCTTGTTGCAGGTTCGATTGAGGTAATCTTGTGCTCGTTGGAAAGATAATTCAATGAACTTTCAGATAATTTTGGACTCATCTCATTTGGATATTGTCTAATCCTTCAAAAGTGGGCCTAAAGTTCAAATTGTGATCTAAGTAAAACCCAGATTGCGGTTAGTACAACGCATGTGTGGTCCTAAAAAATGGTCATAACTCCCTTGATACATGTTAGATTAGGGTGATCTTGTGATCGTTAGAAAGATAATTTGATGAACCTTTAAATGACTTTGGAGACCATTTGAGCTTTTAAAAGTTGGCCCAAAATTCATATCATGATTTGGGTAAAACTAAGATCGTGGTTGGGACAATGCATCACAGAGTCCCACGAAAACGATCATAACTCCCTCTTTACAGTCGGATCAAGATGATCTAATGCTTGTTGTAAAGATAATTCGATGAACTTTCAAACGACTTTAGAATCATCTGATTTGGAGACCATTTAACCTTTTAAAAATGGGCCCAAAGTTCAGATTGTGATTTGGACAAAATTTAGATCGCAGTTGAGACAACGCATTGCGTGGTCCCACGAAAACTGTCATAACTCTCTCGTTGTAGGTAGGATCGGGGAGTTCTTATGTTTGTTAGAAAGATAATTCGATGAAATTTTATATGGTTTTTGAATAATCTCATTTATCTAATATTTGACCTTTCAAAAGTGGGCCCGGAGTCTAGTTTGCGATTTGGGTGGTTGGAAAAATGCATCTCATAATACCATAACAATAGTCATAACTCATTCGTTACAGTTTAAATTTAGGTAATCTTATACTCATTGGAAAGATAATTTGATAAGTTTTTAGATAGCTTTACAATTATCTCATTTGGAGGCTGTTTGCCATTTTATAAGTGAATCCAAAGTCCAGCTCACATTCTCTCTCATTTATAACGTCGTACAATCTCAGGAAAACGGTCATAACTTTCTTGTTATAGGTTTGATTAAGGTTCTCTTTGGCTCGTTGTAAGGATAATTCAATTTTTTTTCAAATAACTTTAGAATCATTTCATTTAGATTTTGTTTAATCTTTTATAAGTGGGTCTAAAATCAACTCTTGACAAAAGATCAATCTAAGCCTAATCTTTTAAAGAAAGAAGAATAATCCATTTTCTAAAAGTGGAGTTTTTGATGTCTTTCCTCTCCTTATATCTGGTTCTTTCTAAACAAGTTCATCTGAGCATAATCTTTGTAGAAAAAAAACATATCTTCTAAAAGTTAATTTTTGTTATCTCCTTTCTTTCCTTTTTATCAGTTTGTTTTGGAAAAAGACCCATCTAAGCAGAGGTTTTTGAAAAAAAGAAGAAGAATTCATTTTTTGAGGTACGTAGAAAATTGAAAAAAGGTATATAGGTAGAAGAGTTTGCCAAAGAGTAATGATGAAATAAGGTATAGATGTATCAAAAATTGAAAAATGTGTTTAAGGCATTTTCATCTGAGAGGAAGGCAAACAGTGCCCCGAGGTGTAGAAAAATAATGATTTGAAAAGCGATGCTATTCAGTGCTCCCACGACAGCTCAGGTGTACTTGGGGTAAAAACCCTACATTTTATCTGACGTTTGAAATAGATGGTAAGGATTGGATTAATCGAGGTATTTGAGCTTCCACTCCTAGAGGGAGATATAGTGGGATTTTTTGTGGATTTCGAAATCCACTACATCTGGGCATTTTGTTGATACATATGTTTTATTCACACTATTTATTTCTATATGCCTTTTACACATGACACTTGAGTTGCATATGATATAGGTGGCTGACACCAATTGTGAAATCTGGTCCATTGATTACAATTCCACCTTTCACCAAAAGTCGCGGTTCCAACTCATGCCTCATTGTTAGACAGTGTGTGTTTTAACATGTGTCGAAAAAAAGGTAAAAAAGGAGGAAGTCAATCCTACAAGTCAGTTTAACGTGAAGAATTTGATTTGAAATGCTAGTTTCATCTAAAACAATGCTTTTGCCAAAGGAAGAATTCGATCCCGTGAGATTGGATGGTCAAAATACCATGGTATTTTTAGACATGATCATTATGTAATAATGGTGTTAATTTCATCTAATTCAATGTAATGCATCTTTCCAAATAGGCCCTAAATAGCAATATGGCTTTGGACTCATTCACATATGCCTCATCTATCCCATGAATCATGAGGCACTAAATCAGCTTCCTTCTTAAACGTACCAACATAGAACCTTTGAGATTACACAAGTGGAAATGGGTTAGGTTGATCCAAGTGTTTATTGGACTCGATTAGAACTATATGGGCACGAGTTGAAGATTGGGATCACTAGAGCAGGCTTGGGTCCAAAAGTTCAACCCAACTACTAGCGATCATCGTGTGAATGCCTTGGTTCTACCCAATTAATATGGCTCGACTTGACTCAGGGATGCAATGCCATAAACAGTTGCCCTTGAGCAATTTTGTAAAAAAAGTCTATTTATTAGGTGAAACTTGTAATCTATTTTAATGAGTTCTATTTTTTCTATTTTTAGGGTTTTAGAAGTTCAATGGTTATCGTGAAATACCCCAAAAATTTGTGTGCTCGTATAAGTATATGAGTGCGTGTCTTAGTGTACACCTCAATTTGAACTTGTGCTTTTCGGAGAATGATACTTGAACTTATATAACGACTTGAGATTTTTGACTCTCATGTATAACACGAAGGCCGAATTCCCAAGTGGTTTATAGAGTAACCAATCCATCAAATAATGTAATGTGGCATTTGAGCACAATGGCGAAACAAATGTTATCTTATTCCATGAAACTCACTACGTCATTATCAATGTTTAATAAGGAAATCAACCAATATCTTTACTAATTAACTAAAATATCAATCCATGTTTTCTCTTGAAGACTTATTATAAATTTCATATAAAGTACCAACTACTCAAAAAGAAATATTCAATCAATAAAATCTTCAATTAAGTTTCTCCAACGTCGTCGTTTGCCATGTGATCGTGCAAACCATCGAACTCTTCTCCTTAAAAATCGGGTTCAATACCTGTATCTTCACTTGTATCATCTAAAGTGTGTTTGAATAGTGTGAATTGCTACAATAGTGAGAATATTCCCTCCAAGACAGTCAAGAACAATTATGACCAAAACTTATAGTAACGCAACACGATGATATATTTATCCAAAACAAAACAACTAAAGAAAAATCTTATTAATGCGATGCATAGAATGCATGCTCTGGTTAAAGGATCCTAACTAAACGAATGCGGGAAGCCCAAGTTGAGACACTCCATAAACACCCGTTAACAGAATGCAGGAAGTCGAAGGTTGAGACACCCCATACACACCCGTTAGCCACTAGTCACCAGAGTGAAATTAACCCAACTAATGGAAGCGGGAAACCCGCAATACACTTCCACTAGATAGTGCACGGTAAGAAGCGGGAAACCTCCAATATACTTCATCCGTGACACCTAGAGAGGCTAGCTCTCCAAGTCGAGCCCTAGTGCAATACATTAATTTGTTTCATCTTTATTTAAATGTTTTCACATACAACTATTTTAAATAAAATTCAATGGTCACTATGGGGAGTCGCAAGCAACCCAGCATAGGCCGACAACTCGAGCTTATTGTCCATAGTACAAACCCCAGCTCATGAGGATCCATATGTCATCAAGGTTCACTCCTTGTCCCATTCTACCATACAATCATGTTTCCAACAATCAATAATGTTCATCATGGCCCAAAGTCATCAATCACACTAGTACGACCCATGGATCCCTCTCAATCATAATGCGATCATAAGGATCCCTTGGTAACCATCCAATATACAATCATGATCACACCAAGATCATCTTCCCACCAGGATCATCTTTCCAATCATGAACGCCTCTCATAGATCCATCTCTTTATATCATGTAATCTCATCAATAAGGGACAATGTGTGCACATTAATGCATTATCCACATCAATGATCTTGTGCATACAATACATGAAATAATCATCATCATAATAAAATATAATTTAAGACAAATCATCACATGGTTCACCCATAAAAAAATATAAAATCTCATCCAATCATTCATAAACATAAAACACAAGATAATATACTAGATCTACAATACAAATCTTATGATCATAAACGTATTACATGAGCCAATACTACCATTCAAAATCAATATAAGCTATGTTAAATTATTCTTAAATGTATCTACACAATTATAAATATGGATGAATGGCTTGAAGGAGTTGATCCTCACCTTAGAATGGTCTTAGAAGAGGGTTGTAGAGAATTCTAGCCGCTGAAAAATATAAGAAAACCTTCCCCCCTCTCTCTTTCTCTCTCCTCTCTCTATCTTTTTCTCTCTCCTCTCTCTCTCTCTCTAAATTCGTGGGTAACACTCTTTATGGCTAAGAGAGGCCCCATTTATAGAGTTTGGGTTGGATTTTAGGGTTTTGAAAAGCTATGAAAGCAATAAATGGATGGTTATTGTTTAAAGATGAGATTTGAGATGTTACGGGCCAATTTGAAATGTATACACTTAATGGTTTGAAAGGAGGTTCTGGATGTGGATTATGATGAGTATGGGCCACAAAATGGATGTGGTAGATTTTGAAATGGGGCCCACACACGATCGAATGATTGACGTGAAGTTTTAAGAAAAAAGAGGGAACAAGAATAGAAAGTTGCAAACAGATGGTTTATCTGACGATCGGATACCTAGGATGAGTTTAGATTAGTCAATTTAGGCAGGTAGGGTCCACAAACTAAGACTCCATAGCTGTTTGATAAGCTTCTAGCGCAAGAGAATGTTCTAGAGAAAAATCCTTTAAGAAAAATGAAATTTCTATTTTCAATGAGAAAGGCCATGTTGATTAGTTAGGAGGGATCCTCAGGATCCTTTAGAAGTTTTCCTAGCTTCTCATGCAAGGAAAATCTTCGGATTGGAAGATCTAAGATTCCAACGGTTGGAAGGGAAGAGGAGATGGGTTTGATTCGGGGTGAAATGAAGAGATTTTTAGTAGAAGGGGGTTTTGATGGGATACAAAGAGGATGGACGGTTCATATCATTGAAAAGGGCCCCCCAAATGGATGATTTGGATGTTCAGCGGTGGCAGCGGACACACAGCGTGCGCACTTCATAAAATGTCATCGGGCTTATCGCGGGTCTGCTCGCCCGGATAGGGGGTTTGGCCATGGTGGGTCCCACTATGATGTATATATGAAATGCACTCTATCCAGCAGGTCAGTCACTTAAAATTAGACGTTAACACAAAAAATGGATAGATCCGAGATCGAGTGGTCCACTTATGATCCAATTTCAAATTAGGGTATTTGTAGGATGATCAGAGTGCTGAAATTCGACGTGTACGGTTAAAATGTGTCCAAAAGTTAAAATCCAGGGTTTTGCATCAATATGATTGTAAAAAATTATCAAACTAAAAAATGACAGTTTATCTTAAGTTTAACTAATGACATTTTCGTAATTATCGTAAATTTTTGAGTTTAGCGGAGTCTAACCCTTTTACGTTGTTAATGGGGTTATTCTAAGAAACTTTAATAAAGGGTACCCTATCGGATCTCCTGCATATAGTCCATTATTCTTGAAACAATGGTAAATGTATGATAGTTAATAGAATTAAAATTAAAATGAACTTTTAAATTTTTTTAAATAAGTCTCGAAAATCTGGGGCGTTACAAACCACCCCCTTTAAAAATAAACTTCGTCCCCGAAGTTTTCCAAGCGTCGTCGATAAAAGATTGAGGGCAATGTCACTTCATCACTCATCTTCTAACTATTTGAACTATTTTGGGTAAGACAAGATCACGATCCACCCCCCTTAAAACAAGACCTCCGTCCTTAAGATTGGTAGCACAATTTCCTGGTATTATTCCACTGCGCACTCTGATTCCTAGACGGTTTTATATATAATGATGGGTCCAATCAAACATCTGATGCTCTGATATGTCTTAGGTCTGGGGGGTGCTCCTATAGTCATTGATCTAAAATGATGATTAGGGTTAGATGATTACCAATGATGTTTGATCGATAATGTGATGATTAACTGAGAGTTTAGAGGATAGATCTGAGTTTGATTAAGTTGGTATGATCGAATGGTCAAGTGGAGGAGTGGATAAATAAGCGAACAACAAAGTGAATGAGATATCATCAACGGTCTTTTAACGGCTGAAGGTGCGATGGAAAGATGAGGTTAGGGATACCATATTTTAACTCTTAATGGGGTCCAAGCGGCTAAGTTTCTATGCCCTAGGGTTGTCTATACATCTATCTTATTTTAGTCATCAAAAGAAAACACTCACACATATTTCTAAGAGAATGCACTGAAGTTCTCAATAATATGGTTCGTATAGTGTCGGTATCACAGGCGAACAATTTAAGTAGATTCGGATCCGATACTTAGATCCTATACTTAAATTCGAGCATTGAGTTCTTTAGTATCCATTCAAAATTTCGAGTGTCGACCCTTGAGATTTGAACTTAGATCCAATTGTTTACACATCAGTATAAGGTACGGTTCTGCCCTCTCGCACGGTCAATTTAGTCTAACATTGTGAGGACCTTCATGTATTTTCTAACGAAGAAAACATCAATAAAGATAACGTAAATTGAAATCCAACAATACAAAACATTAAAACCTTACGAGATCCTATTTACTTTCGTTGTTAGACATAGTTGAAGATCTATGTGGGGAATTGGTAAATGGCATTTTATGGTTATGATAATCTATTTAAAGTAATAGAGTTGAGCCTAAAATTCATATGGATGTATGAGAATACACTAGGGAATACTTCCAAGGGTGACATCTTACGATAACTAAGCCTAAACAAGGGGTTCAGAGATTTTCGAAGCTAAAGAACTAGGGTAATGTCGAATCTGGAATACATGACTTATAATCGCTCTCAGAATTTTATCTCTCAAACCGGAAGTCGCTTCTGCTTGAAATTTTAAGGATAAGCTGAGGTTAGGTGGGGAATCACCCTAATTTTTTTTTAGAATGATAATCCTACTGTAAGATATGATTATGACCTCTGTAAGTCTGAAAAATGTAGCAGTCCAGCAGCTTCCAGCGCATTGTTTTCACTATTGACTAGAGTTTTCACAATTTACCTAGATGTCGGATTGATCTAAAATTTTATGGTAGTGTTGGTGATGAGTTAGGAATCTTCAAAAAAATTTTCAAAAATTTATCAGTTCTGAAAATATGATTCGTAGTAGTGGCATTGCTGGCGGGTCGGAAAATGAGTCCTGACAAAAAGAATTCAAAAGAAAATAGCTATCTGTAAAATTTTAAGTAAATAAATCCTACGACTCAGCGTAACGCTGATATAAATATGGAGAATTGATGAGAGCCCTAAAAATTCAAGAAAAAGTGGGAATCCACTTCCCAAAACCCTAAAGTTTTAGATTTCTACGTTTATCGGCTACCCTAATGATTTAAAGGGGCCTAAGTTTGGGTCTCTAGATTCATAATATCTCATGCATCCAATGAGGGTTTGACCTAGGTATTTTTATTTCTATTTCATGGAAACCTAAGCCATAATGGGTATTTGTTATGATAAGGGTCGGGCTTCTCACTTAGAGGATTCCGATTGTGCTCTGATACCAACTGTAACGACTCAAGATTTTCGACTCTCGTGTATAACACAAAGGCTGAATTCCCAAGTGGTTTATAGAGTAGCTAATCCATCAAATAATGTAATATGGCATTCAAGCATAATAACGAAACAAATGTTATCTTATTCCATTAAACTCACTACATCATCATCAATGTTCAATAAGGAAATCAACCAATATCTTTACTAATTAACTAAATACCAATCCATGTCTTCTCTTGAAGACTTATTACAATTTCCATATAAAGTGCCAACTACTCAAAAAGAAATATTCAATCAATGAAATCTTCAATTAAATTCTCTAACATCGTCGTCCGCCATGTGATCATACGAACCATTGAATTCTTCTCCTTGAGAATCAGGTTTAATATTTGAATCTTCCCCTACATCATCTAAAGTGTGTTTGGATAGCGTTAATCGCTACCATGGTGGGAATATTCCCTCCAAGACAGTGAAGAATAATTATGACCGAAACTTAGAGTAATGCAACATGATGATATAATTATCCAAAACAAAACAACTAAAGAAAAATCTTATTAATGCGATGCATGGAATGCATGCTCTGGCTAAGGTACCCTGACTAAATGAATGCGGGAAGCCCAAGTTGAGACACCCCATACACACCCGTTAATCGAATGCGGGAAGTCCAACGTTGATACACCCCATACACACCCGTTAGCCAGTAATCACCTATAGTAAAATTAACCTAACTAATGGAAGTGGAAAACCCCCCAATACACTTCCACCAGACAGTGAATGGCAAGAAGCGGGAAACCTCCAATACACTTCATCCATGATACCCAGAGAGGCTGGCTCACCAAGTCGAGCCCTAGTGCAATGCATGAATTTATTTCACATTCATTTAAGTGTTTTCACATACAACCGTTTTAAATAAAACTCAATGGTCACTATGGGGAGTCGCAAGCAACCCAGCATAGGTCGACAGCTCGGGCTTAGTGTCTATAGTTGTAATAACCCAAATTTTTGGTACATGTGTGACCATTTGACCATTTACTTGCTCATTTTCTTCACTCGATCATCCGCCACACATGTGATTAAAGTATGTGAGCACCCATTCATCTATCCATTTCATATCTACATGATCACCCATCAAAATAAATCTCATCCATCGATCCACTTGACCATCCATCTCAACCGTACATTTGAAGTCCAATCGCCACCGATCATGCACTAACTCATCAAATCATAAATCTACCCATACATTAATATGTCCATCTATCTACACCATCTAATTATTGCATGCATACGCACCTCTCACTCATGTGGCACACACACATCACATGCACTTCTTATTCACATACATGTGACACGTTCATGTGGCACATGCATGTGGCTTGATGTGGCACACATGTACACAACATTACACTTAACACGTTCTTTAAAGAAAAAAAACGTGACTAAAAGAAAGAAGAAACAGAAGGCACTTAATACAAGAGTTTTGTTGCGTTTAGTGCATCTAAGCATATGCGGAAAAAAAAGAAACCTATAAATAATGGTGAGAGAGAGAGAGTTCTTCACTGGTGACACGAAGAGAGAGAGAGAGAGAGAGAGAGAGAGAGAGAGAGAGAGAGTATTTGCTCACATGAGAAAGAGAGGGAGAGAGGAAAAAAGGAAAATAAAGAAACTTTTTGGAATTGTGTTTTTTTTTTTTAAAATTCTAGATGGGTGATTTATCCTTGCTGAAATTTTCAGATTATTGGAATCGTGTATTTTCTGCTTAGCTATTTATTTATTATCTATGTTGATTTAATTATTGCTAAAATTCGTGTTTTGAAGAAATTAAAATAATATTATATATGTATTAACTAATTAAATTAATCTAAAGTCTAATATAAGATATTTAATATTTTAATCATTTTTTTCAAACATGATCTAGAAAGATTCACTTTTTATAATTTTATTTATGAAATTAAATTAAAAATTAATTTTTAATTTAAAAAAATTAATTATGATTTCGTATTTTATTTAATTTTTAAATTTTTTTAGAGTTATTACATGTTTATTTTATAAACTTCGTAATTCCTGAACTATTTTGTAGTTTTCTATAATTTCAGGGACTTCTTTCTAATTTTAAAAAATTACAGGTATTGTTTTGTACTTGTTTAAAAAACTCCTGGACTATAATGTAAAATCTTGTAATTCTAACGTCATTTTATTTATTTATTCATTTCTAATCACTAATTATCATAAAATTATATTTTTCTATTCTATTTTAAAATTTAGAAAATTAAAAAGAAATTATATAAATTATTTGTATATCTCGTTAACTTTAATAATATTTGTTAATTATGCAACCTTATATGGAAATTCGATTTATTAAATTATTTTATTGTTGATTTTGAATCATTCATGATATGACATGCATCTCTATTGGTTATTGAATTATAAAAAAAAGAAAAAAATAGAGAAAGGTTTAAGCAAGTAGGCCGATTGTATCTCTTGAGTGTGAGACCCTAATTAAAGCCGGCAAGTAGGGCAATTGTGTCCCTTGGGTAGAAGACCCTAAAGCCAGCAAGTAGGGCGATTGTGTCCCTTGGGTGGAAGACCCTAAATCCAGCAAGTAGGGCGATCGTGACCCTTGAGTGAAAGACCCTAGAACCCATTGGATTATTTGAAGTCTCCTTTGTGTACGGCGTATAAGTACAATTGTGTGCACGGACATACGTCAGAAGTACAACCAGAGCAGTAGTCTGACCAGCTAACGTACGAATGGGTCTCTCACCTTGAGGTACCAGTGCATGGGCGTTAATGCAACGTGACCATCCACTTGGGTATGGCGTTGTAAGAAATGATTTATATTTAATTGATTGTTTATAAAAATTCATGAAAGGTATAACATTCTTAGCATATTTATGATTTTAGTACTGTATCTTCCTTTATTCTTTGTATTATAATTCAATTATCTATTTTATTTATAAATTCTTATATAATATATATTTCAAATTTTGGATAAGAAATGATCCCACTGGGCTATTATGCTCATACAATTACAATCATCCACAAGTGTAGAGTTGGAATATTACGAGCAAGCGGGCCTCTACTATTAGTTTTCCCTTTCCAAGCAATTTAAGTTTAATTTAAATTTCAATTTAGTTTTGAATTAATTTGAGTTTTAAATTTTGATGTAAGAAACTATCAAAAAAGTTAGAGTGAATATCACATAATGAGAATTATTTTAGTAGTATTTTCGTTTTAGATTGCTCTGAATATCTAGTAAATTTTGATGAAATTATGTAGATTGCAATTATTATCGATATATTAAAACTCACGAGCTCGGGATTCAGATCCTGAATAACCCTATTCGGGTACCCAGATTTTGGGGCGTGACAATAGTACCAGCCCGGGCTCATGAGGGTCCACATGTCATCAAGGTTCACTCCTTGTCCCATTCTATCATACAATCATGTTTCCAACAATCATTAATGTTCATCACGGTCCAAAATCATCAATCACACTAGTACGGCTCACGGATCCATCTCAATCATAATGTGATCACAAGGATCCCTTGGTAACCATCCAACATACAATCATGATCACACCAAGATCATCTTTCCAATCATAAACGCTTCTTATGGCTCCATCTCTTTATATCATGTAATTTCATCAATAAGGGACAAGGGGTGCATATTAATGCATTATCCACATCAATGATCTTGTGCATACAATACATGAAATAATCATCATCATAATGAAATATAATTCAAGCCAAATCACCACATGGTTCTCCCATAAAAAATTATAAAATTTCATTTAATCATTATAAACATAAAACACAAGATAATGTGTTAGATATACAATGCAAATCTTATGATCATAACCGTATTACACAAGCCAATAACACCATTCAAAATCAACATAAGTTATGTTTATACAATGCAAATCTTATGATCATAACCGTATTACACAAGCCAATAACACCATTCAAAATCAACATAAGTTATGTTAAATTATTCTTAAAAGTATGTACACAACTATATGATATGGATGAATGGCTTGAAGGGATTGATCTTCACCTTAGAATGGTCTTAGAAGAGGGTTTTAGAGAATTCTAGCCGTTAGAAAATATAAGAAAACCTTTCCCTTATCTTTTTCTCTCCTCTCTCTTTCTTTTTTTTCTTTTTTTTTTCTCTCTCCCTTTCTCTCTCTCTAAATTTGTGTGTAGCACTCTTTATGGCCAAGAGAGGCCCTATTTAGGGCCCGTTTGGTTGGCAGCTGGAAACCTGTTTTCAGCAAAAAATCCAAATTCTAGCATAATCTTATTTTAAATGGTGTGTTTGGTGGCAAGGTCCAGTCAAATAGGATTCTGTGTAGAAACCTAAATGGACTGGAACCGGGATTAGTGGAAACGGTGTGCGCCACCGTTTCTACGGAAGCGAAAAAGAGGCGGGAGTGAGCGTCGCCACCTCCATATATGCGTTGTACACCTATAATGTATGTGTTTTATATCCACACGGTCCATCAGTTTTGAGAGCTCAATTAAGGGCATTGGACAAAAAATGAGGTAGATCTAAATCACAAGTGGGCCACACCACAGGAAAACAATGTTGATTGAACGTCCACCATTAAAAACTTTCTAGGGCCCACTATAATGTTTATTTGCTATCCAACTTGGTCATCTATCTTGCAGGACTACAATAGGACAAGGGTAAGGTTCTCAGGTGGATCTGAAGCCCAAGTGGGCCATGCCACAAGCAACGGTGGGAAATTGCACCGTTTTCAACCAAACAGCAAGTTCCGGATAAAATCTTGGTTACATTATAGTTTCCGCAATTTTGGATTCCAACAGTGGAATCTAGATTTTTGATAGAATCTGGATTCTGCAACCAAACAGGCCCTTATAGAGTTTGGGTTGGATTTAAGGTTTTAAAAAGCTATGAAAGCAATAGATGGACGGTTGTTGTTTAAAGATGAGATTCGATATGTTATAGGCCAATTTGGAAAGTATACACTTAATGGTTTGAAAAGATGTTCTGGATGTGGATTCTGATGAGTATGGGCCCCAAAATGGATGTGGTAGATTTTGGAATGGGGCCCACACACGATCGAACGGTAGACTTGAAGTTTTAAAGAAAGAGAGGGAACGAGAATACAAAGTTGCAAACAGATGGTTTATCTGACGATTGGACACTTATGATGGGTTTAGATTAGTCCTTTTAGGCAGGTAGGGTCCACAAACTGAGGCTTCATAGCCGTTTGATAGGCTTCTAGCGTAAGAAAATGTTTTAGAGAAAAATCCTTCAAGAAAGAAGAAATTTTTATTTTCAATGAGAAATGCCACGTTGGTTAGCTAGTAGGGATCCTCAGGATCCTCTAGAAGTTTTCTTTGCATAAGATGCAAGGAAAATCTTCAGATTGGAAGATCTAAGATTCCAACAGTTGGAAGGGAAGAGGAAATTAGCTTTGATTTGGGGTGGAATGGAGAGATTTTTGGTAGAAGGGGGTTTTGATGGGATATAAAGAGGATGAACAGTTCGTATTTTTGAAAATGGGCCCCCAAATGGACGGTTTGGATGGTTAGCGGTGGTAGCGGACGCACAACGTGCGTGCTGTATAAAACGCCACCATGCCTATCGGCTCAAACAAGGGGGTATGGCCACGGTATGTTCCATTGCAATGTATATATGAAATCTACTCTATCCAAAAGGTGAGTCACTTAAAATTAGATGTTGATACAAAAAATGAGACAGATCCGAGATCAGGTGGCCCCATTTATGATCCAATTTCAGATTAAGGTATTTGTAAGATGATCGGAGGGCTGAAATTCGATGTGTACGGTTAAAATGTGTCTAAAAGTTAAAGTATGGGGTTTTATGTCGATATGCTTGTTAAAAATTATCAAACTTAAAAATGACAGTTTATCTTAAATTTAACTAATGGCATTTTCATTATTATTATAAATTTTTGAGTTTTGCGGAATCTAACCCTTTTACGTTGTTAATGGGGTTATTCTAAGAAACTTTAATAAAAGGTACTCTATCGGATCTGCTACGGATGTTTCATTATTCTTCAAACAAGAGTAAATGTATGATAATTAATAAAATTAAAATTAAAATGAATTTAAATTTTTTTTCAAATAAATCGTGAAAATCTGAGGTATTACACATTTACACATACTTAGGCCTACATATACCTTGTAATGACCTTTGAGACTAAATGTATCTATGTAGATTCGATCAACCATATACCAATCATTGAAATAATCACCCACTACCAGATTAAGACAATTGACCATTCATTTCACTTTTAGGATTGTCCAATCATGAGAAACCAACCTCAAAGATTGTCACATTCACTTATGTTCTCATCCATTGATGAATCAGATCCGTTAATCGTAATCACCACTCTTTTCTAAGCTTATCTAATCATCAAGATTGCCATTTAATGACCTCGCTCACAAGTACGTACACATATACACCCTTTCTCTCAACTCGAGCCTTCACCTTACCACACACTTGATCTAATATCAATATAAACCATTAGGATTACTCTTCATGAACTGATAAGGCTATCGATCCGTTCGATCTCAATTTGAACTATCACATTATCATTAAAATAATAAAATATATAGTCTTAACCATCTACATCCTATAAATTGCGATTCTAAACCCTTTATCATGACCCTGATACTTTGATCACCATTCAACACCGTTAAAGTCCTATTCCAACAACTATATACAACCTGTTGATCATCTCAAGTTCCCTTCGATGTACATACCCATACCCAACTCCGTATGACCATCCAATTGATGATTAAGAATTATCCTTCAATCATCTTTCGAAGAATCTTTTGGTTTTTATCTTCTTTCTCTATTATTTTTATTGTTAAACTATATGGTAGAAATCATGCTGAAAGAATAAGTCCTTGAGACACAAGGTAAAAAGATTCCATCAAGAAGGACTAACCCATATCCTTCAGCAAATTGCGTGATCACTGTTATAACTGATGGTTGAGAGGGTGGCTAGGTCCCAGAATTCGATCTTAAACAGTCCATCTCAGCACGTGGGGCACTAATGTTCAATCAAACATTGATTCGAGTACGACTTTGGCACGACGACACTTTTCTAATCATACATGTTAAAAGAATACAAGCGGTCGCTAACACTGTAACACGTGTGGCCTATGTTTGATTGAATTGCAGAAACATTTTCTATTGATTGAGAAGAGGAGAAAAGAGTTTCTGATTTGATCGAGAGCTAAGAAGAGTATTTACTTCTATCGATCAAGAAGAGGGGAAGTAGTTTCTGATCGAATCGAGAGCTGAGAAGAGGGTTTTTAGGTTTTTGATTGATTAATAGCTGAGAAGAGGGGAAGGGAATTTTTTATCTGATTAAAAAATTAGAAGAGGGTTTCTGATTGGATCGAGAGTTGAGAAGAGGGTTTTTGATCGACTTAGAGGGGAGAATAGGGTTTCTAATCAATCGATAGCTGAGAAGAGGGAACGAGGGTTTGCAATCTGATCAAAATATGAGAGGGGAGTTTCCGATCGATCTCTTAGAAGATAAGAATAAAGTCTTCGATCGAGACCTCAAAAGACTTTCACTATCATTTTTTTACTTGGGTTGCTTTTACTGAAGGTCATATTAGCCATTAAAAAAATACGATTATAAAATTGAATAGATTTTAAAAAATATAGGCAGTATTTGTAAATAACTTTTTTTTGTGTGTTTTTGTTAGTCATGCAATGCACTGGGTTAGTGTGTCTCCTTGGCATTTCAAACCTGAGACCTACTATTGAAACGCCTAGGCGTCTTCCAACTGGGCTAGCAAGTGAGACACATATTATTACTTTTTTTTAAAAGAGTCGGGGCTTCTTTTACTTACATAAGGAAATCAAGGATGTTGCAGAGTACTTTTAACATATTATTACTTTTATTTCTAATTTTTTTATAGATTTTTCTCTTTGTGAATTTAAGAACTATTTTTGAAAAAAATGCAGTGATCTCTTATCTTTTATCCACTTGAAAAAGGACCCAACCCATAACCTGATCAGACTTGAATTCGAACCTAACTTGCCAAACCCAAACTCCCTCACCCTCAACCCTAAAACTAACCCATATCCTTCTGCAAATTGCTTGATCGCTGTTACAACTAGTGGTTGAGAGGGTGGCTAGGTCCTAAAATTCGATCTTAAACAATCCATCTTAGCACGTGGGGCACTAGCATTCAATCAAACATTGATTCGCGTATGACTTTGGCACGGCCACACTTTTCTAATTGTACACGTTAAACTAATATAAGCCGCGTTAACACTGTAATACGTGTGGCCTTGTGCGTTTGATTGAATTCGAGAAACATCTTCTGTTGATCGAGAAGAGGAGAAAAGGGTTTCTCATTTGATCGAGAGTTGAGAAGAGTATTTGCTTCTATCGATCAAGAAGAGGGGAAGATAGTTTCCGATTGAATCGAAAGCTGAGAAGAGGGTTTCTAGGTTTCTGATTGATTGATAGCTGAGAAGAGGGGAATGGGATTTTTTATTTGATTAAAATATTAGAAGAGGGGTTCTGATTGGATCAAGAGTTGAGAAGAGGGTTTTCGATCAACCGAGAGAGATGAGAAGAAGGTTTCTAATCAATCGATAGCTGAGAAGAGGGAAAGAGGGTTTCCAATCTAATCAAAATATGAGAGGAGGGTTTCCGATCGAGCTCTTAGAAGATGAGAATAAAGTCTTCGATTGAGACCTCAAAAGACTTTCACCATCATTTTTTTACTCGGGTTGCTTTTACTGAAGGGCATATTAGCCATTAAAAAGTACGATTATAAAACTGTATAGATTTTAAAAAATATAGGCAGTATTTGTAAATAACCTTTTTTTTTGTTTGTTTTTTATAGTCATGAAATGCTATGGGTTAGTGTGTCTCCTTGGAATTTCGAACCTAAGACCTGCTGTTGAAACGCCTAGGCGTCTTCCAGCTAGGCTAGCAAGTGAGACATATATTATTACCTTGAAAAAAAAGAGTTAGGACTTCTTTTACTTACATAAGGTAATCAAGGATGTTGCAGAGTACTTTTTACATATTATTACTTTTATTTATTTATTTTTTTTTACAAAATTTTCTCTTTGTGAATTTAAGAACTATTTTTGAAAAAAATGCGGTGATCTCTTATCTTTTATCTACTTGAAAAAGGACCCAACCCATAGCCTGATCAGACTTGAATTCGAACCGAACTTGCCAAACCCAAACTCCCTCACGCTCAACCCTAAAACTAACCCATATCCTTCTATAAATTGCCTGATCGCTGTTATAACTGGTGGTTGAGAGGGTGGCTAGGTCCTAAAATTCGATCTTAAACAATCCATCTCAGCACGTGGGGCACTAACATTCAATCAAACATTGATTCGAGTACGACTCTGGCATGGCCGCACTTTTCTAATCGTACATGTTAAACGAATATAAGCCACGCTAACACTGTAATACGTGTGGCCTCGTGTATTTGATTGAATTCTAGAAACATCTTTTATTGATCTAGAAGAGGAGAAAAGGGTTTCTCATTTGATCGAGAGTTGAGAAGAGTATTTGCTTCTATCGATCAAGAAGAGGTTTGGAAAGATAGTTTTCGATTGAATTGAGAGTTGAGAAGAGGATTTTCAGGTTTCTGATTTATTGATAGCTGAGAAGAGGGGAGGGAGATTTTTTATCTAATTAAAAAAAATTAGAAGAGGGTTTCTGATCGGATTAAGAGTTGAGAAAAGGGTTTTCGATCAACCGAGAGAGATGAGAAGAGGGTTTCTAATCAATCGATAGTTGAAAAGAGGGAAAGAGGGTTTCCAATCTAATCAAAATATGAGACGAGGGTTTTCGATCGAGCTCTTAGAAGATGAGAATAGAGTCTTCGATCGAGACCTCAAAAGACTTTCACCATCATTTTTTTACTTGGGTTGCTTTTACTGAAGGGCATATTAGCCATTAAAAAATACGATTATAAAAATGTATAGATTTTAAAAAATATAGGTAGTATTTGTAAATAACCTTTTTTTTTGTTTGTTTTTGTTAGTCATGAAACACTTTGGGTTAGTGTGTTTCCTTGGCATTTCGAACCTGAGACTTGCTGTGGAAACGCCTAGGCGTCTTCCAGCTGGGCTAACAAGTGAGACACATATTATTACTTTAAAAAAAAAAGAGTTAGGACTTCTTTTACTTATGTAAGGCAATCAAGGTTGTTGCAGAGTACTTTTTTACATATTATTACTTTTATTTCAAATTTTTTTTTATAGAATTTAATCTTTGTGAATTTAAGAACTATTTTTGAAAAAAAAAAAAAAAACGCGATGATCTCTTCTCTTTTATCCACTTGCAGAAGGACCCAACCCATAACTTGATCAGACGTGAATTCGAACCTAACTTGACAAACCCAGATTCCCTCACACTCAACCCTAAAACTAACCCAGTCGAGCCTAAATAAATGTGACTACTCTCAATTCGAGTTCTGTACAGAGGGGGGAGACAAGACCGTCCATCTCAAGCTAGGTCTGGGACCTGGTCGGCAAGAAATCTTGGATGCAGAATAGCTACGGCGGACGCGAATTTCCATTTACATGAAGTTCTTGCGCGGGGAACTAGGTGGGTCCCATTTTGATGTTTGTGAGAAATCCACCTATTCCATTCATTTTTTGAGCTCGTTTTCGGATATGAGATCGAAAATGAGCTGGATCGTCAACATTGATGTTTATATGCCATCCATACTGTTCATAAGGTCATTCCTACTTGGATGAACTATATTAGACTAATTCAAAACTCTCGTGCCCCCCCCCCCCCCCCCCCCCCCCAAATGTTTCAACTATGGTAGTTCAATCCTCACTTTTTTTGCCCACTTGAGTCTTTGATCCGGCTCATTTATGGTCGCATGTCCTAAAATGATCTCACAAAACAGATGGACGGGGTGGATTTCTCACAAACATCACAGTGGACCCCACCTAAGTTCCCAGGGTAGGAACTTCTTGCTAAGAAATCTGCCTCCAGCTCTAAGGGTTCAGTGGCGATCTCATCACCAAGTTCGACGGCCCCACTGTTATGTATCCACACCGTCCAACCATTTAGAGAGATCATTTTGATGGCTTGATTCAAAGCTCAAATAGACCCATCACAAAAACAGTGGGGACAATGACCTCCACAGTTGCTTCATGATTGTGCCTTGCCCCCTTGGAAGAATTATGTCGAACTACATCCGACAGAGGATCATGAGTAGCTAAGGTTGAGTCAGTGGGGTACGGTTGACTCGAACCCAAGCAGACATTCTTTGGTAAAATCGGCATATTCCTCATTAACTAAAGACCTTAATTAAAGGAGTTGTTGGGTTCGCCACGGAATTATCTGGAATCACATGATATGCACGCCAAAATGAATGCCGTGGCACCGATAAGGACCCTTGCAACTCTAGCATCTCATACATGTGGATATAAGAAATACTGTAGAGTCGTGATTCATCACGGCTTGAATGGCTCATGCAAGTAGGCACATATATTTCGGTGCGACTCGAATTGCGTAGTGTAGAACACAGCACCGAGGTCAGTAGACTCAGTACTGTGTTGACGTGGCAAAGTTCTGCAGGCCCGCTAGTGACCCCAACACCAGCCAGGGGGCCTGGTGTCAAAGCTGTGTGGGCCCCACCATGATGTATGTGTTTTATCCACGCTGTCCATCCATCTTTCCACCTCATTTTAGGTAAAATGAGGCAGATCCAAATCTCAGGTGGACCACACCACAAGAAACAGTGGGAATTGAACGTCCACGGTTGAAAACTTCTCGGAGGCCACAGAAGATTTGGATCAAGCTGATATTTGTGTTTTCACTTCATCCCGGTATGTGTATGTGTGACCTTATCAACAGGTTGGATGGCAAATAAACATGAAGGTGGGACCTGGGAAGTTGTTAAGGGTGGACGTTCAATCAACACTGTTTTCCTGTGGTGTGGTCCACCTGCGATTTGGATCTGCCTCATTTTTGGGTCCATGCCCTAAAATGAGGTGGAAAAATGGATGGACAGCATAGATAAAACACATACATCATGGTGGGTCCCACACAGCTTTGACACCAGCCCCTGGCCGGTGTTGGGGTCACTAGCCAATCCGCGTCCGGCGATGAAGTATGTACGTGTGTGTCTGGAAGAGGCCTAGGCGTCTCAACAGCAGGTCTCACGTTCGAGTGCTAAGGAGACACACAGTGCATCATGTGACTAACTGTGTGGGTGCATTGTTCATGACTAGTAGGCGCGTTGCATGACAAACAAAGAAAAAAAAAACCATGATGCATGTGTTATAACTACACCATGGATGCATTTTTTCATATCATTTTAGGGCGTGAGACAAAATTGAGGCACATACAAAGCCCAAGTGGACCACACCACATAAAGTAGAGGGGATAGTGATGGCTACTGTTGAAACCTTTTTAGGGTGCGCCGTGATGTTTATTTGCCATCCAACCTGCTCATAAGGTCACACAGACATGGATGAAGGGAAAACAGAAATATCAGCTTGATCTAGAACTTCTGTAGCCCCCAAGAATTCTTTAATGGTAGTTGTTCAATTTCCACTGCTTTATGAGGGGTGGTCCCCTTGAACTTTGGATCTGCCTCCATTTTAGTCTTATGCACTAAAATGATCTGGAAAAATGGATGAACGGTTGGATGTAACATAAGTGTAGTAAGCTACCATCTAGCTAGTACACAATATCTTAATCTTTATTATGCCTGCCTTAAATCACCATGACTACACTAGGTGAGTGGACTCTTGGATTAGAGTCAATATGTACCATATGTGTGCACTTACCTGGCTTATTAAGTAAACATTGTTTCTCAAATTAAGAAAGTAAAATTTCATAAAAATGTAATACTTATACATTTGTTATTTTTAAAATCATACGAAAATGCTGTCCAAAACTCTTGGTAAATCTTTAGAGGATAAGCATCACAAGTATGTACTTGATTCTTAGGATCATTGTGTTACTTCCATGAGAAATGTGAACCAAATCGAACTTCAAAATTAAGGCTTTGATCGAGCTAAGAAAGCATGGCAAAATTAAATGATTGATTCGAGAAAGCATCGCAAAAAGAAAAGGACCTGGTGGAGAGTGTCCTCATACCCTCCTAGAGCCAACAAAGTGCCAAAACCAATGACAAATCTTATTGCCTGAAAATGCCGTGAGAGAGATGTGGCACAACCACCTAGGCCATCGAAGGGAATTTGATTCCCACTGGCCCAACCTAAAAAATCTGGCTTACGATCACTCATTTGAAAGGAGGTGAAACAAGGAGAAGAAGTCAGAAGAGAATTATAGAGAGAGGAGACGTGATTTAGGGACCAGAAATTTGGAAAAATTTCAAGTGAGTGAAAAGAGGAAAATAAGAAAAAGAGAGAAGAAAGGAAAGAAAGAAAGAAGTTCGCCTGAAGCCTATGAGTAGGGTTCGAATCAGGATTGCCTGATCATATCTTTACTAAAAGTGTCTTGTTCCTCCTTTTCTTTCTCACATTTCATCCAATCCTACATTTACATTCTGCGCATTCTCTTATTTGCTTTTATTTATTACTTACTTTTTTTCTACTCTAGTTGGTCAGATTGACATTGAGCGCACGATCTTTGTAGTTTAATTTCGGATGTAGACTTTTTAGAACTTAGTCAAATTCAAATTCAAATTAAAAAAAAGTCAAAATTCTATAAAGTAGAGACAACATATTATGCTGGTAGAAAAATGTGCTTAAGCCTCTAATTTTTCGTTATCGAGGTCCTTACTCGAAATCTCTAACCATAGACCAATCATAGGAGTCACTCGAGTTATGATTTCTCAGCTCATAAGGACCTCTACGATATATAGCCAACCATAGATTTTAAGCTTCATTTAGCCAGAGACGACTCCAAATCAAATATATCATTACACTTGAGTACTAATTCTACACACTCTCTGTGAATCTAAAATTAAAAGAGAAGCAAGGAGTGAGTGTATTGCTCTCATAGAAGCGTTCATAGAATCAATAAGCTATCTAGTAGTGCGTGTAACATGACTGCATAGCATGCAAATATCTCATTCAAAATCAACCTGACCGCTTAGTTGTACATTCAAGTCATTAGATCTTCCTCCGAATGTAGTAGTGGGTAATTAAAGGCACATGATCAGTCACCTAAGAGATTGGTTGCTCACAAAATGTATTAAGCAGATTGGATTAGACAACTATATATAAGTAATCCTAACACTTGTCGACCATGCCATAGAGTAAAATATCCCAAAATATCGTCACGTCTACAACATGCAAGTTATTAATAAGCACTAAACCTAGCCATAATATAAGTGACTATATATTCTCAGTCAAGAGTGCAGCTCAGCCATCAACGAATCCTTTTACTAGAGAAGAGTCTATCCTTGATCATGCAAGTAACCAAAGGCATTGTTACCTTCTTGCATATACCTCGAGTTTGGCAATAAAGGGCGATGGCCCTTGCATGACCCGAGCCTCGTCCAGAACACACCTAAGGGCATGCCAAGGTCAATCCTATCTTGCGTGTAGACAACATGCCTGGTGATGAAAAAAGTAAGTGGTGGTATCTCAGCATGTATACTTCATCTTCTACATTGAATGCAAAAGGAGATCATTGCTTGTGTGATCTTATCTTGAGCATACATCAACCATTACATAGTGATGATGTGAAGAGTTGAAAAGCAATTGTTTGTACTTATTCTTTTACCAAGTAAACATTCATGGTGTTTAATTCATGTGTTATTTCAAGCTCAAATAGTTAAACATATTAGTGTATAATGAATTAATGTACGTATGGAATAAATAATAACAAGTTCTCATCCCAAGAACTGAAGGGTTTCGCAAAATTAGAACTCCTGACATGCGACAATTGCATATCTCAATAAGCTTTTCAAGAATTACTAGCATTTAGTGGGTATGGCCCAATAAAATGTGCTATGCATGTACCACCTAATCTCCTGAAAGTGGTACTCTCTTTGTCGTATCGTGCTTCAATTCACCTTATAATTTAAGAATTCTCAACAGGTTAATAGCAAAGGTGTTGTTGCACGAGAGAATCTCTAGAAGAGAAAACAACACCTATGCTGCACAGTTCAGTATCAGTATCGGGAGAGATGTCACACCTTTGGGGTATTAAACACATCGGGATCACATGAAAATAACGGATGACGTATGATTTTTTTTTTAGGAACATTGAAAATTTTGATTTTTTAATGAAACTTCAAAGACTAATAGAAAAAATCATCATTACACACTTAAAATAAAAATATCATAAAAAACAAATGTACAAAATAATTTTCCTTCGCTTGTTCAAAATCAGTTCATATCATTTAGAGTGTAATTGATATTAACATTAGCAAATACTCATAAACACTTGCAAATTAAGGTGAAATAACTGTTGATCAATCTTGATTTTTTAAAATATTTTTATTAAGTATAGATATTAAAAAAAAAAGAGTTCAAACTTCTATTAATTTGTAGATTAGTCTTCAACATATTCAATATGATTTTCCATACTTTAATTGCATTTTAGTTGGGTGAAATGGAAAAATTTTGAATTTTTTCTAAATTTGCAAATCGGAGGTTGAAATCCACGATGGATCATTCAAAACATGCATTATAGATACTCTCTTAATTCTAATGATTCCATGCAAGTGATTTACAATAAAAAATGAAATTAATTAAATTGAAAAATTCCGCTGTTTGAAAATCTAAGTCACCCATTGTCTGATCATGATTTCCATATGAAAATGCACTTGGTCTCATGGCTAAAATTGTATAGATGATACTATGACAATTGTGGTTGATACCAAGAAATTTTTAATTACGATGCCATCATGTATATCCATGCCCGTCCATCCATTTTTCTAGCTGATTTTAGGTCATGGTCCCAAAATTGAGGCTGATCCAAATCTCCATAGGGATTGAATTCCCACCATAAAAAAAACTTACCGGGGCCACAAAGCTTTTAGGTCAAGGTGCTATTTGTGTTTTCCCTTCATCAAGGTCAGCGTGATTGGGAGCCACGGAAGTTCTGGATCAAGCTGCTATTTGTGTTTTCCCTTCATCAAGGTCAGCGTGATTGGGAGCCACGGAAGTTCTGGATCAAGCTGCTATTTGTGTTTTCCCTTCATCCAGGTCTGTGTGACCTTATCACCAGGTTGGATGGCAAATATTAAACATCACAGTGGGCCCTAGGAAGTTTTAATAGTGGGTGTTCAATCACCACTGTTTTCCTGTAGTGTGGTCCACCTGGAATTTGGATTTGCCTCCTTTTTTGGACCATGCCCTAAAATGAGCCCGAAAAATGGATGGATGGCATGGATATACAACACATACAACGATGTGAGCCCCACCGTTAGGGTCTCTCCCACTCAGCTGTCACCCTTAATAGGCACCCCTAGGAGATAACCTCTCATTTTGGCAAGAATATCAAACCGGTCGAAGATTTTCCTTCGCTCGAGTAATTTGCTAGCGGCACTATTGAATGCCAATACCCTCAATATAATTAAACGATTCCTTTTGTCATTTTCAGCTTTAATGCAAAAGCAGAAAACTGTTTTTATTTTCATACGTGTACCAAACACTCTATTTTCTTACATAAGTAATTTTCCGTGTATATTTCAAGGTAATTGTTTATTATCAGTCATTTTTGTACATTCTAAAGCAACGCCAAACGGGCCCAAGTTTTAATTAAATCATTTTTCATGCACTATCATAAGAAAAAGACAGCAGACAGTACTAGGTAAAGGCATTTCCAGATGAAACGTGTTTTGATCAGACACTACATTACTAGAACTGCATTTCCTGATAATTAATAAACTATCATCCAAACAAGTCCCATTCAACTGAAAACAACTAAAATTTGGTGGCCAGGATGTTGCTTTAAGAAGATTTTTATGGCATGAGTCATCCATGTGTGTTGTGCTGAAATATGTTGGCATGTGGTACCGGCCTGTGGATGTCATGATCAGTTAGCTGTCTACGCTCTTAAGAGATGAATGTGGACTCATGTGATATTTGTTTTCTATAGCCATTAAATGCTAGAATCCCATCAAGTGGATTTTGGGACCATGTTTTTGTTTACACCTGTCGTGGCACGTACATGCATACCAATGGGATGCCACCAATTAATGTCGTCACTACATACGAATGACAGGCAAAATCTTATTATCTTCTGAACCCATTTTCTTCAGCAACACATCACCTACCAAAGCAGAACGACTCAGAGATAAACGCACGTCTGAGACACTGTAAGAAGGACATGTAGCCTTCACATGCGTGGCACGTGTGGTCAAGAAACATGCTTAACAAGTTTATAAAGATCCATTGAAATTGGGAATCTATCACAATCTACATACACCTAGATTCATAGCTCAAGTGGTAGATCGAGTGAAGATAGCCTTGTCTTAACACTAAGGTCATGGCATCGATTCCCAAAGTGGGGGTAGCTAACATTGTAGTGTGACTAACAGGGGGTGGGTGTACTAACAGTGGGGTGTGTGTACTAAAAAAAAGAAAAAAGAAAAAGAAGAAGAAGAAGAAGATACGCTCAGCAACACCGTCTCACATACAATTATGCTTAAACGAGAAACTTTTGAAAGAAGATCGATACTTTCACAACAACTATGAACCAATCAACCAAGTCTATACTTAGAAGATCATACCGATCACATCTTGTCGGTCATTCATTTCGATTACTTGTTTGCATAGACGATCGCGAGTATTTTTATTCTTTGCATATTTTTATGTTCTCACTGATTGGATTTATTTTCATTACAAGTCAATAAAATCAGCGATCAATCTTTATTTTTAATTTTAATCATCAATTACTGCGTTACTGAGAAATCTAAGGCTTGTGATCATCGTTAAAAGAAAAGTCCTTACCTCAAGGCAAAAAGATCCTGTTCAAAAAGAGGAACCCTCCCTTTTAAACTGCTTGATCGCTGCAACATTGCTAACTAGACAGTTATTTCAACCTGCACAGGTTTGGTCTTATGGCTGATTTGGCACTTAGGGTCACAAGGGTCACAAGTGTTCAATTGAACTCAAGTCGAGTACGACTCTGGCACTCCTAACACTATCCTAATCAAACATGTTTGACCAAATACAGGCCAATCATTAACATGTGTGGCCTTGATCGTGTGTGATTAAGCTGCAACAACTTCATCCAATGAGGTAGATGGGCATCATGATCTCCCAATTAGGAGCCCATAATAAGATCACAAGGTCCAAGATCATTCGAGTGCAACTAAGGTAAAATAAAATCCAGGGCAGGGATCAGAATGGTCTATAACACCAATTTTAGGCGGTGCATAAAATCGCAGGCTTTTTGGGCCTACCACATTATATATGTTTAATCCACTCCATCCATCATGTGCGCTTCTTGATGATAGACTCTGGGGACAAAATAGATTGAGTCTATAACTTAGGTGGGCCACACCATGGACAACAATGAGGATGGAACACTAACAATAAGTTAGAGTGTGGGCCACGACGGTGCGTATATTTTATCAAACTCGTTCATCAGGTGTGAATCACCAGGATGAAGGGAATTGGTGGAGCTGGATTTCACCGATTTCACATACACGACATGGTGAACCCAAGGAGCTTGAATATTTTGATACTCTTGACGGGACCCTTGATATGCAGGTACTTAGTGGTGCAGGCGGAATATGGTGAGATCGAGCAGTGTCTTTCTCACGAGGATAACTAATCCAAATCTCGAATCCACATGGACTCCTCAACCTGTCTTCGTCGAATCCATGTTGGGATATCTTGAATCCACGAGACCTTCTCTTTGAATCCATGAAGAACGACTCAAATCAACGAGTAAACAAGAGAAAACTCTAAGTTTTTATTCAAAATATATCAAAGATACTTCAAACAAATTCAAAGCAACATTAAATAGTAAAAGAAACCCTAATCTACATAGCCTAGATGTCTTAATTGCAAAAGGAAACTAAATAAAACTGAAAATCTGCAAAATCACTTGAAAAATGAAAGTTTTTAGGCACTTGCTGTGCGTCCGCCGGCCTGGTCGGAGTTGAGGGTCGACCGATTGGCCGGCCGGCCGGTTTTATGCTAAATTGGTCCTAGTGAGTTTGGCCCTTTTCTGGGCAAGAGTCCGACCGGTCGGACGACGGCTGGTTGGGACAACTCGCCTATGTCCTCGACTTACTCAGCTATTCTCTCGATCTAATTTTGGGTTCTTCTGGGCTCACTGCTAGGGTCCTTTTTCGAGCTCTTGCCTTACCTCGATCAAGGGATGGCCTCACTACATTAGTCACCCCCTCTTGAAAGAAACTCGACCTCAAGTTTCACTTCTCCTCTTGTCTTGTCGTCGCCGTGTCATGCAAAACAGGGAGATATTGTCTGTCTCTTGATTTTTCGGCGGCCATCACTCGGGCTTGCTGGAGTGAGGGCGATTCGCCTTCCGTCCTTGTTGAAAGTGATAACATTGTCTCGGCCACGATGTACGCCATCTCGATCAAATCGCCAGGGATGTCCAAGGATTATGTGACATGCATCCATGTCAACAACATCACAGCGTATCTGATCCTTATAAGCCTTACCGATCGAAAAGGAGACAAGGCATTTTTCCTTCACCTTCGTCATGCTTTCTTTCTGAATCCATCCAATGTCGTAGGGCGAAGGATGCGGTGTGGTCATGAGTTTCAACTTATCCATCATCACTTGAGACACAATGTTTTCGTAGCTACCACCATCAATAATCACATCACACACTTTCCCGTCCATGGTACATCTTGTGTGGAATAGGTTATAATGCCGGGGATGAACATGTGAATCGATTGTGCGTGCATTATCTTGTATAACCAAAGATACACCTTGATCACCTTAAATCCAGTCAGTTCCTTCATCCTCTTCTTCAACTTGCTCTCCATCAACAACATCTTCCAACTCGACTTAGGACACCGTTCGTGGTGGTAATTACATTAGCCGTGGGCCGTTGTGGGCAAACGTTTGAAAGGTGCCCTGATTGCCCACATCGGAAGTAATGATCGGGTCCTCGGTCGGCCATATGGGTTCAGAATTTTTCTTGGATCGGGTGCAATTGTTGAACTGTTGTGGTCATGCTTGGCCACTCCCTAGTGTAGTTTGACGGGCAACATGGGGCTGAGAACGATCAACAACAATTTCTTTTCCTTTGGAGAGGCGAGGATCTTGAACGGGATAGTTCGTGGGGGCCGTACGAGGATTGACACGTGTGAGAGTCTTCACTAGTTGTGTCTTAACGCATTTAGCGACCTGAGCGGGTTCATCCAAAGTCCAAATCAACCGTAATTGAACTTGGTCCTGGATCGTAGGCTTTAAAATGCCGATAAACCTTGCGATTTTCTATGCCTCTGTTTCAGACAACTCATTATGAGTCGTGAGGTGATTAAATTCTGATTGATACTCCGTGATGGAGCGGCCTCCCTGTTTATAATTCTGATACTGCTGAAATAATACTTGTTCATAATAACTCGACAAGAATTCAGATTTCAGCAAGCACTTCATCCGTGGCCACGAACGGATGAGAAGTTTATTCTGGCGAGTGCGCGTATTCTGCAATTGCTCCAACCATGCGGAAGCGCCCGATTTTAACTTGTACATAACAAGTTTTACTTGTAAATCATCGGGGACTCCCATGTAGTCGAAGTATCTTTCAACTTCGGCTACCCAATTGAGGAAATACTCGATACCAAGTGCGCCATTGAAATTAGGGAGTTCACCCTTACCTTGAAACCCTCGGTTAGCGCGATCAACAAGTGCTTCTCGGTCGTCAGAACATGAAATTCTCTACTTCGTCATCGCTGGATCTGATATTCTCTTCGACAATCGGTTGATGATTGGCCACCGGCGATGCTCGACGAACAATGTCGTTGTGCGGTACAACTGCTGTAGGAGGATGGACATCGTTAGGGGGTTGCTGCGTGGAGAAAGTCGCGGCGAGGCGATCGAACGAAGCTTGCAACCCTTGCATAGCTTGAAGATGCTCTTGTCGGAATTCCATGAACTCTCTCGATGTGAGGGGTTGTTCATCGAAACCACCATCGGTATGATTATTGTCGTTGTTTGTACTTGAAGCCATCACCAAGGAAGAACCTTCTCTGATACCAATTGGTGCGGCAGAATGTGGTGAGATCGAGCAACATCTTTCTCGCGGGGATAGCTAATCCAAATCTCGGATCTACAGGGACTCATCAAACTGTCTTTGTTGAATCCACGATGGGATATCTCGAATCCACGAGACATTCTCTTCGAATTCACGAAGAATGACTCGAATCCACGAGTAAACAAGAAAAAACTCTAAGTTTTTATTTAAAATATATCAAAGATACTTCAAACAAATTTCAAGCAACAATAAATAGTAAAAGAAACCCTAATCTACGGAGCCTATGTGTCCTAATTGCAAAAGAAAACTAAATAAACCGAAAATCCGTAAAATCACTTGAAAAACGGAAGTTTTTGCACACTTTTTGTGCGTCCGCCGGCCGGCCGGTTTTGGGCTAAATTGGTCCAGCGAGTTTGACTCTTTTTTGGGCAAGGGTTTGACCGGTTGGACGACTGGCCAGCAAGGACAACTCGCCTATGCCTTCCCCAGCTTGCTTGGCTATTCTCTCGGTCCAATTTCGGATTCTTCCAAGCTCACTCTTGGGTCCTCTTTTGGGCTCTTACCTTGCCTTGATCAAGGGATGGCCTCACTTTCTGGATGGGACAACTCTGCTTTTTAGATAGGGTGAATAGTGCGGCGAGCCAACAGGCCTAGCTGCCCCCACGGTTCTCCCGTGGCTCAACCGTCCCTAGATTGGGTGAGAGTAGGGATGAGGATGAGGACGAGGTTGAGGGTGTTGCATTAGTCCCACGTTGGAAGAGCAACCGTCCATGATCCACGCTATATGATGGCATCCCCACCTTCAGTGGCATGTCGCGTTTTAAGTGCAAAAAACGAAGCCGTGAGCCCGAGCTGGTGGATTCCAGGCCGGACAAAGCGGACAATTTCGTGCCTTGGTGTGGGCCCTACATCACTTAGAGATGCCGATTGGGGCATACATTAGCTCAAATGAAGTCAAGTAAATTAATGTGTGGTACCCCACTGTCTCTGGGCTACAGTCAACTCAGCTAATCAAGATTGGTTGAGCAATCCTGACCTTCAATTCGTGGACAGTACTTCTTACTCGAAATAAGTATTTTTATTTTTAACCGTCCAATAAATGTTCACCAATCTGAGAGTCAAATAATTCAAATAAGAATAATCCTTAGTTAATGATAAATCTAAACTGATCTACATAATTTGGACAGTTTAATTTTATTTAATTGAACACCACGTGTCTAGCTTTTGAGTAAATTCTAAGTGCTGAGTATTTTTCTAGTAGGCAACTGAAGAATTTATTTTAATTTATTTTATTTTATTTTATTTTATTTTATCTGAGCTTCCCATCCGTTGAGCGATCCTTAGTAGGAACTTTGTTATCAGATTTTATTTTATTTTATTTTTTATTTTTTAACACACCCTCACACACATATATACCACATGGGTATTTGAACCATGACTTGGTGTTGAAACCCACAGGGTCCTACCATTGAGCCATGAGTAGAGGGTTGGATGGCGAAAAAACATTACGATATGTCCTGAGAAGCTTTCAATAGTGCCGTTATTATCACCACTTCTTCCCGTGGTGTGGCCCACTTGACCCTTCGATCAGCCTAATTTTTAAGCTTGTTCTCTAAAATAATATGAAAAAATGGACAGACGGCGTGGATTAAATGCACACTTCCACACCATGATGTATGTATTTTATCCCAGCCATGTAGCGACTGGCTACTAGATGGTGCTCTGTGGCCCACCATATTATATGTGTTTTATCCACGTCATCCATCTATTTTTTCCATATCATTTTAGGGCATGAGACAAAGAATAAGACAGAGTGGTGATTTAACAGCCATCATTAAAAACTTCTCACGGACTACAAAAGTTTTGGATCAAGCTGATATTTGTGTTTTCCCTTCATCTAGCTCTTTCTAACCTAATCAACAAGTTGGATGGGAAATAAACATTACCGTGGACCCTAGGAAGTTTTTAATAGTGGGTCTCCAATTATCACAGTTTTCCTGTGGCATGGTCCACCTGAGGTTGGATCTGCCTCATTTTTGGTTTCATGCTATAAAATAACAATCCAAAATGGATGGACGGCGTAGATAAAAGACTATAACACATACATCATTGTGGGGCTCACAGAGCATGTCTAGTAGGGTTCGCGTTTCCCCACCAGTGGTGTCTGATTTGTTGGGCGCTGTTGAGCCCACTCTGTGTATATGTTTTATATCCACACCGTTCATTAGTTTTTTCAGCTTGGTTTAAGGCATGATCTTAAAGATGAAGTAAATCTGAAGCTCAAGTGGAACCCACCACAGGAAACAGTGGGGACAATGACACCTGTTAAATACTTTCTACTTTCTAGGGCTTGTTGATAAGTTCACACAGACTTGGATGAAGGTCAAACACAAATATTAGATTCATCCAAAACTTTGTGGCCCCATCCACGGTTGGCTTGTGGATGAAGTCACACACACTTGAATGAAGGGAAAACTCAAATACCCTGTTCATCCAAAGCTTTTGTGGCCCCAGAGAGTTTTTAATGCTGGGTGTTCAATCACCACTCTTTCCAGTAGTGTGGTCCACTTGAGCTTCAGATCTACTTCATTTTTTGTTCATCCCTTAAAATGAACTAAAAACAGATGAACGGGGTGGATATAAAACACATACGTCAGTGTGGCCCCACAGTGCCCAACACATCACACACCACCATGGGGAAGTTCCTGCGCTGGGAAAGGAAGTGGGGCCGCCGTCAGTGATTTTCAGAAATCTACTCTGTCCATCCATTTTAGGTACTCGTTTTAGGACATGAGACCAAAAATGATGGGAATCCAAAATTCAAGTGGGCGATGGTAAAGGAAAAATTAGGAAAGAAAATGCATAACATTGAAACCTTCCTGATATTTTCAACTGTTTCCTCTTATATGGCCCACTCGGCTTTAGGATCCTGTCATTTTTGGTTGCATGTCCTGAAATGAGCTCCCAAAACGTAAGGACCGAGTGGATTTCTAAAAGACATGATGGTGGACCCCAACTCACTTCCCAACATGAAATTAGCATCCCTACTGTTGGGACACAGATTTCCTGGTAAAGCCTGGGAACCTAGGTGGGGCCACCATGATGTTTGTGAGAAATTCACCCTCTTCGTTCGTTTTGTGAGCTCATTTTAAGACATGTAATAAAAAATAAGCTAGATATGGTGGTTAAAAATTCCCTAGAGACCACAATGATGTTTATATGTCATCCATAAAGTTCACAACATTATTTTTACTTGGATGAACTGAAAACACAAATATTAGCCTGATCCAAAGCTTTTGTGGACTCACGAATACTTCAATTGTGGACGTTTAATCCTCACATTTTTGGCTTACTTGAATTTTGGATCTGTCTCAGTTTTTGTCTCATGTACTAAAATTAGGGCTGGTCATGAGCCGAGTAAGCTTGATGAACTCGATCACCTTGACTCACCCCGACTTAGTAGAACAATTCAAGCCAATCTTCATTTAGGAGCTCGAGTCAGAAATTAAGTCAAGTTCGACCATTGGGTCGCTTGACTCAACTCGACTCGAAACTCAACTCGATTCAAGCACAGAATAATAGTCCATTCATGTGGTGAGCTATGCATGTACGATGTTAATTTATGGTTCATAAAATGTTACTAGTGATATGCATTCAATGTGTGTGTGACCTGGCCAAAGAAAAAATCGATCAGAGCTAGGCCATTTAAATAGTGGGGTCCCACCTATAGAAATACTGTTCTCCCCTAATATATGTGTGACTTCTTGAACTTAATGTGATTGACTTTTAATTTGTATTTTGTAGCAAAAAAATATAATAAATTGAGGTTGGAGCAAGCTAGACTCAACTCGACTCGAGGTGAGCTCGCCTTGACTCGATCCACTAGCTCGCCTCTGAAGTTTTAGTAAACAAGGCAAGCTCCAATGGTAAGCTTGAGGGTAAGTTTGAGCTCGAACTTGAACTCGAGAGAGCACAAACGAATCAAGCCAAGCTTGGCCTACCTCGACTCAAATCAACTTGATGTACAGCCCTAACTAAAATGATCTCACAAAATGGATGGACCGAGTGGATTTATCACAAGCATCCCAGTGGGCCTCACTTAGGCTCGGAGCGCAGGAACATCATTCCAAAAGCTTTAGCAAGAAATCCGTGGCTGGTGATCCCAACACTAGCCAGCCAGCTGGTGTCAAAGCTCTATGGGCTCCACCATGATGTATGCGTTTATTTATCCACGCTATTCATCCATTTTGCGAGCTCAGTTTACAGCATGAGGAAAAAACTGAGGCAGATGAAAATCTTAAGTGGACCACACCACAGGAAACAACAGGGAGAATGATGTCCACCGTTGAAACCTTCCTAGGGCCCACAGTGATGTTTATTCAATATCGAACCTGTTTGGTCAGGTCACGCAGACTGCGATGAAGGGAAACACAAGTATTAGTTTATTCCAAAACTTTCGTAGCCCCTTAGAAGTTTTCAACGGTAAGTATTCAATCCCTGTGGTGTGGTCCACCTGAGCTTTGGATCCTGCCTCATTTTTTTGGTTCATGCCATATAATGAGCTCGCAAAATGGATGGATGGCGTGGATAAAACACATACATCATGGTGGGGCCTACAGAGATTTGACATCAGCTAGCTGGACGGTGTTCGGGTCACCAGCCAAGTCGCGTCCAGCTGGTGATGGCAACCCCACCTAAATCTCCGTCCTGGTCGAATATTCCAATCCATACTCTCTCACGTGTGTGACAGCTATCCGTCATTCACCTGCAAACCGCCACGTGTGAGAGACATAGAAGGGATATACGACGGGATCACAACTCGTATGCGTGTGGCCCACCTAATGAAGGGATCACATTCTAAGTATGCGTGTGGGCCACCTAATGAAGGGATCACAACTCGTAGAAGGCGTAGTCCACCAAAGAAAGAAAGAAAGAGGGCGCGAATTAGGTGTTACCCCGGGAACAGCTTAGTGCGTGTTACCCCTACCGTATGGCCCACATGGATTATATTTTGTATATCCACTCCGTCCATCCGTTTATACAGCCCATTTTAGGATAATGTTCCAAAAATTATGCAGATCCAAATCTCAAGTGGACCATACCACTGGAAACAGTGTGATTGAGTGCCCCACCATTAAAAATTCCAAATCTCAAGTGGACCATACGTTGGGTGGGAGTGGTAATCGGGCGCGGATTGCCTGCCGTGAACATTTTGCTGGCATCTCCTGCGCAAGGAATCTGGGTGGGGCCACCGTGAGATTTGTGAGAAAGCTACGCCGTCCAACCGTTTTGTGAGATTATTTTAGGCGTTGCGACCAAAATTGAACGGGACTTAAGTGGGCCGAAAACATGACGATTGAACTTCCACAGTTGAAATATTCATGGGGCCACAGAAGTTTCGAATCAGAATACTATTTGTGTCTTCAGTTCATCTAAGTAGAAATGACATTATGAACGGTATGGATGGCATATAAACATCACTGTGACCCCATATAGGTTTCAACGGTAAGCATTTCCCTACACACCTTTTGCTTTAGTGCGACCCACTTGAGTTTTGGATCCCGTTCAATTTTGGTCGCAACGCCTAAAATGATCTCACAAAACGGTTGGACGGCTTAGATTTGTCACAAACCTCACTGTAGGCCCCACACAGATTCCTTGGCGCAGGAGATGCCTGCGAAGGGCTTTCGCAGGCAATCCGTGGTAATCTTCTTTCTCTTTTAGCATTCTATCTGCAGCTGCCACGTTTCCGCTGCATCTTGCCCAAGTTGGAAAAAGACATTATAAATGACAAATGTGCATGTATAAAAATCTGTATAGCCAAATTATTTGATACTCTGACGTATCGTTGATACGCAATTACTCAGACTCTGTACCCGTGGCATAAACTAAATCGGTTTAGACCGTCAAAATGAATGGATAAACGATGGACACGTCGTTACCTGGATAGATTAATCATAAATTTCGATTAGTAGATATATGTTTGCTAGGTGTATTTTTAAACCGTTGATTAGATGTCAACCAATCGTATGGCTAGAAATTCTAATGAGTATCATATTTTTCATAAGATTGATCTAGGTCATTTTAAATGATTTGGGTCCGTGTTTTTTTTTTAGTCAAGCGTAATCCATGCATATAGTTTCATATTGCCTTAGTATCAACAGTCACATAGCTAGACTACCAAAGTTTTTATTTATATTATATGTAAAGTTAGGCACAAACCTAGTCACCTCGAAAGCCCGGCTTGGATTGGTTTGAAAAAGCTCAGCTTAAATTGGTTTGAATGGAAATTCAAACAAAATCAAGCCTCTGAATAAGCTCATTTGTAAAAACAAACAAAGCTCAAACTAAGGCCGTACAGGCTCAGCACAACTTGAAGCTCGATTTGATTAAGCTTGGTTTAATTCGGTTTGTAGATTGTAAGCATACTGCTTTCCCTGTGGTGTGATCCACTTGAGCTTTGGATATGATTCCATTTTGGGATCATGTCTTAAAGTGATATGTAAAAATGATGGACAACATGGATAATACATATACATAAGGGCGCGGATTTCCTGCGAAAGCCTTGCGCAGGAATTTCCTGCACTGGGAACCTCGGTGGGGCCCACAGTGATGGTTTTTTAAAAATCCACCCCGTTCATCCGTTATGGAATATTATTTTAGGACACTATAGAAAAAATGAACCGGATCCAAGACTTAAGTGGGCCTCACTAAAGGAAAAGGTGGGTAGGTAAATTACTACCGTTGAAACTTCCCTGGGGTCCACAGTGATGTTTATATGACATCCATACCGTTAATAACGTCACTACTACTGGGATGAACTGGAAAAACAAATATTATCCTGATTCGAAACTCCTGTGGCTCCACAAATATTTCAACTGTGGACGTTCAAATATCACGTTTTCGGCCCACTTAGAGTCTTGTATCCGGTTCATTTTTGCTTTAGTGTCCTAAAATAATCTTCCAAAACGGATGAACGGGGTGGATTTTTAAAAAACCATCACTGTGGGCCCCACCGAGGGTTCCGAGCACAGGAAATTCCTGCGCAAGGCTTTCGCAGGAAATCCGCACCCTATACATAATGACATGGATAACGCAGAATATATGTACATGGATTCACATTGTTTGCACTTGTAAGATTATGCTCATTTACTTTTGTTTGGAAAATGCTCTTATATATCTATTTTGAAGTTGGGAGGATGTTAAATATCATATTAAGATATTTTTGTTTTTTTTTCTAACTTTTTATATTATTTTCTATTTAAATAAACAAGCAAAAAAAAAAAGTTGCCACTCATTTGAACTCAGTCTATCACAACTCAAAATTTTCAACTAAATTAATCGTTCCCCAACTAGGGCCAGATTTGTTTGGAGCAAACCAAACTCGGGCCACATGAGTCAGCTCGATATCTGAACCAAGTTGATCCACCAACTGAGGTGGCACAAAAATAGGCCAAACCAAACTTGGGCTAACTCGGCCCGGCCCGGGCCGGCCCGGATCGTTGCGCGGGCTGAGAGATTACACACTACTCTCCCGGTTTTCATTTTATAGAAGTGGGCCCATTGTTCAGTGATCAAAACCATTGATGTTATGGCCCCCACTGAGATTACGTTTAGTGAACATCTCCCACATGGGAAAATCAGAAATGTTTACATAAGTAGCCAACAAAGAGGGGTTAAGAACGAAATAAAGAACCTCTTAGCGTTCAATCTTTAATAATCAAATATTCCAATTCTAGCACATTCAAATTACGTGTTTTTTTAGAAGTGGGCCATTGAATATGGATCCATCGTATCAACGTTTTCGATCAATGAATCAAGGGATGTATTTGTACAGATTGAAATCTAAACGTACTGTACAATCTCTCACCCAAGGTTCATGTAATACCTCTTCGAAAGTTACCCATTAGCATTTAACCAAAAAAAGAAAAAAAAAAATCCGAAAATCTCTCTCACCCAAAGTATACGGACCGGAATAATCTCCAACGCATTGCATAAAAACACCCAAGGGCTGTGGGGCCCAACATGGTGAATTTGTAAAATCTACTCCAGTTCATCAGTCGAAAACCCTTCTGTTCACTGTACATACGAAAGAACAGCAGGATACGAACTCATATGAGCTAAATCAAGGAGAACAGTATAAAATTGTGCCCAAAACCTCTAACATCACAAGGAGTGGCCCACCTGAATTTTGGATCAGGATGAATTTTATACATTCAATTCATCCTGGTGAGTCACACCTCATGAACGGGTTTGATGAAAGGAAAACACCATGGTAGTCCCAAACACAAACCTATGGTTGGTGTCACATTCCCCTTATTCCCTTCTGTGTGGCCCACCTTATTTTTGAATCTGGGTGACTTTTGGTATCACGAACGAACCTGATGGACGGTGTCGATGTTACATAGACAGCATAGGTGGGACCACAACACTTTATTTTTGTACACCATGCGTGAACAGGCTGATGCATATGATTCCATCCAATGGTATGCAAGAGCACGTCCCTACGTACCCCAACCCGGTACATCGGACCTTTACCTGGTCATCTTGCAATGATCTGAACCGTGATTTGACTCTTTTATTTTAAAACATGAACGGTTACCATAATTTTTACACAATCAACTGATGGAAATATTCTATATAATTTTTTTTCCAAATACCCATCATCCAACTTGATATCTGATACATAAACGGTTCAGATCATTGAAAAAGAACCCAAATCAAACAGCTCTATTGTCCTGAATGTACTATTGCGATTAGTGCAGACGTACTCCAGCAAACCTCCTCAGATCCAATGCATGTGATGCGCTGCTGCTCTCCGACTATCCTAATAAACGACAAGAGCTCACCCGCCCAAACACATTCTTTCCGGGAAACCTCCTCTTCTCTCTCTCTCTCTCTCTCTCTCTCTCTCTCTCTCATTTTCGTGTTTCTATATATATTTCAGGAGGTGTGTTTTAAACATCTTGAAGCATTCTTTTCTCTTGGGCAGGCATGGAAAGCAAAGGATTCCTTCTCTGTCTTTTCTCAGCTTTCATGGTTGCTGTTCTTCCAGTTATCTTCCTCTCCAATCCCAAACTCCCTTCCCATCTTTCTCTTCTATCTTCCCCAAACTCCACCCTTTCACTCCCACACCCTCTTCAATCCATCTCCTCAGTGACTAGCAGTGTTCGAGTCTGGCCGGTAACTCTCTCTCTATATATGTATATGTATATGTGTGTTTTTGGGCGACCGTTTTTTATGCATTCCATCATACCTATGGCTTTTCGCATATTAGTTAAGTACTCAATATTGAATATTTGAGTTCTATAGGTGAAAAAGGCAATGAGAACATAGGCATAGGTCTCAATAAGGACTTCCATGAATGTAACATGGGTGGTGGTGTGTTAATGGAAGTGATTTTTATTTTTATTTTTTGGGCATCTACAGGAGTTAGTGTTTAATTGGAGAAGCGTGTTGGCAACGATTATTGGATTTTTTGGATCGGCTTTTGGGACAGTTGGAGGTGTTGGGGGTGGTGGAATCTTTGTTCCTATGCTTAATCTGATAATTGGTTTTGATGCCAAATCAGCTGCTGCACTTTCTAAATGTTAGTGGTTCTCCCTCTCTCTTTCTTTCTTTCTTTTTCTTTTTTAATGTCGTATTTATTTATGTTTTTAATGTGTGGTCCACCAGGTATGATCATGGGTGCATCGATGTCATCCGTGTGGTACAATTTACGGGTCCCACACCCAACAAAGAACGTGCCCATCATCGACTACGATCTGGCCCTCCTCTTCCAGCCCATGCTCATGCTCGGCATCACCATTGGGGTTTCCCTCAGCGTTGTCTTCCCTTATTGGCTCATCACTGTTCTCATCATCATTCTTTTTCTTGGTTAGTCCCCAATACAGTAGTGAATTTACATGGAGGCCCACCTGTGATCAGTGGCGGACCGTTAGATAAGAGGGGAAAAAGTATCTCCCCTCATCAGATGATCAGATCCATTGTTCAAATAATGGATTGAAAAATGGACATTAAGACCATTTTTTGTCTTGAAATTCAATTGGGTTTCTTGTATGATCAAGTGAATGTGGGCCCCTTGTAGAGATTATAGCTATTTAACTAAAAGCACCTTTATTTTAATTATAATCTTTCAATGTTTATATGTATGTATCAGGTACTTCTTCAAGGTCTTTCTTCAAGGGAATTGAGATGTGGAAGGAAGAAACTGTAATGAAGGTAAAAAATCAAAGATGGTTTTTTGAAGGTTGGGATAATATCCATTGGAATTGGGCTTTTTCCGATGACCCAGATCATTTATATGATAGGGCACCCCTTGGATGGGGATGCCCCAAAAATTTATCAGATCAAATATTTCATGGTGACAGTCCATTCTCCACGCAAAACTCCCAAATTTCAAGTGGTTGAAATAATTCAATTTAAGAAATTTTATTTGTTTTCCATCTACCAAACAAGCTGAGACTCATCGTATCAATGGTTTGGATTATTAGACAATCCCGATTCAAAGGGTGAAGTGCCAATGTATCTCAAGAGGTAATTACCACTAAATTTCAAAATGCCAATGTGCAGATGGAAATAGAGAAGAGAGAAGCTCAATCAAATGCCAACGGTCAAGGTGAGAAGAAGAATTTCATGGATTCAAATTCCAAGAGAGATTTCTTCTGTATTCTTTTATTCATTTATTTGTCTTTCCCACTTTCTGCAGTCATCATTGATGCGGAATACGAGCCTTTGATTCCTAAAGAAGAGAAATCTGGAGTGGTATGAAACGGCCCCATTTTGGAAATCCATCTAATTGATTTTTCTAATATGTTTCTTTAGAAAAAGCAATTCCCACAGCTTTGTTTTTGCATTCTTTGTGCAGGAAATTCTACTATCCAACATAAGGTGGAAGCGCACTCTGTTGCTAGTGGGTGTTTGGGTCGCTTTTCTACTTCTTCAGATCTTCAAGGCATGTGACTCTGTACAAACACCTATTTTGACAAACTCGTGTGTGTGTGTGTGTGTGTGTTACCATACTTAGTGATTTAAGGCCTAGGTTGACATTTCCGTTAGTCAGGAGGCTTTTGGTGTATTGGTTAGGTTCTGAACCTTTGTATCAAAGATCCATCACTGAGTAAAATCTCTACAAGGGATGGTCTATAGGTTCATAACCTATTGCTCTTACTACAGGACACTTACCTAGCCAATACTTAGATCTCGCTCTACACAATCTTTTCTGGTTCACCCTCTGACTAGAATCCACTCCTTACCCTTTGTAAGGGAGACTGAGAACCACCGCAAGGTGGAAAAGACCACCTGAACATGGGTTAGAGTGCCCTGTTGGCTGAGGAGCATAGGTAGTGTGTTAAAATCCTTAGGGTCTGTTTGGATGCACCTACTCTAAAAAGGAGATTTTGCCAACTTTGTCAGTCAACTAGCTGAAAACCAGCTGGATTGATTTTTTTTTTTATAAGTGGGCTATTTAATGATATTTTGATAATGGGGAATCGAGGGGTGTCTATTGAAGTGCATTAAAAAAGCTACGAGTGCACCATTTTGAGGTTGCCTCCAAAAACGACCCTTTGTGGTTTTAAGGGCCTAGCTTCATGTGTTCCATTAGTCCTAGAGCTTTTAGAATTATGATGGGGTTTTGATGGTTCATCATCATTGCTGTGAGTGGATGAACAACCGCAAACCTGTTTTGTACTAGTGGGGACACTAGATTCAGATGATTAGTTACACATTTCTCATATGTACACATAAACAGTAAAGCTGAAGAACAAATCCCGTCTTTCTCTATATGTCTCTCTCTCTTCACTGTGGTCTTGTATTCTTTTTGCAGAACAATACAGCTGTTTGCAGTCCTTTGTACTGGGCATTAAACATCTTACAGGTGGGTTGTCAAGGTCTGCTATATCTGTGGACCACTTATCTCATATCTTAATTCGGTTTGGCGCGTTTGGTTGGCAAAATTTAATATAGTTGGATTTGGTTTTGTCATTTCAGTTTCCGGTGTCACTAAGCGTGTTTGTGTATGGAGCACTGAAGCTGTATCGTGAGTGCAAGAAGCGTAGAATGTGTGGGAATACAGAAACAGTCTGCGAGGCGACCATCAGCTTTACCATATTACAGCTCCTCTTCTGTGCTTTCTGTGGCATCTTGGGTGGCACCGTCGGCGGTCTACTCGGCTCCGGCGGCGGATTCATATTAGGCCCGCTGCTTCTCGAGATCGGCGTAATTCCACAGGTAGAAATATAAAATTCTCTCGTAACGCTACTTTTGATCGTCCTGATCGTGGGGCCCATTATCGATTGAACGCGGGGCCTGAAAACGACACTGATCGGAGGATGATCATCGTCGTATAGTTTCGCGCATTGAATTTGGACCATTGATCAAATATGCGATGGTTAGGATTGTTCAATCAGTCTAGTTTTTAGGCCATGCTCCATTGATGAGAGTTCATTTTTATGCATGGTTTTGCAGCATTGAGGTATTTGGAAATAGTCCCTTGTAGTGGTCCATTTTCGGGATATCTATGAGCGAAAGATGAGCTCATGTGGGTCATTTACGTTGGACCATCAAGTCAAACGGTTTAGATCATCACATGGTGGGGCAGGAGGGGCGACCCTCCATGGGGGGAGCCTCTTAGTCAGGTGAACATTTCCAATCCCAAAAAATTAGGCTAATCCACTCATCAAGTGGGTCATTCTTGCACATATTTCTCATGCAGGTTTGGCCGACCACCGGATGAGTGGTTTTGGGGCCGGGGGATGTTAATGGTGGGCCCCTTGTGATGAATGGCCGGGATCTTGCACATACTCCCAACATGGTTTTGGCATTACTTAGAAGAGAACTGATCACCTACCGGCACTTGTACCACTACTTGTGGCACACCCAACTTGAAAAGATCCCCATCTGCTCACTAGGTGGGCCACACCTGTTTCTCGAGTAAGTCTGTCGGTTGTCCATTAATTCCAACAGTGTGGCCGACCTGATTATTAGACTGGCCTGATTTTTGTGACAGGTGATCTTCATGGTAGGGCCTACTGTTTTGATGGTACTGATGTCCTACACACGTGGCATGTTCTACCACGGATTGTAGCTGATAGCCAATTTTGGTTTGTTGCATTTGTGGGTCCCATTTCACTTTTGTTTGTGTGCGGGAAGATGCGTTGAACTGTGTATGGGGCCCACACTTGCATGTCCTATTCGGAGAAGAGGTAAAATACACGGCTCGAGGACTCTGTATGTGTCCCTCTTTCTTTCTCCCACCTGATGAAGGGGCAGAGAAACATATGAAGAATCGGATGTCCAACTCAGCGAGTTTTCTAATTGCACATGTGCTATTTGACGTGGCCTAGGATCGTATTTCCTGGTTAGGCAGCCGTCCACCCATCAATTATTTGATCCTACGGCTTCCCGTTTATCGAAACAATGGGCCCCACACTTTTTGGACAGTACACTCGGATTTCTAGTTTGTGCGATTGGGACCGAGTTTCAGTGATCCAAACCGTTGAAACGATGGGCCTCTCTTTGGATGGCCCACCCACCAAAAAAAAAAAAAAAAAAAAAAATAATAGTGGAATCTCCTAGGTATCACGTTTGGTCTTTTCTTATTATTATTTGATTTTATTCAAGGCGAATAATTACTGTAATTTGTTTGTTAAGTGTATATTTGTTGGGCTAACCACTGAAGGGTTGAGATATTTCCACGTGGGTGATTTATGGTGCATGCGTAGTCCACATTTGTAGATTTATAAACCTTTGATCAAAGGCCCAAAAAACGACGGTTAAGAACTAATCCTATACCAGTTCAATGATCCAAGCGTCCAAACATTCCACTTGGCTGAGGCACGTCATATTAACGGTTTGGATCATTGAAACATGTGCCCACATGTACCTAATCCTGAGCATCAGCCACTGTACATGTACTGCTGATGAGCGGAATCCTGTAATTACTCCCACCACCAACGGAAGCTATTCATTTCTCAGAAATGGCCACTTGCCGGCTACAGGCTTCACGCTGACATAGCTAGCTCACATGGGCGAGACACTAGTACATCGAGCGAACTGTTCACATGGGTGTATTTGTGTCTTCTGCCCAGGTGGGCCACACTATTTTTTAAGTGCTCACCACTGGTCAATTTCTCTTAATCATCTATGATGTGTAGGCCATCTTATCCCTTTGCAGGTTGCTAGTGCGACAGCAACGTTTGTGATGATGTTCTCATCTTCTCTATCAGTTGTAGAGTTCTACTTCCTCAAGAGATTCCCAATCCCCTATGGTAAGTTTACTTCCTATCACCACCACCATCATCATCATGTTATATATGTGATGATCCAAAGATGTTATTTCGTAGGTACCCAAACCAATCTGTGGATTAGCCTATAAAATGAGGGGTCAAGATTGTTTGTTGAAATATCTCCAATCAACTATTTCAACTGTCCATTTCATGGAGCATGTGACATGTGCTGATAACCATCAGTGACATTCATAGAATAAAAATAAAAGTAATTATAAAAAAAAAAATTAGGGTAGAGAGATAACCTGGTTTGATCTACATTTTATCATCAAGATCAAACTAGACTTTCAATTGTTTAAAAACCCTTCTCATCTATTCATATATTGGAGGGTTTAGTTGTTTTGAATGATTCATTGCATATGGTCTTTAGAAAGTCTCATTGCTTTGAACAGAGGCTCGTAGCATGCTTTAGGAAAGCATTATGTTCACTGGTCAAGATTGATGGCTTGCCATGTGATCATATAGTACAAAAATTGTAATCTTGTATTTTGCCTACTTTAGGAAAGTGGGATTGCTGTCATTCATGGTGGTTGTGGTATTATTTCCCTTAGAATATAGACGAAAGATTAGAATAATATAGATATACAAAAGACTCCTTTTGACTCTTTAAGAAAAGAAAACTAGAGCTGAACATCGAGCTGAACCGAGTTGAACTTGGCATAGCTCGGCTTGGTTCAGCCAATAGCTTACCTCAGCTTGAGTTCAACTCAGCTTAGTTCTCGAGCCCAACTGGCCAACCCGTATTGGTTCGATCAACAACTCATGCCAGCTCAAGCTGAGTTGGAGCTTGAGCTTTCGAGCTGAGTTCGAGTTTGAGCTTTCAAGTTGAGTTGAGCTAGGGTGTTTTTTATTTATTTATTTATTTATTGACGGGCCTTTTTTTAATAGTATATAACTAAGTTATAACTCGACTTGAACCGAGTTCATGTTGAACTTCAAGTCGAGTCAAGTCAACTCGGGTCAGCTCTAAATTTTTCCAAGCTTAAAAAATCAGCTCGGCCTGGCCCAAACCCAACTTTCGGGTCAAGCCAAGCTGAGCTGAGCATGTTAACCGACTTCATATCCAGCTCTAAAGAAAACCGTGGAATTCGATAATAATTTTGTTATTGAGTTTAGAGTACGATTTTCAATAAAAATATTGAAAGGCCAATTATCAACTATATAGATGGTACTGATACCTATTTCACAGCTAATTGTACTTGCCTTATACATAAAAACAACATGCAAGCATGAGATATCAAGGTTGCTCATCATGAATCCTCCACACTGTGGACTCCTTGTCTAGTTGAATTGGACAATCTGATCATAAGGTGGGCCACATGTGTGCACTGTTTTTCAGTCAATAGTCAATTTCACTTACCACTCATTTGTTTTGTACACATAAGCAAAAGTTGATGATGGTATTGGACTGATTTTTGGACGTGGGCAATTTCTCGTTACTAGTCATCAATCCAAGCTGCCTGTTCACGCTATTGAGGACCAACCATGGTGAACAAATCAGGCTAGTTAGATGATCCTAACCATTCGATCAATAGCGTAAAAAAGTGATAGTCAAGATTGAGCAAATAAACAAAATAGGTCCAATTGACGTACTGAAACATCTATCCAAAAGTTCCTCATTGAATTGCTTATAATTACATAGAACCAGTTTGGTATGATGATGGATGGTCATAAACAAATGGCCCACACGCAAAGAATTAGGGTTATCAGATTGGCTTAAGTTTTTGCCATAGCTGGCCTCCGGTTGCATCAATAAGAACAATAATTCAAGCATGCTGTGTGTCTTTTCAAAATTTTGGAGATGTTGCTAATGTCCCCATAAAGGTAGGATAGCTGATTCAGTGGACTAAATGGTTTTCCGTTTGTATTAAGTTCGAATATAAGAGGACATTCGATTTAATTGATGCATAACATTCGTACATTATTTAGCTAACACACTTGAATTCGGGAGTTGAGTCACCGATACTTAGATGCCGTTCCTAAAAAACCAGCCGAATTTCTTTCCAGGTTCTTTTCTATTTGTGGCCTAAATTGTCCGACAAGTCAAAAACCAATGATTGCAGGTGGCATCCAAATTGGCTGCAAAACCATGGTTTCGGATTTTGCCTCCATATACCTGTTTTGATGCTGCGTCCAAACGGGACCTTTTAAGTACTTCATATATACCTATCAATTCTTTTCATTAGAGGTACCTTATTGCAATAAATTGGTTAAGAAGGCCATAACATTGTTTTTTAAAACCTTGATTGGTACCATTAAATCATTTTTGCTTTTGTTTTGCAGCCTTGTATCTTATAGCAGTGTCTGTGTTGGCTGGGTTTTGGGGTCAGTGCTTGATAAGAAAATTAGTGACATGGCTCAAGAGAGCTTCCATCATCGTCTTCATCCTCTCTGCAGTCATTTTTGCCAGTGCTCTAACCATGGGTACGTAATGAAGAAACCCTACCTTTTGTTTTATGGTTTGGTTGCATCAAATTTCACGAAATATTATGAAATTCTGCATCAAAAATCATGAAATTTCATCATATTTGGTGCAACCAAACGTGCCCTTACTCATCAGATCTATAATCCATATATCCATGTGAGCTTTTCATTAACCCCAGCTATGTTTAGAGCTATGCTGATCACCTGCTTGGGATGTGCTAATAATGCACAGGTGCAAAACGCCAAGCTCTCTAACTTCCACACATGCAAAACATCAGGTCCTGTTACACCTCACACATGCCAAGATGGTTCCCATGCAGAAAAAAGAAAAGAAAACCGTAGATGATGAGCATGGTCCACTCTTATAAGCCACCATGTACAAAAAATAAAAATAAAAATGGATGATTTCCGAACAAGTGAAATGGCTTGATTTTGGGGCAAGGGAATCTACATAGTGCCAGCCCAACTGGATGGTTTGCACCTGTGACATGATGGTCCATATGAGGACTCAGATTCTGTAGTGACCCCTCCACTACTGGTGTCGGTGCTGGAAAAGCTCTGTGGGCCCCACCATGATGTATGTCTTTTATCCATGACGTCCATTCATATTTCCTGATTGCCCTAAAATGAGGCAGATCTGAATCACAAGTGGACCACACCACAGGAAAAAATGGAGAACAGAAATAATTATTGCACCTCTGTAGCATAGTTCTAAAACTGGCTAACTCAACTTGAAATTCGGCCCAATCAACTGGACTCGGCAAAATGTTGAGCTGAGCAGTGACTCTTCCATGATAGGGAAGATCGGTTGAGTCGACTTAATAATGGTTGACTCGGGCCGAGTCGATGGGGGCCAATGTATTGGACTGGTTGGATGTCAAATACAAGAAAGGTCTGAAAGTTAGTCACTGGGTAGACAGTCACTTGTAGTCCAACTGGTTGGATATATATATGAGAAGGTCTCAAGTCCAACCTGTTAGACTATATGTGTGGTCCACCTGGTGAATAACTTCAGTAATTTTTAACCTTTGATGTGTGTATGACAGCCAACCTATCCAATAAATTGACCTTATCACAAGAATTATTTTGTTGGAAAAAGGATATATCCACTCATCGAGTGGACCGTACTTGTATTTTTCTATTTATCAATGGCTCTAAATTATTTTCTATGGTGTAGCCCAACTGATGATAGAGAGGGCTGGTTTTTGCACAAAATGATCCTCACAGTGGCTCCAACCTATTGGAAGTGTTGGATGTGGCATGCAATTAATAAGTTGGAAGTTATCATCTGGGGTGGCCCAGATTTGTGGTCGAACCGGTTGGACTTGAGACCTCTTGTATAAGCGTCTGTGTCTGTGAGGGTGTGTGCTCACATACACACTATATGTTGTGTCCTACTTGAAAAATAACCCATATTGAATTTCTTTTGCAGGTGTAGTAGGCATTGAGACGAGCATCGGCATGATACATCGACATGAATACATGGGATTCTTAAACGTTTGTGAGGAATGATCAACGATCAAGATTCACAGATAGATTGGACCCTTGCAGTGGAAGGGCTTTGGTCAATAATTAATTGACCAGACCACACGATCGACGCTGCAAACAATAAAATATTGTTTTATTGGGTGTGTTAGCTCCTCGCTAACCTCCATTTTCTGTTTTCATTTTCTTGGGTGTGTTAGCTCGTCGCTAACCTCCACTGTCTGTCTCTAGCGTATGTTACTGGCCATTCATCTTATTCTTCATGTATGTTATGAGGGAAAACCTTGTAAATTCTTGTTTGCAGTTTATGATGGCATTTGCATTATTCATGATTAATTTTATTTCTACATTGTCGTTGAAGAGGTTTTTTTTTTTTTTATTTTTTATTTATTTTATTTTATTTTTTTTTATAATGGGACGTTTCACCATTTTTGGATATAAAAAATAATAGTAGATTCTCATATAAATAAAATCGATGAGAATTCATGTTTGAATAGTGCTTATGAAAATTATCATTAAATAATATATAAAAAGGATTAAAGTGTAGTCAAAATGGCTAGTGTTGGCTATATCAGCCTGAAATGGCTTCATATGAGGTGATAAAACCCGGTTTTAGTTTGGATACCACCAAGTAAGTTACTTTTTCTACTTACAGCAGTGGATAAGTAACTTATTTGAAATAAGCAAGTTTGATTAATGACTAATTATAAGTAGCTTTTTTAATTTAAAGTTACTTAATCACTTCAGTTTAATAAGTAGAAATCAAGATAAGCTACTTTAGGCAAGGGTAGCTTATCTTAAGTAACTTACAATCCAAACACCCCCTAAAAGATCATGAGAATAGGGCCTATATATGGGCCTCTTTAATCTTGAGAAATATTTGCACCAAAAACAACTTGAATGCATGAGCAGTTTCTCATAATTTGGAGTTCTTTGCCTTTTTGGCAACTCCATCGAAACTAGTAGCAGTACTGCAGCGCATGCAAGTGGGACACGTGTGCGAGCTTTGGTTGGTCCATGAGGAACAACAGGTGGGCCACTGATCAATTAGTGGGCCACTCAACAAGACCAACCATTATACAATATACAGGTTTCATAATCAAATGATCTGTACCATCCATTTGGGTGATTCAATCATGAGTGGCCAGATGAATGGACTGGTCAGTTCAAAATGAAAAAAAAAAAAATCAATGGTCAGAATTGAACAGATAAGCATCCTTAACTAGAATTTAAGATCCTCTGCTAGATCTGATTTTGGGGCTACAAACACGACCTTTGTTGTGCGTTTTCATGGTTAAATGTGGATTTATGCTTTGTTTTGAGCTGTCCATTCCTTTTGTAGGCCACTGATCTGACAGCCATCATACCACTAATATCCTTTCCGTAAAAGAGTTGCATATATAGTAGCAACCAAAGAGCATTCCTCCATTGGCGTCCAGTACCTGACACATGACTTGTGGGTGGATCCAGACCGTTCATCTTGTGGGGCCTATCGATGTGAGTCCCACATATGAAAATCCCACCAAACAGATGATCTTCAAATAAAGTAAGAATGAAATCATTATAGCAGGAGACGCTGAGAGCTAGGGCCAGCTTGGGTGTGTTTCTCAACCAAGGGCTGCATGAATACAAGAACACTAGCTGGATAGCCTTGGATCCATCTCTCTGCTTGCCACATGTGGCACTGGGTTCAAATTATTAACAACCATTGAATGTGGAACACACTTAGTCGCCTGTATTTTCAGTTAGCCATGTGTGACCGTCATTTTTGACCCTAGAGGGCCGTGAATATAATTATATGAAAGAGTGGGCCACCATCATGGTCCCTACATGATGTATGTGCTTTATCCATGCCGTCCATCCATTTTTTGACGCAGGGAGGATGTGGTAGGTCGATCACCGTCTCCCTAACTGATTGTTTCTCGAATCCACCAGAAGAAATAAGATGATAAAAAGAGGAAATTAATTCCGAATAATTGTTTTTGATAGATTGCATGAATCATAAAAACATAATTACCTTGCTTTAAATAATAAACTAAATTCTAAATTCATACTTAATACTAACTTGCAAACGTAGAAAAGAATCCTAATACAATTAGAAAAGTAATAGAAAAATCTGCGCAAACTGTATAACATTTATTGGGCGCCATCATCCTTCTGCTAATATAAGCAATCCACATATCTGATTGCCACAAAACTTTGTGGTTTTACTGACATCGATGTACTCTTCAAGATGGTCGTCTCAAATTTTCTATATCAGTAGTAGTGGGCCACCTGAACCATCTCCAGTTTTAGTGGGCGGAATTTGGAACTTTCTGGACAGTTTATACTATTTTGGATGCCATGATCAATCCGTAACTTGGATCGACGTGAAACTTGTTGGGTTTTCTCGGCGTCGAGCATCTCTACAAAATGGACGAAACAGATCATCATAAATGATTAAGATAAGCCCCCATGAGTCACGCTGAAATTCTAAAAATGGGAATAACAATTTCCTATTTTGGTTGAAACTCCAAAATTGAAAATTCCTTAGTTTCCTCTTGTTTTTCTTCCTGTCCATCTCCAGTAAGAAAGTGCGTGATCCATGCCCTCGATCATGGGGTTCTTCCCCTACATCATTCTTCCCCACTTGAAAAAAACTCGTCCTCGAGTTTCGCTTTAGGTTAGGGCCATGATTTGCTTTTGACTTCGGAAGTCGATGCTTGCTAGCCTTATCTTGGAATGCTGCAACAAATTTTTCTGACTTCTTCTCCATGCCAACATAAAAAATTGCAACTTTCTCTGACACATAGAAAGTTGACCTTTTCTGAGAAAGGATAATTTCCTCCACAATGAACAATTCATCAGAAAGTTCTACAATTACGATCGCCTTGATTTCCTGCATTACTGATGTGATACTTTCTGGGATGCTCATGGATTTCGTCAAAACTGACTCCATAATGTCTGGAATAACTTCAGACTCTTCTTTCATATCCTTTAAGACTGAGGTATTGATTTCCTCCACCTCCTCAGAATTTTGAACATCTTCTGAGATGGTGGTGGGTTGTACTTCAACGACCTTGATCCGAAGTTGCATTACTTCAAAAATATCTTTCAACATAATCCCCACGATCATTCCCACACGCAGGCCTTCGTACGATGATGTCTTCGACCTCTTTATCGCTGGGTTTTGAATCGTCTGGGGTAGCTTTGCGATAGGCCATCTGGGGTGTCTACAGAACATGGGTTATTTCGTACAGCGAGCACATGTGGTTGTTGACTGTTGCCTTGGGCTTGGGGCAGATTTAATGCCGCTATAATACGGTCGAGGGTTGCCTGTATACCTTGCAAGATCAACCAATTTTCCATTGTGCTTCATCGAAAACTGCCGCCGTGACATAATCCCTTGGAGCACTGTCCTTAGGATGAAGATCGAACCCTTTATTAGAGGACATCGTCCTGAGGAAGAAACCTCGCTTTGATACCAATGACGCAGGGAGGATGTGGTATGTCGATCACCGTCTCCCTAACTGATTGTTTCTCGAATCCACCAGAAGAAATAAAAGAATAAAAAGAGGAAATTAATTCCGAATAATTGTTTTTGGTAGATTGAATGAATCATAAAAACATAATTACCTTACTTTAAATAATAAACTAAATCCTAAATTCGTACTTAACACTAACTTGCAAACGAAGAAAAAAATCCTAATACAATTAGAAAAGAAATCGAAAAATCTGTGCAAACTGTATAACGCCTATTGGGCGCCATCTTTCTTCTGCTGATATAACCAATCCACATATCTGATTGCCACAAAACTTTGTGATTTTACTGACATCGACATACTTTTCAAGATGGTCGGCTCAGATTCTCTATATCAGTAGTAGTGGGCCACCTGGACCATCTCCAGTTTTAGTGGGCGAAATTCGAAACTTTCTGGACAGTTTATACCATTTTGGATGTCATGATCAATCCGTAACTCAGATTGACGTGAAACTTATTGGATTTTCTCGACGTCGAGCAGCTCTATAAAATGAACGAAACGGATCATCATAAATGATCAAGATGGGCCCCATGAGTTGGGCTGAAATCCAAAAACGGGAATAACAATTTTCTATTTTGGTTGAAACTCCAAAATCAGAAATTCTTTAGTTTCCTCTTGTTTTTCTTCCTGTCCATCTCCCGTAGGAAGGTGCGTGATCCATGCCCTCGATCATGGGGTTCTTCCTCTACATCATTTTTCAGATCATTTTAGGGCTTGATCCCATTAAAAACCTTATAGGGCCCACTGTAATGTTTATTAGACATCCAACCTGTCGATTAGGTTAGACAGACCTGAATGAAGGGAAAAAAGAAATATCAACTTAATCCAAAACTTTTGTGGCCCCCAATAAGTTTTAATGCTAAGCGTTTTGAACAACACCGTTTCTTGTGATGTGGTCCACTTAAGATTTGGATCTATCTCATTTTTGGGTTGACGTGGATGAAATACTTACATCATGGTGGGGCCGACAAGAGCACCGACCACTAGTGGCTGTATCCAATTCGTTTGTGGTTGACTTTTTGGGGCATTAAATGAATCACATGAAATTAGCCTCTTTTGAAAGCTTATTGAGTTAGCTTTTCAATGAACCCAAGATGAGACATGTCCCATACAACTTGCATGGGTTATAATTAATTTATGTCAGTATTTTGACAAAACTAGAGAATATTTCATTGTCTTTATACGTTATTTAAATATATAATTAAGATTAAAAGTAATAGATGGTTAGGTTCATTAGGTATACTCGTCGGAATTTCCTTCTATTAATCAATATATAATACATATCTATACAAAATTTTCTGTTTTAATAAATGGTCCATTAATATTACTTTCTTAAAATAAAGGTCAAGTTTCTCATCCCACGGAGCGGCTTTCATAAATCTCGTAATCTAGGTTCTCATCGGCACTCACTGGATTCCCAATCCTATCCATCCATGTTGTTGATTTGGTCGATGTTTTTGCTTTGAACGCGTAGCTGCAGTCCGTTCATAATGGAGGGATCATAATCAGGCTTCAATTAGTGCCAAATGACACACAAAATTCTATCCTATTTCATATGGTCCAATAGAGATAATTTTGGTGAATCCACTAGGCAAATAAAATTCAAGGCATTCAATAATTTACAATGTGAAGACTTATATGATCTTCATCCATCAAATGGATGACCACAGTTTGTAAAGTGGGACCCATTTTCTTGTGATCCATATCATTTGTTTGTCGGGCCTTACTGTGCCTAAAAAATCTCCTAGATTGATAAACATTGTTGAGCGTCGGCCTTATCTTTTCATGGACCATCAAGAAAATCAGTGTCATTGTTAGTAATCATAGCCTTGTCGTACCTTACCATCTTTTCCATCCACTCGCACTTACGTTGGAAATCGACTGGGTGTCGCACTACAAAGCTACGGCATGTCTCATCATCACATGGGTTGGATTGGAATTAATGGGTTGTTGACTATTTGACTCAACATAGAAGTGTGCCTTACCCACGTGTTGGATCTACCTGCTTTTTAAGATGGGTAAACTGTTGGAAAGTATACCCTTTTAGTCCATTAAAAAATATATATTTTCTTTATTATTTATTATAATTATATATATAAAATGGATATGGTTGAGATTGATTTGTTGAGAGACTTTATCGAGGTCTTTGTATTTCTACGGAATGAAGTAGGACAAGATCAATGCGAAATACAGTGTAACACTTAACTTGTTTAGTTCTTTTAAGTTTAAAATATTGTTACGGCTAGTGGATAAGTCAAGATAGCTTAATCCATGAACTATTATATATGGTGTGACTTTTTGTCCATATGACAACTCTCTACCATGGGACATTGTTTCTACATATGTGTAGGTAGGTGCATGTACACATTATCTGGATGTAGAAAGTTTAGTTGAATTTAATCATATGATATTAACTTACATGCACTTCCAATGCTTGTTATTCTTATCCTTAAACTTAAGAGGACTTGGAATTTTACTAGGGATTTAATTAATTACTTTAATTCACGAGTCTCTTCAGTGGATCATGGTAAGTTGGGTGGTAGACCATATTCTCATAGATATTAAAATTCTCAACAAAAGATTTGTGGCTCTGTAGACACCTCATTCAAAATTAGACTAAACCATTCTTTAAATTTCGGCTTCAATAAAATCATCTATAGGCAATTCGATGACCATTGAAAATTCAATCCATCAAAGAGGTTAAACTCTCGGTGTGTCAAGAGGTATCTCAAGAGGTAATTACCACTAAATTTCAAAATGGCATCATGCAGATGGAAATAGAGAAGAGAGAATCTCAGCCAAATGTCAACAGTGAAGGTGAGAATAATTTCATGCAATCAAATTCTAAGAGAGATGTCTTATGTATTCTTTCATTCATTTATTTGTCTATTCCATTTTCTGCCGTCATCATAGATGCCGATCACGAGCCTTTGATTCCTAAAGAAGAGAAATTTGGAGTGGCATGAAAAGGCTATGTTGTTACCAAAAAATGGTCAACAGACGAAGATGCAGATTTATGATCTGGATGGTAGGATGGAGTTCGAATTCTGGTAGAAAATGACTGAGATGGCGGAGTCCTTAGATCCTGCAAAAGAATACAGAATAAGGGGGGTGGCTGGGGGTCCAGCCAATGACCCTCCGATGCCTAAGTCAGCGATCTTTGATAATTGAATATCTCAGTGTAGATCGATATTAGTTTTCATACCTTGATAATGGAGAAAACGTCCTTATTTATAGACTTAGGTCGCGAAACTGCTTGCCTTTTCGGAGAGTTGTAATTCCAGCGGACTGCCAGCTGGGTTCCCGAGATCTTCGGATCTGCCCATAACAAAAGAAGATCCTTATCCCTAAAAGCTGGGGATGTCGATCTTTCCTCCCGATATCTCGGCGTGAGCCCAAGATCGCGGATTTACAGTTCAGCTCGCTTAAGACGATCTTCATTTCATCGGGCCGAGCCGACCAATTTCCATCGGGTCAATACGACCCGACCCGTATCCGGGACTTGAAACGGGTTGGCTCGTCTTTCCCGGGTCGACAAAATCTGTTTTCTTTCAGGTCGGCTCTTTACCCATAACCTTTTTACCCTCGAGTGTATTCTGCTCAGCTCGGGGGTAAAAACGTAGGAGGAAATTGCCGACCTAAATGCTTTTTGTCATTTAGTATCTGCAATGCCGCCGTTTTGATGGGCGGGAAAATGGCATTAAATGCGTCTCTTGAAATATCGAGGGCATTAAATGTGTCTCTTGAAATATCGAGGAGTCATCATTCCTCCGTACGACGTGATATCGTCGATATGATTTAGTCGAACGGGGTGTCGCCACGTGCCCTGAACGGCGCAGCTTTTCGAATTTACCAAGTAGAGAGTTACCACGTGTCGTCTTCGCATTGAATGCGATGAGACCTGAGTAGGGCCCAAACCCTTTCCCGAGTATATAATCCGAGACTTAGCCGGGTTTTGGAAACCTTTCTTCATTCTCTTCACTGCTCCCGTACTCTGGTTCTTCTTCCTTCCCTATTCTCCTCAACTTTCTTCCTCCCTCATTCTCCTCAACTTTTTTCCTCCCAGCGGCCGTGCCAGCGTTCTGGTACGCTCCTTTTTCTTTCTTTCAAAGGATTTTCTTTTCTCCCCTTTTTTTGTATTTGGGAAATGTTGGAGTTAGAAACCTCGTGTTCTAAGGCAATCCTCAAGGTGAGGTATGATGACCGTGAGTCTGACTTACCTCTCCTCTGTCATGAGGGGGAAAACTCCAGTGAATTGGATTCTGGGGTGAGAGTAGATGAGGCTGTTGGAGAGGGGGAGTCTGAACTTCCTGGGTCAGCTGTTGTGGACCCTCGCCGATTTTTCCGCGCTCCCACACGACGTCGTTCTCCCTTTCCCTTTCCTTTCGGAAAAGAAGGAGATGAGGATGTGTGAGTGCGAAATCGCCGTTTGTGCCACTGGCTTGCCTCGTTCTCGAGGGCTTCGTTTGGTTGTCGTGTTAAGCTGGATATGTTTAAATGAGTTTATATAAGACCAGAGTTGCCACTAGCCAGTTACTTTGAATCTACAGTCGGCTAGACCCCGTAGAAACGTTAGAGAAGGGAATCCGAAGATTCCTTCCTCTAAAATGACTCCTGTTGATCTGCGGTCAGAGATTCAAGGTAAGGGATCACGGTTACAGGGTGGGAAGAGGTTAAGCACCCCACACACTGCCCGTACCGAAGTACGGTCTCTACTTCACAGAATCGATCGAATACTTGAAAGTCTAGTTTAATCCTCGTATATTCTCATGGATGACATGATGCATGAATGCGGGTCTGAACAGTAAGAGTTTCTGATGGGCAGGTTCCAACAACGGGCAAGCCCAGAGCGTACGCTCGAACTGACAGGTGCTTAATATAAGACGTATGCAGTGTGCTTGAATAATCAAGGTGCTTTATAGTGAAGCATGAATGCAGGTCTGAACAGTAAGAGTTTCTGATGGGCAGGTTCCAACAACGGGCAAGCCCAGAGCATACGCTCGAACTGACAGGTGCTTAATATAAAGACATATGCATGTGTGCTTGAGTAATCAAGGTGCTTGTAGTGAAGCAGGGGGGTTGGAAGAAAAGTAAATGTTGCACTTATGCTAGATGCAAATGAGATGATGCTGGATGAATGATAGCTGGGTGGACGGAGGTGTCGCAAGGGTTGGCTTCGAGTGGCTGGATTAAGACTTAGATGGCTTGAGAGGCTTGGACCAGTGGTCAGGCTGGGCTGGACCAGGGTTAGACTCTCCTCACTCAGGCTCTCCTTGGTGGAAAAATGGGCTAAAGGGTGGAGAGATGGACTCAGAGCTCTCGGGCTGAAATGGACTCGAATGGCTTGTTGAAATGAGAAGGGGAGGGGGGTATTTATAGCAGCAGAGAGGGGCACTCTCGTAATTTTTTCCGGGCGGCCTGCCATGGGCCGCCCGTACGGCCGCTCCTCGGTTTCCAGCGAGTACGGTCGCTCCCTCAGGGCTGCTGTTGGACTCGCTGGTCGACTCAGTGAGTTGACTCAGCGGGTCGACTCGGTGGTTTGACTCGACGGGTTGACTCGGGTTGACTCGGTGTTTTGACTCGACGGGTTGACTCAGCGGGTTAACTCAGCGAGTTGACTCAGTGAGTTTGACTTTTTTGGGATTTTTTGACTGGCCTTTTTTATGGGGGGTTTTTCAGGGTGGTGTTTAGGACTGGGTTGACTGGGTTCAGGCTTGAACTGGGCTATGGAATGGGGCTTACAAGGGTGAGTTTGGCTGAGTTTGGACTTGGGATTTGGGGGTATGGTCCTCCGTTCAACCAGCTATCTCTACCAACAGTGTAGCCGAAGGTGGGGTGTCTACAGATGCCCCTCTTTGGCAGAGGTTGCGTGCAACCGAATGCCAAAGCGAGTGGACACCCCACTTCTGACCCGGTCATTCATGGATCATGTTCTGAAATCTTTGCTTGCCTTTGCATCTGTGTCAGTTGATCGTTTGGAAACAGATCACTCGCACATACCGCGGGAGTTTGGAGAAAACGTTGCGATTGTCCCTGCAGTTTGCTGCAACCTAGGTACCCAATCGCAACCCTTCCATTCCCGACTGGTACTAACATCGGAAAGGTACAGCAGAGCCTCTGCGTCGACAGTCTTACGAGGTTACTGACCCTGTGATTGATTGTATGATGTTTGATGTTTTCCCAGATCACTCCAGGAGTACTTGTTTCGCTTGACTGTCAAAGTGGTTAGACGCCCTGCGTCAGATAGTCTTACGGGATTCTACTACGCCGACTTGGACTCAGTCAAGGTACTTCAGGCATCCACGCCTAGGTATGTGCGGGTGGGCTTTTCCACCCGATCTGCTGGTTTCGATGCTTAGTTTGCAATTCATTCTTTCCTTGATTGTGGTCTGGAATCTTTGTTGTCCTTTGTATCTGAGTCAGTTGATTGTCTGGAAATTGATAACTCGCACATACCGCGAGAGTTTGGAGAAAACGTTGCGATTGTCCCTGCAGTTTGCTGCAACCTGGGTACCCAATCGCAACCCTTCCATTCCCGATCGGTACTAACATCGGAAAGGTACAGCAGAGCCTCTGCGTCGACAGTCTTACGAGGATGCTGACCCTGAGACTGATTGTGTGATGTTTGATGTTTTCCCAGATCACTCCAGGAGTACTTGTTTCGCTTGACTGTCAAAGTGGTTAGACGCCCTGCGTCAGATAGTCTTACGTGATTCTACTACGCCGACTTGGACTCAGTCAAGGTACTTCAGGCATCCACGCCTAGGTATGTGCGGGTGGGCTTTTTTCACCCAATCTGCTGATTTTGATACTTGGGTTACAATTCATCGTTTCCACCTGTTCAAATGGTTTCTGTGACCGAACCTTTTGGCTTTTCATCTTTTTGTATCTTGGCATGTGGTACGACCGCACTGACACTGGAGTTCAGTTCGACCGTACTTTGAGTGCATTGGATCCGATGGTCTCCGGGGAAACCGCGAGACATCGGATCTTATTTGATTTTTGCGTCGGCTCCTACCCAGAGATATGGAAGATCTCCTGGTGTTTTGGAGGCAGAACGCTCTACTGGAAAATATTTTTGGGTTTTTGAAAAGATACCCACTCTGGGGAGTGATACTCCGTGGGGTTTTTATTTGCAAATAGAAATATTTTTTGTCTTTTTGAAATGAAAATTTGGTTTGCATGTGCCTCCACTAGGGATGCCTGTGGGGTCTTTAGCTAACCGACTTTTATTTTGAAAGCAGGTAAACATGATGATTGATGCGATGGATGCTGATGCATGGAGATGCATGATGAATGCATGGCTTGGTTCATTCTCTTTTCGTTTGATGATTTTGCTTTTGCTGGAGATGCAGAGAATTTTGAGCTTATTGCTTGCAGGGTTGTACTCCCTTGGGGATTTTTCTTTTTGATACGGAGGTTTGGACAGCGGGTTGGTCAAGATCCCGACCCGTGGTCGATCAGGTCCATCGTCCCAAGATGCTGTTTCTTTGCTAATGAGAATGTACGAGGATATTATTTAACTTCAAGATGTTCTTCTGGGCATACATGTGATTGAGATGGTGTTTGGTTGCCTGTTTTGGTCAAGATTCCAATTTGCGGGCGATTGGATCCGTCATCCCATACTGTGAAGTGAGCGGAGTTCAAGACTCCTGAATTGTAGTGCTGGGGATGCTAATTTTTGTGATTTTTTGTAAATATGTGGTCCAAGTCTTCAACTGAGAGGATAGAGATCGGTTTATTGAAAACACGGGAAATATTTTTTTGTGATTTTCGAAATATTTTCTTTGAAAGCAAGAGGCATTTTTGTGATTTTTTACAATATTTTGGTTTGAAAGCAAGGGAAATATTTTTGTGATTTTTGAAGAGGTGATTTTTCAATGTTTTTGTATTTTGTGGTTTTTCTGAAATGCAGGGAAAAGTGTGGAATTTTCATCCACTTCCAGCTTCTACTGCTGGTAAGGCACCCGATCCATTTTACGTCAGCGAGCAAGACGAGTCTCACACAGTTAAGTGCCGTAGTTTTACATCTTCGGATGAGGAGATTTTGAGGGTTTTCAGTCAACACACCCACAAAGTTGCCTGTTCCTCATGTGCAATGCACATAGACCACGTATCGTCCGACGGACTCCTTCGGCCACAAAATGAGCCACATCCTCACATTTCCCTTAGTCAATCCAGTTTGGGGCCTTACGTTGCTCACAATTCCGTGAGGGTGCGCTCCACCTCCCAACAGCCTTAATCCCCTTCATGAGTTTTAGGAACAGGGAACATCCGTCAGATTCAACAGTGACTTCCAAATCAAGGTTGTCTATCACGGTGCGTTCAACACGAACAGGATTGCGGAGCTCTGCCCGCCACAGCCCTTACCTGTTTAAAAGATTCCAGACACCCGTACGATCAAGTGTCAGCCATGTCCGGAACAGGTTAGGAAAGGAAGCCCCCGAGAAGTTAATCCCAGTGTAGTTTAAGGTCTTCGAACTGAATTGGTGCGTTTGAAACTAGTGGTGAAATTTTTTTTTTGTTTTATATTGTATCTATATATATATTTTTTTGTTTTGAAAAGGTTTCAGATTTCAACTCGGGTGATCAAGATTGATACTGGTTTTTATGGAAAGCTTTAAAATATTTTTGGTATTTTTGAAATGATCCGGGTCATCAGATCCTGGCTCGAATGGCTGGGATCGATGCCGGTTTTTGTTGAAAGCGAGAAAGGTCCCCCGAGAAACTAATCCCAGTGTAGTTTAAGGTCTTCGGACCGCAAATATGTACATGCTGAAAATACATTCTTTTTGTGTTTTTTCGAAAAATGTTCCAGGCTGTTAAGTCTCAATTTGAGCGGTCAAGATCAACACTGGTTTTTATTGAAAGTCCCTCGGGATGTCAATCCCGACGTAGTTTAAGGTCTTCGGACCCTGAAACTGCACAAAAGGGGCAGACATATTTTTTTTTTGTTTTCTGAAAGTGTCCGAGATCGTCAGGTCTTGATTCGATCCAAACCGATGTCGGCTTTTATTGAAAATCCCTCGGGATCTTGATCCCGACGTAGTTTAAGATCTTCGGACCACTGAATTTTAAAAGAGGGGCTGGTAGTATATATATATATATATATATATATATATATATATTTTATTATTTTTTGGGAAAATGTCCGGCGTCAGCGGATCTTGATTCAATCCAGGTTGATGCCGGTTTTTATTAAAAGGTCTCTCGGGGTCTTGATCCCGACGTAGTTTAAGGTCTTCGGACCCAATTTGTACATAAGAGGGGCTGGCAATGTTTTTTTTTTTTTTTTTTTTTGGAAAATGTCCGGTATTAGCGGATCTTGATTCGACGATCCAGACTGCTACCGGTTTTTATTAAAAAGTCCCTCGGGATCTTGATCCCGACGTAGTTTAAGGTCTTCGGACCAAATTTTATGTACAAAAGAGCAGCAATCCAGATTGGAGACTACGGGAATTCTCTTTGGAATGGTTCGGATCATCAGGTCATACCTTTTGGATGGTTGAGATCTTTGTTTGTACCAAGTCAAATTTTTCTTTCTTTTCTTTGAAAATTCCATGGAACTTTTCCACATCATCAACCCATTTTCTCACCTCATTTCTCATGAGATGAGATTTTGGTGAGATTTCTTCCTTTTTCTCATCCTTCTCTTCCATCACTTCATTCTTACATGAAGGTACAAGATTCACTTGCAACTACCCTTCCCAAGGGGGAGTTCTTCCCAAGGAGAGGGAGAGGGAGGTCGTTTCACCTAGGTAGGGGCTAGGACGGCCTCCCATGGGCCGCCCGGACGGTCTCTGCCTCCTGGTCTCTTCAGGGGGCTGGGTAAAAGGGTGCCCTCCCCTTTTCTATATAACATGGGGCACCTTCCCGCCTCAAACGTGCAATCTCTCTCTTCTCTCTCTCATGCTCTTTCTTTCTTCAAGTTTCCTCTCTCTTCTTTGGTGGTCCTTTGCTCTTTTCAAGTGGTGGGCCTTAGAGAAGTCTTGGGACAGCAAGGTGGTCCTTCTTTGGTGGGTGGTAAAGGTATGGACCACTTCCTTTCTCTTTCTTGTCCTTTTCCATCTTCATTGTCTCTTCTCATGATCCTTTTTCTTTTTCATGTATCTATTCAAAGGGGTGTGAAGGTGGGCCCAAGCATTCTTGATCTTTTCTTAGATCTCAAGTCTTTCAGAGGTGGTGCTTGGAGAAAGACATTGCAAGCTCTCTACTTTTTCATTTTTTTTTCACACTCCCTTCATGTGCATGTAAAGAGTGATTTTGCCATGTCATCAAGTGTGCATGGCAAAATACTCTATCTTTTTCATGGGAGTTGGGCCTCTTTTCATGTGTATCAAATGGGCTCAAAGTGAAGTCATGGCCCTTGGTGTATTTGATGGGCCCAATGCTTCATTTTGGGCTCCCTCTTACTTTCTTTCTCTTGTCATTTCCCTTGGAACTCTCCTTTCTTTTCCATCTTCTTTTCAAGATTTGGGCCCATGGGCATGGTAGGGCCCATCTCAAGTTTTGGGCTCATGGGGCTCACTTTGGGTGACCCCATCTTTCTTTACATGTGTATGGACCAAGGTGACTAGCCTCTTTTACATTTGGATCTCAAATGGGCTAGTTTTCCTAGTTGGGCTTATATGGACAAGTAACCCAAGTCTTCCACTATTTCTTGATTATGATGTACATCCTTGTACAAAGTGTAGTGGGTTCCTTGAAGTTTTTCATATGGATGGGCTTTTGGGCCTTCATTGAAACTTGGGTACTTCTTTGAACCATGTGTGCCCCACTACACTTTGTTCATGTGGGGTTTTTCTTTTCATGCTTTCTCTCTTGATGGATGGAGGACTTGAGTTACTTGACCATCTACAAGTCTCATGAGTGAGTTGTTCCCACAATCTTACTAGGTTCAAATGGTTTTCCTTGTGGTAGGAATGTGGTTCTCAAGAGTTTCCCTTAGATGTTATCAACCTCAAATGGATGATTCTCAAGTGAGCTATCCATACAACCATGGGTCCTTGATCTTTTCTTTGGGGACTTGGTGGGTCATCCACCATCATTCTCAAGTATGAGTGATTTTTCTTTCCATTTGTGGGAAAGAATGATACCCATAAGTTACCCATTTTTGTCCCATGCCTTGGGACATTTTGGATTTTGATCTTCAAGTGGGCTATGTGTACCATTCTTATCCATTTTCATGATGGTTGGGTGACTCATCAAGCCATGCTCTTTTGTGCTCAAATGGTCTCCCTTTTTGGTGAACAAGTTGGTGCACATAAGTTGCCCAAACTTGCCTTTTCATGGGCATTTTCAACTTTGATTCTTCATGTGGGCTATGTGCATCAACTTTCTACCCTTAGCTTCTTTGATTCATATGTTTGTGGGTAGACCTCCTTGTTGTATTCTCATGGTCAAAGCTTTCATCAAGATGAGGCACATAAGGTTGCCCATGGTTAACCCATGAATGGGTTCTCATATTCTCCAAAGTGGGCTATGTGCTCTCTCCAATCCATTGAGATGAGGCATTTGGGTTGCTCTTGGGGGCCCGTTTCCTTTCTACCCCCCACTTGTCCATGCATGTGTGTAAAAAGATGGGAACATCTTAAAAATGGATAAATCCTTGGCCACATATGGACTTTGAAGAGGGGCTTCATGTGAATTAAAATCCTTTGATGATCTCATGGCACTTGAGTGCATGTGTTGTCCAAAATGTGTCCTTGGATGATGGACTTTTCCTTGCCTAAGGCATGCCATGCAACCTTCTTTAAGGTGGGCCTTACTTTTTCCAATGGGCCCAACACATATCCTAAGTGACACATGGAGTTGGACTTTAGACTTTGCATTTGAATGTGAGTCCAATCCCATGGGTTTCTTGGATGATAATTTGGATTTTAACGGGTAAAGGGATAGGGACTTACCTTGCCAAGGTTGTAGGATTCAATGGCGGATGGTACCAGGGGTCACCGAGTAATTGACGAAGATGATCCCGCCTTCATCGTCCGCCGAGGGGACCACATGTGTTCCTTAGCTATGGAGCATCAACCTCTTCCCGCTATCAAGGGTCGAGGTACCAGGGATCGCTGGGACGACTGGATGAAGGATCCACAGCCCTTGCTTGAACGAGTGCTGGATGGTACTCCTTTTGCTGGCCTCCTCACCCTACGTTTCCACAATAACGATGCTAACTGCATGATGCTCGCGGCCCTTTGCGAGAGGTGGCGGGATGAGACCCACACCTTTCAGCTCCCTTGTGGAGAATGGGGGATAACCCCCTTGGACATTTACATGCAGATAGGCTTCCCGTTTCATGGGACAATTGTTCCTCAAGTCAGCTCTCTAGCTCCTCTCACTTCCACCAACTGGCTACGGCTTGTCGGTGACGTCCCACCCGAGGGCGAATTCCAAGGCCATCAAGTGAAGATGCGATGGTTCTACAATAGTTTTGCCTCCGTCATCCCCACCACTGAGCGAGAGGCCCTCCACAAAGCGCGGGCCATGATCACCTATGCTTTCGGATCCTTTCTTTTCTGCCATGCGAATGAGAGAGTTGATCCCAAATTTCTTTTAGTCGAGGATCTTCATCACCCCTATAACTGGAATGGGGCTATCTTGACCCGTATCTTTCAGGGTCTGGACAAGACCTGTCGGCATAGCCGGTCCTTCACAGGTTTCTGACCTGTTGTTGAGGTATTTCTTCTTTCATCTTCCTTGAAGTCATTTGCCTTCTTTCTCCCTCTGATCATTAGATGTGCTTTTGTCCAGACCTGCTTTTATGACCATTTTCCCCATCTTGCACCGAGGATGCGGGATGATGTTGAGCCTTCTCAGTATCGCCACATGTACTGGCACCAACAGAACCGTCAGCGGAACTCCCGAGTTCCCGGGGACAATTGGCGTGTTGACATAGACGGGCTGACCGTTGAGGACGTAAGTATTTTGCTTGTCTTTGTCCTTGTGCTGTACTTGTAACTGATTGTGGTAACCTCTTCTGCTGCAGCTCGCTCGGATGCCGTACGCTAGTTTCCCTCTTTATTACACACCCCAGCGCGTGGAGGCATACGATGCTTCATGTCTTCGTATTATGCTTTCTGACGCTGAGTCCTTCCAATGGTACTTGGGGGAGAGATTGCTTCGGCAAGTCACTGGGGTGGCACGGGTCCCCTGTTCTGCTCCTCCTCCAGCTGCTCGGATGCCAGTTGATGAGAGAGTTGAGGCTCTGGTAGGCCAGCCCGGCTTTCGTTTCACGATCCCGGATCGTGATTATGACGAGTGGTATCTGCTATTTGGCCAGGGGCCTCTGCTTCCTTCGCTTTATGTTCCAGGTGGCCGTCGCAGGTATGCTGGAGGTTCGGTGACTGCTCCTTTGATGGATCTTTATCGTCGGGAGCGGGACGCGAGGAGGGATGATGATGATTATGTTGGTGACTTGTAGCTGTCTCTGCTTTATATGGCCTTGTACTTTTGTTTTTGTCCCCTTTTGTATCAAGCTCTTTTGGATGAATATATAGGCTTTGATTTCTCCCAAATACCTTGATGATGTCTGGATGCTTTGACTTTTGACTCATTCCTTCATGATTGGAGACTACTTAGCTGCATGGGTGATGACTCGAACGGTTCCGATTGCTTGATTAGGCCTTGTGGGCCCACTTGATGTTTAGATCTTGGATTCTGGCCTTTCTTTTGATGATCACCCCTTTGATCTTGTTGTTTGATGGTTCATGTAGGTCCTTCAATGGTTTAGATCATGATGATCTGGTCTTTGAACAGCTTGGATTGCTTGTGACCCCCACTTGATCACCTTTCCTTCTCTTTGACTTGATCAGCCATGTTCTGGCCGCATTGCTTCGTGATTGGACCGGTGGGGCACCTTTCATATGATCTTGATCGATCTCAGTCGAAATCTGGAGTGGACCGGAGCCTTGGGCGGCCCATGGAGCGCCATCTGCTGACGTGGACTGTCAGCCTCACCTACCAAGAACCCTGGAGCCAATCCCGCGGAGAGAGGGGAACCGCGTCCGTACGGGCGGCCCAGGGCAAGCCGCCCAGAGCTCGTCTCTTGAGCGGCCTGGGCTGGCTCGTGCTCGGACATTCTCTGGTCCCTGTTGCTGCTGTCCCCACCTGCTGTGTACGTTCAGGTTCGATTCCAACAATGAATCTTCTCTTTGTCTCCTCTTTCATCATCATCTTGTCCTCATCTTGCCTTGTGCTTTCTTGGGCCATGGATGGTGGGGATTGATGGGCTGTGGGGGCTGTCCATGGTGGGTCCCACACTCCAACACTTGGTGAGGGCTTTAATGATGGAGGGATTCCTTTAAGGGAGGGTGTAGATGGTGTATTGAATGGAAGCATTGATGAGAGGCTTGGGATGGTAGTTGATGGAGCTTTGAATAGCTCCATTAATGGTGGGATGACTGGATTTTCGGATTTGAATGGGCCCCTCATTATGGGAGGAATGGATGGTATGGATGGGATGATGGGATGGGACATAGGTGAGGCTATGCACCCCTTGAGTGTGGGCCCCATGGATGATGTGATGGATGGTGATGATGGGATGGTGAGGGACATAGATAGGTTGATCTCATGCTTGGATGGTATGGATGGCTCAAATGGTACCTTCGACGGTCTGGATGCTCTTGATGAGGACCAGGATGAGCGGTATACTTGCTTGGGTAGACTTGATGTGATCATTGATGATGTACCCTTGATGATGGACCGTGTAGATGCCTCGATGATCCCTTTGATCGGCCAGGATGATGTTTGGATTCATGATTTCCTGTTGGAGGGGGCCGCAGGTCCAGATCTGACCGTTGATTCTTCGATTGGGGTTGCTGGGACCCTTCTGGCTGGTTCAGATACTTTCTTTGATGGTCGGATTGGTCAGGATTCCACGATGTGCGGTGTGATCTTCACCGATGGCCCTTTTGCTGGAGAATATCATCTTGATCATTGGCCTTTTGCGCACTCTGTTCATGAGGTGGGCGAGTCTTCTCACGCGGCTGAGATTATGACAGTTTCAGACAGCGATGCGACCATATCAGACGTAGCCGTTACTAGGGGACAGGTCAGGGGTTGTCGAGTCTGCAGAGGTTCCAGCTTTTCCTTCTCCTTTGCCCGTTGACCTTCCGATCCTTGATGAGCCATTATTGTCTTCTGGGCCTTTTGTGCTGGAGGGGGTACCAGTGAGGACTTGTCAGCTATTTCCTCATCCTTCTTGCTCACCACGACTGATTGCTTGGCTTGACAGTTTGTCAGCTTATGAGATTCGAGATTTGGAGTCCTATGGCTTCGGCAGTCTGATCCATATGGCCAGAGTTGATATTGACTGGAGGATACTCGGAGCTGCCTTGATTGACTGGGTCCCTTTGTTGAACTTGTTTGCGTTCAACGATATGGAGATGGGGCCTTCTTTGAAAGAGCTTGCACGCTTGACAGGTCTACCCTGGGATTATGCTCAGTATTTTTCGCTGAGGACGTCGCCGAAGACTGCCACACCGCAGAACTGGTTCGGGATCCCCTATCTTGTTCGGCCTGCAGCCGGTGGCCAGGATGCTGTGGTGTTTTCCTTGGACTTACTGTATGATCTTTTTTCGGGTCCTCGGAGTGCGGCCGGTTCTACCTTTGCTCGGAACGCACTGATGTTCTGCTTGATTGCTGAGGTGCTGTTCTCGGGATGGCGCAGGTCCCAGACCCCTCTTCTTTTTGAGGTGATGAGCCGAGCTATCCGTCGGCAGGGGATCATTTCTCTTATCTTGGCCGAGCTATTCGATGGGCTGACCGACTGCGCCTTGGGCCGCACTCTTGTCCTTCGCGGCTACTGTGCCTTTCTGCAGGTATCCTTTCTACACCTTTTTTCCTTCTTGCTTTGTTGGGGATTGCTTTGCTTTAGCTGAGCTTCTTTTCCTTTTTGTGATCAGGTCTGGCTATGGGAGCGTCTTTCTTTGACTGTTCCTGTACCCCTTCCTGGCATTCCTAGCTCTGACATCATGCGTTATATCATGGAGTTCCTTCCTCATACAGCCAGGATGAGCGAGCTCTTGTATCGCAGGATGTTTACTGAACTTCGTGACTGGAACGTTCGTTGGGAGTCATCTTGGCTTTCACTTCCTCCAGTGCTTTGCGATGCACACCGCCATCCTCTGATGTTGGTAGGCTTTCGATCCTACTTTTCTTATCATCCCATCCGATTCCTACGGCAGTTTGGATACGAGCAGGATGTTCCTCTTTTCGCTTTCACGGGTATCGGGCGTCGAGTGCTTCCATCTAGGTCCTCTGACTTCAGGACCCGGATTGATTGTTCCTAGGCGAGTTATTTGACAGCTGATTCGTTGGGATTTGAGCTGCGGACTTTTCCGATGGCGACCGCCCCATATCAGTACTGGGTTGCTGAGCAGTCTTTGTATCGACGTATCCCTTGTTGGCACCGGACTGTTGATGAGGATGAGCAGGATATCCTCGGAGATGCTGGCTCTTCATCTGGTTCATATGAACCTTTTGAGGAGCGCCCTTTTATCGATCCTGGCTTCCTTTTGGCCACTCATGGCCATTTGCTATCTAAGATCTCCGCACTTCGGTATCATTGTGAGATGATGTCGAGGAGATTGGTTACCGATCAGAGGTTGACTGATGAGGAGACAGCGATCCGTACCCTTGAGCGCGATGAGGCGCATTACCTGCGTATGGAGGTGAGCAGGTTGAGAGCGAGACTATCTTTTTATGAGTCAGAGGACTCACCTGATGTGGCCGAGGAGGAGGGTAGAGATTGATTGTGTTGGCCACCTGCACATTCTTTTTTGCATGTATGATTGATGATGATGTATTTTTTTTTGTATTTTTGAAAAAGATGATATGATATGTGTAAAAGAAATATGATGCATCTAATTAAAAAAGAGAAAACTGTTTGAAAATCTACTGTGCCATGAGTTGTCTTGTGAGTGTTTCTGGACTTTGCGTCGGGATATAGGAATCAGAACTGGGGCTCGGTCAACGATTTGACTGATGTCTCGAGATTTGACTTGCTTGATCCTTTGGTTCCCTAGAGATGTAGGCAATGGAAACTCTTGCTTCCTGAGATTGTCAGAGTTTGTAGAGTTCTTCACTCCTGACTGTACTTCCTCTTGTTCTTGCACTTTCACTGCTTGAACCGATCTGGACTGTCTGATTTCTTGGTACCTGCACTTTTATTTTTTCTTTTTTTTCATTTGAGCCATTTTTGCCTGCAGTGCTCTTGCGAGTTTTCACCACAGCCGGCTTTTTCCCGTCATTTTTGCCCGTGGCGCCCTTTCGGGTTTTCACCACGTCCCGGGTATTTGGTCTTGCCTGCCCCTTGGCAGCTATGCTGTTTTTACCCTTGGCGCCCTTTCAGGTTTTCACCAAGTCCGCTGTATGCCCACTGTTTTTACTCGGAGCGCCCTTTCGGGTTTTCACTCCGCCCTCTTTGTTTAGGCACACATTTTCTTTTTTTTTTTTTCCTTTTTCTTTTTCTGCATCCTTGGATAACTGCGGCGGCTAGAGATCGGGAATCCGTCGTTGTCGGCCGATGGCAGTCTTTCAGCCCTTATCCTGAGTTACGATGATAGAGCTGTCGGTCTTTGCTAAAGACCCCTCTGAGATGGATGGATGACTGTGTTTTTTCTTGGGTTGATTTTTTCTTGGGTGCTTTGCTTTGGCTTCCCTTTTTCTTTCTCTTTTCTTCTTCTTTTTTTTTGTATTCTTTTTCTCTTTTTTTTTTTGTATTTTTCCTCCTTTTTTTTGTATTTTCCTCTTTTCGAATCCCTTTATTTGAAACACTTGTTGGTGGACGGGAATGATTTCTCAGAGATCTTAGCTTTGACCCCTTGACTTCAGCTCTATTAAAGTAACCTTTGATAAGGTCAGAATAACTTACCCGTGAAAGATCTTCACGTTGTCGGCGTTGGTTGGCTCAGGAAGATCCACCCCTCTCATGCTGGTGAGTCTGAGGGCGCCTCCTGGGGAGTACTTCTCTGACGATCAGTGGTCCGTCCCACGAGGGTTTGAACTTTCCTCTGGGATCTGGAAGGTGCGACGGTAGAATCTTCTTCATGACCATGTCGCCTACCTTGAAACTTCTTTTTCGGACTCTCTTGTTGTAAGCCCGAGCGATCCTTTTCTGATAACACTGAGAATGACTTAGTGCACGCATGCGCTTTTCATCTGCTAGCTGCAACTGATCGAATCTGGCCCGTTGCCATTCTCCTTCTTCAATTCCGCTTTCGAGTAACACTCGTAGTGATGGTATTTCCACCTCGACTGGTAGGACTACTTCCATTCCGTAAGTAAGCTCGAAAGGAGTAACGCCCGTAGCAAACCGTACAGACGTTCAATAGGCCCGAAGTGCATATGGGAGCATATCTGACCAATCTCGATAGGTCACGACCATCTTCTCAAGTATCCTGACGATTGTCTTGTTTGCGGCTTCTACCCCACCATTCATCTGGGGACGGTAGGGGCTTGATCGATGACGTTGGATCTTGAATTTGCTGAGGAAGTCATCCATCTTCTTGTTGACGAACGGGGTCCCATTATCTGTGATGATAGCATTGGGGATTCCATACCGGCATATGATGTTGTTCTTCATGAATTTGATCACTTGAGATGCTGCAATTGTGGTGTAGGAGGCTGCCTCTACCCACTTGGTGAAGTAGTCGACTGCCACAAGTATGTACTCATGACCATTTGATGCTTTGGGACTGATTTTGCCGATGATGTCGAGTCCCCATATGGAGAAAGGCCAGGGGGTGGTCAGGTTGTATAACTCTGATGATGGGGCATGGATTTGATTTGCATGCTCCTGACACTTGAAGCATTTTCTGACGTGCTGGCAACAGTCTGTCTCCATGGTGAGCCAATAGTAGCCGAGCCGTAGAATCTTCTTTGCCATCATGCGCCCATTCATGTGAGGGCCACAGATTCCTTCGTGTATTTCTTTCATGATCTTTGCAGCTTCTGTTTCATCGACGCATCGGAGGAGGATGTGGTTATAGGATCGCTTGTAGAGAACTTCGCCACTGATGGTGAACTGGCTGGCCAAACGTTGGATGGTTCGGCGATCTGTTGCTGTTGCTGATTCTGGATACTCCTGGGTTTCGAGATATTGCTTGATGTCGGCATACCAGGGTTTGTTAGGGATAGCTTCGGCTTCTTCTATTTGCAGGCAAAAAGCAGGTTCTTCTTGAATTTCGACTGTGAGCTCCCATTCTGAAGCTCCTTTTGGGATCTCGAGCATTGATGCAAGTGTGGCGAGAGCATCTGCAAACTGGTTCTTGGCTCTAGGCATGTATGAGAAGGTGATTTCCTTGAATTCTTCGATCAGATTGTCAAGATACACATGATATGGTATCAACTTCTCATCCTTGGTCTTCCATTCGCCATTGGTCTGATTGATGATAAGCTGTGAGTCTCCAAATACTCGTAGCTTCTTGACGCCCAAGATTATGGCTTCCCTTAAGCCAACGATGCATGCTTCATACTCTGCCATGTTGTTGGTACACTCAAATGCGATGCGCCTCGAGATAGGAATAGGGACATCATCTGGAGAGTAGAGGATTGCTCCAATACCGCTCCCTTTAGAATTTGCTGCGCCGTCGAAGAATAACGTCCACTCATCTTTTTTCTTCTTTTCTTCCTCTTCAATGAGCAAGAGATCTTCATCAGGGAAGAATGTCTTGAGCGGCTGATAGTCCAGGAGAGAGTGAGCCGCAAGATGATCGGCGAGGGCCTGTCCCTTGATTGCCTTTTGAGTGACATAGGTGATGTCGAACTCGGACAGGAGTAGCTGCCATTTAGCTATCCTTCCAGTGAGTGCCGGTTTCTCGAACAGGTACTTGAGCGGATCCATGTGAGCGAGAAGGAGAATAGGGAATGCAATCATGTATTGACGGAGTCGTTGAGTTGCCCAGACTAGGGCGAGGCAAATCTTCTCGATCTGGGAATACCTGGTCTCGTAGTCGGTGAACTTTCGACTCAAATAGTATATTGCTTGTTCCTTCTTCCCGGTCTCGTCGTGTTGGCCGAGGACACAGCCAATGGCTTCTGCTGCTACTGAGATGTATAGTAATAGTGGTCGTCCAGGAGTGGGTGGCACTAGGACTGGAGGATTCATGAGATATTTCTTGATGCGGTCGAAAGCGACGAGGCAATCATCATTCCATTCTTTTGGGACGTTCTTCCGAAGGAGCTTGAATATGGGCTCACAGATAGGTGTGAGCTGTGCGATGAAGCGACTGATGTATTGAATTCTGCCG